>OZ017739.1:21264029-21864029 GCA_963969285.1 Odontomyia ornata
TTCAAAGAATTAAACATGATGAATTAAATTTAGTTGCAGCGGAAAATAATGCAAAATTGGTCCCGTATACCTACCTTTAGCCTCAAAATTCAAACATTTTTACACATTCATGCGAATAAATTGGTGTCAAGGTAAAAAATTACTTTTGCAGATAATCTGTCCGAACCGCTTAATTTTCCCATGTTGAAAGTTTCCCTAGCCTTCTGCCCAAATATATCACTCATGCATGATAATTTATTTAATTATTTGTGTAGCCTACCAGAAGTAAATGACACTTAAAGATATGTCCCTGGCCACTCAAAAATATGTAGTGTCTATTAAAAGGACATCATTAAAAAAAAAAAAACAACAAACAAACAAGAAAAACAACTGAACGAAAATATTTCAACGATGCGCTACTAGTACGCATTATTACAAATGAACAAAAATATATACGAGTATAACATACGTTCTTATATGCATGTAAGTGGTGGCATGATGCACTTCATATACACTTATGCCGTTGCAATGGCCATAAATATACACTGGCTGCAAACCGCAGTAGAGTTTTAACAGTTTACGGCAATGACAACGGCTACAGTGCGGCATACAACAATGTTTCAGTTGTTGTTGCAGCGTTTTCGTGTTGTTGCATTTATCTCGATTCGGGGTCAAAGCAGGGTTGGTTGTATCGTTCCTTGTCTCATGCGACGAATGAAATAGATGCCTCCATCCAAAAACTACCCTGCTATTCGTGCTTTGAGTATGAAATCATCTTGGCCTTTGACTGCATTCAGTCTACCGTGTTACCGCTTTAAATTGGAAAATTTATCAGTATCACCTATTCATTATATTAAATTGGTTCAATACGTCCGAGTAATTTTGAGATTTTGTTTTTAGTTGTAGACAATACGAAAATTTTGATAAACCTGATATTAGTTTAGATTATAATGCTTGCAATTTTTTGGAGATAATTAGGAGAGTGTCGGGTATACGTACCACTTTTCAGTTTTCGAAAGATATCTAATTTTGTTTAAAATAAGTTATTTTTCTGTTTGGTTCAGTATCTTATTTTACTTATAGCTGAAAATCAACAGTGTATTACTTATGTGATTCTTAAAAGATGGACTTTTCCCAGGTTTTTCCTTAGGAAAATTTACCCGACTAGTCGGTTTAATTGTACTAGTAGTACGGTAAGCTGCACCCGGTAGTGTTTATTATACCACTAATATTAACTGACTTTATGAGATGTTCCGAGCCCGTTTGAAAAAGGACAAGGGAAACCCTTGTTTCTGTAACCCATAGCTTTCATGATTCCTCATCGCAAACCCCCCCAATTAAATGGTAGTAAATGCTCTCGGAGTCGCACATTGGGTTAACCGGTTCCTCAATAATGGGACAGTAAATGCCGAGAAATGCCAATAACAATAAATTCATCTACAGCTCTTGTACTAAATCCTACTTACACCTCCTTTGTGGGAACGTAAGAGGGTGAAAGTGAATCTTCCGCACCTGATAACGGAATCGAAGTAATAACAATGGCGCTGAAATGAAGGTTGAGCGACGGGCTAACTCCCCGTCCCCGGAAAACCCTAAAATGTTTCAAAACCTGCAGATGGACCTCGGAATGGGTTGGACTCCCGCCAACGACCTCGCAAACGAAAAAAGGACTATGGTATTGGATCCTGGAATGTCAGATCATTCAATTACCCTGGCGCTGTTCAGGACCTTTTACAACTGGCCTGTCTATATAAATAAAAAATACTGGCAATCCAGGAAACGAACGATCGCACACAATATTCAAAAGTGGCAGTTCTACTAGAAAACGAGAATTCGAAGTGGCCTCCATTGTGAATAGGCAGTTCAAATCGCACGTTATTGATTTTAAGGCAGTCAATGAGCGGGTGTATGCGATCCGTAGAAAAGCAAAATTTTTGAAAACCTGGCTGATAAATGTTCACACCCCGACCGAAGAAAAGGAGAAAGAAAGGGAGGAAACGTTCTACAATCACCTGGAAGGACTAGGTAGCTTATTACCTACAAACGACACAAAAATAATGCAGGGTGATTTCAACGTTAAGGTTGGCAATGAGCTATCTCATCGGGGAACGACTGGAGGGTATAGCCTCCACGATGAAAAATATGACAACGGCCAGCGCTTGACTGACTCTGCATGTAGCAGAAATCTAGTCATATTTTCGACTTGCTTTCCACACCAACGCATTCATAAAATGACCTGGGTATCACCGGATGGCAACACACAAAACCAAACCCATCGTTGTTGGATCAGGACATATCCAACAACGATGGGTCTTGAGCATACTTGACGTCCGTACACACCGAGAAGCCAATTGTAACTCGGATCGTAACTTGATCAAATTAACCTAACGGTGTCTTATGTCAAAGGAATATTCACCAACCCGCTATAAAAATTTGACATCTAAAGGCTCCAAATGGCGTCTGTGCCCAAAGATTTCCCTGAGACCTTCAACAACCAGCTGGCTCCCATCTTATCAGACGCATCGTTAAAGACAAGCAAGAATGCGGCAGAACAGACGATCGGACATCAAGCCCGGCGCAAGAGAAATGAATGGTTCGATGATGAGTGCCAGAATGCGTTAGACAAAAAGAATCAGGTATACAAAGACTACATAGGTAGGAAAACCAGGACGAAAAGAGAACACTATGAAAGTCTCAGAATAGTAGCGATTCAGAATTAAGAAAAGAAAATACTATGATGACCAATTGAGAAGTATAGATATAAGTTTAGCGAGAAACAACACAAAACAAGCATACAAAGTAGTGAAAAGGCTGAAACGTGGCTATCAGCCCAAAACCAAGCTTTGCCGTGATGACATCGGCAATCTCATCGCTGATGAAACTGAGATTAAGGAAAGATGGTCAACATATTTCAAGAACTTCCTTAATTCTCCACACAGCCCCACAACATTGGAGCTGTTAGATGTCGGTGGAGAATTTCCATTGGCCCCACCAACTCTGGATCAAGTGTGTTCCACCATCAAAGCCCAAAAGAATAATAAAGCGCCGGAAATCGATGAGATTCCAGTGGAGCTCATCAAATATGGTGCCAGCAGTGTTCATAAAGCTATTCACAAAGTCACCTAGCACATTTGGCAACAAGAACATATGCCGAAAGAGTGGAGCCAATCAATTATATTCAATACCCACAAAAAAGGTGACAAGCTAAAGTTCGAAAATTATAGAGGCATATCACTACTTTGTACGGCGGATCATACGCCAGCAGTATTATTGGGGAGTATGAAGGTGGTTTTAGAGCAGATAAATCGACGATAGACCAATTGTTCACAGTCAAGCAGGTACTTGAAAAATGCTGGGAGTTCAACATAGACGTGCATCAAATTTACGTTGACTTTAAGCAAGCATACGACAGTATTGGTCGTAACGTACTATACCAAATAATGCTTTGCTTTGGAATCCCAGCCAAATTGGTTCTTCTTACCAAAATGACAATGACGTCGACGACCTCTCAAGTCCGCATCAATAACCAACTCACCGATGCCTTTGACACAAATATATATCGGACTAAAACAGGGAGATGGGATGGCCCCATTGCTATTCAATTTGGCTCTGTAGTACGTCATAAGGAAGCTACCTGCCGATAAACGAGGTATATTTCTATACAAGCAGAGCCAAGTAGTAGCATATGCGGATGACATCAACATTTTATTACGATCGTTAACAACTGGCAAAGAACTCTTCCCGAAACTCGATAGCGAGCAAAGCTAGCAGGGCCTGGAAACCATCTTTAATACAAAAGTACAAAATTTAGGGAACATCAAAAAGAATAAAAATCAATGTTTCTCGACTTATGCATGGGTTTTGCCTTCTGATTTTTGCGGCGATAGTTGGGCAAAAGCATCTCCTGGGAATTAAGATCTCTTTAAAAAGAACATATTTAATTTTGTTAACATGTATGGCAACTTAATTCGTAAGTGAGAAACTTTCATGAATATAGGTAACATCCACAACTATATTTCAACTAAATGAAAATTACTTGAGCAAGAAAACTAGTATTCAATTTACAAAAGCGACCATTAGGACGACCATGAGGTTTTGGTATTCATAATAATCCAACTAAATCGTGCAGAAAACAAGCGCCATCCCTTATTGTTTGAGACTTAGGAACAGAGTTATGGAAGGACATTAAAGGATGTATGTAGGTGAAAAGAGTTTCCAAGCTTAATCGTTGTAATGATTTCCTGTACGACGTTCTAGTAAATTCGAGATTTCCCAAAAGAAATTCAAGCCCACCTCTTATCGGTTAAAGACATGAAGTTTCGGTATGTGCCAACAAACTAAAGCCAACAGGTCAATTAGTCCGGGCAGTCTACTCCGAGTTGGCTGCTTGCAGGCTAGTTAGTTCGAAGAAGAGTTTTGGTCGGAGGTCTGACGTGACTCAGTCCGAATATAATTTTTCAGCCACCGAGGCAAATGCCATTAATTTACCCTTTACGAGGCTTACGATCAATCGCCAACAACTACAAGCAGATCCACGGGTTCCTGATCTCAATACTGACGCGGTTCTAGAAATAATCTACTCGAATTTGAAATGGCTTACTTGACGATAATAATAAAAACAACAAATACAAACGATGGCACCACATAACTGAACGGAACAACCAATCATTCACATATTTAAACGAAACCCCCCCTTCACCGCATACTTACCTCCCGTCTTCGATTTCTCATGAAAAACTAGCATCTAGAAAGAGATGCTTATGAAATATTTATAAATAGCAAAAACTGCGGGGGACAGCTTTTTATGTTTATATCATCCTGTGTTCAACAGATTTATTGGGAACATATTTGATAGTCAAATTTTAATTTTGTATTATTCCCGGAATAAATTCGTAGTTACCGGTAAAGTAATGTTAAAATCAATTGCTAAATTGGAAAACTTTCAATTACAGTATTTTTTTGTTTTCATTGCAAATTTTAATGAATATTCCGAGATTCTCACAGTTAAAAATTTGATAGGGAATATGTTCAAATCTAAACATATATAAATTGAAATCGAGGATCTAGCCAAGCATGTCATGCGCTTAAAATTAAAATTTAATTTGATAAAAATCATTGACTTTACAAGGTGCTTTCCAACAAACGAGACTTTTATCATAATTTTTTTTGGTGGCGCCATCTGTGAATGAGATAGTGCGTTGAAAAGTTACATTCTTCCTTGACTTCCAGTGAAAGTTTAGTGACATTTTGTTCAGTGGAAGCGAAGTTATTGCATCTAAAGTGACAGTTTTTCTTGTGTCATCGGTACAAAAATGAGTTTCGAACAACGAGCTAATATCAAATTTTGTTTTAAAATCGGTAAAACAAAACATTTAAATTGATGAAAAAAGTTTATGGCGATGATTGTCTATCTCGTGCCAGAGTTCATGAGTGGTTTACACGTTTCAGACATGGTCGTGGGGACATACATGATGATGAACATACGGGCCCCCCAAAGTCAGTGATCACCGAAAACCCTATTGAAATTGTGCGTGAATTTAAAAAAAAAATGAACCGAAATTATCGTTGGAATTCATGGAATCAGAGTTGAATATCTCCAAAACATCGATTTATTGCATTTTAACCAATCGTTTGGGCTTACGAAAGGTCTGTGCACGGTTTGTTCCAAAATAAACGAGATTTTTGTCATAAAAATCCACTCTTGTGACTGATTTTTTGACTAGAAATCGCATTTTAACCATCAATCACTATCGTGTTCACCTGATCTGGGTTCCTGTGACTTCTGCCTAGTCGGAAAATTGCATTTGGCCATGAAAGGAAAACGCTTTGCGCCCGTAGAGGGCACCCAAAAGGCTTGTACCGACATCCTGAAGGGCATTGCGGTTAATGACCAGAAACACTCTTTTAAAAAGCTTTTGAATCGCGCAAAACAGTGTATCGAGGCCGAAGAAGACTGTTTTGAATAAACAAACTCGAATTTATCAGAACAAAGCCTTCGTTTCTATTTTAGCTCAGTCTCGTTTATTTTGGAAAGCACCTTTATAATCGTGTCCTGGTTTCGTGAACTTTAATATACAGGTATCGCGTGTACTTTCAAAAGCGCAAACAAACAAAAATTCCCAAAAATGTCAAAAATTAAATGCTGGTCTGACTCGGTGGACGAAGACAGTTCATCGCTGCCTGGATTCCGAATTTGGAGGACGTGGTCAATGGACTGAGACAGTTGGAGGCGCTATTTGTAGGAAACGAAGGCCCGATAAGGGCTGTAGTGCTACGAAGAAGAAGAGTGAATTCTTGCTAATGGATATTCAAATACCTTGGAAATTGAAGCACACGGGTAAGAACCTGCACAATTTGCCTGGAAGATCGCGAAAGAATAGGAAGAGAACAATTGCCGGCTGTAAAACGTCCACTCCGATAACTCGATTTTGATCTTACCGTGGAGGCACTGAAATCTAACCTTTCTTTTGACACTAAAAGCGACATGGGTCACGACCTTTGAGGATGGAACAAATGGAGAGGCTACACCCACAGAGATTGAGGGGGAAAGGACAAGACCGAGTCCACTGGATTTATTTGTCATTTCCTTTCCAATACTTCTCAACTTATCAATCAAACCCGGATGTGGAATTTCTTCCAAGCCAGACACAGAAAAATATGTTTTCTTTCCCAAATGCCTTTTATTACATAGTTCCTTCTATTCGTAAAATATACCTAACGTGAAGCTATTTCATCGCTGAAATAATGATGGTAAAAGATTGTTGTTCAATAACAAACAAAGAAGAAGCTTAATTGGAGTGCATGCTAATAATAACGCCTATGGTAACACTAACAGACGACATTTCATTTAACATTATAAAGCTATACCAAAGTCAGCACATGTTACCAAGCAGTGATAAATTTTCACAATTCACAAGCCATCAGCCGGCCGACCCAACTCTCGATATCCTCCCAATCCGAAATGCTTACAAGAAACACTTGTATCAAAAATAGATACTGAAGTGTATCTGAATAGCATTTTGTGCATTCATATTATGAGATAATGCTTTAAATTTGATCAGATTCCAATAAGGACGTGATTGCTGCCAAGATGAGAAGTTTTGTCGTTTAATTTATGAATACGCAGTAACTAGAATGAATGGTGAATGCACCGGTTTCCCAACTAGATTCCTAACAGTATCCACGCAGTGATATCGATGGTAAAGCCTGGTCCATGCGGTTTTCAGAAGAAATATGGCTCGAACGATTACGTATGTAAAACTGGAACTGGTGTAGCACCCATATGCTTTTTGTTCTGAAACTTTGTGGTCAGAGGAGCATTTGCATATTGCTCCAAAAAAAAACTGGCTTGACTACGTCAGATGTTTGCATGTTTCCACTCATTACGAATTCCTGAAAAGTTTATCAGCTAATATAACACAAGCTGGCTTACTCGTATATATGCATATTTGATTCTGTATATAGGCAAGGTGTCGTCCAGATTCGAGACCAGACTTCATGCGTCCCCGTATGATAGCATTTAGTGCCCTAATGTAGGATTGTGGTAGAATAGGGTCACCGGAAGAAATGAATAAATTCAATTATAGTCAAATAACACAGATTCAAGCGCCTTGACCTTCCTCAAGCCGGGCCCAAGCGATGGTTCTTGAAAAAGGTTATCGACTTTAAGGCTGAGTGAAAAATATTGAAAATTAAATGATTTCACAGTGAGAGTCAATGCACTCAGCGATGATAATATTGGAAAGTAATTTATGAGTTTCGAATAAATTTAAATTCCCAGATAAATGAATTCCACCCCTCTTCAATGTTACATTATGGCCGACACTTTTTTCTATGATTGAATTGGAAATGATCATTTTAAAAGGCTAATAATAACTTGTTTCGAAGGGAATAGAAACGTTCTTCGTCAACGTCGGAAGAGGGACATAATATTTTATAGAGATGAAGCTAGATTTCAGATATGGAGACAAAATTGTAAATTTTAATGAAAACGATACTTTCATTTCGATTTGCCATTTATTAAAGGATTTCCTGTCAAATATATCTTTTCAGATGATTTAAAGATTGGGTTTTTTAATCGGTTAACTTTTCAGTCCAATCGATTATATTGATTCAAATTGAGCGATCAAATCACTTTAAAGTTCAAAACATTGCGGACATCTATCTGGCAAAATGGTTTAGACAGAATTTATCGACAATTAAATGAAAGTGTTCAATTATTTTCAATTTACATCAATAAACGCTTCAAGACAATTTATATAGAATAGCTTATTTCTCATCGTTAAGAGATTAATAAATGTCTCGTTTGATTTTTGTTTTTTTTTGCTTATCAGGTCTTATTCTTCGATGGACGTTTTCATGGTGATTTCTATCTTCAACCCGAGACATACAATGATCGTTATTTACTTCGAATATACCTAACGTTTTCGAACTGAGCAGATATCTCCTTGCACCGTATAAATCACGTTATTAGTGCCAGCCTCCTCAATGGACCAAAGGATTAATATTGATGGCGATATTGAGGCGCGTACTATAGATTTATGTGCTTTTTATTGAAAATAACTTTATTGATTTGAATAGAGGTCATTGGACGTTTCTAACGGTTATTCCTCTTTAATTTCGAATACATTACTTGGCTGATTCCAAATTTATTTAGACTTTTGATTGAATAAGCACCCAGGACTATTAAAATTCAAGATTTCAGTGCATTCATTAACTTATAGGTATTTTTGAGTTATTTCCTGAAATGTTTTGAAAAATTAAGCCAAAAATCTAAAAACAATGGATACAAGCTATTTCAATTCCCACTTTTTCTAAGTTTCTCTTTCTATAAAATTGGAGTAAAGGTACAACTCAATATATTTTGTGACTTAAAAACTTTTGGGGATTTATATAATACTTGTATGTTTTTAGCCGATTTTTAAAGGATGGAAAGTAGTGAATTTCACCTGTTAAGGGGGCACTCCGCTTTAGAAGGCTAGAAAAACCGTTTTACTAGATTTTTTATTCTAGAAATAAATAGCTAGGTCCGGCAAACTTTGCGGTATGCTTTTATGTAGATATAACAAGATTTTTTGTTTGTTATGTGATAAACTGTTCTAGATTTAAGAGCACATTAGTAGAGCTGGCCCCGATTCAGATTTTTTAATGTTGGCGTAGATGCAGGTCAACATTAGTGTCTGAAATAGAAAAACTCAATAAAATTTAAAATTTTATACATTTTTCTTCGTGAACTCAGAAAAACTCGAAAACATTGCAAAATTTGAAATAATACTTTTTTTAGGTCTTTGTAAAAAAATTTTTTACAAAGACCTACTAGTTTCGCGACCTGTCTGTCCGTCTGTCCGTCCGTCCGTCTGTCCGTCTGTCCGTGCGTCACAGCGGATTTCCTCAGAAACTATAGAAGCTAGAATGCTCAAACTTTGTGAAAAGGTCAGAAGTGATGATCTCTCAAAAGTTAAGGCCTTGACAAAAATTTAAAAAATGTTTAAGGGGGGTCCCCCCTTATAACGAATTGGCCCTTAAAAATTTTTTTTAATCAAAGGTAGTCGAGTGGGGTATCAAATGAAAGGTCCTGATTAGAACTTTTAGAATCTGAAATAAAAAAATCATTTCATGAACTAGGGGGTCCACGGGAAGGCAAAATGTACCCAAAATTTGTGTCCCCCCCCCTCGCGATTGGACACCTTTCAGCCGAAAAATCTGAAAATTATCACGAATGTGGACCTTTATGAGTACAAGGGCAACAAGTACCTTAGAAATTGAAATTCGCTCAACTTTGTTAATAATAGTATGATTTGTAGATTTTACATTTTTGCCCATAAAATCAAAACGGTAACTTTAAACTTCTTGAAATTTTGCAATTATATAGACTGACATAAGATATATATGTTCACAAAATTTAATTGAGATCGAATTATAATCAAGTGAGTTATAGCCATTTCAATTATATGGAATTACAACAACGATAACACGTGTTTATGGTTCATATAGGGTTTTCCAATAAGAGGTGTTATTTTAATATTAAAAGAAAAATGGCATTTTTTAAAATAAATGATCGCATAATTAGTTCATTAGAAAGAAGAAGATATGCCGTTAATAGCAATAACTAACATTGGGCAAATAACTACTACGACACGCTTACAGGACCATATCCTCTTCATGAAATTTTCCATAACCAAATCGCAAAGTGGCTACCCTATGTCCTCGATAGCCTCACAAATTTCGTCTTTAAGATCTTGAATTGACGCTGGGCTATTGGCATAGGCCTTCTCTATCACGTGGCTCCAAAGGAAGAAGTCGCAAGGTGTTAAATCAGAAGATCTATTCAAAATAACACCTCTTATTGGAAAACCCTATATATATTTAAAATTGACTTAGGTACTTTTATTTTCTTACAATTTTCATGAAAATTTAAGGAATAGTGTTTAACTTGAACATGTTCATCGGCCGAGCATTCAGAAAAATCATTTAAGCGGGATTAAAATGGCGGCTGCACTGTGCTTATGAAAGAAACTGTGCATCTTTTGTATAAATTTGAACGATTTTATATCGAAGTATTGGATGAATAATTCAAGTTATCGATTCACGCCATTAGAAGACTTGTTTCTAACCCTAGGGTGTTTACAAAGACCTTCTGGTAGGAGCACTCTCCTGCTTACTCAACTTGTTTTTAATTGGTTCAAGTTGCTTTAAAATAGGCTTAAATTTTATTTTCCGTAAATTTTCTTAGTTTTATTGGAAGAAGATACAAAACTGAAGCCATCGAGCTTTCGTTTGTTCCGATTGGTCATGTACTTTCCTTGCAATTCATCGCACCAGTTAATAAAAACATGAAAACGAGCTTTCGAGGAAACGCGCTTCAAAGTTTTCGATTAGAAAAAGTGGTGGTATATTCGATCATACGCGGTTATATCCGTAAATTTATCATACGTGAACAGGATTTTTTCGACTAATTTGAAGTATTAAAGAGTCTGATCGGTGAGTAAAATAAGTGTATTCATTCCTTGAATTCATATTGATCCTAGCATCATTGCTAATTCCAGCTATTGTAGTTATGGTCATCGCAATCTGTGCAGATATGCCTAAATGGGCCAATTTCACATCTCCGTGACCAGGGTATTCGCTCGTGTTATGTGCTTATGTATTTTTCCCATCGGATCTAAATACTCCAACCCCTTGGGTGCTTCCCGACACACATAGACAATTTGTCGTACTATTGGCGGGCCCGATATTATATGACAGTTTGTGTGTCCTGATGTCCAAGGGCGCTGGAAATCGGAGTACAAGGCCAGAGAAATCGCAGTCGACGGCTATTGGTTTCCATTGTTCTGGCGTCCCATCAGAGGAAGCTTTTCCTTTCCCTGATCTAGTGTGGAAGTGGATTTCTTTGCAGACTTACGCACTAGTTGCATAAATTCGGTCAATTACTCTACTTTACACAGTATTTTCTCTATTTCACAACTATCCCTAACTTTAAACCTTGGCTCATGGTGGCTAATCCATCCCGGTGCTTAAAATAAATTCTTCGTTTTTTTACGGTCTTGCGTGAATAGTATACGCGATGGTTCCTTCCAAGTGATAGAGTGGGAAACAGGGTTCACTCATAACAGTGTTATTTTGCATTTTAGGTTTACAAAAATGAATATGTTCTCCAAATAAAAACCTGGGCTAAAACGTCGTGGCAAATGGGACCATGAAAGATGAAAAGAAGCCATCTTAAGAATTAAGTGGGCGATTTATCTTTTGGAGAAGCAGAATGCTGCTACGGTGTTTCAGCAAGAACAATCAACAAGTTGAGTAGACAGACCTACGCTCATGTCAGATGTGTTTTTTTTTGTGTTTTTTTATTACCTCCATTCCCTACCACTCTCTCCATCAATCTTTCTTCGTCGCATGATGCTCTTTCGATCTGCAATTACAGCATGTCACTTTGTTCTTTGTGCCATTCAGACAATGTTTAGTACATTGATATAAGCAGGCAAATAATGTGAACTGATCCTTTCATGAATATCTGGTCCAAATTCATGATCAGCTCTCAGAGATAAAACCAATTCAATATATTAACAAGCGACGCATTCAAAAAACTGTCTCTTCAGTATCTCGCTGATAAGATCGAAAATGCCCTAAGTTACAGCTTATAAAAGCAGAACTTCAGGTCTACGCTTCAATCAGTGTTCATTAAATGCTCCCTTAGTCTTTTCTTAAACACCAAAAGTGAGTTTGCTTTCTTAACCATTTCTGGTAGATTGTTATAAAGGGTTGTCCAACCAAAACGTACGATGAAACAAAACAAAAAGTTTTCAGAGAATTATGTTAATATTTTTTATCATAAAAGAAGGATCTAGGAAAATTATGTGTGAAACAAATTATCGCCCAAATGCTCGCCACGGCTACGGTGGCATACTTCTATCGATGGTCCATATTTCCAATGACTCTGAGACATAATTGGGGTTCAATATCGGTAATGTGCTGAATTATCTCATCTTTTAGCTCTCGAACTATTCTTGACTTATTGATGCACATTTTTTCTTTAAATATCCCCAAAAAAAGAAGGCCAACGGTGTCAAATCACATGATTGTGGCGGCCAATTAACATCGCCACAATGTGAGATAACACGGTCATTGAATTTCTCGCGCAAAAGAGCCATTGTTTCGTTGGCTGTGTGGCAAGTGGCACCATTCTGTTAGAACTATGTATCGTCTAGGTCCATAACCTCAATTTCTGGCCACAAGAAGTCCGTTATCATCTCGTTAGCGAACACCATTCACGGTAACTGCTTGGCCGTCCTCATTTTCGAAGAAGTACGGCCCGATGACACCGCCAGCCCGTAAACCGCATCAAACAGTTACTCTCTGTGGATGCATCGGCTTTTCAACCATCACTCATGGATTCTCATTTGCCCAAATGCGGCAATTCTGTTAACGAGTCCACTGAGGTGGAAGTGTGCCTCGTCGTTGAAGATGATTTTCTTTGTAATGTCACTATTCCTTTCTGTCTATTCAACCAACCATTCGAAGTATTCCCGACGCTTGAAATGGTCAGTAGGCTTCAGTTCTTGAGTTAATTGAACCTGGTAAGCGTGTAAATTCAAATCTTTATTCAAATTCACATTACAGATGTTCAATTATTGGGCACGATGACGAGTCGAGTTTGACGGCTTCTGCCACACTATCGCGAACAACAGCAATGTTTTCTGCAGAACGAACTGGGCGAGCATGCACAGGTGATGTCAAATTTTCTACAGACCCCATTTGCTGAAATTTGGGCACAATTCTCCCGATTGTAGACACATTTGGTCAATTATCCTGACCAAACAAATCACAACGTGCACGAAATGCATTTTGACTTGAACGCCTTTTTTCGTAAAAGGCTTTAACAACATTAACACGCTGCTCAATTGTGTACTTCTCCTTAGCGACAAACTTGACGTTAAGATGTGACTCACAACTAACATCGCGCATTATGGTTGGACCACCGGTTATATACACAGAGCATCATTCGTGGTATCGTTCTTTAGACGATCCGTTCTGGCAAAAGGTATTACGAATTGATCTGCATTCCTTGCACTATATGGGTTGATTTGTGATAGCTTAATTAATGGTGTTCGGTCTAATCCATTTGTTTTTAAATTTTTGTAGATAAACTTCGCTTTCTCCATTATAATGATTTGACTAAAGGTTAATAATTTTGCTAATTCGTAAACCAAACTAGTTTGAGTAAGCATTGGCAGTTGCAGAATGTGTTATATTATTCAGATGCTGCTTTACTGATTGACTCCAAATAAGTACTCCTTAATGTGATCGTCAGTACAGATGGATTTAGAACAAGTTTCTTGATGTGCATTGGAAAAACCTCATATCTTCTTAACAAGCCTATTATTGGGGTTAATTGTCTCAATAAGATACTTATGTGTGGCAACCAGGTCATACGACGGCCTATGATAAGACCAAGATATTTCATTTCTAGCACGCTGCAATTTTTCGCCGTTAATATTTAGGTCGACATCTATGCCTCCTTTGTTCTTTTGCTTAAAAACAATATATTTTGTCTTTGTAGTGTTCAATACTGGTTTCTTTTCGATTAACCTCTAATGGAATTTTCCTAGATTCTCGTTGATAGTGTTCTCAATGGTAGTTTTCCCTCGTCCTGAATAAAGTAGAACTGTGTCATCAGCATATAATGTGTGATATCTTGTCAGCTCACATGCCTTTAGATTATTTGTGTATAACAGGAACAAAGTTGGGCCATGCATTGTTTGTTTTCGTAGATGCTCAATCGCTCAGAATATTGTTGATTAAAGTTCTCTGCGATCTTCGCTCCAAGCAACTCTTAAGCAACTGCTTAGGACTACCTTGAATACTATACGATTCAAGTTTACGAAGCCAGAGGTCATGATCAACTGTGTCAAATGCTTTTTTCAAATCCACAAAAATTGCAATGGCATACTCGTATGTTGATCGCCTTTGTCAAGTCCCAGATTGATGAAACGTGTGACAGAAAGTAGCGCATCCAAAGTACTCTTGTTGTTTTGAAAATCAAACTAATATTGGCTTAAAATGGAGTTTTCAACTAAGATATCAATTGATTGTTTAGTATTGTTTCAAATATCTTACTAAATCCCGTCAGTAGCGCAACCGAGCGATAGTTATTCGGGTCAAGATGATCATCACCCTTAAATATAGGAACTATTTTTGTAAGTTTTTCTTCTTCCGGAAATGGCCCATTCCTAATATGCACGTTTATAAAATTTGCCATAAGCTTGGCTATGTTCTCCTTGTTTATACTAATCTAATCTACGCTAATACTATCGATGCCTGGCGCCGTATTCTTTTTCAACCCATTGTTTGCATTTAAGAATCTCCCTTCTATTTGTTTGATGAATGTGAAGGATGGAATTAATTGAGATATTTGTAGTATTTAAATTGCTTTCTGAACTGGCAACAATTTCTTTAGTGATTCTTCCACCAATTGTTGAAAAACAGGTATTTAAGGAGTTCACTGCGTCACGTAGACACGATGTATTAGAGGGCTCATCAAGATTCAGTTGAAAGTTTTGTGGTATAGCCCTGGGTGAAAAGATATCCTTTACCTCATTTATTATTTTCCATATATCATGGGAGTTTTCAGCCGCTGTTTCCATTCTTCTTAAGAAATATGAAAGAGGCTAATTTCACCAGTCGTTTCGATTCTTTTTTCGCTTGCATATATACAGACTTTAGGGATTCTTCCAGACGTCTATGTATGCTTTCCTTTTGGTTTCCGCTTCTTCAGTAATTCTCGTATGTTTGATTCAAAGAACTTCTTATCTAGATATCTGAATGTTTAGTATGCTGCCTTCTGTTTATTCAGGGTTAGGTCTTGAAAAACTATTTTTAAAACACGATAATCCAGCTCCGATCAGCCCTCAAATGTGTATGTCATGTTTTCAGCCACTTTTAGATCATTGGTTATTATATGATCCAGACAGGTATTTGAAACTGAGCGAGTAATTTTTCCATACGAGTGGGGTTGTAGTACGTCCTTAATTTCATTTTTAGGGTTTCGTAAAATCATTTTATAAAACCCTACTAAAATCGCGTCCTGTCTGTCCGTGTGTCGCATCATTTTTTCTCGCAAACTACTTAAGCAAGAAATATAAGATTTTGTAGGTAGCTGCAAAGTGACGCCCTTTTTAAAATTTCACTACAAAAAGAAATTTATAAGGGTTGTAAGAGGGGCCGCCCTATATAGGGGAGTGACCTCTGAAAAAAAAGTGTCATCAGACGCAGGCAACATGGATATCAAATGAAAGGTCTTGATGAGAACTTTTCAAAACAGGTCTTAAATTTAAAAATTTTGCTTTGGGGGCGCGGGGGAACGGGAAATGTACGAAAATTATGTGTCCCCCTTTGACCCGAAAAATCTGAGAAAAATCACCGAGGTGAGACTTTAGAAGTATAAGGGCAACAAATAACTCAGAGGTCAAAATTCCATCAACTCCATTGTATTAATTTTACTTTTTACCTATAAAATCCAAATGGGACCCTTAAATTTCCCAAAGCTACAATTTATGCCATTTGATAGCAATTGTATGCATTCTGAAAATTCGACTATAATTGAACAATAAACAGCTATGTTACAGCCGATACACGTTTGCAATGGACCTAGACACCACAAATATGTAGGAATTTTGATAAAAATTTTAAAAATGGTTTGTAATATTGATGTGTTATCATGACTTATCAAGCAACGGAGTCAAAACACTTGGAACAAAATTGCGGTGAATTTAAATACATAGATAATAACCAGCATTCAGTTCTACGAAGTTAATTTATGGAATCTGTACATTAGTCAAGTTTTGATATGCAGAATATATTTACACAACCCTTCTGGCAGGAGCACTTTCCTGCTACTTCAACTTGTTTTACCTGCATGGCGTACTTCAATTATTATAATGTTTTATTTATCAGGCATCACTCTCTTGGTAAAGAGATTGATTGTATTTTTTACGTACATTGCTGTGCATCCACCTCTTCCAGGCCTACAGGAAAATACTGCATTATATAGGGTTATCCATTTCACGCTTGGGAAAGTAAAGCTAAAGCAAACACCTAAAGTATTCAGATGGAAACAAAATTTTTTATTCATTATAAAGACTGAATCTTGCCATTATACATGAAACACGACATTATTCAAATATCCTCCACGGGACCTTTTACAGGCCTCCATCCTTTTGAGGTCATTTTCAATGACTTTTCGGCACATTTCCGGCAATATCCCGGCCATAACTTCACGAATATTGGTTTTCAATTGGTAAAGATTTTGAGGATTGTTCGCGTAAACACGATCTTTCGCATAGCCCCATAAAAAGAAGTCCAAAGGTGTTAGGTTGCAGGATCTTGTGGGCTAATTGAAATCACTCAGTCTCGAAATCATGCGTCCTGGAAATTTCTCTTGCAAAAGTGCTCGATTAGCCTGTGTTGTGTGGCTTGTG
Source organism: Odontomyia ornata (assembly GCA_963969285.1). Lineage (NCBI taxonomy): Eukaryota > Metazoa > Arthropoda > Insecta > Diptera > Stratiomyidae > Odontomyia > Odontomyia ornata. Next base: position 21,280,985 of record OZ017739.1, read on the forward strand.
AATCCGTCCTGTTGGAACCACATGCTCTCCAGATCATAAGCTCAATTTCTCTCCAGAAATAATCGGTTAACATCCGTCCATAGCGGTCAGAATTGACTGTGATGGCTCTTCCTTGATCGTTTTCAAAAGAATTAGGGCCAATAACACCACCAGACCATAATGCACACCAAACCGTCACTTTTTCGGGATGCAAAGGCCTTTTTGCGATCACCTGAGGATTTTGAGAGCGCCACATGCGGCAATTCTGTTTATTTACGTAGCCTTTGAGCGAAAAATTAGCCTCATCACTAAAGAAAATTTTGTTCCAAAAATATTTATCAATGGCTGTGTTGTGTATGGTCTTGAGGCTTAAGTCCATGAGTGAGTTGGATTTTGTACGGATGAAGATGCAAATTCAAAAGCAAAATCTGCCACAATGAGCCGTAAGACAAGCCCAAATGTTGAGCAGGTCGAGGAATTGACAAATTTGGGTCTTCCTCCACACTTTGAGCAACGACAGCGATATTTTCAGCAGAACGAATGTTGCGATGATGCACAGGCCTTGCAATATCAATAACCGATCCAGTCTCTTCAAATTTTCTCACTGTGTTCGAAACTGTTTCCTGTGTAGGTCGATTGTGTCGACTGTAAACGGCTCGTAAAGCCGTAAATGTTGATACAGCAGAATCACCATTTTGAAAATAAAATTTAATAATTTTAACGCGTTCTTCGACTGTTAAACGATCCATATTTCTAAATGGCAAATCTTCAACTAAAAAAAACACGCTTTGAATGACATTTAATTTTGACAGATGTTAAATGGCAGGCTTATACTTTCACAACCACGAAATGAATAACCCTGTATCCTTCAATATTATAAAATCGTGACGGAGTAGCGGGCAAGACGGGGCAACACGTTTTAACGGCCAAACAAACGATCAATCCCAGCCGCTCTGACTTGCAATGATGCGCCGTTATGTTGCTCATCAGTCAGCGCAGTGACCAGCTTATAAGTGCAGGCGTTTTCACTTTGGCGCAAAAAACTCGGTTTTTGTCAAGTTAGTTGTGATTTCCGCGTTATACATCGATTGTGTTTTGTACCTCAATATTAGTTTTCTAGAACTAACTGAAGGTTATTCTTGTTTATCAATGATTACACCAGCAGGTAAGAACATTTTTTTGTCCATATCCTGAATTGATTATTAAAGGCATGTTATTGGGGTATAGAGTACCCAATCTTGCCCCTCGAAGAAATTCAATTATTTCCTGATAACAGTTTATGCTTCTTCATAACTTCTTTGTTTTTAATCTTGTTTCGATGGTGAAAAATTATAAAAGAAAGGCAGAGAGGGAAAACTGGAGTGAACAAAGTATGCAAAATGCGGTAGATGTTGTAATCGAAGGGAAAATGGGGTAACAATTAGTGGCGAAAACATATTTTGTGCCACAAACGACCCTTGAACGAAAAGTTAAAGTAGTTCGTGCAGCCCTAGAAGATCCTACTACTACTGCAACTTTGATTAAAGTTCCTTTAGGCCCGAAAAAGCGAACATTTACTGATGGTGAAGAGAAAAAGCTTTGCAACTATATAATGGATATGGAGATTCACTTTTACGGGCTCACAACAAAATATTTGAAGGCTTTGGTATAGACTCTGGCAGTAAAAATGGGAAGCAAAATTTCTTCAACTCTGAAGCTGGCAAAGATTAGGTGCAGCGGCATCCAGAATTGTCGATACGAAAACCAGAAAGCACTTCAGCTGCACGTGCCGCTGGGTTTCAGTTTTTCAACTTCCTCGGCAACGTCTATGATGAGCATAAGCTTTCGCCAGAAAGAATTTATAATTGTAATGAAATAAGAGTTTCGGTGGTACCAAAAACCAAGTCAAAAACAATTGCACGAAAAGGTAGAACACAAGTGGGATCTATAGCTTCTGCGGAGAGAGGTACGACAATAACTGTGGAACTATGTTTTAGTGGCAATGGTCAATACATGCCTCCAATGCGAAAGAGAATGGACCCACAGTTAATGCTCAATGCTGCTCCTGGAGCTTGGGGTGTTTGCAGCGATGCTGGCTGGATGACTGCTGAATTATTCCTTGGCTGGTTTAAGAAGTTTGTTGAATTTAGTGGGGTAACGGTTGATCGACCCGTACTGTTGTTTTTAGATGGCCACAGCACCCACACACAAAACATGGACCTCATTAATGAAGCTCGTACCAAGGGTGTCATTATTTTATGTTTCCCCCCTCATACAACTCATTGACTTCAAGTTCTGGATGTAGCATCCATGAGGCCCTTGAGCACATACTATGACCAACAAATCACAGCTTGGCTTCGCAGCAACCCGGGGATGATTGTAACTATCCGGCAAGTAGCAGAAATTTTTAGTAAAGCCTTTATTCAGGCTTCTACAGTGGCAACGGCAGTGAATGGCTTCAAGAAATGCATTTAGCCATACGATCCAACCGTTTTTTGCAACAGTGATTTTGCTCCATCATTAACGACCGATATCCCACAAACAGACAGGTTATTCATCAATGAAGGATTGTCTGAAATAACGACAACGAACAACCGTGCTACTGCGCTAAATAGGCCAATCGTTGTTCCTGAGATGGTAACGGCCGCAACAGTAAATTCAATTTTGGCGGTTGGAGATTTTGATAAAGAAACTATATATAAGCCGCTGTTGCTATAGCACCATCTCACGTGCCTGTTGTCCCTTTGACACTCTCTATTACAATAGCTAGCTCAGTGTTTGTAATTTTTATGAATCCTGAGCCCGGATGCTGGACTTGGACGAGAAATATAGAAATAGATCATAGGCCAGCTACTCCACCAGAGCAATCAGTGTTTTCTGTTCTTAGCCCTCAGCAAGTGATGCCTTATCCTGTAACTCGCAAAACTTCGCGCGTGCAAAGGGAACGATGAAAATCGGCTTTCATAACGTGTTTCCTATTTAAAAATGAATTGGAAGAAACAATAAAAAAAAAGAAACTGTCATCACATGTTTGACATAATTGGCCATTTTCTAATTTTTCTATGAGGGAAAAGTTCCTTACTTCCAAAGATGAATTATGTACGAGTAATTTAAAATTAATAAAGATTTGAATTACATAAAAATATCCGTTTTATTACTCTTTAAACGTTAACGACTCCGTCTTAACCCCCCCTTCCCCTACTAACGTAACTATTTGCAAGCCTCTTATACATGCTCCCATTCACCTGGATGATGTGCAACCACCTTCCACTGCTCGGATCACAGATGTCCAATCGCGAGGGGGAACAAATTTTTCGTGTATTTTTCCCCCCCTGTGTGCTCTTTGGAGCGAAAAATGTCAGTTCAAGACCTGTTTTGAAAAGCTTTCATCAAGACCTTTCATTTGATACACATATCGACTGCCTGATTTCAGACAACCACAGTAGTCACATTAGCCTGGCATTTTGTTGTGATAATGGCATCCACATGATTACATTCCCACCTCACAGTAGTCACAAAGATGCAACCATTAGATCGTTAAAAATAAAATTCGCATACGAATATGATAAACGGCTAAGCCATCATCCAAGACGATTGATTCGGCAAACAGAAACAGCACAACAGGTAAATGAAGCATTTAAAAATGCGGCAACACTAAACAATGCAGCTTCCGGCTTTAGAGTTAGCGGGATGTGGCCAATAGATTGCGATGTTTTTTTAGAAGAAGATTTTGCGGCAGCTTTAGTTACCGATGTGCGACTTCCGCCCTAAATACTTAAGATTTAGATGAACTTATGCATGTAGTTACTTCCATGACAGCAACAGATGCCAGTTTGACTACATCAATCATAGCAGATGCATCATCTTCACTTTGTGTACCTTTAACCAGCAAAACTACAGTCCCATTATCAGCTATGCAACCATTGCCAAAAGTGGCAACGCAAAATCGAAAAAAAATGTCGGCCATCGAGACAGATAGTCCCTGCAAATTAGAATTAGAAGAGAAGAAAAAGACAGAAGAAGAGAAATTAGCCAAAAAGAAAGTACGATTAGATTTAAAAATTAAACATAAAACGAGGAAAACTAAAACCCAAATAACAAAGACTGCTACTACTAGTAGATTAGAAGAGGGGGGGGGGGGAAAGACTATTTTTGCCCTTCATGTAAAGAAAAATATGTATATCCACCGCCTGAAGACTGGATTCAATGCATTGCTTGTAAAATCTGGTGGCACGAACAGTGTACGAGTTATGAGGAAGGAAAATTTGTATGTGATACATGTAATGATAAATAATATTTATCTATGCAAACAATACTTATCTATAATTCTGTTACGTAGAATTGATCTGAATATATTTGATTTTTGTTTTTCAATGTCGATTATTTTAAGTAACTGTAATGTCTAAGAGTAAGAAATATGCATTGTCAATTTTTTTATGTGTAAAAAAAACAATTGTCACGGACAAATTCCTACCAGACCTCAGCACTTGCCTCTGCAACAAGTTTAACAGTTGTACGGAAAAAGATGATAGAATCACCCGAGCCAAGTACATATTGGAAGCCTTGTAAATAGAAATATGTTGTAATCATTATTAATACTAAGAGTAAACATAGTATGTAAGTTAGGACGACAGTTGAACAAGAAAAGCCCAGAATAATGGCTCTGCGAAAGTTCGCCTCCGAAGACAAACCGTTGAAAAATGCACGAATCGTTGGCGGTACACATATCAATGCACATACGGCAGTTTTAATCGACACTTTGTTAGAATTAGATGCAACGATTCGATGGGCGGCCTGTAATGTATACTCGACACAGAATGAAGTTGCTGCGGCATTGGCTAAAGAAGATTATCCGACATTCGCATGGCGTGGTGAGACCGAAGAAGATTTTTGGTGGTAGAACGATAAATGTGTAAATGCTGAAAATTGGCAACCAAATATGATTTTGGATGATGGAGGCGATGCAACACAGTTAATGTTGAAAAAATATCCAACCAAGTTTAAAATGGTTAAAGATATGGTAGAGGGAAGCGTCACTGGGGTACATAGACTGTACCAGCTATCAGAATCTGAGAAGTTTACAGTCCCAGTAATGAATGTATTGAACTCCGTCACTAAAACAAAATTTGATAGTTTATATAGCAGCAAAGTGTCTATTATTGATAGGTGAAAGCGTTCAACAGACGTTATGTTTGGCGCGAAGCAAGTAGTCATTTGCGGATATGGTGAAGTTGGAAAAGGATACGCACAAGTATTGGAATGCACCGTGTATATTTCTGAAATTGACCCTATTTGCGCTCTTCAGGCCAGCATGGACGGTTTTCGTGCGGCAAAACTTAATGACTCGAAAGGTAGACATTGTTGTGACCGCCACCGGCAATTAAAAATGTTGTAATTCGTGATCATATGGACAAATGAAGAATGGGTGTATAGTCGACAAGATGGGGCACTCGACTACCGAAATCGATGAGAATAGTTTACAGACTCCAGTTCAATTGCAAGCCGACCAAATTGGTTGGCTGGAGGATAAAGGAATCATCTTGTTGACTGAAGGACGATTGGTGAATTTATCGTGCTCAAGTATCCCGTCGTTTGTTGATTCGGGAACATCTACTACATAGGCTCTGGCATTGATAGAATCATTCCATGGATAGAATTATTCAATGGATGGACGTTTACGCAGCAAGCTTACATCTTCCCACATTCAATACCATCAACTCCTGGAGAAAATAAACATAAACAAATGGAAGACACTTGACGTCTCAATCAGGCATGGCCACCAACATCGAAAATAAGAATAACTGAATAAAAAACACAGGGAAAAAAACTTGCAGCAAAGAAGGTTGGACCCACGGATATCTGGAGCTCGAAAGGGTCAATGATATTATTAGAATCCACGAGTCCAAGAGGTCGCGGCCAACTTCACCGAAGGGTATTTCAACGGTGCGAAAAAATCACATCTAAGGCGAGGACGAACCGAATTGTGAGCGAAGGGCCCTCTTTCTTGTTTTGGAATCCGTGTGGGAAAGTCACACCAGCGAGCGAAGGAGGTCATCTCAGAAAGCAATTCTCGAGTTGGTGGCTGTATTATTCTTTTGGAGCCCGAGTGCAAGACAAGAACGTGGCTGTCACCAAAACGATAGCTTCAGGAATTCTTCCAGGAAGGAAACGACAAGAAAAATATCGGGCCGCCAAGGACACGCTTCGAGGAATCAGTGTTGATTTTCTTCAGAATACACGCGGAGGCGTGCAACGGGACACGAGTGAAGCGGAAAATTTACCGGGGGCCCCCGTCGTCGAGTTATTCGAGTTTAGGTAAACATAGTCTTAAAGTTAAGGTAAAATTGCTTTGAAAATGGTTTAAATGAATATCGTAACTTGTAAAGATAGAGTTAAAGAAAAACACTCTTTGAGATTGTTTAAAATCAGTAGCATAACCTGTAAATCATAATTAATATTGAACTTTCAGTGTACTTTTATTTCTTTTCTACCAAAAAAAAGGTACAATCCGATAAAAGTGAAATGTGATACTTGATTCGGGAGTGAATGCGAAAATTTCAAGGCACCCATTTTCTGCGCGAATATTCCGCATGTGCTGGGGTATATTTGGTCTTTGTTTGGTTTCGAATCCCAGCTCCTGGTGAACTTAATTCCTCGTAAACTAGTATAGTTAGATTGCGGAATTGTCGCGGGAGTTAGTTAGGTGGGTTGTCCTCCTCTTCTAGGCTAGTGCACCGATAAAAGCAGTGATTTCTTCCCCAAAAAGTGAAGACTTCGGCGCAAAACAAGCTCTTCTCGAGGGTTGGGGGACAAATTTACGGGTAGACGAGTGGTGCCCACGCCCGTCTCCGATGGAGCGACCCAAGACCCAAAACGCCCCCGGCCGGAGTCTGGAGGTATGGTTAGATCATCTTCTCGTGATAGTCTTATCGCGTAATACAATGACTGCCAGGATCTCTTTATTTTATGTTGCACACGCTTACCCATACTGCTGTGCACTGTTAACCCAATATTGGGAAAAGTGTACGCATTATGAATAAATATTGTTTAATTTGATTTCTAATAATTTATGCTATCAACGATATCGTTTCCATTGGTACAATGTTTGTTAATAAAAACCCTAATTAATTGACAACTTCTTGTTTAATTCTATCTGAAATTGTTGACATTAGGAAGATTCAAAACTTAAGTGCACATGACTCTATGGGATACGTCAACAAACACGATATGCTAAAAAGCCTATACGAAGCCAACAGGAAGTCACATAGGTGGAGGTTCAGTATTTTATTTTATTTTATTGATGTGTGCATTTTAAATGCATTTATTTTCTTCCAGCATACATAGATGGAATGGTAAAAGCATGAATGTAAAATAATTTAGTTTAACAGTTGATGAAGAGCTCATTGGAGCAACAGACTCCACATTGGGCAGCAGCGGACGTTGCCAAAAACCGAATAAATATAAGAACACAGTTCCACTGAAGGTTCGATTTGATAAATGTAAACACATTCCGATTGTGTATCAATCCCTAAAGTGCGCCTATTGCAGCACAATTAATGAATTTCACAAATCATTATAGAAATGCGCAACATGTGGTGCTGGTCTTTGCCAAAATAAAGTTAAAGTTTTTTTTAGCTATCACACCAAAAAGAGCCTTTGTGCGCAGTTGTCACTCCAAATAATCACGTCCTGGAGGACTATCTATTGTCTTTGAAATTACAAAAAGTATTTTTTTTCGATGATTATGAGAAAAGTGAATTCAAAAGATTTTGTTTAAATTCTTCTAAAGAAGGGTGCTAGCACTCAATGGGATAGATAGAACCAAATTGTGGCTATATTGGGATTAAAACTTAACGATTTCTTATAAATTCATTGGCTACATAAGTCAAGTCATTTATTCGTGTTATCAGAAAGTTGTTATCAGCCCTAGGATGATTACAAAGCCCTCGTGGTAGGAGCACTCTCCTCCCTGCTCAACTCTTTTAAATTCAAAAATGCGGGATAAACTTCGCAGAAGTTGAACTTTGGATTGAATATTGTTTGAATCCTATCATAAATGAGCTACATCTATTTTTGTAAAACTTTTTATCAAAAAACAAAGCAAACTTTTTCCTCGATAATTGGACAACAAACTTGAATTAACATTATAAATTATCTTGAGTACAAAATCTGTCCACCCGGGTATAAATATGGATATTACCTACTTTAAGTATTTAGTACATGTATATTTAATCCTTCGTTTATAGTAAGCTTGAGTATAAAAGCTTGTATTTAACAATGTTATTCCTTTATCTAGAGATCCACATGCCGAAATGCTTCAAAAGTATAATTCTTCTCATCTAATTTTACCGAACTACTCTTCAAATCATTATAACGCCGTGTTAATGAAAAATTTATTTACATTTCCATGAATATACTCTTCGTATGGAAATGAAAATAGGCCCTTTTAATTTCATTAAATTCCTCAGCTTAAAGTGCATATCTACAGTAAATCTATCTCAGTTACTGAAAAGCGATTACAAAGTCTAATAATTGAGATATTAATTACCATTAAGTTAATTAAAAAACTATTACAATGAAAATTGTTAGTACTAGTTAAGCGACTCATTTTCTTGAACGTTTGTCATGAAAGGTTCACAGATCCGTCGGCGCTTTCGTCAAATCTACATTTATTGATGAAATTATCCTGTACTGCACATTTAGACGAAGATTGCTCAGCTTAATATCCGATTTTACGAGAAATCGAAGCCCGTTCAAGAAAGGATGGATTTTGTAAATTTTTCAACTTATTGCGTTGTCTTATTACCGCTCATGATTCATGGGTGTCCAATCATTATAGAGGGATATAATTTAACAAAATCAGAAGTACCTAGTAGCAAAAACGATTTTACTATCCCTCAGCCACTAGTTTAGTTATAAAGCAATTCACGATGACCTTCAGGCTGAAAACTCCCCTACGAGCTGTTCTTCTTTGAAATTTTCAATTCGAGTACATGCACATAATATTCAATTTTTCGCCGTTGGCCAAATAACTACCAACTTCATTTTACTGCACTAACAATCATTAAAAATCGATTAAATTAATTTGCTACACTCAATTCACCTCGTCATCATCATCGCTCTCTTATGCACTTCATTCTTCGGGTGCATCCCATTCCACCACGGTATTTCGTGTGGAAATCCTTCATTTCTCCATTCATCTTTTTTATCGATTTCTTCTCATAAACAGGGTGAGCATTCAACCGACACCCTAGCACAACGCCCTGCGCTCCCTACGCACCCCGTTACCCTTATCAGGACAGCGAAACTAATCCTGATTCACTGAAAATTTACCCAGGCCACGAGCAGGACACATTTCAAGGCGCGGCAATTCCAGGGGCTGTATAAAGCACACCTAAAATAAAAATCCATCTCTAAAACGACATAGCGCCATCTCGCTCGCGCACGCGACTCTCCTCATGCGCTTATTTCAATCAGGACCGGGTTTTATATTGGTTATGATCTCGTTTCCACTTACTTAAATCCTCATTTTAGTACAACGTTTGATATCCCATTCTGATGAACATCAAACGATAATGGCACCATCTCAGTCGCACGTTTAAGCGGCCATAAAAGCAATTCGGGGATAAATCTGAGGAAGCGCTGCTCGCACTTATGTCGCACTGCCTTATCCCTTACTCGTCTGGCGAGAAGGTGTGATCTAGGCATTGGGTCAATACAGCATTCCAGCCTCTAAGTGCCGGTTTGGTCGGAGCAGATGGTGCTCCTTCTCTTTCACTCCCGTGGTGCTCCGGCAGAGAGAAATGTGTGGATCTAAATCCGGTTTGTGGAATGCAATTTCCATGATGGCTTCCGGTTAGGATCCACTTATGGGCGTGACTTGACTCAGTGGCGTGCGAAGAAGCAGAAGAAACCAAGGACAACAGCTAACTGCACTCACAATGAAAGTAAATACTTTTTACTTACGTGCACTTTCTTTAATCAGAAAAATATTCTGAACGTTTCCAAGACGATTTCCTACGAATTGCATGCACTGCAGAACGCATCCCGTTCATCACCACTCGTGGCACAAACACTGCACAATTGTCTTAGATATAAACAATATTCACTGGAAACATTTCGCTTGGCATCCAAAAATGCATTTAAACTGAATTCAAATGGAAACTTCACTTGTACTGAGCACTTTGGAGCTGGCCGCCGGCGGTTAATCAAAACAATGCCCGGGAGAATGCCATGTTGGATTCTTCCGTCCCCTTCCACTACGCTCACATTGTGCTGCACTGTTCGGTAGTAGGAACGCTTGCCATTGTGTGGCAGCTTATGTATGAATGTCCCAGAGCCATATTTTCATGTTCATGTGTGCGAGCGGGCATGGGTGGGTGTTTGGTCAAATTTAATCTAACTTTCGTCCGTCGGATGGAGAGAGAATATTTGAGATTCTTGAAATTAGAAAAATTCAGAATAAATCTTAGTGCCAACTTTGAACATACTTTAACGCATAATATTTCTAATTAACTTAATTGCTACTTTCTGCGTGTTAATTCGTTACTATTACGACATGCTCATGACCGGTGTATTTCATGTGGAAGGTTTCACTTATTGCCATCATCGCCGTGTGAATTAAACGGCGAGTTGTGGCGGGACGGAAAGAGTTTAGTTCATTGTATCGCCATCATTTCCATATTAAATTGCTCAGTTACAAGCAATTAATTACCCAAAGATGCTATAAAATGATCATAAGTTAAGTTGATCTTGATATGCAACTGAATTTTGTTCTTAATTTTGTTGTTGTTGCTGTTGTTTGGAAATTGGTATCCTTTTACTAAACTCATTAGAATAGAATTCATGGTTGTACCTATTAGACTTAATTGGATAGTTTTGGATTTTTTTCCACTCGCAGTATCAGTTGGTGGCGAACGGTTGAAACTTGTTTGGAATTTATGATTTAATCAAGAGCTTGTACGTAATACGAAAATGTTTTGAATGAATTTGAATGTTGACCATGGCCGTGACCGTGATATGATTCTACTGTTTTATTTTTGATGCTTGGTTATTTATAAATTTAAATTTTTTTGGCTGTAGGATTGTCAATATGGGAGACTTCATGCTTTGAATAAAATATATATTAAGATTATGAACCTTTAGTTGGGATTCAACTCTTATGTTTTATTTCAAAAGAAAGTAAATTTTATTGTGATTTCATTTATAGCATAGATATCCAGTTTTGTGTGTGATCGCAAACCATGCCGGGAAGTTCAAAACATGGGATAATATTCTTCAGTATTTCAAAATATTTCTATGGCTAAGTAAAAAGGATATTGTACATGCTGAATGACTTGCGAACGAAGTCCATCATGGCCTAATAAAGTTTGGTGTACGCCTTTTAGAGAATAAACTGACAATTAATTCCAGCAAAATTCAATACCCATATTATTTTTCGATTTTCAATTGAGTGGGAACGTCTTTGATAAATGTATAGAAAGGGTTTCATAAATTACGTATCTTGGTTTGATTATTTATGATAGTTTTGTTGTTTGTTAATAGCATAACATTAAACCTAAGTTTACTTTCACACGAGTATAGGTTTAAAGAATTTAATTTACTCATGTTTTATCGATGCTACTTAGGAAGGTATAAATCGTGTGAATGAATGAAAACCGATCAATTTTAGAAATAGATTTCGATAAGCGGGGAAATGTTCTGCGTATTTGATAAAATGAACTTGTAGGCTTTGTACTGTATGCTGTGAAGCTTGCAACTTCTCAATGAAGAAAGTACTGGTACTGTTCCAATTCCAAATCGATAATTGGATCACTTTTCAATTCCTTCAAATTTTCGGTCTCATCCAGGAAGAAAGCCAGGTTAATGGTTTAGGATTTTTGTGAAATTGATAGCAGTGCGTGGAAGCTGTGAGACGAGATGGCGTGAAGGCATTGCGTACGAAGTGAAAAGCGTTTAAATGGATGTACTCAATGAATTAAAAATATTTAACGGCAGGCGGCCAAGTGATATTTTAACTTAGTAACAGGCAAGCTGTTTAATTTGTTCTAAAGCGCGATAGCGACCGAATAAAATAATGTTGACGTCAACTCATTGATGGCTGAAGCTCTGACATGAAAATTGGGAGTACCTATTGCGGCATCCATTATCTAGCAAAAGCTGTATTTCTGAAAAGATTGAGTAAAGCGTTACAAAAATCCCCTGTTGAACTCCCTGGGTCGTAAGAGAATTCAAACCAACATCTTCGAAGTAGTCGAAACAAAAATGTTGTTTAGGATAAAAATGTTGACGACAACTTGAGTGAAAAAGACAACGAAAATGATTATGAAATAGACGAAGATTTGTTGTCTGAAGACAAGTTAAAAGAAGAATTGTGTAGTTTAGGGTTGAAACAACCGAAAGTAAACTTGAATTGCAAGAAAGAAGAGTGTTAAAAATGTGATTTTGACAAAACTGAAGTTGAAGGCGTGGAAGACGAAGACGATTGGCAAGAACAACGACATAAACCAAAAAAGAAAAATACGGCTTTTGGTGGTTACAATCAACTTAAGTTAACACTTAAAGATGCTGAAGACACCCTTGAATCGTTTTTCGAAGATGGAATTGAAAATGCGATGAATTAATAGTTGAGACAATAGATTACAGTAGCGTAGATAGCTTTTTGTGATGACAATTGTAATAATTGTTCTCTTAAAGTTCTATCGTTGTTCATAAAATTAGCTTTTATGTTGTACAAAAACCCTTTAAAAGTTTAATTTCATCCATATGTATTCATTTCATAATTATTTTCCAAGAATTGGAAGAAATTTCACTTTGCGGGGCTTTTTGATGGTACAGATATGACCATCAGCCTTTTTCCAATCAAATCATAATACATATATGCAATAATCTTAATTAATTTGAATTTGCTATAGTTTTTTTTGAGAAAATATGTTTAACTGATAACGTGTAAATTTAGAGAGCCACTTGGACCATTAAGTTTTTGTATGTTTATTGTTTGGAATTTGCTTTATATACTTTTAAAATTTATAACGATTAGTATATTGAATAAAGCGCCTTTGTATTCAATATGATCACCAGTTGTGATTCCGATGTCACGATAAATTGCAAGAGCAGTCAAACCATGTGAGCGGTTCTACGACAGTCAAAAATGTAATGATTTTTTCTACCGTTCGAGATTTTCCGAAAGAAATCCAACCGACCTCTAAAGACGTGAAGTCTTGAGGCGCACCAACGAGCTGTACTTCTAAAAGCCTACACATTCTGAAGCTCGCAGGCTACCCCAAGGAGGCTATTTGCCGGTCAGGTAGCTCGGAGAGGAATTTCGGTCGTGGATCGTGACGTGAGTAGATTACGCTTAAATACCATTTTCCAGCCAACCAATTCAAATTGGCCATTTGAAATGCATTCAAAAATTTTTCGATGAAGAATTCAAAAATTACTCTTCCGTAGCCTTTACTAGGATTCCAATAATTCAAAAGGAGAACAACTTCCAAATCATGCCTTCCCCGATCTGCGTACTGGCGCGGTATCAGACACACTCTATTTTAATCCGAGCCGAAATAGCCTGCATTAAATGAAATCTACAAAATACAAACCACGACACCGCGTAACCGAATCAAAAGCACTTCAAATTCCACCAACTCGACCGCATACTCACCTTCCGCTGCTGTTCCACTGGCAATCTAATCTACTGGAAGAAAATTGAGCAATTCATATTATTCATTTTCCTTCTAATTTTGTACAATTTTTACTTAAAGAAATTGAATTGTTGCTTCTTATGACTTTTTAAGCAAAACGACTAATATAAAAAACAAAATATAAATCAAAGATGAAAGGGCTGTCATGATTTCTTCTTCCGTCGTCATCGTTGCTTCACGCGATTTCCCGAAGCAAATCATCTGTGAGAGACGTGAAGTCTTGTGACGCATCAGGGAACGGTGGCTCTTAAAGCCTAAGCATTTGGAAGCTCGCAATATATACTCAGAGAAAGATCGTATCCAAGACAGCTATAAAATGACGGGGATATAGTACACCTGTGGTACATATGGTAATTGCGGGAGAGATGCGACGTCACGTCGGTATAGATGCCGCATTCAACTAAACTCATGCATCTAGTCATCCGCGCAAAAAAATGTATGTTGTGTAGTAATCGAGGAGTAGGGCTCTAAAAACCAGCGCTGCCACAGGCACACAGCACAAACTCAATTTAACAATGAGTAACCATTCAGTCACCTTCCCCATCGCAACACTCGTTTTTTTTCGCATGAAAAATAGGTCCAGAAAATGTCTTTTGTACTTAACTCCCGGGAAACAAAATTCTAAAACTGTTTAATATTTTTAATGTGTAGTGATTTTATTACAATATCTTTTGAATATAATTTAACGAATTGCGGTGTAACGCGGTATACAAATGCTTAGAACGAAACGGTTAACCCCTTAAATTATATGAACGCCAAAATCATTGTATCATTTAAACCCCTTAAAATTTGTCAAATTTTACCGATTCCAACCATAATATTAATTAAAAATTGTTTTGTTTGTCGGTAATTAACGTGTGCCTGTCTAATTCTTCCGATTTTTCCCACTTAATTACGCCTAATCATTATAAACGAAAATTGCTTTCAATTGATAATGTAATCGAATCTACACAAGACGACGTAAATTTTAAAAACAACCGAAACGAGTGTGCATTATCACCATCGGGGAAGAACCGACGAGTGACTTGTGTACCTACGATAAATTTTGCTAAATGTCGGCGACGAGCGGTGCCAAACAATATAGTTTCAAAATTTCCAGCGAGACCATTGCCCGCCACGCACATACGACCATGAGGAAAACATGGGGGAAACGAGAAAATATGTACTACAAATGGCGCCCAACGTGGGGCCCGAAAAGCCCGGCTGTATCATCAGTCGTGAGCACGAGACAGTCCATCGTCTCTAGGTGTCCCCACAAGGTGTTAGTATTTTTGGCGGGTAGATAACTCCCGAGGGTAATTGCACTGATCGTGCCCCAGCAAGTAATAACTGCCGGACGTGTGTTGTCTTTGGACATCAATATCGTTTGGTCCTGCTTTTGAATTATACTTTGGTGGTTTACCACCATTGTATAACTAGTAAGGCCAAATGATATTAGAGTCCCTTTTTGTGTTCGGAAGTTATTATCCCAACAACTTTTTGCGGAGGATTCTGATTCGCTCCCCAAACCAGCGGTGCCTAGGTGTCTTAAATTACATGGATTTTGATTTCATGTGATTGGCTGATTAGCTAATCCATGACTATCCATGACAAGGCACGCGCTGCTTGTGGATTAGAATCCGACCCTGGGCTGACAAGTCGTAACTTGAGAAAATTTGCGGATGAGGGATCACTTCTGAACCCTGATTTTCATGGTGCCACAAGAGAGTGTCCCTGAAACGCTAGAGAAGGATTGTGCCATTGGCGTCCATACTTGGGAGGAAGGACGGAAAGGAAAGACCGATTAATTTTTTTTGGATAACGTAAATTATTTTTTCATACCTTGCGGTTTTTTTTTGTCAGGAGTGTGAATAGTTCGCCACTTTCGGCCGTTTTTTGTGTGTTGTCTTAATAATATTTAATTATTTCTTTTATAGCATCATCTAGCATTTTTACTATTCTATTATTATTAGCGTCAACATTGTTAGGATGTCGACCAAACGCACGCCAGACAAGCGCAGGTTGCGTTCGGAAGCAGGGCCCACGGCATTGTGTGTCATTTGCCAGCAAGCACGAAATGATGGAAACTCTTTTATACACTACAGTTGCTTTTTCTTCGTTAGGTATTGAAGCAAAAACGTAGGACAAAATTGGTTGCAGCCGACATGTAACGGGATTTTTTTATATTTGTTTCGTTTTACGCTCCCTTTCTCACTGTGGAAATTTTCCAGTTTGTTACAAGAAGTCAATGCGGAAACAAGTTATCGTGTGCTTTTCCAAGGGTAAGTATTTTATATGATAAATAAGTGTTATAAGAATACGTGTGTGTATTTTCTTTTTGTTTCATTTTTTTCTTAAGTTTTGATGCCATCGTTTTTTTTGAGAAGATGCCACATGTTAAATTTGTGTGTGTGTTTTTGAAGCAAATATTAAGCATCGTTATGCCCCGCAAATATATCCGTAAAGCTACAAGGGGTAGTTGGACTAAGGAGGCGCTAGGAGAAGCCCGAAAAAAACATTGACGCTGGGATGTCTCTGCAAAAAGCAGCAAAACTATTTGGCGTATCAGCCAGAGCTTTTTTGAGACGGTTAAAAGAAGGAAATTTTTGTAAAGAACCCTCTTGGCCTTATGGGTAAGTAATTGTTCAGTTAATTTGTTGTGATTGTATGTGAAAAGTATCTTTATTATTTTTTTATATTATGATTTTTGTATTGCTGAACTTATTTATTAATTATACGAAAGGTAAAATATAATTTATTATTTTTATTCTCTTCAAGATGTTTTTGGAATAGAAAATGAAAGAAAGCTAGCTGCGCACATAAAAAAATTAACATCAGTCGGGAGCTTGGAGTTTAAGCTGGCGGAGAAATTGAATGTTAAATATAAATTTAACACGATTACAAAAAAAGAGGGCTATGCATGGTGTAGTGATCTCCATATTCATAATTCAAACAATGATGTAAAGTTAGCAGATATTTGAATATGGCTGACTCTATTACGTTTTTCGTTCTAGTATATTTAATATCTGGCAATACCTTTTTTATAAGCAATATAATATTATGTATAGTTTGTAAGCAATTAAATTATATTAAGTTCCATGTGTACATTTAAGTTAAAATAGTATTTAAGTGGAAGCGAATTCAATAAAACTTCCTTTCATTCTCCATACGCTAGTTGTTTTACTTGGGTAGGAATAGCCTTTGCAAGGACGTGCAAATGATCGCATTGGATTATCTTATTAGGGTAGATGCAGATTGGAAGGCGTTCCAAGCTTGAGTCTGCATTCTACAAATTTTATATTATATAATTTATAAGAATCCTCGTTGCAGAAAACAAGCTGGAAGGCGTCCAACGCTTGTGCTTGTTTCCTTAGGTCAGAAAGCGTTTCAACACGTATTAATTACATGGCGATTCTTAAATTATTACATAGCGATCCTGCGTATTATTACAATGGTTAGCGTCTTTCTTGGAAAGAAATAAAGACATTTCATTGAGACAATCTGAATGACTTTCTCTTTCCCGAGCCCAAGAAATGAATTGATCGGCAGCCGATGGATTTTTTGAAACACTTCAGAAAGCTTTGACAGAAAACAATTTAATGGACAAAACTGGAAACATATCTGGTATGGACGAAAGCGGTTTGCAACTGAATAATAAACCCAGAAAGGTGTTGACTCAGAAAGGTGTTAAAGACGTCCTTGTGGTAAATGCTAAGGAGAAGGGAGAAAATGTTACCGTTGTAGCATGTTGCAACGAGGAGGGTAACTTCTTGCCACCTGTTCTGATAATGAAAGGAGTAAACAAAAAAGGCAGAGTTCATCGATGGGTTCCCAAGTGACTCTGAGGTTTGTATGAGCAGAAAGTCATCCTACATCAATGCTGAACTGTTTTTTAAATGGTTAAAAGAACATTTCATGCCACAGAAACCTGTAGGCAAGACATTTTTAATTTTGGATGGTCACACTAGTCACAGTAATGCTTTCGAGATGCTGAAATCGTGTGATTTCATCTTAAACCCTGATTGCTGGCCACCTGGAGTGCTTGTTAAATCATTCATAAATTCAAGAAAAATAAAACTTTCGTTCTCCACTGAGCTCCCTGCCAAAGCTGTAACATCGGTTCTTCCTAAAAACATTCACAATGGCACGCTTAACAGTCAAATTTCTATTTGTTATCAAAATATTTGGCATTTAAGATCCAAACTGAAGAATCTAGCTTTATCCTTTTCTCTTTATAATGGTGATATAATCTGTATTTCTGAATCCTGGTCGACTAATAGTGTATTGACCCTGAAAATTTTTGGCGCAATCGTGATAGGTTCAATAAGTTAGACGAAGGAGGTGGTCTTGTCACCTACAAGAATATCTTTCCTAGTTTCTCTCTAACAAATTTACTTTTCCCTGCTCCTGCAGAATGTGCGGGGGCAAAAATAGTTATTTCGTCTACCCATTCTCTTCTTGTTTTTTGCACTTACAGGCCTTGTATGTCTCCGTTTTTGGTTTACAATACCTTCCTCACCGAAACATCTAGTTTTTTCTTATCGTGATTTTCAAATTGTCACCTTATATTATGTGGAAATTTTAGCCTGCCTAAACTCTCGTGGGATGATAATTAGATTGATTCATATCTAAGATTTATTCTTCTGCAGTATGGAACCATCATTGTTATGCTCATCTCTAGTTCTTTTTCCTTATCTTTCTCCTGATTCTCATCATCCCCCTTTACATTTTGAAATTTCCTATTTCATTGTCGTCGAAAAGAGCGCCAGCACTATAACTTTTATAAAACTAATTATGAGCAACTTTCCGAAACAATTCGCTCCGTTGCTCCTTCTTTTGAAGTCTTGACTCGGATGTTTGTTACAACTAATTCTATGACTTCTTAAACTCTGCTACTTCTAACTTAACTCCGTTTTTGAGTATAAGGAACTCTTCTGTCTGTCCCTGGTTAACTTTCGCTGTGAGCTGATCCTTGAATGCCAAAGATAGAGCACGTCAACATTTTTTATGTGACAGATCCCCTTAGTCACTAAGCGCTTTTTGTCACCTGAGGTCTATAGCAAAAAAAGAGATGCAGATCGCCGAGGCTTCTTATTTTCGTTGTATTGAAGGCTTTCTGAACTCAACTCATTAAAAACATTTTGGAAATATATACACTCTCTCAAATCATCTTCCAATATCCCATCCTTTTTTCATTTGAATAGCAGCTTAGCAACTTCACAGCTCGAGTTTTGTGACCGTTCTAGAACTCAGGTTTCTTCTATTGTTAATGCTACTCCCAGCAATGGCCCTTTGTTCCTAATAATACACATACTGTTCTCATTTCCTTTATTTGCTATCCGGAAGAAATTTTAGAGCTTGACAACTCTGTCAGCCCAGATCCTGTCGTATTCTTAATTAATTCGTGAAATCATTAGTTACTTCTATTTGTGTTCCCCTTTCTTTCCTCTTCAACTCTAGCTTATCTTCAAGATCTTCACCTTCGTGTCTGAAAAAATTCTATATTACTCCTATTTTTGAAAAAGGTAGCACCTCTCTCCTTGTAACCTGTTTTTCCAAACTACTGGAGAAAATCATATGCTTATACCTTTTTAGGGTTTTGTACTAAAATACAAAACCCTATTGCAATCACGACCTGTGTCCGTCTGTCCGTCCGTCCGTCCGTCCGTCCGTCCGTCCGTCTGTATATCACAGCACTTTTTCTCCGAAACTATAGAGGCTACAGCCATGAAACTTTGTGGAAAGGTCAGAAATGGTGACCTCTTCAAAGTTCAAGGGTGGAAAATTTTTCAAAGGGGTTTAAGGGGGGTCTCCCCATATAGGGAGGTGACCCCTCAAAAAAAAATTTTCACCATTGGTAGTCGAGTAGGGTGTCATTGGAAAGGTCTTAATAAGATCTTTTCAAAACAAGTCTTAAAATTTTGCCTTCTGAGTACCGAGGGGGGCAGGGGAAGGGGAAATGTACGAACTTTTCGCGTACCCCCCCCCCCCCCCCCCCATCGCGATTGGACACCTTTCATCCGAAAAATCTGAAAAAAATCATGAATGTAGGCCTTAATGAGTACAACAACAACAAATACATGAGAAGTCGAAATTCACTCAACTTTGTTAGTAATAGTATGATTTATCGATTTTATGTTTTCTTGAATAAAATCTAAACGGTACCCTTAAATTCAATAAAATTTTGCAAACAGATGACTTTTTATAGGATTGAAAGTTTCATAAAGATCGAACAGTATTTGATAAAGTTATAGCGATTTGAATTTTCCTGTATTACTATGGAACAATATGCCCTGTAAACATATGCCCTGGAAACATATGGCTATGGAGCCATATGCGCTTTTTACCGACTTAGAAACTACAGCTATGCTAGGATTTGCATGAAAATTACAGGAATGATAGGTATCATGAAGATGAGTACAAATAATTGAAATAAGCCGAAGAGGCAGGAGAGAGCTCCTAGCAAAAGGGCTTTGTAACCATTCCAGGATTCGAAAAATGGGCCATGAATCGATGATTACAGTACAGAGAAGTGACCCCTGGAAAAAAATTTCATGAAAGGTAGCCGATATGAGTATCAACTGAAAGTTCTCTATGAGAGCTTTTCAAAACAGTTCTTAAACTGACCGTTTTTGCTTCAGTGGGGGCACAGGGGTGGAAATACATGAAAAATGTGTTTCCTCCCTCGCGAATGGACACCCGTGATCTAAAAAATCTGAAGAAATTATCAAGGGAGATATTTATGGGTGTAACTCTAACAAATACCTCAGAAGTCAAAACTCTTTCAACTTTGTTAATAATAGTATGATCCTCGAATTTCACATTTTCTCCAATAAAATCGTCTTTGACATGTTTCTTGATTTTATTCGTTACTGGTTACTGCATTTTGTAAGTTGAGTACAAAACCTTTCTGACATGAGCATAGGTCTGTCTACCCAACTTGTTTCACTTACTCAGGATGTGTTGGTTCCCGAACAAAATAGTTTTATCAAAGAGCGATCAACTTTAACGAATTTGTTAGAATTCATAAGTGTTGCTTTAAAAGAATGGGGCTCAGCGAATCGCAATATTTTGTTGACCAAACTCAACAATCGTGCTAGTCAGGTATATTTTCAAGGCTGTCTTCCACCCCCTTCTATCTGTTTTCAGTTGTTCCTCAAGGATCTATTCTTGGTCCACTAGTGTTCACTCTATTTATAAATGACTTGCCTCTCGTTGTCATGAACTCCTCATCTCTTCTTTATGCAGACCTACGTCAAAGTTTTGAAAGTATTGTCGTCTAACGGTGACTGTATCCTGCTTCAAGACGATTTGGATGCCATTCTACCTTGGAGCTCCTATAACCAGCTTCCATTTCCTAATAAATTTTGTCCTCTTAGCTTTCAATTTACGTCAAATAATTCTTATGAGGGCACGGTGACACATTTCAGGGACTTAGGTATCATTTTTAACTATAGGTTGAAATGTGATGTTCATATTTCTGAAATAACTTCTAAAGCCTCTTGCATTTCTGGTTTGATCTTACGAAATTTCTATATTTTTTTCGATGCTTTATCCTGTGTTAAATTATATTGTAGCTTGGTTTCACCCATCCATGAGTAATGTTCGCCAGTTTGGTCGCCTCATTCAAAGTGTTTGAAGTTCACAAGAGAAGCTGTATAGAAAAAATTACCTAGATCGTCTTTTTGAAGTTGTAGGGACTCTCTACATATATTATCCTCCTCAAGTAGGTTTTGGGCGGTTGAATTGCAGGGTAGATTTATCTGCAGGATACAGGTCATCGTACGAGTATATTCGGCCTTGGACCAGCATTCTTGAAAATAATGCAGTGTGCCTTTATTGGGGGTTTCGTTAGGAACAATTGACTCAAATGAAGGTTATTTGACCCTGTCATCATTTATAACAAAAGGATTCAGTGTCTTTAATCAAATTTTTGAAAATTGACACAATAATGGAAAGTATATTAAAATTAAATTTAATTGTTAATACATGCAGAGTCCTTGAAAGAATTATAGTTCTTGTGCCGATATATTTTAGTTCAATATGTTGTCTCAATAATCGAATTCCTCGAATGCGTTGATCAGTTTTGCCGGTAAATCAGGGTGAAAGTCAGAAATTTTCTTATTTTAACGATAAATGTCCTTTGAAGAAAGCATGTTCTATGCATAATATAATTTTCCGCCGAGTCTTTCTTAAAGATGAAATAAATGAAAACAGCGGTTTTTCCTTTATACTTTTGGTTTTTAAGGGTTTGGTAAAAAAAATGTTTTAACAAAATCTTATTAATATAGGTACTTGTCTGTTGTCCGTCCGTCAGTGTGTCAATGCCAGTTTTCTCAGGAAGCAGAGAAGCAAGAAGCATCAAGCCTTGGGAGCAGCTCAGAAGTTGTCGCTTTTGACACTCGTTATTTCATTCCCGCAATCGACAGACTGTGTTTCATTATCCCGGCTTCCCGCTCAGTACAAAAATTTCCTTGGGATTATCGCTTTTTAATCAAACTTGAACGAAGAAATCAAATTGAGATTAGATAAATGAACTATACCTACACAATAAATCACCTTGCTTAGCGTTAAGAAGGATGGTGAAAACATGAGTGAACATAAGCCTGCTATAAACTTTGCCCGCACTAACTACAGTCGAACCTGGGTAAGTGAGAATTCAAGGGACCCAAATATTATTCTCACTCATAGAGTTTTTTAATTTATAGAGGTTAATAAAAATCGAACATAAACATGGTGCAAGAGCGTTAAGAAATAGGTATGCAATACATAAGTACATATATACACATTTGGCTATAAATAGGTACTTATTTTATTTATTTAATGAAATCAGTTAATTTTTTCTGGGTATCCTTTTTACAATTTCGAATATGTCTTTCAATTTCATAAATTTTATTAAAAATGATCAGCGTTATAATACTTTAAAAAGTGGAGTGTTTCTATTGCATTTAAAGCGTCGTTTCTTGGAACAAGCTTTTTTTCTACATCAATGTCCGCAGTGGCAATTTTTTGCATGAATGTACAAGCCGCAACTATGTCATTATCCATATGCTCTTCAGCAACCGGTAAATCATCATCAATTGCCACAAAGTCTTCAAAAGTTGGTTTTCTCATGTTTATTTCATAACAAATAAGTTTATCCCATTCTTCAGTAGAGCATTCAGCACCTTTTTCTTCTAAAACAATGGCATTTTGGCATTCGGAGACCGTTCGTAGCCCAGCTTTCTTGAAACAATGGTTGATGGTGGTATCGCTTGCTGTGTACCAGGCTTTACGTGCAAATTTCGTAGCTAGAAGAACGTTGATCTCAGGACTGATGTTTTTATCGAGATAAGTAAGAACATGGTTGACTATTTCTCTGCGGTAAAATCGTTCAAAAGTGTGAACTATGCCCTGATCCAGTGGTTATAGTTTACTACTGGTATTCACAGGTGAAAACTTTACTTTTACGTTTTTAAGTGCTGGTAAATCTTTGTGGGCAGAGCAGTTGTCAATACAAAGAACAATTTTTCTTCCGTTGTCCTTCATTTTCTTATCCAATTTCTTCAACCACCCCTTAAAAATATCCTAGTCATAAAAGCTTTCATGTTGTAGCAACCACGGAAGTTACAGCTAGCGCTCAGTCATGTTGCAGGTCATCCGGGCACCCTCTGCTCATGCTGAGCCATCCTACACATAAGACCTAACACAAAAGGAAACGGACGGGAGAGGAGGAGTTCATCATGAGAAATGAAAAAAATTGCAAGTTAATAAATCATGGCCGTTTTTTTATTTAAATATTTAAACTATGATCTTACAATACCAATTCCATAAAGATACTGAACAAAAAAAAAAAACAATAATTAGCTGTGGTCTTAAACTAAATTCCCTGAATTAATTTAAACTTCATTTTAGTAGAATTAATTTAAAACAAATTATTTTCAATAAACATATTATAAAAACGTAAAAAGAAAAAAAATTGAATTTCAAGCAGATAAATCGAAAAATAATTACTCACCTTTTTTTAAACTGCAGAGCGCTCTGCAGCTGGAAGAGGGGATGACGACGACGACTAGTAAAATTTATAAAAACCAAAATTAAATTTACTTCAGCAGAGGACAAAAAAAACCAAACGGCCACAAATTTGCGTGGCAGCTCCTTGAAATCGTCGAAGTTTTTTTGATAATTTGTAGTGAAAAGGTAATTCAGAAGTCCGTAAAGGACTGCAGCGATGGTCTGCTGCCTCGGCAGAAGAAGGTGTCGGTATCTGCCGAGAATGCCCTTGTCTGGGACGCGTGAATGCGCTGGCAGGCTAGCATTGCGGTGTCGTGGGGCGGGTTCATTCCCACAGCACAAGGACCCACTACAAAGAATTTCGCACTCACGAATTTCTGGGGTCGAACAAAACAAGGCGACCGAAGTCGCAAAAAGTGTAGGTAACTACACCAGGGACAACTGACTTGTTCATGGAACAAGAGTAACACGTAAAAAGAAGTGGAAGCAGGGTGACCTCGTCCTTACTAGGAGAGGCTCATGGCCCACAAATGAGAGAGGGGCAACCGGGTGGTGATGGAGCCCCTGCGCACCCACCCAACCGGGTTAAAATCCATATTTGTTGCAGTGGCCAGGTATTCCTCTTCTGAGTGGAAAACTCATACAACTTCCCATCAGAAGAGAAGTACCCCGGTGACCAATTTATGCCATAGAATTATGCAATTCGATTACATAGCTCTATGTCATAAAGAGGCACTCTGCTTAGGCCACTCAACCCGCGAAGCATCCTGAAACAAAGAAGGATTATCACGTACCCGGCGGCTGGCTCATTTTTTTAATAACAGAAATACCAATTTTAATTTTTTCAAGAAATTACTAAAGGAAATATTCATATAAATTCATACATTTTAATCATAAATTTGAATTCGAAATAAGTAGAATAATCTTTTTCGTTCGTATCCTATCCAAACGCGTTTAACGGATGTTACTTATTATAGATAAAACACTGATTTTAAATTTTTGGTATAAACAATTTTTAAACATGCCTATCGTTTTATTTAATTATAAGTTTAAAAATTTTTTCATGATCCCAAATCAAATATATTTTTGTTTTATCATTTCAGTCAAACTATTTTATCATTTCTACTCTTTCTAAGTTCCTTGTGAATATTTTTTTTTAATTGATCCTTCATAGGGTTCATTGGAGCATTATAAATTTCACTTAGTGAATTTAATGAAACATATACTTGTTTGCCACTTTCTTGGGATTGCAGGACTGCATGTGCTGCCTGTGTATCGAAGACATTCCGCAATAAAACACCAAATTGATTATACAAGTTCATCGATTCATTACGACAATCATGTATCACTTTGATAACATTCTCACTTTCGAGCAACGTTTTTAACCCACCATTTGTAACGAGCTCTGGACATGTGAGAATATCGAAAATGAACGCCTCGCCTCTCGTCGTCCCGATTTCAATTAGAGTCAATTGTCCTTTCAGACCCAAATTGGTTCCCTCGCAATCCAGCGAAATCACAACCTGATCATTTTGAGCGAATTTAAGAATCGCTTCGGTAACAAATTGACATTCTTTTATTGTAGAAATAACACGGGTATTTTGAAAAAATTTTATTTTTCACGTATCGCCGACGAAATAATTGATGGAGGACGAATGGACGGGACTGGGGTTGGGAGCTCCTGCAGGCTTGGTATCATTTGATGTGTTGATGCTATTTTGGGCCATTGATGGTTTATCCTTTTCTAAATTCTCCGCTAATGTTTTAAGGACTACACTATTGATACACTGCTTGAGTGTTTGGTTCTTATTATTTATGACGCTGATACGCTCCGTGCTCGATTACTACAAATTCAACGCAAATAGTCTTTAGAAATGTTACTATTAATTCATCTTTTTATGTTTTTGTAGATTTTGGTTTTGATGAAAAAATTCACCAGAATAAAACGTTGGTCTGGCCGCAAAATCTACACAGTTAATCGATTAATCTGATTAACTTTGCACTTCAATTTATCACTCTGTCGCCTATAAACTACTTCCGATAGAAATCAAAGAATGGCTTCCCGTAGCACGAACACAACTGTTGATCGACTGTCCATTCTATCATTATTCTATTAACACCAAAATCACCAGCTTATCGTATCACACTATTCTAGATTTGGTGTTTTTGGACTATCTATCAAAAACTCTTTTGCATATTCTTTGTTCATATTCAAACTTTTTCCACTCTATTTTTCTAAAATCATGATGATTTTGATTAACTTTCATTTTTTCTAAATTTCTTTGTCTTCACAGCATCATCACCCAACACTTTTTCCCATCTCCTCATAAAGCTTTTCCTTTCCACTACGACTATCGCTAACCACTGCTTCCCTCACCTCCAAAATATTGATACTTGTTAATGGAAAGTAATGAATGAAATCTTGTTCGTAGGAAAGATCAGTTAATTTTTTTTGTAGTTGAAAATAGCCCATCTTTTTACGGGTTTTGTAAAATAATTTTACAAAACCCTACTAGTTTCGCGACCGTCCGTGTGTCACAGCACTTTTTCTCGCAAACTGCTCAAGCTAGAAACATCATATTTTGTATGTAGGTGTAAAGTGGTGCTCTCTTCAAAGTTCGCCTACAAAAAAATGTATAAGCTATTTAAGGGGGGGTCTCCCCATATAGGGGAGAGGCCCCAAAAAAAAAATTCATCAAAGATAGCCGATATGGGTATCAAATGAAAGGTCTTGATGAGAACTTTTCAAAACAGGTCTTAATTTGATACTTTTTGCTTCGAGGGACGCGCAGGGGGGGGGGAATACATGAAATATTCGTGTCCCCCCCCTCGCGACTGGACACATGTCATCCGAAAAATCTGAAAAAACTTATATTGGTAGGTGTTTATGAGTACAACAACAACAAATACTTTAGAAGTCGAAATTCGCTCAACTTTGTTAATAATAGTATGATATTCGAATTTCACATTTTTCCCAATAAATCGTATTGGTACCCTTAAACTGAACGAAATTCGACATTTACGTAGTCCTACTAAGGATTCTTATGGTTTGTAAGTTTGATGAAAATCGAATGATATACACGGAAGTTATAGCCCTTTGAAATTTCTCCAATTAGGTACAACAACAATAACACATGATTTTGGTGATTTATGGAATTTCCATCGAATCAGTCACTGTAGTTTTGACTTGATCCTCTTGTAATTTTCCAATAAGGTCAATAACATTAATATTTTTGAGAATTCATGATTCGAGTGATTTTTGTGGGTTTGCAACAAAATGGCGACCGTTGAAAGTAGAAAAACAATGGATATTCCTTTGAACGTGCACATCTCTTTGACATATTTCTTGACGTACAAAACCCTTCTGACATGAGCGTAGGTCTGTTTACCCAACTTGTTTCTAACTAATCATCGCTTTGCATTTCTGAGTGAATTAAGCCGAACGATTAATTCCACACACGATCTGTGCTGATGGACAAACACAACTAGAAAATCAATAAACGTACAGAAAAATAGCAAACTTAAAGTCATAATGTGTGTCGATATGGAAAATCAGATCAAGCGCAGTTTTAATTTATTGTGCGATACTTTTGAACAAATTAATGGGGAAGAAAAAGGAGAACATTTTAATGATTAATTTTAAGGTAACCATGATCGTTTTGCTGTTAATTGACCCGAAAAAAATGTTGTCTGCTGAACAAAAGTTGATAAAAGAAGCAATACTTGTCTTACTTCCATGGTAAAGCCAACCCTGATTTATATAGACACATACATAAATATAAACTCCAGGTCGACAAAACCTGAACGTAGGCGACTATAATCTTGAACATGTGGATCATTTTGTTTATCTTGGAGCCAACCTGAATAGAAGAGGCGCCGAAAATGACGAAATTCGACGCCACGTAAACGCCGCATTACTCTGTACTTCCCATTCTAAGGTCCAAAGTTGTGCAGAGGCAAAATAAGCTCCGCATTTACAAAAACACTAATCAAACCTGTGTTATTATATGAAAATGGAACATGGACCCTGACGAGCGAATCCGACAAGCCAGTTAACGTATTTGAACTCAAAGTGCTCCGGAAAATCGACAGCCTAGTGAAACATGGAACAGAGTGAAGACTACATTACAGCGATGAGTTACATGATTCCTCTTGCGTAAAATTACGTAAATTGCAACGGGCGGTCCATGTAGAAAGAATAGAAGAAAACCAGCTATCCAAAAGAACATTATACAGGGTAGAGCTCAAGGTAGACGTCGTGCAGGAAGACCGAGGACTCGATAGGAAGACACGGTAGAAGCTGACAGCAGATCCTTGTTGGGACTGGGCAATTAGCGGATAAGGTCGTGAAATCGTTATAATCGGAGGAGATTAATCTTATATAAGAAAAAATATTTCATTTTTGTTCATTTTATTGCGTTTTTAAAAAGAAACTTGTACTTCGCCCACCCTATATATGTATGTATGCGCATATTTCTAGAACTTATCAAAAAGGTGTCTGTTACAATTGAAGGAATCAAATTTTTAAAAACAACCAAACGAAGGTAGCGATCTTGTCGCTGAGAAGGATTTGCAGCATTAAAAATCCTAGAGAAGACTCTTATTTCTAATCTTCCCACGCTACCAAAAGACAAATTCTGTTTTTTGTCACTCGTAAATTATTATGACTTTGTTTAATTTAACATAGTTATTTAAAATACAAGCGTTAAAAATGAAAATTTCCTAAAATGTATTTCATGTAAGTAGACTGAAACAAAAGCAATCAGCATTAATTTATGAGCTTAAATATAAATAAATTCAATGCTAGTTTATCTTTCATTCATCATGCCTACACATATCCAATATTATTTTGGTTTTCCACGGCTTTTACAGAGTCAGATCAAAAGCAAAAACTAACAAATGAATACCAAACAATATTTAACTTGTTCCTTAATATTTCTTTGAATACCTTTAAAATTAAATTTTTTCCGTGTCTACCCACAAGAAATGCAAACAAGATTAGATAATCGAATGGCTTTTAATCTAAACAAATGTTGAAAGATGGTAAATAATAGAAAAGATACCATTCAATAATTTACTTGTGCTTTTCATATGCAAATGTAAATAGTCGTGGCTATGGTTATTCACAGATGCTAAATAAAATTCTATTTCTTCATTATTCACAGGATTATAATTGTGCTCTATGAAAAACGTGATATTAAAAACCAATTTACAAAGCAATTTAGCATATTGCTTTGATGCCGCATATGTCACATATTTTCTTAATTTTTATTGCTATCACTTCACCACGAGGCAAGAACAAAAGCAGCGAAAGTTTTTCTTTTTAGTCATTATTAAATATATTTTGATTTTTATTATTTTCCAATCTCATATATTATTATTCACCATCAATATCTGTAGACTGCAATTTATAAAAGAAAATCAAATCGCATTTATAATATAGCAAAAGAAATTTTCTGAAGGTCATAACATACTCTTGAGCAGAATGATTAACGGCATGCAAATCAAAGCGAATTTAGCATTTGATAGCCATCCAATAAATAATGAACATATTTATTATGCATACATAGACGTAGGTACTAATGTCGCCAAGTTATTTATATTCTTATCTTTACATCAAAGAAACTTGCGAGTTTTTCTTCAATTTATCAACGCCAACTTTGCTATTGCATTTCCATGTCTGGCTCATGTTGTTTTGCAAGAATGTTGGCATATGTGCAGACAGGCGATTACTCGTATATGCGATGGCAAATGTGCGAAAAATTTCCGATGCAATTTATATTTCTTTAGATAATTAAAGTGCTATTAAGAGTATCAGGTCACGTAATATTCCATTTGGAATTAATTACTAACGGACACCATTAAAGAATATTGATGAGGAGGTGATGTTATGGCATAAGTAAGTACATTCCCCATGTACCTATTCATCTGTATGTCTATATGATATGTCAGACGTGATGGAAGCAGGAAAATATTTAACGATGGTTGGTCCTCTGTAAACCTTATATAAATTCAACAATATTAAACCATATGTACGTTAGCTGATTACTATGTGTATCTGTTGAGTAATTTAATGACAATATGAGCTTCTTTCACATGATTTGATTCTATTGTAATTTTCTAAAGCCGAGAATTCAAGCGCTGATCCTTCTATCCATCCCCTATGACAAATCAGAGACCGCTGAGAAAGTTGATCCCCTGTTGATTAAAAATACTTGAAAAGTTTTTAATGATTGTAAAACTTAATCTTAAACCTCTATAATGACATGAGAATTTGGAATGAAAACGAGCCAAATTGAAAAGAAAAGTTAAAACCTCAACGTAGCTCGGGAGCCTCAAATGTGTTTTGTAGATGAGGGTATGAATGTAACTGCTTTCGTTGAAATTGCACTAGTGTGGTACATCCTAAGTGATTCGTTTTGCTCAAAATAAAGTTATCCAAGCTTATTATTGTTTGGACATGCAAACTTCAGGCAATGATACTAGCAAAGAGAAATTCTAATCTATAGTCACTCAATAATTTCTTATGTTTGCTGTATTCTTGTTGAATATATTGAAAATTCATATTCAAAATATTGTCTCTAGCCCATTCATACAGTTGTTATGCGATGTCTCTATAGTTTTCATAAGGACGTTGTAAACTAGCCCTTGCAGCAAGACGGTTTATTGTACCATCTAAATCATCAAAAATGCTTTTACCAGGTGTAGTTGCAAAAAATTCTAAAAGTTCAACTGTACGACACAAAAATCAGACCACAAGACCGGACGGCTAGAAGCAGAGGAACTCAAAATAGCACATAAAAAAATCATTATAATGATTCTGAAAACACAGTTTTCAGAAAAAATTCCTGAGCTAAGGAGTAACAAGGAGTTGAAGAAAAGATTCAGGACTCTAAATCCCTTCCTAGATGCTCATGGTATTCTGCGAGTTGGCGATAGGCTCCGAAATGCAAATATTCCTGAAGAAACAAAGCATCCGATTTTGCTACCCCAGTGCCATCATGTGACATATCTAATTGTGAGGCAAGCCCACTTGAAAATAATGCAAAGAGGCGCACAACTGATGCGCAACCACTTGAGAATGCTATACTGGATCATAAATGATCAGAAAGTAATTCGGTACGAAATTCATCGATGCATGATCTGTTGTAAATACTCGACCGCTAAAAATCATCAATCAATGGGCGATTTACCTGCCATACGCGTAACACCAGAAAAAGCTTTCACTCATTGCGGAGTAGACTACGTAGGCCCTTTCACCATACGAATGTCCAAGAGGAGCAGTGGTAGTAAAGGCCTACATTGCTTTATTTGTATGCATGGTAACAAACGCCATACATCTCGAGCTTGTGAGCGACATGTCAACAGAAGGATTCTTAGCAGCGTTCAAATGGTTCACAAGCCGAAGAGGACTTTGCCGGGAGATCTTTAGCGACCACGGCATCAACTTTGTCGGGGCAAGTAATCGACTAGACAAGGATCTAGAAGAAGCAATAAAGACATCAAGCAGCGATTTTGCACGAATACTTGCAAAAGACGGAATCACGTGGAAGTTCATACCAGTGTTCACACCTCATTTTGGTGGGCTTTGGGAAGCTGGTGTGAAATCGGTCAAGAATCACATTAAGTGCAATTTCGATGAGCAAAATATTGTCCCGACATATGAAGAATTCACAACGATACTGTGCCAAATTGAAGCATGCTTAAATTCCAGGCCAATAACTCCTATATTAAGCGACCCAAATGATCTTGAAGCCCTAACTCCAGGGAACTTCCTCATTCGACGACCTTTTCTGGTTATTCCAGAACCTGATACATCGTGTAGAACACTATACCAGCGCTGAAAAGTATTAACTAATATGCATCAAGCATTCTGGAAACGATGGGTGCCAGAGTACCTGCAACATCTCCAAAAACATACGAAGTGGACGAGCGTAAGCGAAAATCCCAGAATTGGTCAGCTTGTTCTCATTAAAAAAAGGACATGCCATCAACGAAGTGGCTACTGGCAAGAATACATAGCATGCAACCAGGCAGAGATGGAATCGTACGAACAGTTACAGTTATGCACCATGGAAGTATACTGAAGCAAGTAGCGATCACCAATTTGTGTAAACTACCGGTAGAAATACCCGAGGACAGCAATAACACCAGTAGAGAAATGTGCTGCAAATATCAAATTGACAAAACCGAAATCATCTCCTGAGAAATGCGAAGAACGCTCCACACCTGAAACCTCTATATCTAACTGTATGAAGCAGAAAATCACGGCAGGACGAAGACGGATTGCACCTATAGACAAACCTAACAAAGTAAAAATACCAAGAATTGCACCATGTATGTGGGCAAGGGCTCTGCTGAATACAAAAATATTCCTGTCTGTCATGATACCATCAGAAGCTTTGAACGCTAAAAACAATCAGGTTTTTCATATTGAAAAATTGAGCATAATGCATAGCATTCGCGGCAAACTAAGACTTGAGGCAAATTTTTCGATTGCAGAAGTGATTCAGGATGAGAAAAATATTCTATCCATAGGTCAACAGATAGAAGATATGTGTCAACGCACTAAAGAATTGACCGACTACACCCACTGCAATGGCCTTCTGAATCATCTATAGATTAAAAAAATTGAGTTCCTTCAACAAACAGAAAAGTTACGAACGATAACAGGCTCCAGAAAAAAGAGGGGCTTGGTTGGAGACCACCTTACCACAGTTTTTGGTGTTAATGATAAGGTCTACACTGATATTGGCACCCTCGATAAGACCAACACACAATATTACAAGTCTTAAATCAACAAAGCGTAGAATTGAACGCACGTATAATAAGCGTCAACCATCGGACTGACGCCCAGCTTGCACGAGTTACGAAGAAATTAAATCAAGTGGTAGAACTATTTTGAGGAGCTCCAGGTGAAGTACCAAATGCTAGTAGACACCATCTATGGATCCGAAACCTTTCCACAGTTCATTTCAATTGAAACAACACGATCGAAAAAGTATCATCAAAGATTGGCCCTCATTTTGAGATTCTGCATACTCCAGTGAAAGCAACGACGATTGTACTCACCGATGAAAATATCATCATCTATGGCTACTTCCATATAATCGAAAGGGATAGATACGAGCTAATTCATATCACTGGAATTCCTTTCGAATCAGGTGTGCATCAATATCGTAAAAACTCAAACCTTGGTGGTTAACTTCAATCAACTAACGTATTTCGAATTGGACGATGCTCAGCTGAAGTCATGCATAATTAAAGACGAACGATACCTATGTACTCCCAGCATGGTCAAGAACATGCATGCAAACTTGAACTGTATCATCAACGAACTTTACAGTAGACACAAGAAGCAACCGTGCTCCAGCGTTGAGGTAACATCTCCTCAAACAACATGGAAGAAGCTTATGATGAAAAACACATGGCTATTTGTTGCAAGCATACCAAGGACATACTTTGTTATCTGCAAAGATAATTGAGAGGAGATTTTACTAGAGAACATTAGAATCATCCGCACCAAAGATAATTGCGCTATTCAAATCGAGCGATTCATTCTACGATCAGAAATGACCCAACAAAAAAGGGTACTGACGAGCTTCTCGAAAGAAGTGTCCTCAGCTAAACTCGGAAACAAAGAGTATCACGCAAAATCTATGGACCCAATAGCAACAGTAAAGGAGCAAATTTTCGATGGTGATTTTTTCAAGCCAGAGCCGATTGCGATTACAACTACCTTACAACAGTTACGCAAGTACGCGGTACCGCTGACATCAACAATGCTGATCATCTTCCCGATCTGTATAGCCAGCGTCTACATCAGAAGCATACTGAAGAAGATAAGGATGCCAAAGAACTTGCAGGAGTCCATATCAACTGCATCAGAAAAAAACGTGTCGCTTAATGAAAGCTGCAATATTCGATTCTTCCTTCTGTTTACTCAAACTAAAATAGTTGTTTAGAATTGTAAGTTACTTAAAATAAAACAACCAAATTATTAACTTCAAAAAAATAGCTGATCATCATAAGGTTATTGTTCGGTTGGATTATAAATAAGTCGAAAGGGTAGGGGAGCGCTGCCGCCAGAAGGGCTTACTAAATAAATCAGTAAATCAAACAATGTCCTGCAAATAACAACAGCATTTACACATAGAATCTTTCAATTGGCTTAGATAAGTTAATACAGTTTTCTTGTATTTAAATTTGCCACCATTTTATTTATGTTTCGCGACCTCGTTGTTTGAGCTGTTGCAATCGCAATGACATATCAATATTATATGCCATTTTTGATTTTTTTTGAAGGTTTGACCATATCTCCAGTATTCAGGCTGCTTAGACACGCTACCTCACCAGTGTCACATGTTATTGTAATTGAAAAATTTTCAATCGGCTACAACATTGTGGTTTTAAACTAAACCAGTGCCACGTAGTAGAGTAACGCATTTTGTAAGCTTAATTGGAAGCAATGGTGAGTATGGAAAAGTTAAAAAAAAACAAACAGTGATTTACCTTGAAAAGTTAGTCGCCTCGGGAACAGGAAGATATTGTATCTGTTAGGTTATGGTTGTGTGAAGTGCTTTGTAAGGGAAATAAAATTTCATTTTCAGTGGTAGGGAAAACCTGAAAGACAAGAAGCAACCGTGGCATAAAAAGCTTTGTCTAGAGCCAAGCTCGTCCAAGGCATGTTGAAAATTATTCGCTGATGGACGAGTGGTGGCTATGCCTATCAGTACTGGGTGAGCCGGGAAATCAGTCAGAGTTCCTCGAATCTTGAATAGCTATGTATAGAATATCAACACAGATGGCAAAAGTTGAAGCAATGAAGCTATGACCAATCTAGAACTATGACCAAGAACAAGTTTCCTGATAACTATTAAAGTAGAATAAAATGAGAATACAATGCAACGATTCTTGTCATTCACGAATTTCGTTAGGCTCAACGGTTACTGTAAAAGATGGAAATCTACCCTTAAAGTTCATTCTTAAGCATAGATGAGTCACAGCAGGCTGAGAATATACTCTTTTTAAACGAGATCAACTTGTTCAAAGGCAACAAAGCTGTATTAAAATGGAGTTCATTCGTTGGAATAACACCATTCAGCAAGCAAGAGGGAGTATACAGTGGAAGGCTTTATGTTTTGACATGAGGCACCCAGTACTACTATTTCGAGGACATATGGCTATGGTTGCATGGTCCTTCCCATCTAGTACATGCGACAGTTCATACAAAGTACTCAATCATTGATGGACTCACCACCGTAAAACGGTTTGGGGGAAAATTTAATCATTGTTCAAAAATGAATGCCACGGATGTACAAAGTTGTATTGTATGCTTATCAACAAAGGCGGTACATCTTGAACTTGCTAGTGACTTGACAACAAAGACGTGTATTGCGGTAATTCGAAGATTTATAGCAAGAAGAGGTATGTGTGATACGTTAAAAAGCGACAACGGCACCAATTTCTTAGGGGCTGACAAGCTGTTGCATGAAGCTACCACGAAGATGATTGAAGAAATTCAAGAAAATCTTGCAGTCATAAACTTTGATTGGGAGTTTATTCCTCCAGTAAGTACTCATTACAGAGGTATTTAGAAGGCAGCAGTGCAAAACATGAAGGAGAGAGGAGATCGTAGCAACTTTTGCGTATAAACGTCTTTTAAATCGCTCCTTTCAAAAGTTTTCAAAAATTAAATTAATTTTTAAAACAACGCCAGTCCGACGTTAATTTTTATCGGAAAAAGCTTATATTGTCGAAGCAATTTACTCAGGAAATGTTTATCGAATATTGTTTTACTTCGATTTGTAAAGAAAAGCGAAGAACCCAAGAAAACTTCAAGACCGCTGGTATGGAGGAGCCCGACAGCTTCTCACCGTTGGGGCAACCTTGGAAAATGGCGAAAACGAAACTGGTGATAATCATCAAGAGAAAACATCATGAAGAAATCTCTGCAGATGGTGGATGCAAGCTGCAAATAAAAGCGGACAATCAGCAAATAATCCAACTGCAAAAAGAAAATGATGAACTAACGGTAGAGATACAGTCCCTCAAAGATCTACTCAGCAAGGAATGAAGCCTCAAAAGACACCGCCACAAAATCAAGTGCAACAGGTAACAAAGGCGAAGAAAAGTGTAAAGCAAGCAATTCTAGAAGAAGTTCTATGTGCTGGTGGCAAAGTCAAAACTAATTTTGCAGCGCTGGAGGGATTAACCGAAGAAATGGAAGTTGAAAAAAATATCAAAGGTAGTTCTAATCAAGATAATGATTTAAATTTTATTCATTGTTTAAAAAATAAAAATAAGGAGAAGA
Source organism: Odontomyia ornata (assembly GCA_963969285.1). Lineage (NCBI taxonomy): Eukaryota > Metazoa > Arthropoda > Insecta > Diptera > Stratiomyidae > Odontomyia > Odontomyia ornata. Next base: position 21,316,928 of record OZ017739.1, read on the forward strand.
AACCAGCCCACAGTTCTGCTGGTTCCTCTGAAAAAGCTTCCAAAAAGGCAGAAGAAGCTCCGCAAATCAGCGTGTACGGACAAAGCAGAAAAGATATGGTTCGGCTATTGGCAGCCGAAAATAAACTAATTAATTGGAGATCAAAAGAGTTAATGCTGAAAAATGAACTGTTAGAACGAAATCACTGGTTGATTTCTAGTCAGCCAAAAATGCGCTGAACTCTGGATAGGTTCTACACTTCACTTATACCTCAAAAAGTGAAAAAGTCAAACCTCTTTGGTGAAGGATTTGGACTGAGGAGAGGATACGGTCGGTCTTCTTCAGGTGCTCAAAGAAGCTGCACCAGAAATTTGATTTATTTCAGTCAAGGCCTTTGCGATAAGAAGTTTGAACGTAGAAAGGAACAATTCACCACTTTACCTGGTACAAATTACAAACAAGACAACAAACAACAAATAAAGTACTTGATTTTCAGAGTCGGGGTGAGGTGGGAACACCCCAGAAAAGAGAAGTCAACCAGTGTTACCGGTGTCAAAGATTTGGTCATTCAGCTGACAACTGTGCCATGCACTATCGGTGCGTCAAATAAAAAGGTGTTCATGCTCCCGGTGAGTGCTTATTGGCTCAGACGGAGCCTAAAGAAAAATTATACTGCGTTGACTGCTGTGTTTTTAGTCATCCGACATCATATCGAGGATGCTCCCGAAATCAAGATACAAAATCAAAATTTGCTCCAAAGCAAACAGAAGTACTCTCTAGTATCATATCTTTCAACTTCGTCAAGCCCGGCGTATCATTTGCACTCGCCGCTAGAGGACCAGTAGAAATGTAATGTAATGTAGCTGGCAATAATGAGCTGCTTCTCAAAATTCACCAGCAACTTAATTCTTTATCGTAGGGAATCGAAAAACAAGATTCAAAAATGGACTTTGTTATTCAGCTTTTAGGTCTTTCAAGTGCTTCAAAATAACTTGTCATCCGGTCACATTCCTATAGATAGGCTTCTTCTCATCTCGATCAACGTCAACTCTATTGTTACTCTACATCGACGTGACTATCTCTTTGAATTTATTGTTATGCAACAGCCTTACGTCTTACTTCTCACTGAAGCCCACCACAATTCATGGCATTCAAAGATTTTGCATTCGTACGAAATGATATGGTAAACGATGATGGGGTGGCACTGGGATATTGGTGAGAAGATTCTATTGTTTCCAAAATATTGAAAAAGTCAAATTCAAAAACTTTGAATTTCTTGAAGTGTCCGTTATTAAAATTTCACTGCCAGGTGGGGATAACCTCTTCGTTATCTCTGCCGATGCAACTGATTGAAATGTTCTCAAGCTCAAGGAGGAGCTCAAATCTTTGTCTGGATTGCTTGAATTGAACATGCTGCATGGTTATTATATTCTTGCCGGAAATGAATGTCAAATATATAATACATCGTGGGTGGTCCCAGAGTTGTATTCCTGATATCGTGGATAACAGAGAACCAAACTGAATGCAGGTGCAGTCTATATGGGTCGGAGTTCCCAACATACCCTAGGACAAATTCATATTTGAATTTCTGCATTGCAGATGCAAGACTTGAATTCAGCTTTAATGGTCCTCAACGAAAACTGCAGGTGCTTCCTTAAGATAGCGACCATAATGCAATCGTAATGAAAATCAATCATCAAAGGGATAATGTCTTCCTCATTCCAGTTCAACATGGAAATCATCGGTTGAGTTAAAAAAAATGGGTGGGAGAAAGTTTCAAAAGAAATATAAGCGAGAGAACTGGAAGCAACGTCCTCCTTCTGATGATTGCAATGCCTGCTCAATGGTTCCTAATGACAGGAATCTAACTAACGATGAATAAGATCTCTATTTGTCGAAGTTAGAGAAGCTGATCTTGGAAACGATTGAGAAAGTAGTTCCCAAGATTAAACATCAAAACAATATGGAAGAATATGAAGCACTAACCATTGCAAGGTTAAATATATTGGAAAGCCTTCTTTTCACATACATCAACAATATTTATCGGAAATTTTCGGACTGCAACCAACCCTCGTTGGCTTTGTTGAAACTATACCTGAAGAATGTTGCGAACTTAATCCGTTCATACTTCAGGAGTGAGGTAAGCAATCAGTGGGCGGAAAAACTGAGGGGTGTTAACCCACAGGACTCAGATGGGATTTTTACGAAAGTGAATAGATTATTCCGCAAGAAGTCTCGAGTGAAGTCTTGAAGTCACTAATGATGTGATAAATCTTCTCGATAGGGCTGGTATCGAAATTGATTGTACGACTCCGGATAGAAATGGAAACAGGATTATATGTGGTCATTTATATAACGGGCTCCACATAAATCCTGAGTTTCATACTTCGGTTCTCATCTTGATCAGTATCTATACTGTACTGAACATGTCGAAAACATGCTCAATAAATCACAAAAAGTAGTCGTGGCCCTTCAATGACTCTTTCTTTCCAGATACATCGATCAAAAGGTCAAATATCTGTTTCAAGACCCTGATTAGAACAGTTTTGACATATGGATGTCAGATCTAGTACATCCAGAATGCCAGTACTATAGAAAGATTTTAAGAGTTTTCGAAAGGAAATGTCGGAGAAAATAAAAGTACCTTGGTCGATTTGAGATATGTATTAACCATCAACGTTTGTTATTGTTGGCGATAGCTCACTTGATCAAGATTTGATTTTCATGACCTTTCGTAGGCATAAGGATCTTATATCAACTTACATAACTGTGAAGTTTTAAAACGTTTAAGGGCACCGTTTCGAATTTTTTGGCTCGAAGATGTCTAATCGCGAAAAGTGGTGACACAAATATTGTTCGTACATTAGGCCTCCCTTGACATCCTAGTGCAAAAAATTACTTACTTCTCGACTGCGTTTGATGGAAAAATTTATTAAGGGTCACTTAGCTGCAAGGGGGACCCTCTTCAAAAATTTTTATATATTTGATAAGACCTAAACTTTTTGAGAGACCACCACTTCTGACCTTTTCACAAAGTTGCTCCTACAGTTTCAGAATTCCTGTGAATCATAGATAGACGGACAGATAGGACACGAAACTAGTAAGTTTTTGTAAAATTGATTTTACTAAGCCATAAAAATCATGGAGGTAGACCCAATAAAAAATAAGTTAGAGGTTGAACTTTGCTAATAATAGTAGGACTTCGCACTTTCGTCAGTAAAACTATATTAGTTTCATTAAATTGGATGAAATCAGTCATATAAGTGGTTCTTTAAAATAACATTTTATTCTATAAGTTTCAATAAAATTATAACAATCTACTACATGAGCTTTCCATCGAACCAGGCACTACACTTTTGATTGAATCTTCTCAATTTTTTCAAATAAGATGAATAACAAAAATACATTTGAGATTCCGGTCAGCCAAGGATTTTAGTAATATTGGAACATTTTAGTAATATTGGTTAAAATGGAGTTGTTTTAAAGCAAGGATATATTTGCTGTACATGACATAAAAGTTTTTCTTGAATTAATTTATTCTATTTATCTACATATTGTAGGTTGACCCTTGAGTAGACAAGACCGCCTCAAGGCGGGTTTCATTTTAAAACAATAAAAATAATATGCAAACTGTTAATATTTTTTCGCAGCCGGTAGTCTCATATCGCCTTTTGTGTCATTCTGCGTTGCAGTTCTATTTTTATCAGCATTTGAATGTTGTGAGCCATCAACTATCGACGTGAAAAATTATTTGTGCTTTATCCAAATTGGATGCGAATTTGTTATTTACAATAAGAATCCCGCCTCCAGGCGGGGTTGCTGGTTTACATCAACTTTACTATGGATGCTCGTTGTAACATTTATGTATTTGTGTTTAAGGAAAATGGTGAAACCTGCGTCCCAAAAATCATTTCGGTTGTCCGAAATCAGCTGGATGACTGCAGAAGAAATTGAGGAACTTTTAACTTCGGTTCCATCTGACATCGAGTCGGAGCCTGATGATGAGGAGAAAGGTGATTTGGAAGGAGACAGGGATAACAACATGGACGTCACCGGAGCTTCTATCACGGGTTCGGAATGGAACGGGAGTTCTTCTTTACATTTGGCAAGAGACATATCAACTGGATATTTATCTCAGGCCATTCATGTTAGCCTCAACCTCAGTACAATCGAGTCTATTACACTACCTACTACGCCTTTTTGCCTATCTCCAGTTGCATCAACATCTACAGCAACACATCGTCAAGAGATAATAAAAAAAAAAGATTGCGTTGCCCGTTGCCATTATATAATTCATATGGCCCAAATTTCTAACCAAATGATGGTGGTTTTAATGGGACAGTTATGGATATTAGAACAAAGTCCACTGAATTGACAAATATTAAGTGAAAAAAAGTACATACAGCCACATGAAAATGAAGTGGCATTTCATGGCCCTTCTAGTCCCCCAGAGGATATAAGGCATTTGAAAACCCCATATGAATTCTTCAATTTTTTTCACCAATGCATTTTTTGAACAGCTTGTGGAGCTCAGCAACCTAAATGCCACAATAGGAAACATCAACACGTAGTTTACCGTTACAACTGTTGACATAAAATGATTCGTTGGTATTGTGCTGTATATGTCGTTGTATCGTTAGCCAGCGACACAACACTCCCGGGGCAAGCTAGCACTGGCTCCCTTCGCATCGCCAATGACATCGAAGAGATTTCTCCTTATCCGGAGATATTTATGTTTCAATGACTTCTCTAAAATGAAGAAAAAGGAGGAACCCAGATATGACACTCTTTTCAAAATACGCCCAGTCATTGACCACCTCAATATTCGCTTCGATTTAGTTCCGAAGCAACTCAGGCTATGCGTGGATGAGCAAATGTGTTCCACAGAATGCTGTCGAAATTACGACAGTATATGCCAAACAAACAAACAAACCACATAAATTATGCGATTCCTTTGGATATTCCTATCGCTTCGAAATTTATTCTGGGGCTGGCGGCAACGTTATCATTGATGGGTATCCTAACATAGTAGCGAGTGCAAATGACGTTGTTCAGTTGACTTCCACGATGCCACACATGGTGAATCACATTGTCTATTTTTATACATCATTACCACTGATGGTGCCTCTGAGGCGGCTTGGAATATATTCCCTCGGTACTGTCCATCGTGAGCGCATCCCAAATTGCAAACTTCCAAATGACAAAGACACCAAAATGAATCGTGGTGAATTTTTGGAGTTTGTTAGCAGAGCATACGAGGTGTGTTCAAAAAGTATCGCGAATTTTGAATTTTCGCGGGTTACGTACATATATTCGAATTTCGATTTTTTGAGGCGTTATGTTGGTACTCATGTCTGTTTCTTATGCCGACAAGCTCGGCCATTTTGAATGTTCACCTGGTTGGTGATAGCTGCTTTACTTGCACGTGTTTTCAATCGTCTTCGATTTTTACTTATTCAAAAAAATGGATCAAAGAACGTGTATCAAATTTTGTGTGAAAAACGAAATTAAGTGCGCGGATGCATTCCGAATGTTGACTGTGGCATACGGAGAAGCTACCTTGGACCGAAGCAACGTTTATCAGTGGTACAAAATCTTTTTAGAAGGCCGAGAAGATGTGAACGACGAAGAGCGTGCCGGACGCCCGAGCACTTCAACAACAGACGAAAAAATTAATGTAGTGGAGAAAATGGTATTGGCCAATCGTCGAATCACTGTTAGAGAAGTTGCTGAGGACCTAAACATATCGATTGGCTCGTGCCATTCGATTTTTATCAACGATTTGGGTATGAGACGGGTCGCCGCGAAATTCGTACCAAAATTGCTCAATTGCGACCAAAAACAGCAACGCATGAACATTGCTAATGAGATGTTAAACTCTGTCCGCGACGAACCAAATTTGCTCCAGAGGGTCATAACTGGTGACGAATCGTGAGTTTATGGTTATGACGTAGAAACCAAAGCTCAATCATCTCAATGGAAGCTGCCACATGAACCAAGACCGAAAAAAGCGCGCCAAGTTCGGTCGAATGTGAAAGTTTTGCTGACAGTTTTCTTCGATTGCAGGGGCGTGGTGCATCATGACTTCTTGCCACAGGGAAGAACGGTCAATAAGGAATATTACCTGCAAGTTATGCGCAATTTGCGCGAAGCAATCCGCCAGAAACGCCCGGATTTGTGGGAGAACAAAAATTGGCTTTTGCACCACGATAACGTCCCTGCTCACACATCGTTGCTTGTGCGCGACTTTTTGGCCAAAAACAACAAACTAATGATGCCGCAGCCACCGTATTCCCCAGATCTGGCCCCCTGTGACTTTTTCTTGTTTCCTAAACTGAAGAGGCCCATGAAAGGACGACGTTACGCTACGCTTGACGAGATAAAGACGGCATCGAAGGAGGAGCTGAACAAGATTAAAAAAAATGATTTTTTGAAGTGCTTCGAAGATTGGAAAAACCGTTGGCACAAGTGTATAATATCTCATGGGGATTACTTTGAAGGGGACAAAATAGATATTCATGAATAAATAAATAATTTTTGAAAAAAAACAAAATTCGCGATATTTTTTGAACACACCTCGTATGGTATGGACATAACTAGTGTGCAATGGAAAGACATAAAGAACGTGGGCTTGGCATCAATGTATATTGGAGTTTTACCGTTTTCCACCATTTCATCAGAAAGTCTTTCACCACCGAAGGCCATTCGATATGACCAAAAAAAGCAATACTTGGAATTAGATTTATTGAATATAATCAAAGGTCGCTATAAGTAGTCATTTTTGATATGTAAACCTCATTTCGTTCCTTTTGTTTTTAACAGAATACTCGTATAATCATCATATGGGTGGAGTCGACCTCATGGGTGGGTTACTTGGGCGATACCATATTCGAATGTGGACGAAAAGTTTCTCGAATCGCATTTTTTATCATTTAATTGATATGACCATGGTAAATGCTTACCTTTTGCATCCATGATCAGACAATGAAGTTATCTGGCTTCCGAGAAGGTGTTGCTGCCATTTATGTAATTTTCAAACCACCGAAAGGCATTCTGTGGGACGGCCTTCAAAAATTGTTGAAGCTGCGTGGTTTGTAAAACATATCTTCCTCCAGATGACATTCGCTTCGATCAAATAAGCCATTGACCAACAACTCTCGATCGAAGTGCTAAAAAAATTTGCAAGTTGCCTGGTTGTTAATCAGAAACTCAAGTAATTTGCTTAAAGTGCAATGTGAATTTGTGTCAATCTGCTACAAATAACTGTTTTTATAAATTCCATAATGTAAATAAATAAAGTATTCTTTTCTGAAATTTCTTGGTCTTTTATTAATCCTCTAATCTCTTATTCCTTTTCTTTATATTTCTTCCGTACTATCTTTTTTCTGCCGTTAATCGGCAAGACCGCCTCTAGGCGGGTTTCAATCAAACTACTCCTGACAGATTAAAAATTTACCTTAGACCAAAAATAATATTTTTTTTCGGTTTTCTTGGCCCAAAATTAATCAGATATAAAATTTCAGGCCAAAAAATAAATTGGCCTACTCGAGGGTTAAGTACAAAACCCTTTTGACATGAGCGTAGTTCTGTCTACCCAACTTGTTTATCCTACGTATTAGAGTAAAATGAACAATTTACTAATATGAAGGGTGAAAGTTCATCTAACATCCAAATGAGCGAAAAACCGCAAGCAACATTTATATGCGATTCGTCCCAAGAGATCTTCTACTACCCGTAAAATATAAATTGATTTATTAAATCGTCTACTCTCCAATAATCAGAGGGGTATTTATATAGGGTTTTCTATTGAGAACATAACAATAAATAAATAAATTTCAATAAGCCGATTGTGAGGCATGCTGTGTAACAGTGGTACCGTCTTGTTGAAACCATATATCGTTGATGTCAAGTTCATCCAATTTCGGCAACAAATAATCTTCCAACATAACACAATAGCGCTCTTCATTGACGGTAACATGTCGTTTCATCCACGAAAAAATACGGCCCAATCACACCTCCGGTATGAAAACCGCACCAAACAGTAATTTTTTGCGGATGCAACGGTGTCTCAAGAAGCACATTTGGGTTTGTTGCTGACCAATAGTGTATATTTTGCTTATTTACGAAGCCATTGAGTCAGAAATGAGCTTCATCGCTGAAAATGATTTTCCGATAATAGCAATTAATGGCAATTTTTAATAATTTCCAAACGTTGCTGGTTCGTGAACTTTACCATGATGAAAATGTTGACTTGAACTATCGTTTTGACATTACAGTTTATTAACGAAATTTAGGGGTGCGTTCATATAAAGATAAGAAATGGTTATGTCCCTAATGCAAAGCTCTATATAAGCACCTCAACATGACCAAAGTCCAAATTATATCACATTTCAAGGGTCAATAAAGCTTCGAGAGATCTCCCTTCAACTTTGTGGACCATTTGTATAGGTTAGTAATCGCTGTAATGCAAGATTTCAAATTTCAACCAAGTAGGAGCTTCATAGTAGACCATTCAAGGATTAATGCGGCTTAGATAAAGCCTCATTTCAGTGACAATTAAATGCGGAAATCATTTTCGTAGGTTTAAATTTTTGACTCGTGAAGACCAGAAGCCCTTGTAGTAAAAAAGTATTAACGCTTTATTGCTCCTCTGTACCACTATTAACAAAAAACTGGGTATTTACACTTACTTATGCCGTTTTTTAAGGGCGGAAACGTGGTTTCGCACTATTACCGATGAAATATTGCAATATACTACCTACCTACTTTCCACCGTTTTAGAACACACTAACCTTGAGACAAAGGAAATATCCTTAATTGTCATAATTGTTATCAGATAATTTTCTACAAATTCAATTTTTTTCACTCATGAATCAACGTACCGACGTATATTTCATTAAAGTTTTAAACATTTGTGAATGGAAGCAATCCCAACTGCACACCAAGAACAATCAAGGTGCCTATAAAAACTTAAGCTTGGCAAACATTTTTTTCAGTTTCCCCTTCTAAGATTCCTCGATAGCGAAAGTCAATAAACGAATTAGAGTAAAAATAAAAGCTTTCTAATTATAGCCATCTTAAAAATAACCCTAGACAATTCATGAAGACGTAATGGTTGAAATATTCATTTTGTATTGGAATTTCAATTGAGTATAGACAAGCAAACGTTCAATGAATATTTACACAAATTGAATATCATGGATATGTTAGCCTTAAAAGTATTTGAAATGAGTCATATGAGGAGCAGGCGGACAAGCAAGCTGGTATTTACATATATGAATGGTCAGCGTAATCATGGGGAGCTTCATATGAGGAATGGAAGGGAGTTTGTTTGCGGTCGTGCGATGTTGACTAGGAGAACAACACAATCTTCATTTTGACGCCATGTATGCTAACATGTGTTGGGAAGGCGACTAGATAAATTCAATATCTATCTGGTTAACCAGCCGGAGAAAAATTAAATTTGAAATTTATGATGTTCTGATGCAAATAAATTTATGCCCCGGATTTCATATGCCAGCGTATCTTTTGTGTGTCGTGCTTTGACCTGACTAGCTTAGATTATTTACTAGGCAAAACTAAACGCTGGAGGGATATCCAGATTCCGTCGAAAGTCGATACATTTAGCTAGAATATATTTCAGCCTTTTTAGAAAACCCATAATATTAGGAATGACGGTTCTCCACTATGTTTAAACTTTAAAGAATAATAATTGAAGAGATACGCAAAGTTCAGAGGTACCGTTTTAATATATGAATGTTCGTGATATTCATTTTAAAAATAAAGGCCCAAGCCACAGTCTACATTTTAGGATGAATTCCATTTTCAGTATCGAAAAGGTACAATCCAGCAACGATGCTTACTAGCACCCTCCTTAGCAGCTTCCACTTGACCGAATTGATGGACAGCCAAGCAGTGGCGTCGCTCGAATTAACTAGCAAGCTGGCAGACAATACCCCCGACTGATGCCAAGTATTAAATATGGTGGAATGAGATACAACTTGAACTTTAATAATTTTATGTAAAGTTATTGGGTGCAGGATATATGTCGAGGCGCGCTGGAAATTGTCGTGTCCGGGACAGTAGCGAATATTTTATTGAATTAAGACGTTCTTTACGAGCAGGCTGAGTGAATGTTGAGTCAAAGATCAAAGACAAGTTGTTTTCATCTGTCATGTTCCTACACGCTGGACGACAAGGACTTATGGGTACTTGTTTAGAGCTGCCTCAGAATGGGGTAAATGAATGCATGATTCAGTCGTTTACAAAATTACATTTTATTCAATTTCGATTCAACCGCATCGCGTTTCTGGATACAGTCATTGCAAACGAGGTACACTGCAATGCAATGCACTCTTTCTTATGTGTTGAGCACGTTTAAAACAGTATTTGCCTACGAAATACTATTTTCGACTTCACAAGCCATTTTAAATCCCTGAATTTATTGTTTACTTGCCAAGATGGGGAGAAAGCTATGGAAATGATTGATAAATGTAGGGATGTGTGTATGGATTTAATGGTGCTAAAAACGTGGGCTTGGATTGCGCGATAAATTTAAATGTTTGTTCTATTTTTAAAAAGGAATTTCATTATTTACTTTAGGCGTGCAATACAATTTAGGGAGTTAAAGAAATGAAGATTATAGCCATAATTTAGGCTATACTTATTGTGAGTCCCTATGAAAGGTATATTCATCTTAAAAATATCTCGGCATTTTTTATTTGGTTTCATATAGTAAATCACACATTTGTCTGCAGCTGCATTTAATAACAATTCATCTATTAAGAAGCAATTTTCTATCAAATCGAGTTGAAACAATATGTACTTTACAAAAAGGTGAAATAGTACGAGAGTACTCCTGCTGGAAGGGCTTTGCAAGTCAATTAGTAAGCGAAACAATGTTTTCTGAATACCAACAGCTTGGCCGAAACATAAATTCGTTCTTTTCTCTGCCCTTTCGATCAAGATGTACTCCTAAGTTTGGGAAGCTATCCACACTGCAAAACCACGGAACGTTTTGCCGAATGACATTAACATGGAAAAAAATTTCCAGTATATATTTAAAATACATAACGCAAGCGTCCATGAAACTGTGTCGAAATGCCACGGGTCCACACTGAGGCGAAACAAAAAATCCCGTTGGCACCACCAGCCGGAAAGAAATATTTCTCTCTTGGCCCCGCTTTGAAAGTCAAAGACAGCTTAAAGAAAATGAAAAGTAGCAGGAGAGTCCTCCTACCAGAAGGGTATTGTAAAATAATTAGTAAATCAAACAACGTCTTCTGAATATCAAAATTTGTCTAACACATATATTCATAAATTGAGCACGGAAAAATGATATCTGGTTATTAAGTATTTTAATTTGACGCCATTTTATTTTCAGTCTGTTGATCTCAATGTTTGAGTAGTCATGATAACATATCAATGTTTCAAAGTATTTCTAAAATTTTCATCAAGACCCCTTCACATATGTAGTGTTTGGGTTCTATGCGAACGTGTATTTACACAGTATCACGTTTAATTTTTGACCGGTTATCAAAGAGGTGTGGGGCCTGGCGTTGTCACGATACAACATCAGGTCTTTGCGGTTGGCCAGTTCAGGGCATTTTTCTTGATTTCTTCGTTCATTTTTGATAGTTGACGACAGTAGGCATTCGAATCGATAGTTTGATTTCTTGGAAACAATACAAAGTAGACTATATCCTTGTAATCCCACCACACAGAAAGCAGAATCGTCTTTTGGTGAATATTGGCTTTGGATGCCGATTGTTTTATATATATATATATATATATATATATATATATATATATTTTTTTTTTTTTTTTTTCTTTTTATATACATCCGGTACAGCGTTAAGGTGTCCTTAACACTGTACCGGATGCATTATCGAGATCTTGCTCGCAGGATGAGCGAGTGGCATCACTCATTGCTTGTCTCCCGGAGCACAAACATTTTGATGGTTTGATTCCTAAGTCTGCGTTTCAGGAGCCCAAGTTCGAACATCTCAAGGAGCAAATCCTGAAGCAACCTGCTACGTTTCAGAATTTGTACCTTGCTGATGGCCGAGTGTACATCAGTACTGGTTCTCCTGTAAGACTGACTTCGAATATTAACAAAATTATGGGTTCCTGATGGTCATCAACAGTCTCTTATAGTGCGAGCACATGATGATCCCCGGGGCTCTCAAAGTAGAATTCGTAAGACAACTGAAGTCTTACAAAGGTATTACTATTGGCCTCATTTGCGTTGAGATGCATTTAGCACATTCAGAGCTATTCAACATGCAAACAAGTCAAGCCTTCGAATTCCACTTTGAGACCTCTTATGGGCGCATCACGAGGCTCAGCGAGAACTATGCAGTGCCTGATTGTGGACTTCATAGGTCCATACACCCGTTCAAAATCAGGGAATACTCAATTGTTTGTGGTCCTCGACCATTATAGTAAATTCATATGACTCATGCCCATGGCTAAAGCCACTGCGATATTTGGAGCGCGACATCTTTTTGACCTTTGGAGTTCCCGAATAGCTTCACTTGAACAACGGTGTGCAGTTTGTCTCCAAGGTATTCGCTACGCTTATGAGCGACAATGAGGTGCAGCACTGTTTCACTCCATATCATTCACCGCAAGCGAATGCCTCGGAGAGGTCAAACCAGTCGACATTGAACGCCATCAAAGTCTACATAGGGTCCGATCATAGCAGGTGTGACGAGAATCTTTCAGAATTGTGTTTTGCCTTCCGCAAGGTGATTCATGAGTCCACAGGATTTTCGCACTATTTCCTCATTTCCAACCTATCCAGCATGGCTCTGAGTACGCCCTCCTTAGAAACTTGAATGCTTTTGAGGATGGAGAAGTACAGTTAAGTGCAAACAGCGATCTTCTGCGAGCCATACAAGACCGCATCCGAGCTAAGCTGGAAAAAGCCTAACACAAGGGAGCTCAATGTTACAACCTTCGGGTCCGCCCCCGTAAGCTACTCCAGGATCAGAAAGTTTTCATGCAAAATTTCACCATGAGCTGTGCAGCCGATCAGTTTGCGGCTAAATTTGCTCCACGGCTTGTTCCTGCAGTGGTTCACCGCCAAGTTTCGTATGAACTTGAGGATGAATCTGGTAAGCTGCTAGGTGCCTTTCATGCTAAGGACATCAGATCCCTAATTACCCTTGCTGACATTCCTTGATTACCCAGCTGAATGAGACAATCGGGGCATGGGCCGTCCCCACGAATGTTGCGAATTCCGGCGTACCGGCATTCTCCCATTCGCAACTTCAAATTGCCACCATAACATCTTCACCTTCCTTTGGGCACTTATACCTTTTCCTTTAATATTTATTTATTTTTATAAACATTTTAACCAATTTCCCTATAATTTTTATTTCCCCATCATCTCAATCCTTTCCTCCTACCCTATTTTTAATTACAAAAAATAGTAGTATAATAATAATCTTTATTTTCCCACTAACATGGAGTATTTACTTCCCATTAACAAAATTTCATTCGATACCTTCTCCCTAACAAAACCTAATGACTTCCTTTACACTACAATAACTAATTTTATTCATAAGCTCCCACTAGCAAAATTTTATTTGTTATACTAACAAAATTCATCCACGGTTCCCTACTAACAAATTTCATTTCCATGCCCATCAAGGAAGGTGCATAGTTGAAGTTGCTAATTCGATGAATGGGAAATCAACAGAAGGTGGCTCCATTGGTAGCGTCATGGAATTTCGACCGGGGGTTCACCGGGACCCTGGATTAAAGTTCTCCCGAGTGCAGGAAAACACTCTTTTGGGAATATCGGCAAAAGCAATTACTTTCGTATACTTGTATATGACGATTTGTATATAACCAAACGCTATGGGGTTATGCAAGTTGCCATATATGCAAAATGGAAATTGTCGCGTTTGTCGATATGCAAAAGATGTGTGGGTAGCGGAATCGAAGTGTATTGAACTTCGAGCATGTTACTCGGATGCGGCACCGGCAATTGGAAATGAAAAGGAAAGAAGAGGAATTGCTTTTAGCGAAAGTTAGGTGAAGTGAATTTCGATTTGGAGATTTAAGTAGAAAGTCAGTGAATTGAATTTCAATTTGGGAATTGGAGTATTAAGTTTGAAGTGTGTTAATTTTTAATTTGGGGAGAAAAGAGGTCTGAATTTGAACCATACGGGATTGATTTTCTTAGTGACGGAAGGAGAAAGTGCATGAATTGATCGCGAAGTTAAGTGGCGAAAGTTTTGGTGCGAGAAAGTGCATAAGAAACAAAAAACTACGTTAGTTGTGGAATAAGAAACAAGAAACTACTTTAGTTGTGGAACAACGTTAGGTTCATGGGCAAATACGAGTAAGGGAAAAGAATTTTTGGTTTGCGCCCTCCGGGAATAAAATTGGTGCGAGTTTGAGGTCTAGCGTATTAACTGAAGTAAAATAAAGTGCCAAGATTGATTCTTTCTTTAAAAAAAAAAAACTGTTTTGTTGGGTTGTGGAGAGGGCCTGGTGCCGCACTTAAATTTTTTTCTGCGAGTTAGCCATAACGACGGATTGGAGAGTGCGATAAGTGGTCATTGCGTGTCTATTGATTAAAAACTTAATTTACAGTGGCCCCACACTTTTTTTTTGTCTTCGGCGAGCGCTCGGAGATCGACGAGGAAAGAGTGAGCACCTTTTTGGTTTTTTTCCTCTTTATAACTGTAAATTCACATCATCAAGTTCTTTTTTTTGTGTTTTCTTATATTTAAAAAATTCTATTTGATTGTTTTTTTTCTTCTGCACATAAAATTTTAAAGGGGTCTTCTTTTATTGGAATTAATAATTTATAAATTTTGAGGTAGAAATTTGCCTTTATATTGAATAAAACGACCATGTCTCAGTAAAAACAATAATCTTTTATTTCTTAAAATGAACTCCCCCTTTCCCGTCCTTATCCCTTCGTGTTAGTTTTTAGATGTGTAGGGTGGCTCAGCACGAGCAAAGGGTCTCTCGGAAGTCCCATGACATGGCTGAACGCTAGCCGGCCTCAGTATGCTACCCCGGGTTACTCACCCCTCTGCTGAAACATAATGTCTGCAAATGCGGTGACCTCCGCACAAAGATCTGCTATCAGCTTCTTTTGTGTCTTCTCATCGAGTCCTCGGTCTTTCACATTGCAATTTACGTAATTTTACGCAAGAGGTGGATCGTCGAAAAGTTCATACAACTCATCGTTGTAATGAAGTCTCCACTCTGTGTCTTTTTTCACTAGGTCATACGTTTTCCGAGCAGTTTGCGTTCAAATACGTCCAATGCCTTTTCGAGTACACTCGTCTGGGTTCATGTTTCACTTCCATATAACAGCACAGGTTTGACTAGTGTTTTACGGAGTCGATTTTGCCTTTGCATAAATTTGGACGTTAAAATGGGAAGTACAGAGTAATATGATTTATTTGCAACGTTTATGCGGTCTCCAATCTCATCGCTTTCGGTGCCTCTTCTATTCAGGCTGGATCCAAGATACACAAAGTTATCCACAATTTCAAGGTTATAGTCGCCTACGTTCAGGTTTTTTCGAACTGGAGTTTTCTTCCTCGTTGGAGACATGAATTTACTTTTTATTTCATTAACTCGTAGGCCTATTTGGTTTGCTTCAGATTTTAGACTCAGAAATGCTCCTTTGGCATCTAAGATTGAACGTGCCATAATATTGATGCCATCAGCATATGCTACCAATTGTTTGGACTTGAACATTAGTATACCCAAAGGCTTATCTGTTGTTTTCCTGATGACGTGTTCCAGCACAATATTAAGGAGCATTATAGCAGTTCTGCTGGTATTACATCTACTCCAGGAGCCCTATTTTTGCTGCCTGTACTTTATATCTGGTTGGTGGCAAAACTAGGACCTCTTGCTCTGCTTCTTGAATGTTCACGTCTTGGATATTGTAGCCATCTGTTTTTAATATTGACTAGTTTGCTTTTGATTGCTCCTTGTACACTTTTGCAAAGACTTGTTTGAGAATTGAAGCCATCATAGTTGGTTATAGAGACATACGCCGACCTGACTTCATGTAGGGTTATGTTTTCGTCTATCTGTTGGATCTTGTTGTTGATTGTCAGTCGTTTCTTTCTTCGGCACAGTTTTTTTTAAGCTTGACTCAAAGGCTTTTATATTTCTCTTCTTTGACACGAGTTGGATGTATTTTTTGTGTGCCTGGTTCCTTTTTTTAATCGCTTCCTTGCATTTTTTCTTTGGCTGGTGCCCCAAGACCTCCTCGGCTGCTTCTGTCACCATATTTCTTACTGTCTCTCACATGGTTTTGGTGTCATCAGTACTTTCTTGCGTCTACAGGGATATGTTGATGTGATTTTCTAGTGCTGATATGCATGTGGACGTTACTGAGCCATCATTTAGCTTGTGTATCTGGTACCTTGGAGTAACTGATGCTCTTTGCTTACAGCTCTTGGAGATGCGGCTAGGTACTTGCCCCTTGTATGGTAGTGATCTGAATCACAGACAGCACTGCGGAAGGAGTGCGTGTCGAGGATAATGATGGCTGCTCGGTTTTGCATGAGAACATGGTCGATCTGGTTGAATGTGCGACTTTCTGGGGATGCCCCCGTTCTCTTATGGATGTCTCGATCTGGAAAGCATGTGGAGCTTACTGTGAAACCTCAACTAGCAGTGAAGTCTATCAGCCATTGTCCATTGTCGCTGGACTCTGCGTGGAGGCTGTGTCCTCCGGTTGTTCGTCTATGTGCCGTTTCTCGGCCAATTTTTGCATTGAAGTCACCCAGAATAATTTTAACGTCATTTGACGGCAATGCATCGACAGTGCGTTCCAGGATGCAGTCAAATTCGTTACTTGATAATTTCCAATTATTAAATAGTGTAACTAATCCGCAAAAACTCGTTGCATATGAACCTCTAATTATACATATCATGGACCATTTAATGAATATCGATAAAACCCCAGTAAATTCAAATTTATTTAATTTGGCTAGTTAATAAATACTAACAGTTAACATTATTAGCCTTTTGCATTAATTATCATAGCTCATATGTTGAATTATCATAGCAAAACGTTCATGTACTTGAAATATTGACGATAGTCCGGCAATTTATATTTAATCTTCTTCTTCTTTCCACTACAGCCACTTTCGGGCGTCTCGGTGCGTTGACCGCGTCTTACAATTCTGAAATCCGAGCAGCGATGAACTGTCTTCATCAACCGAGTCAGACCAGCGTTTCCTCGGTTTCCCCACAGGCCTCTGGCCTTCAGTTCTCCCAACGAATACGTTCTTGGGTATCCGCTGTTCGTCCAAACGATTCATGTGTCCAGCCATTGCAGCTTCCCCAGTCTTACAATCCTTGAGACCTCCGGTTCGTCAAAAATTTCATACAGCTCATCGTTGTATCTATCGAATTCGCCTTTGATCCCCGTCTAGCTTCGCTCCGATTATTCGCCTCAGGACCCGTTGCTCAAGGGCGCTCAATATATTTGCGATTGCTTGGGTTAGGGTCCATGTTTCACACCCATAGCATAACACAGGTCTTATCACAGATTTAAATACTTGGAGCTTTGTTTTCCTGTGTACGAGTATACAGCTGGTCTTCAAGATCGTCAATATTGAATAGAATATTTTATTTGCGAGCTGTATTCTTCGGCGTATTTCGTCTCTTTCATTGCCAGTCTGCATTATTTCGGCGCCTAAATACACAAATTTGCTAACATGCTTGATACTGTATTCACCAAGTGTGACATTTTGTGTATTTGAGGTATTTTTCCTCAACTGCATCATGAACTTTGTTTTGTTTTCATTGATTTGTAGCCCTACTAGTTTTGCTTCGCTGTCAAGTTTCAGGAAGAGTTCTTTCGAGGGTGTTAATGACCGTGACAGAATATTAATGTCGTCTGCATAGGCCACCATGTGGCTTGACTTGTATAGTAATGCACCTCGCGTATCGACAGGTAGCTTCCGTATGACGTACTCCAGAGCCAAATTGAATAGCAATGGGGACAGCCCATCTCCCTGCTTTAGTCCGATATTTGTGTCAAAGGCATCGGTGAGTTGGTTATTGATGCGGATTGGGAGGTTATCGACGTCATTGTCATTTTGGTAAAACGGACTAATTTGGCTGGGATGCCAAAAACAAGCATTATTTGGTACAGTACGTTACGATCAATACTGTCTTATGCTTGCTTGAAGTCAACGAAAATTTGGTGTAAGTCTATGTGAGCAATTGGTCTGTTGTTGATCTACCTGTTCTAAAACCACCTTGATACTCCGCAATAATACTGTTGACGTATGATCCGATTTTATTTTCTAAGATTTTAGAAAATATTTTGTACGCCGTAGAAAGTAGTGATATGCCTCTATAATTTTCGCGCTATAGCTTGTCACCTTTTTTGTGGATAGGGAATATAATTGATTGGCTCCACTCTTTCGGCATATGTTTTTGTTGCCAAATGTACTGGCTTACTTTGTGAATGGCTTGATGAACACTACTGCCACCATATTTGATGAGGTCCACTGGAATCTTATCAATGCCCAGCGCTTCATTATTATTTTGGGCTTTGATGATGGAACAAACTTCATTCAAAGTTAGTGGGGCCAATGGAAGCTCTCCGCAGACATCTATAGACTCCGATGTTCTGGAGCTGTATGGAGGATTAAGGAGGTTCTTGAAATATGATGCCCATCTTTCCTTAATCTTGCTTTCATCAACGATAATGTTGCCGCTGTCATCACGACAGAGCGTGGTTTTGGGCTGGTAACCACGTTTCAGGCTTTTCACTACTTTGTATGCTTGTCTTGTATTATTGCTCGCTAAACTTGCATCTATACTTCTCGATTGGTCGTCAAAGTATTTTCTTTTCTTAATCCTAATTATCTTATTCTCTTATTCTCTCTTCGTCCTGGTTTTCCTACCTACGTATTCTTTGTACGCCTAATTCTTTTTACGCATTCTGGCAAATATCATCGAACTAATCATTCCTCTTGCGCCGGGCTTGGTGTCGGATTGTCTGTTCTGCTGCGGTCATGATAGCCACTTTCACTTTCATCCAGAGCTCGTTGCTCGTCTTTAACAATGCGTCTAATAAGATGAGAGCCAGCTGGTTGTCGAGGGTCTCCGTGAAATTTTCGGCCATAGACGCCGTTTGGAGCCTTTCGATGTCAAATTTTTGTAGCGGGCTGGTCTTCGCTGAATATGCCTTTGACATACGACATCGATAGTTTAATTTGATCAAGTAATGATCTGAGTTACAATTGGCTCCTCGGTATGTACGGACGTCAAGTATGCTCGAGGCCCAACGTTGTTGGATCAGAACATGATCGATCTAATTTTGTGTTTTGCCATGCGGTGATACCCTGGTCATTTTATGAATGCGTCAATGTGGGAAGCAAGTCAAACGTATGACTCGATTTCTGCTACATGCAAAGTCAATCAGGCGCAGGTCATTGTCATTTGTTTCATCGTAGAGGCTATATCTTCAAGCCGTTCCCCGATGAGATAGCTCATTGCCAACCTTAGCGTTGAAATCACCCAGAATATTTTTTGTGTCGTTTGTAGGCAATGAGTCGACCAGTCTTTTCAGGTGATTGTAGAACGATTCCTTCGTTTCTTCGTCCTGTTCTTCGGTCGGGCGTGAACATTATTCAGCCAGATTTTGAAGAATTTCGCTTTTATACGGATCGCACACAACCGTTCATTGACAGCCTTAAAATCAATAACGTGCGATTTGAATTCCCTATCCACAATAAAGGCCACTCCGAATTCTCGTTTTCCAGTAGGCTTCCCACATTTAAATATTGTGTGTGATCTCATGTCTTGAATGTCGTTTCCAGTCTAATTCGTTTCCTGGACCACCAGTATTTTTAATTAATATTGATTGGCCTGTTATTAAAGGTCCTTAACAGCGCCAGGGTAATTGAGTGATCAGACATTCCAGGATCCAATGCCATAGTCCTTTTTTCGTTTGCGAGGTCGTTGCCGTGAGTCCAATCCGTTCCGAGGCCTATCGGCTGGTTTCGAAACAATTAAAGGTTTTCCCGGGACGGGGAGATAGCCCGTCGCCCAACCCCCATTCCGGCGGCATGGTTATTACGTCGATTCCGTTATCAGGCGCGGAAG
Organism: Odontomyia ornata; assembly: GCA_963969285.1. Taxonomy (NCBI): domain Eukaryota; kingdom Metazoa; phylum Arthropoda; class Insecta; order Diptera; family Stratiomyidae; genus Odontomyia; species Odontomyia ornata. The sequence continues at coordinate 21,337,025 of OZ017739.1, forward strand.
ATTTGCCTTCACCCTCTTACGTCCTCACAAAGGAAGTGTAAGCAGGATTTAGTAGCAGAGCTGTAGATGTATTTACAGATATTAGCATTTCTCGACATTTAATGATACATTATTGGGGAACCAGTAAACCCAATGTGCACCCCGAGAGTATTTACTACGATTTAATTGGGGGGCTTGGGATGAGAAATCATAGAAGCTATGGGTTGGTGAAACAAAGGGTTCCCTCCTCCTGTCTCAAACGAGCTTGGGACCGTCTATGGTGGAGTTATATTTAATCTAACCCGACTGAATTATCCAGGGTTTTCCAATAAGAGGTGTTATTTTGATATTAAGAGAAAAAACCATTTTTTTTAACATAAATGATTGGATGTTTATTTCATTATAAGAGAAAGATATGCCGCTAATTGCAAAAACTAACATCAGGCAAATGACCACCACGAACGCTTACCATATCCTTTACATACATTTTCCATAACCAAATCGCAAAGTGGCTGCCCTATGTCCTCAATAGCCTCACGAATTCCATCTTTGAGGTCTTGAGTCGATGCTTGGCTGTTGACGTAGACCTTCTCTTCCACGTGGCCTCAAAGGAAGAAGTCGCAAGGTGTTAAATCACAAGATCTCGGTAGCCTCTTCGAGAGATAACACGGTCCGGAAACTTTTCCCGTAAAAGATCAATGGTTTCGTTGTTTGTGTGGCACGTAGCGCCATCTTGTTGAAAGTAAACTATGAAGAGATCAATAACATCCAATTCCGGCCATAAAAAATCATTAATCACATCTCGATAGGGCAATCCATTCACCGTAACTGTTGCTCCAGCCTTAGTTTCGAAAAAGTAAGGTCCAATTACTCCGCCGGACCATAAGCCGCACCAAATAGTCACACGTTGAGAGACTTTTCAACAATAACTCTTGGGTTTTCTGAGCCCCAGATGCGACAATTTTGCTTGCTGACGAGACACTCGAGGTAGAAATGGGCCTCATCACTCAAGATGATTTTTCGATGGAATTCCGGATCATCTTCATGCATTTCAAGGACTCAACCAGCAAAGACACAACGTTGTTGATGATCGACCGGCTTGAGTTCTTCTGTTAACTGAACTTCATAAGCCTTAAGACCCAAACTTTATGCAAAATACGGTGTAATGACGTTTGTGAAATGCCTAATTCCAAAGAACGACGAGGAATGGACAAACCTAGGGTTTCTTCAACACTTTCGGCTACAGCAGCAATATTCTCGACTGTTCTTGAGTGACGTGCACGGGTTTTATTCTTCACATCACTAAGTTCTCGCAACAGCCCGAAGCTTTCCACCAATTTCTGTATTGCGATCCGACAAGGTGCTTCACGACGGCCAAAAAATGTTCGAGTTATACGAACCGTTTCTGCCAAATTTTCACCATATTTATAGTGAATTTTAATCATTTCAGTGCATTGTTGAAGCATGTAGCGTTCCATTTTTATAAATGATATAGTTTCTAATTGTCAAATATCAAAAAATGACAGCTTCAAAACTGACATCTACCGAAATAGTTGGCTATTCAAAATAACACCTCTTATTGGGAAACCCTTTATATAGAAGCTTGCTAATAATTTACACTGAATTTGAAATTTAGAAACAGTCATCTGAATTTTCTGGGATAATAAAAACACTAGCTCCAATGCCTCGTTATTCAGTCCTAGCGCTCCCTATTAATACTAAAATTTGTTGTTAAATTCACCAAAACTTCTGAAATGGTGTACGCATTTCTCTAAGAAGCTCCCATCTAGGTGCGCTCAACGCATGCAAATTGATTGAGAGTTATCGAAAGTGTTCCGTAAACCATCTCGGGTGCGTTCAATCCTGACAGAATACGTCCGGGCTCCGCGCCCGTTGACCACCGTTACTAAAGCTAAAACAAAAACATTTTCAATTTGTTGAGATCAAGGTGAATCAATCATTGCAATCAATGATCTAACTGATATTAGTAATAGTGGATCTAGAAGAAGAGCAAATAACTAATTTTACATTCTTCACAATTAATAATTCTTGAGATTGTGCATCAATTATCTGAAGTGAATTTCTATAAATAGTAAATCTGGCACAAAACCCTTTCCGTTGGAGATTTGTCTTGTTTAATAAACTTGTTTTCGATTGAAGTCAAACTTATCTTGAATTGTTCAATCAAAACAAAATTTAATTAAAAATATATGGTTCTGAAATATGTACGAGTATAAATCACAAATTTTCCCATCTCAAGATAGGTTCAAAACTTTCCGAAAATTACTCCATTGCATATAATATTGCCATTCCCGAAAGAAAACATTTTTTTTCTTTCACCCCTTGTCAAGCTGGAATGGTTCTTATCGCCATCATTATCATCAACACAGCAGTAAGAAATTTCCACGGGCTGAATAGATACACCCTAGAAATTTGATAGTGCTTGTGGCGCAAGTCGAGTTCCGCGTCTTCACCTTGCACTATTTTACTCCTTGTACAGTTTCGTGTTTATTGCATCCTGTCTCGCGCTACCACATAACAAACACCAACATAATGTTATTTGTGTGTATTTGTACAGTGCACGTAGCCAACATTCAGCCACTCGCATTTATCGTTTATTTTACTGATCGTAAAAATCAAAGCATCCTCCACACTCCACAACACTACTCGTTTTGCCGTGCAACCTGTTTGAACGTGTGCCATAATACTCGATGACGATAATAACCATAATAATACTATAAAAACGATTTCAAATGTCTTGTTAATTTGCTATAAAAAGAACTGTTTCAGAATCTCTGACAGTGAGGACTTCCACAACGCTAAGCTGGTTGGATTTGAGTTTGGGTGAAGCTTGAATTGAAATTATTTTGTTTATTTGTATTGGCTTTGATGGTCTGATTCTGGGACTTACTTCTTAGCGTGACTTAGTGACTAATTGCCAGGAGAATATAATACAATAACATAAATTATGTGCTACGAATAGTACGCTCTTTTAATGATTATTGGCTCGACATATTTTTGAAATCTAGATTCTTTCAATATTACAGCTGGACTCATTAATAGCCTGGTGGTTACTCAATTTCTTAATTCAAATTCAAAATTTGCAACAACTACCATTCTGCAAAACTATTCTACTCATCTGGCATCACTAACCAGAACACAACATATTCTACTAAATTTGCTTATTCTTTATCCATGTGCGTGTGTGTATAGTATTTGTATGAAATCATCAAAAGTTTTGAAGCTGAGCAGAATCCCGAATTCTGAGATTACACAGACCGAATCCACTGACGACTCCTCAAACAGAATGTCGAATTCAACTTTATGTGGGAATTCTTTTGATGACATTTACGATCTTTTTACGAGCCGTGTAATGAGCCATTTTTACTTTTATAGATGCTTAAGTTTGCCGATAATGAACTCACTTGCGATGCCGACTGTGCCACAAGTTAGTGTAGGTTAAGTCAGATAAACATTGAGCGCGCCAATGTAAGTCAGTTTGTTTCAGTTTCCCTAATGATTCTTCAAAATTTATGGCCGAGTTAGCGTTGAGCCGTAATATCACGATTTTATTATTATTTAAAATTTTTATCTTTGTTATGACAAGGGTGAATTGAAAATTGGCTATGCAATGCGGTGGCAATGAAATTTTGCGGTTACCGTGATTTTGCGGAAATATTTTTGATATTTTATTGTAAAATTTCTGGCAAGTGATGATTTTATGAATTTTGATTTTGTTTCCGATTAATTTTTGGTTATTTTGAAAATTTATTGTACAAAACTGAATGGCCAAATTAAATTTATAAATTAGTCTCGGTTTGGGTAGCTACGAGTAAATTTATTGATTTGATTAAAAATAACTTTTATATTGAGCAGTCCGCTTGCATATTAATTAATAATTAGGCGAGTAAAACATAAAAAATTCAAGTCATGGTCCTTCCAAATTCAGTTGATGTTTCGGGAATTATTTTCATTTATGATTTGATTTTACTAAGTATATAATTGGGGGTTGGAACTGCGGACCAAAGTTGGGATCACTCTCATTCATGGCTGCTGTATTTTTGCTCCAGCCGTCTTTTAGAAGGCTTGAAAAAAAGAGTCCGCATTGGTACCAATAGTTGAAAAGGTAAATTTCTCACAAGCAATTTGGGTAGACAGAACTTTGCTCGTGTCAGAAGGGCTTTGTACTTAACATACCACATGCAGATATACGAGTATAGAATTATTTAATTCAAGAAAAACTTTGATGACATGCCCAACAAATATGTTTTTGCTTTAAAAGTAAAACTAGTGCGACTCCATTTTAACTGGGTAACATTTTGTGGCAATATTTCTAAAATCATTTACTAAGCCGAATCTAATATGTTTTTTTTATACTAGGGCAGTTCAAATATGATAGATACAAATGCTCTGACACGTTTATTTAATGTCGAAAAAATTTACAAAAATTTACAGTTTTTCTAGGTACTCCCCCTTACAAGAGTACCAGAAGCTTTTTGACGCCGGTATCGAAGAATTCCTTGGGCAACTCGGACAGTCATGTGCGCACAAACTCCTCTACCTCGTCGTCGGAGTTGAATCTTTGACCTCCGAGAGCTTTTTTCAGTGGTCCCAACATGTGGTAGTCGCAGCGTGATAAATCTAGACTGTAGAGGGAGTGTTCCAGTATCTCCCACCCCGATTCCGATGTTGTATCGAGTGTGAGACGCTTGGCATGAGGGCGCGCATTATCCTGGAGAAGAATAGCACTTCGTGCTGGAATGCTTCTCCGTTTCGAGCGTTATTTTGCGATATTGAAGGTATTCGTGGATGATAGACTCTACACTACCAATACTGATGCCAAGTTCAGTTGAAATGTCTCGGAAATTCATCCTACGGTCTTCCAAAATGAGTTGTTCTACGCGGCAAATGTTGTCTGGTGTGATGTTGGTTTGCGGTAAACGATCATGCGGCTCATTCTCGACATTTCGCGACCATCCTTGAATACTTTAACCCATTTAAACACAGCAGCCCTACTCTGGTACTCACTACTGAACTGATTTCGCAAACGCAGAAAAATTTTCGTGTTTTTAACGCGGTCGGCTCTTGACGTTCACTCATTGTCATAGCACGCGCGTGAAACATGCACTTGCGACGAAAACTACGCCTCACTATTCGTAAGGAACCCAGCTATCACATACTCAAGCCACGACCTTCAAAACATATATGCGCGCCATCTACAGCGTTTGTCTCCAGAATATTTGGACCACCCTCGCATCATATATTTCGAGAAAATCCAATCAAAAGTGTCGTGTCTGGTTTGATGGAAAGCCCATGTAGTAGAAAAAACATGTTTGATTATTTTAATCGGACACAATTCAAACGGGGATAACTTCTGTACATTCTTTAAAATTCAGTATAAGTATAAGGACCTTTTAAATGACACTTCAGTATCTACTTTCATCCAATTTAATCATACAAATACAGTTTTACTGGCAAAAATATTTGATTTACAGATCCTAGTATTATTAACAAAGTTGAACGAATTTTAACCATTAAGTCATTTGTTATTGGCTCTACCTCCTTTTTTTAACCCAATTATTTTAAGCTGCTCATCTTCAACAATTCATTAAAAGGTGCAATCAAATGTTAAAACATGTGTCTTAAATGTTGAAGCTCACGAAAAATTACATAATTTTATATAATATTCTCATTTAAAACGGCTGCCATTTCATTTTACGATTACAGATGTCATCTGTTGAACAAATTCTCAAAGACATTCATCATGAATATAAATCCTGAAACGTTTATGCAAATCCTAGCGAATCCGTAGTGTCGGAGTTGACTGGAAGTGCATATTGTCCCATAGCTATGTATAGTTGTAATACAGGAAAACTTAACCCTCATAACTCTGTTAAGTACTATTCGGTCTTTCTGAAATTTCCAGTTGTGATTAAACTTGTAAATTAACATTTACTTATAGAATTTTATTGAAAGTGAAGATGCCCTTACGGCTTTATTCAAGAAAGTGTAAAGTTGATAAATCATACTATTAATAATAAAGTTGAGTGAATTTCGACTTCTGATGTATTCTTTGATGTAGTGCTCATCAAGTTCTACACTCAGGATCTTTTTCAGATTTTCTGGATGAAAGGTTTCAAATCGCGAGGAGGGGCGGGGGTACGGCTAAATTTCATGTATTTCTCCTTCTGCCTCCCTCGATACTGATAAAGTAATTTTAAGACCCGTTTTGACACCCCACTTGACCACCTTTGATAAATAATTTTTTTTGAGGGTCACTCTTATATATGTGAGTACCCCCTTAAAATTCTTTGAAAATTTTTTCACCCTAAAATTTTCTAGAAGTCATAACTTCCGACCTTTCCACAAAGGTTCATGGATCTAGTTTCTATAGTTTCGGAGAAAAACTGCTGTGACATACAGACGGACAGACGGACAAAGGTACCGATTTCAACAGGGTTTTGTATTTTAGTACGAAACCCTAAAAAGAATCTTCTAGCTTTCTTATTAATTATCTGGCTTATATTTTTCCTTTTTTTGCCTTTTTCATTCCAGTATAATTTGTGTAACAACATATGGAATTTAATTTAAATTTATCGAAAATATTGCGGCTATAGACAAATCTGTTTGGAAATTTAATCGTTGTACAAGCCGCTATTTATAGCACTATCCACAAAAAATTCAAATATTATTGTACATTTTTTAACAACAATCTTCGTAGTAAGGTCCATATGAATCGAACGGAAATTATGGCTTCTACAGACTTTCAATCTTTGGAATTTGATTAGCCACAATCGTAAAATTGCAGACCCGCCCTTTAAAGAAAGATTCTTCATTTCATAGTAATAATAATCTATCTTATAGATACTTCTAATAAATCTTTAAAACCTTTCCATGAAAACCTTGCCAGAATTGGGTTGTTACGAATATAACAAATTTTGCATGATTTCAAAACGTTGAAGGGTAACCATTTCGAATTTGGTGGATTGGCTTAGTCGAAGAAGAAGAAATACATTGTTTAGTCCAATCAATCACTGTACCAAATCTCATTTAAATTCAAGTTTCACTCCAGACGGAGCAACAGTAACCCAAGTTTCTTGAAAACGGTTTGGATTTACTATCCAATTTTTATTATTTTTAACCTGGTAAAATAACTTGACTCGATAACGTAAGTTTCATTAAAATCAATCGAGAAACTTTGCCGTTTTTCGCGGAAATTTAAGAAAATCGCACTTTGAACCGCAGCCATTTTGAAACTTGTATCCAGATGACGAACAAACTAACAATATCATTAAATCGAATATCTATATTAACATCAAGTTTTGTATAAATCCAATAACAATTGTATCTTTTACAGGCGTTTAAATTTTCAAACTTAGACTACTCGGCAATTTGAAATTCGACTTATGACCTTAAGATTAAGGACCAAGATGGAGGAACTCTTTATCTCCTATCAACTTAGTAATAATTCTTTTATTTGCTTCTCTGAGACCTGGCTGAATGTAAACATTATGAGCAGTGGAATGTTTCCTGATCGTATTGTCTATAGATGTGACCGCAACCTTATTGCTACTAATAAGGATGATGGTGTTGGAGTTTTGGTTGCAGTTGGTAAAACTCTACCTAGTTCTCTTTGTTCTGATTTCTGTTTTTCTCATACTTCAGAATGTGTTATTGTCAAAATTTCTCTCCCTCATAATACAGAGCTCTTGATTTCGTGTATAGTCTGCCTCCGCTTACATTGTCTATCCAGAGTTCACTCGAAGCCCTTGAGTGAAAAAGTGTGGTGGCATAACATGTCTTTCGTTGCTGACAACACCTAAAACCATAACAGTGGCTGAAAATTTTGTGTGCATAGCAACAGGAACCTCCGTAGGATTTGAACACAGTAATCTGTCATTTCTATGATTGGTCCATAACATTTTGGGTGCCTCAGGGTGTTTGATTTGATCGGAGAACTCTCTGTTCCGGTGTTCGTTCCGACATGAACTGTCTTCTGCGCATCACGTAAGACTTATACCGAAGGTCTTCATGGACAACTCTACGAATAAGACGCTCAGAAACATGAAGCCCACTCGCAAGGACCCTCATTGATTTTGAAGGGTTCTCGTCTATGATCGCTTGCGCTTGCCCTAAAATTTCTACAGATCAGACAGTTTCAGAACGTTATTCGTGCTTTTTGCGTTTTGCAACCGATTCTGTATCGCCTCCTGATGGTTCCAATTCACGGCGAACCTTATGCACGAATGAACGGGTGCAATTAAGAAAATATAGATTTCTAAATCTGTATGGTTTGCACATATAGCGACAATGACAGCATGTCTCTTCATTTCTTGAGTGATGTTGTAGACCGCCATTTTTTATCTGAAAAGGAAAATAAAATTCGTGAAGTTATAGTCACATTTATGCATGTCCTCAAATACCGTACGCACCCTGTATATATTGGTAAGTCTAAAAAGTATTGAGCCTCTTTTTGTCATTTTTCGATTGAATACTTCTTTTATTTAAAATGGATTTTATTCAAGTGCATATTGTCCATTGCTATCTATGACCTTTTGCCATTTTTTGGGTAGAGTCATTATTCAATCTGTGTAGAACTTCTGTGGTTTATCGGTGGAAAACTAGGCGAAGTGATTTAAACAGTCCCTTTTTGAAGTGAATTTCTTTCCATTAAGGAAGTTTCGCAGAGACCGAAACATATGGTTGTTTAATGATGCGAGGTCTGGACTATACGGTGGATGCATCAAAACTATCTAGCCAAGCTCTGTCGATTTTCGCCGGGTCATCAAAAATGTGTGTGGTCTGGCATTGTCATGATGGAAGAAAAGTGTTTGGCCAGATTCTACCACCTTATGATAAACAATTCTCTTCCAATCCCACCATACACACAGCATAACCTTATTTGGTCTCAATCCTCGATTTCGTTGCGTTTTATTAGCATTTCGCAAATGGAAATTCGGTCGATCATTTTTTGTTTGCGTTGGATTTTGTTGAATTTTGTTTGTGTTGATTCATCTATATATATATAAATATACAAATATATATATATATATATATATATATATATATATATATATATATATATATATATATACATACATATATCTATATATATATATATATATATATATATATATATATATATATATATATATATATATAGATGTATATATATTGGGTTATTCGATAATTAGTGACTTTTTCTCATGTTTTTTCAAAGTAAATGTATTTATATAAGCAACAAATTTTAATCAATGATACATTGACTATTCTGTTGGATGACTTTTTGCCATCTTTCGGTAAGTTGAACAATTCCACGTTCGAAAAAGCCTTTGTTTTTAGAAGTGAAAAACTGGTCCAACTTATTTTTAACAGCCTGATCGGAATCAAAAGTTTTACCATTCAAATGGTTTTGAAGGGAGCGAAACAAACGATAGTATGATGGTGCTAAGTAAGGCTTTAGGGTAGATGTGGCATCAGTTTTCAATCGAGCTCTATTAATTTCTGACGGGTTCTCAAAAATGTGTGGGGTCTGGCGTCATCATTATAGAACATCACGCCTCTGCGATTGGCCAGTTCAAGGCGTTTTTTCTTAATTTCTTCGTTCAATTTTGATAGTTGACGACAGTAGACTGTCGAATCAATAGTTTAGTTTCTTGGAAGGAGCTCAAAGTAGACTCAACTCTTGTCATCCACCCACATAGAAAGCATAAATCAAATCGTAGGCTTTGTATATCGATTGTTGGGCTCATCTTGCATGGTTCATGATCATTTTCGGACTACGTTATCGTAAACAATCCATTTTTCACCATCCGTTATGATTCTTTTTAGAAATGGGTCGTTTTGGGTACGAGTCAGTAAAGAGTTGTAAGTAGAATAAATGGGTGAATTCGATAAGTTGAGTTGATTTGGTATTTCTCTGTATGGTATGCACCGTTTAGTTTCGATTAACGCCTTCATATTGTCGTCATCAGAAGTAGTTTGACGACATGCATTTTCCACAATAAACTTACCAGGCACGAAAGCAAGCAACGCTGATACTGGCATTCAGAGGCAGTTATCACCATAAACTCACACAATTTCCTACTGAAACGTGTGCCAAATTGGTCCATTCTATATAGCAAAGATGTGCAGCAGTAATAAAAAACAAAGGATCAACAGCAAATGTTAAAAGAATATAATATATACATTCTAACGGTGATTTCATTCACACCAGCCCTTTCGGGCCTTCGCTTCCTGCAAACAGCGCCTACAACTGTCTCGTTCCGTTGACCGGGTCTTCCAATTCCGAAATCCGAGCAGCGATGAACTGTCTTCGTCGACCGAGTCAGACCAGCGTTTCCTCGGTTTCCCCACTGGCCGCAGGCCTTCAGTTCTCCCAAGGAATACCTTCTTGGGCATCCGCTGTTCGTCCATACGATTCATGTGGCCAGCCCATTGCAAGTCCACAGTCTTACAATCCTTGAGACCTCCGGTTCGTCAAAAATTTCATACAGCTCATGGTTGTATCGAATTCGCCATTGATCCCCGTTTAGTTTCGCTTCGATTATTCGTCTCAGGACCCGTTGCTCAAAGGCGTTCAATATATTTGTGGATGCTTGGGTTAGGGTCCATGTTTCACACCCATAGCATAACACAGGTCTTATCACAGATTTGAATACTTGGAGCTTTGTTTGCCTGTGTATACAGCTGGTCTTCAAGATTGTCAATACTGAGTAGAATATTTTATTTGTGAGCTGTATTCTTCGGCGTATTTCGTCTCTTTCATTGGCAGTCTTCGTTATTTTGGCACCTAAATACACAAATTCGCTAACATTCGCCATACCGTATTCGCCAAGTGTGATATTTTGTGTATTTGAGGTGTTTCCCTCGATTGCGTCATGAGCTTTGTTTTATTTTCGTTGGTTTGTAGCCCTACTGGTTTTGCTTCGCTGTCGAATTTCAAGAAGAGCGATAAAATGTTTATGTCGTCCGCATAGGCCACTTCTTGGCTCAACTTGTATAGCAATGTACCTCGCATATCGGCAGGTAGCTTCCGTATGTCGTACTCCAGAGCCAAATTGAATAGCAATGGGGACAGCCCATCTCCCTGCTTTAGTCCGATATTTGTGTCAAAGGCATCGGTGAGTTGGTTATTGATGCAGACTTGGGAGGTCGTCGACGTCATTGTCGGACTTATTTGGCTGAGATGCCAAAGCAAAGCATTATTTGGTACAGTACGTTACGATCAATACTGTCTTATGCTTGCTTAAAGTCAACGAAAATTTGGTGTACGTCTATGTTGAACTCCCAGCACTTTTCGAGTACCAGCTTGACTGTGAACAATTGATCTGTTGTTTCTACCTGCCCTAAAACCACCTTCATACTCCCCAATAATACTGTTGGCCTATGATCCGATTTTATTTTCTAAGATCTTTGAAAATATTTTGTACGCCGTACAAAGTAGTGATATGCCTCTATAATTTTTGCGCTGTAGCTTGTTACCTTTTTTGTGGATAGGGAATATAATTGATTGGCTCTACTCTTCCGGCATATGTTCTTGTTGCCAAATGTACTGGATGACTTTGTGAATAGCTTGATGAACACTACTGCCACCATATTTGATGAGGTCCACTGGAATCTCATCAATGCCCGGTGCTTTATTATTCTTTTGGGCTTTGATGATGGAAGAAATTTCATCTAGAGTTGGTGGGGCCAATGGAAGCTCTCCGCAGACATCTATAGACTCCAATGTTCTGGAGCTGCGTGGAAGATTAAGAAGGTTCTTGAAATACGATGCCCATCTTTCCTTTATCTTGATTTCATTTTTTGGGCTGGTAACCATGTTTTAGACTTTTCACTACTTAGTATGCTTGTCTTGTGTTGTTGCTCGCTAAAGTTACATCTGTATTTCTCAATTGGTCGTCAAAGTATTTTCTTTTCTTAATCCTAATTATCTTATTCGCTACTCTTCTGAGATTTGCATAGTGTTCTCTCTTCGTCCTGGTTTTCCTACCTACGTATTCTTTGTAAGCCTGATTTTTTTTTATCCAACGCATTCTGGCAAACATCATCGAACTAATCATTCCCCTTGCGCCGGGCTTAATGTCCGATCGTCTGTTCTGCCATGTTCCTGATAGCCGCTTTCATTTCCATCCAGAGCTCGTTGCTCGTCTTTAAAGATGCGTCTGATAAGATGGGAGCCAGCTGGTTGTCGAGGGTCTCCGTGAAATTTTCGGCCACAGACGCCGTTTGGAGCCTTTTGATGTCAAATTTTTGTAGCGGGCTGGTCTTTGCTGAATATGCCTTTGACATCCGACATCGATAGGTTAATTTGATCAAGTAATGATCTGAGTTACAATTGGCTCCTTGGTATGTACGGACGTCAAGTATACTCCAGGCTCAACGATGATAGATGATGATCGATCAGGTTTTGTGTGTTGCCATCCGGTGATACCCAGGTCATTTTATGAATGCGTCGATGTGGGAAGCAAGTCGAACGTATGACTAGATTTCTGCTACATGCAAAGTCAATCAGGCGCTGGTCGTTGTCATTTGTTTCATCGTGGAGGCTATATCCTCCAGTCGTTCCCCGATGTGGTATCTCATTGCAAACCTTAGCGTTGAAATCACCCAGGATAATTTTTGTGTCGTTTGTAGGCAATGAGTCGACCAGTCTTTCCAAGTGATTGTAAAACGATTCCTTCGTTTCTTCGTCCTGTTCTTCGGTCGGGCATGAACATTATTCAGCCAAATTTTGAAGAATTTCGCTTTTATACGGATCGCCCACAACCGTTCATTGACAGCCTTAAAATCAATGACGTACAATTTGAACTCCCTATCCACAATGAAGGCCACTCCGAATTCTCGTTTTCCAGTAGGCTTTCCACATTTAAATATTGAGTGCGATCTCATGTCTTGAATGTCGTTTCCAGTCCAATTCGTTTCCTGGATTACCAGTATTTTTAATTAATATTGATTGGCCTGTTGTTAAAGGTCCTTAACAGCGCTAGGGTAATTGGGTGGTCAGACATTCCAGGATCCAATGCCAAAGTCCTTTGTTTTGTTTGAGAGGTCGTTGCCGTGAGCCCAATCTGTTCCGAGGCCAATCTGCAGGTTTCAAAACAATTAAAGACTTTCCAGGGACGGGAAGTTAGCCCGTTGCCCAACTTCCATTCCGGCGGCTTGGTTATTACGTCGATTCCGTTATCAGGCGCGGAAGATTTGCCTTCACCCTCTTACGTCCTCACAAAGGAGGTGTAATTAGGATTTAGTAGAAGAGCTGTAGATGTATTGACAGTTATGAGCATTTCTCGACATTTAATGTTACGTTATTGGGGAACCAATAAACCCAATGTGCATCCCGAGAGCATTTACTACCATTTAATTGGGGGGTTTGGGATGAGGAATCATAGAAGCTTTGGGTTGGTGAAACAAGGGGTTCCCTCCTCCTTTCTCGAACGGGCTTGGGACCGTCTACCGTATTTTCATTGCTTCCTAAAAATAAAAATACATATTATTTATGTCTCTATTATTTTTTCCAGGGTAAAATCGGCCAACAAAAGTGCAAAATCAATTTTTCCCACCATTTTTGTTATATTTTATGGAAAGTTTTTAAGTTGAATAGTAACTCTACATTAAAATATATCAACCAGCACGATGTTAATTGTAAATAAAACAAAATATTTTCAGAGAATTATGTTAATATTTTTTATTTTAATAGAAGTATCTAAGACAATTATGTGTAAAACAAAATATTGCTCAAATACTCGCCACGATGACGGTGACATACTTCTATCCGATGGTCCATATTTTCAATGACTCTGAGATATAATTGAGGTTCAATGTCGTTAATGTGCTGAAGTATCTCATTCTTTAGCTCTTGAATTGCTCTTGGCTTATTGATGCACGCTTTTTCTTTTAAATATCCCAGATAAAGAAGTCCAACGGTGTCATATCACATGATCGTGGTGGCCAAGCAGCATCGCCACAACGTGAGATAACACGGCCATTGAATTTCTCGTGCAAAAGAGCCATTGTTTCGTTGGCTGTGTGGCAAGTGGCACCATCCTGTTGGAACCACATATCGTCCAGGCTAATGACCTCAATTTCTGGCCACAAGAAGTCCGTTATCATCTCGCAATAGCGAACGCCATTCTCGGTATCTGCTTGGCCGTCCTTGATTCGAAGAAGTACGGCCCAATGACGCCACCAGCCCCTAAACTTCACCAAACAGTCATTCTTTGTGTATGCATTGGCTTTTCAAAATCAATCGTAGATTCTCATATGTCCAAATGCTTGTTAACGAGTCCACTGAGGTGAAAGTGTGCCTCGTCGCTGAAGATGCTTTTCTTTCTAGTCGTGATTCCCTTCTGTCTGTTCAACCAACCATTCGTCGTATTGACGACGCTTGAAATGGTCAGTAGGCTTCAGTTCTTGAGTCAATTGAACCTTGTAAGCGTGTAAATTCAAATCTTTATTAAAAATTTGCATCAGTTGACGGCTCTTCTGCCACACTATCGTGAACAACAGCAATGTTTTCCGCAGAGCGAACTGGGCGAGCATGCACAGGTAATTTCAGGTTGCTGAAATTTGCGCACAATTCTCCCGATTGTGGACAGATTTGGTCGATTATACTGACCAAAAAAATCACGAAGTGCACGAAATGCATTTTGATTTGAACGCTGATTTTCATAAAAGGCTTCAACAACCTTAACGCGCTGCTGAATTGTGTACCTCTCCATTGTTGGATTTGTTAAAACTGAAAGAACGAAATGTCAAATTAAGTTGGGCGAAAAACTTGACGTCAAATAGTGACTGATAATTAACATCGTGCATTATGGTTGGACCACGCTTTATATCTAATGCATGTGAATTATATGTTCGTCAGTTATATGGAACAAAATTATTTTTGTGTGAGCAATAAATGTCTACAGCATTAAATTATACCTCCCAAACATAATAATTATGTTTGCTGCAGGTAGAATTGGTAGAACATTGTTTTCAACATATGTCTTAGATTTATTTTAATCTTTGGGAGAATACCTTGTGTTCATACTTTCTTCTATAGATAGCAGAATTACTACGAAAATATTCAAAAAAATATAAAAAATTTCAGAAATGGTAGCATAGTTAAAAATATTCAGTGTTATCATATTGCCAGCAATAAAGGATATAAGTCCTTGCATGGTTGTTTTTTATGTTAATGCTTACCATTCGAATATTTTGCATTTGAAAGATCTGCAATTTTTTGTACGTAAAGTCTGAAAGTGTGCTCGTGAAACTGCTTACTTAAATAAGGTACGATACTTACTAAATACTGATTGATTTAAAATAAGCTTTAAAATGAAGTGAAATACAAAAACATAGGGAAAAGTGAAAACCGGTCACAAGGTGTCCTAAAAAACATGCAATAAATTTTTCAATTTTTATATTAAAATTAGATACAACTATGAAGTAAATGGGGAAAACTGATTTAAAACCAACTTCATGAAATTTATTTGCGTCTTCTTAGGCCATTCGGAAGTCGGTTTTAATTATTTCCTAAATTTTTATGACAAAAGCTAACATATCTTGCATTTGCCTAACTTCTGACTGCAGCACACTTAGAACTGGAAAAATGTCAAGTTAGCCAATCTGTTTCAGAGATGAGCCAACGTAGGGTTTCATCAATTAACAACATACAATCAACCAATGGAAGGCAAATATATAAGCCTTTTCTAATGATTTATAATCGATGTGGATTGCCAGAAAAGACTTTTTAACACATAACGTGTCTAAAAACAAGCCATAACTTATGTCCTGAAGTTGCTTAAAGCGTGGTACACAGCTCAGTCATATATCAAGTTCTTTTAAATAAATTTAACGAATCCAATGAATCAAGTGAAATCCCGCAGATCAGTACATATATCCAGGATAAATCATTCACATGACTCAAGCAAATAAGTATAGTATCACCTTAATCTTTTGAATAAATTCAGATTAGACCAGTAACACTTATTTATTATTCAAGGCTAAGGCTATCGATTTACAATATTCAAACTTACTCGCATCGAGTGATGCATATCGCGGAGGAAAAAAAATGTTCAAATACCAAACAATATGAAAAGTCGTTTATTCCAGGAACATAAATTCTGTCACATCACATTTAATTTATACGAACTATCTTTACTACTCTCAGGCCAGAAACTTGACCGTACTGTCTACCACCATAAGATTCCACCTCCAAGCAAACGATATTTCGCTATGGTTAATTTCAGCTTATCGACACATCTAAGAATAATACAATCCATTCAGACACCACTCTACCTTGGTCTGAGAAAGTGCTCAATTGCATAGGTTTTAGCTCATCTTGAGGAGGGTACAGCCTACTTGCGGTCGATTGAGAGAAATTGTGTTTTAATGGAGTGTTGGCGGAGTTTACATATTTACATATAATACATATGTACATAAATACAGAGCTGTCTGAGAGGAGAAAGCTGCACCATGCTGTTTACGTTTACTAATCTTCGTTTATCGGAAGATACTTGATTATATTTGCTTATCATGAATGGAATTTTCTTTCCTTTTAAATCTGTTGTAGTATAAATTTAAAATTTTCTCCATAATTCTTCGAAATTATTCAATCCTATGGAGTATTTACGAAAACTAAATAAATATTCTGTCCAACTTCATTATAATACACCACAGGAAGCACAACGAATATTTGAAGAATGTGAAAATAAATTACATCGTTTTGAATTAAATCAACCGCAAATAATCAACTACGAGATTTTGTCTGTTCCTTTTCATTCATAAGTAGATACAAAACACATTTAATTGTAATTTACTATCTTGGAAAAATTTTCCTAGTATTTAGTTCTCTTCCGAGTTCGGCCTAGACACACGATAAATAAAGCGCTCAACAGCTGGAGGCGTAAATATTCTGGAGAAGTATCTTAGATTGTGCATACTCGAGCGTTGTATCTTCTAAATAGCTCGCATTTGTTATCGTTATTCATTCGATGAAAACGCGATCTGATTTGTTATTCTTGGCGCGTGGAATTTTCTATGCCATGCCGCGCAGTTTCAGTGGACTTGTTTTATTTTATCATTATGATCATTATGCAAAATTTATAAGACATCCCGACACGAGCGTTTTTATGCCGACTTTGTCTTAATGGAGTTGTTGCCATTTAAGCTGGGAAGGCAGTAAACGGGGTCAATATTCGGCTGGTTATTAAAAGATTTTGCTGTCTCCAGGTGTCTTGTAAGCCCTAATTGTGGATAGCTGCATCGCTGGTGGATACTTTTTCAAAGTGTATAAGCCTAGATGCCCTGAAGTTTTATTAAAATCATTTTTAAAGGCTGACAGAAAACCAAATATATCTTAAGGTGTAAATTAAAAAATATTTGCTGTTCCTATTCATATACTAGACCGGGTCATAAATCGCATCCCCTCGTAATGCATGCCCCATTTTCTCGGTGAAGATCATATTGTCAGTGTCACAAATCTCTGCTAAAACCGTGGGTATGCATGATGAACATGTATACAATCTACAAGCATGATTGCACTTTTCGGAAAAGATATTGTTAAATATTGAATTTCCAGAAAGTAAGTTAAAGTGGGCTTGAAATTGAAAAATGTCTCAGACAAGATATGGCTGTCAATAAATTTAATTGTTGCACAGGACGAGAACGGCGACGCTCGATACCAATCGTGTCTTGGTGCTTTTCTTGGCGCGCTTTCTTATAAGCAAGTGATCCTATCGTTGCCTCGTTTTTAACCAACCCACGACATGGATTGGTGCATTTTAATGACACGATCGCGACAATATTTTCGCATTGATGTTATGCTTATCGAATTTTAACGTAGAACGGACAAAACACAGAAATACACTTAAGACATTTTCATTTTGGATATGGATGTAGTGTTTTATTTATTTTGCGTTTTTCTTGTTTCATTCAATGCCAAGGATAGGAGGCAAATTGCAGACAAATTTGTAATGCATTATAAATTCTGCGCTCGTTTTTCGAACTTTGAATCCGATAAGTAATGATAGTGGCAATGTACGTAAGTACACGAAAATTGGTTGTACACGCAATCATTATAGCATGCCTGCATAATCCCGTAAATATTTCACAGCATTGCGTCATTAAACCGTTCGTTTGTAGGATAGGGTTCGGAATATATTGTTGAAAGTAATACGGTAATGTGCGATAAGTTTTAAGAATTGTTTCCCAATTGAAATTGATTTACTCCTATTTCAACAAATTATTGACTATGGTTGCTTGCAAGGAAATAAAAAAAATATACAGTTTGTATTAAATGCTTCACGAATGTTATTTGCTCCTGATTGCGTTAATATTTTACAAATTAATTCGGGAAAGTATGTTATGTTCAGCCTCAAAAACCATAAAGTAGAACACAAATCAGCTTATTATATATTGCTGCATAATTTAATTTACTTAGTACGTGACTAAGTACCAATAAAACTTTTTCCGATTTTCGTGCTTAATGGGAAAATATGGGGAAGTAAATAACATATTCAGACGACACGGAGCCATTTGTGCTGATAAGCAAGACAATAAAATATTTCAAGAGTCCTTGAAAGCAGAAAAAGAAGCATGCGATGAAAATTCACTCAAAACAATCAATAACATTATAATGTCCTTTAAAAAACTCCACGATTTATCGATCCTTACTGGGAAAACGCTTTAATTAAGAAGTAGAATCCATAGAATTGATAGCAAAGAAAAAAAACTTACGTTGAGGCTATAGCATATCTACATTGTGCTCATCATTGAGCAATGTGTTTCCATTCACGTCGTCATTGTTACTAGCAGTAAGAACATGCCAAAAACGGAAAAGTTGTTTCCTACTTCTATTCAGTGGATGGACCGGCAAAAATCTAAACCAAGGAAGAATGCATTCAATCAACTCAATCGTGGCCTCAAATTATAATTAATACCGCTTGATAACTAAAACAAACATGACGATTTTCAAAAATTTTAAATCAAACCAACAAATCTTACACGATGTTAATTTCTAAGGGTTTTCCAATAAGAGGTGTTATTTTGAATAGCCCGCTATTTCGGTAGATGTCACTTTTGAACCTATCATTTTTTGACACTTGACAGGTAGAAACTACGTTGTCAATAAAACTGGAACAATACATGCTTCAACAGCGCATTGAAATTATTAAAATTCACTATAAAAATGGTGAAAATTGGCAGAGTCGGTTCGTAAAACTCGAACATTTTTGGGTCGCCGTGAAGCACGTTGTCGGACGGCAATACAGAAATTGGTGGAAAAATTCGAGCTGTTGGGAAAACTTAGTGATGTGAAGAATAAAACCCGTGCATGTCACTCAAAAACAGCAGAGAATATTGCTGCTGTAGCCGAAAGGGTTGAAGAAAACCCAGGTTTGTCCATTCCTCGTCGTTCTTTGGAATTAGGCATCCAAAAATATCATTACACCGTATTTTGCATAAAGATTTGGTTCAGTTAACACAAGAATTCAAGCCGGCTAATCATCAACAACGTCGTGTCTTTGCTGATTGGGTCCTTGAAATGCATGAAAATGATCCGGAATTCCATCGAAAAATTATCTTGAGTGATGAGGCCCATTTCCACCTCGGTGGCTTCGTCAACAAGCAAATTTGTCGCATCTGGGGCTCGGAAAACCCAAGAGTTATTGTTGAAAAGCCTCTTTGTCCTTAACGTGTGACTGTTTGGTGCAATTTATGGTCCGGCGGAGTAATTGGACCTTACTTTTTCGAAAATGAGGCTGGAGTAACATTTACGGTGAATGAATTGCGCTATCGAGAGATGATTAATGATTTTTTATGGCCGGAACTGGATGGTATTGATCTCGTTGAAAATAAACAACGCGGGGCTACGTGCCACATAAGCAACGAAACCATTGATCTTTTAGGGGAAAAGTTTCCGGACCGTATTATCTCTCGAAGTGGTGATCACAATTGGCCACCGAGATCTTTTGATTTAACACCTTGTGACTTCTTCTTTTGGGACCAAGTAAAAGAGGAGGTCTACGCCAACAGCCAAACGTCGATTCAAGACCTCAAAGATGGAATTCGTGAGGCTATCGAGGACATAGGGCAGCCACTTTGCGATTTGGTTCTGGGAAATTTCATGAAAAGGATATTGTCCTGTAAGCGCGGTCGTGGTGGTCATTTGCCTGATGTTAGTTTTTACTATTAACGACATACCTTTCTCTTTATAATAAAATAAACATCCGATCATTTATATAAATAAGTTGGTAAACAGACCTACGCTCATGTCAGAAGGGTTTTGTACTCAACTTCTCAGAAATGCAGTTACCAGCAACGAATTAAATCAAGAAATATGCCAAAGAGATGTGCACGTTTAAAAAAAATCCATTGTTTCTATTTCCAACGGGTGCCATTTTTTCGCAAACCAACAAAAAACACTCAAATCATGAACTCTCAACAACATTTATGTTATTGCCCTTCATTGATAATTTCAAGAAGATCAAATCAAAACTGCAGTGACTGATTCGATGGAAAGTCTATAAAATACCAAAATCAAGTGCTATTGTTGCTGTAATTGGAGAAATGGCTATAACTTCCGTGTATATCATTCGATTGTCATCAAACTTACACAGTTTAAGGAGTTTATTAGGACTACTTAACTATCAAATTTCGTTTATTTTAAGGGTACCTACACGGTTTTATTGGGGAAAATGTGAAATTCGAATATCATACTATTATTAACAAAATTGAGCGAATTTTGACTTCTATGGTATTTGTTGTTGTTGTACTCATAAACACCTCTACCCCTAATTTTTTTCAGATTTTTCGGATCACAGGTGTCCATTAGCGAGGGTGGGGGGACACAAATTTTTCGTGTATTTCCCCTCCCTGTGCGTTCCTCGAAGTAAACTTTGCCAAACTAAGACCTGTCTTGAAAAGTTCTCATCAAGACCTTTCATTTGATACCCATATCGGCTACCTTTGATGAAATTTTTTTTCGGGAGGTCACTCCCCTATATGGGGAGACCCCTTTAAATACCTTATAAATTTTTTTGTAGTTGAAATTTGAAGAGAGCACCACTTTACATCTACATACAAAATTTGATGTTTCTAGCTCAAGTAGTTTCCGAGAAAAACTGCTGTGACATAGGGACGGACGGACGGACGGACGGACGGACGGACGGACGGACGAACGGACGGACAGACAGACGGACAGACAGGTCGCTTTTTAGTAGGGTTTTGTAAAATTATTTTACAAAACCCTAAAAATAGCATTTTTCTTTTACTATCAACATAACACCTCTAATTGGAAAACCTTGTACTATGCTTGATGCATTTTCCTCAGCAGGACACAAAATCCGTTTCTGCTATCTGATCGCCACTTTTCTGAATGTGTATCTATCACCGTCAAATATTCATGGAAGTAATACTGAAACTACTTTATATAACAATACTCAGTGAATCTTTGATGAATGGGAAAAATGTGTCTTATGTGATTCGAAAGTAACTTCTGATTAGTTGATACAAAAACTTAATGCCTCAAATGGCTCTCTAAATTTCTACGTTGTTTGTTAAACACATTTCATCAAAAAAACTATAGTAAATTCAAATTAATTAAGACTAATACCTATTTTATGATTTGATTGGAAAAAGGAGAAAAAACGAACCTACACTATACAAAAATTATTTATAATTTTAACACAACAGTGAACTTTGATCCTACACCTAATATGTTATAACCTAATTCTAGTAAATGTGCAATCAGAAAACTTTATCTTATACTAAAAAATTCTATCACAATATTCCTAACCAACGCGTTTAACCTTATCTCTAAGCCTAATAAAATAAACATGACATATACCTAACCTATCCCTAATTTTTAACACAAACAAACAACAACAATAAATGTAGCAATAATGAGCTGAAACTCAAAAACTAAGTAACGAAAAACACAAAAACTGAAAATAAACACAAATAATTTAGACATTGTCATTCAGCCACCAATACCTAGATTCCTCCGTCTCAGCTCAATCAGCTTCAACGAATCTAGCACTCTCTTTGGAATTGTTGGTCTCGTGAACTCAAATTTGGAGGACATTTTATCTTGTTATCGGTGGCCCGTCGATATATGTGATATATGACTGGGACGCCATCAGAATCAAAAACATATCGATTCATGCCCAAATACACGAATACTTCTGGAGGAATGAAGCCAGTAGCGAGGCAAGTCGCAATATACCCGTCTGTAGGGTGGAACGGCTGTGAGATCCAAGGGTTTTCACTCACAGTCACAGATCTTGCGATATGATTCCGAAGAAGTTTCAATATAAAGATATTGACTCTTGTCACTTGAGCAGTTTCATATATTCTTCTATTCGATCTATACTGCTTCCAATTCGTCTCAGGCTTTCTGTACGCACCAGTACATGGACGATGACTTTTCCTTTCGAAAACTCTTAATTTTTCCATAGTACTAGCACTCTGGTTGTGCCAGATCTGACATCCATATGTCAAAACAAGTCTAACCACCGTATTGTAACTGATAATTTTGACCTTATGATCGATGTATCTGGAATGAAAGAGTCTTCGTAGGGCCATGACTTCATGCCTTACTGAGCATATTTTTGACATGTTTAGTATAGTACAGATACTGATCGAGATGAACACCGAGGTATGGAATACAGGATTTATGTGGAACCCGTTCTGTACTACCCTCGCCAGCCATGATGTGGAAATCCTTCCAATTACATTTCAGGTCATGACTGCCCCCTGCAGCGCTGTTCGAAACAAAATTGTTTCGCACTTCTGCGCATTGATTCTTATTCGCCAATTGTCAGTGTAAAGCTGCACATCATTGAAAATTTTTTGGAGATTGCTCCGAACAATTGTAGCTTTCCGGTCTGCCATATAGATGATTAGATCATCTGCAAACGCTACCAATGATCGCGTTGGCGGGACGATAAAATCAAAGCCGTTCAATAGCTTGCGAATGAATATTGAGAAAAGCAGACCATTCAAGACCTTGAATTCAGGCATTGTTGTCAGATCTCCATCAGTTACAACAAACGATTTCCCATGTAACGTATTGCGCATCACGGTGACACGGTATCTGAGGAGCCTGTCCTGAAGGATTTGAAAAACTAGTCCATCTAACCACACCGCCTCGAAGGCTTTATCCATTTCAATGAGACTACTCCAACACTTTCTCTGTCATTTGGTTTCCAACAGATATCTGAGGTTACTTTCGTTAATGCATGTGTGGTCGAATGTCTGGCACGAAAACCAAATTGGCGATTCGGCATCACCTAATATTTCTCATTATGGGCGTTTAATGCTTTGTTGAGTATCACTTCAAACACCTTGCTGATAATAGGCAGCAAGCTGATTGGGCGATAGCTTTTGGGGCATGAAGATTCTTTTCCTTTCTTCAAGATTGGAAGTCCTTGCCTTTTTCCACTCATTCACGAAATATGAATTGCTCAATACGTTGTTGAACAATATGCAATAATTCCTAATAGCAACCCCAGGCAAATGCCGGAGAACTACATTTGGGATACCATCAGGACCACATGATTTCTTGGTGTTTATCCTGCGAAATATGAAACCCAAGCCTTCATAGCTGACAAAATCATAAAAAAAGATTCAAGCTCGGTGTGAGGTCAGATGTTAATGTTTCAGTGAAATGAAGAATTGATTGGCCGTTCAGGCTTGATTTGAAGTCGGAAACTTTTGCTTCAACGACCTCTGAAAATATTTCATTCCCTCTCTCAGGGTTTGGTAGATGAACCAATTCAAATTGTGTTCCAATGAGGGCAAGTTTATGCAAACTATCACTTATAATCCTGTTTCCATTTCTATCTGGAGTCGTACTATCAATTTCAATACCAGCCATCGAGAAGATTTACCTCATCACTAGTGACTTCAAGATTCGATACCTTCACTCGAGATTTCTCACGGAATATGCTATTCACTTTTGCAAAAATGCCATCTGGGTCCTGTGGGCTAATACCTCTCAATTTTCCCGCCCATTGATTCCTGACCTCACTTCTGAAGTATGAACGGATTAAGTTCCGGACATTCTTCAGGTGCAATTTCAATTAAGCCAACGAGGGATCGTTGTAGTCCAAAAATCGTCGATAAATATTGTTGACGCATGTGAGAAGAAGGCTTTTCAATCTTTTCCACCTTGCAATGGTTAGTGTTTCATATCCTTCCATATTGTTTCGATGTTTAACCTTGGCAATAACTTTCTCAATCGTTTCTAACATCAGCTTCTCTAACTTCGACAAATAGGGTTCTATTCCTTCGTTAGTTAGGTTTCTGTCATTAGGAACCGTTGACCAAGCGTTACCATCATCAGAAGGAGGAAATTGCTTCTGGTACTCTCGATTAAACTTCTTTTGAAACTGTCCCCAGGCTGTTTTACTGAAATTCAACTGATGATTTTCATGTTGAACTGGAATGAGGAAGACATCATCCCTTTGATGATTGATTTCCATTACAATTGCGTCAGGGTTGTGATCATAAGGAATCACCTGCAGTTTCCGTTGAGGACAATTAAAGCTGAATTCATATCTTGCGTCTGCAATGCAGAGGTCCAAATATGAATTTGTCCTTGGGTATGTTGGGAACTCCGACCCATATAGATTGCACCTGTATTCAATTTGGTTCTCTGTTATCCACGATTTCAGGAATACACCTCTTGGATTATTGATGGTGTTCAGCCGTAGTGTATGCTTGGTGTTCTGGTCACCAGCAAGAATATAATAAGTATGCAGCCTGTTCAGTTCGAGTCTTTCAAACAAAGAATTGAGCTCCTCCTTGAACTTGAAAACAACATTTCGACCAGTTGCATAGGCAGAGATAACGAAGAGGTTATCCCCACCTGGCAGTGGGATTTTGATAACAGACACTTCAAGACATTTCGACTTTTTCAATATTTTGGAAATAATCGGGTCCTCGAACCAGTATCCCGGTGCCACCACCCCATCACCTATTACCCTATCGTTTCTTACGAATTCAAAATCCTTGAATGTCATGAAGTGCCATGAATTGAGGTGGGTTTCAGTGAGAAGCATGATGTCAGGCTGCTGCTTAACAATGGATTCAAGGAGATAATCACGTTGATGTACTAGTATAGTAACAATGGAGTTGACGTTGACCGAGATGAAGTGAATCCTATCCATGGGAATGTGGCTAGGCGACAAATTATTTTGAGACATTGTAAAGCCCTAAACGCTGAAAGACAAGATATTTTCGTATCTTGTTTATCGATTCTCTCCGATAAAGAGTTTAGTTACTGACAAACTTTGAGAAGCAGCTCATTATTGCCACTTATATTATTTACATTGTTTATCGCATTTTCTGCTGGTCCTGTAGCGGCGAGTGCAAATGATACTCCGGGCCTGACGAAGTTCGGAGCTAAGACACTGCGGTGTAGTTGTGTTTGCTTTGGGATAAATTTTACTCTCGCATCTTGATATCGGGAGCATCCTCGATATGATGCCGGGTGACCAAATACACCGCAGTTAACACAGTATAATTTCTCTTTTGGCTACTCCTGAGCCAATTCGCGTTCACCAGGAGCATGAACGTCCTTACATTTGACGCATCGATAATACATGGTGCAGTTGGCAGCCGAATATCCAAATCTTTGACAGTGATAACACTGATTCACTTCCCTTTTCTGGATGCGTTCCCACCTCACTACTCGGAAGTTCAATTATCTTATTTGTTGAAGAGCACTTGGACTGCTCTTACTTGAAATCTGCATCAAATAAAGTAGTTAATTTTTTTTTTCTCCTGCCGTTGACCTTCTTGTCGCGAATGTTTTAACGGAGATAAATTCAATTTCTGGTGCTGCTTCCTTGAGCATCTGAAGAAGATCGACGGTATCTTCTCCGCAGTCCAAGCCCTTCAACAAAAAGGTCTAGTTCTTCTCACTTTTAGGGGTATAGGTGAAGTGTGGAACCTCCCGAGAATTGAGTGCATTTTCAGCTGATTTGAAATCAACCAGTGATTTTGTTCTGATTGTTGATTTTTCGGCATTCATTCTTTTAATCACGGAATTAGTTAATTTATTTTCGGCTACCAAAAGCCGAACCACATCCTTTCCGCTTTGACCAAACACGTTAATTGGCGGAACTTTGACCAAAAACATTAATTTCGAGCTGGTTTCTTCTCCTCATTTTAATCTTTTAACTAAAGGATGAAATTATCATTGTTATCTTGATTTACATTACTTTCAATACTTTCGTCAACGTCCATTTCTTGTTGGAGTCCGTCCAGCGCTACATAGTAGTTTTGGCTGTAGTTAGCGTCTCCAGCACTTAGTATTTCATCTGGGATGACTTGTTTGACAGCTTTCTTCGCCTTAATTTCCATATTTATTTGCTTTACCGGCTCTGCATCTTGAGTTTTCTTCCCTCTCTTGTACATATCTTCGAAGGTTTCGAGTCTTAGTTTCAATTCCTGATTTTCAGCTAGAAGTCGAATCACTTCTTGTTTGTCTTCGACTAATTGAGTCTTATGCCTGCCATCTGCCAAGTCCTGGCTACACGTGTGTTTTCATTTATTAATGCTTGCCGCCAATTTCGCATTGCTACGTTCCCCGGGCCCCCCAACGAAGGGAAGCCTTCGGGCTCCTCCATACAGCAGTCCTGAGTTAGTCTTTGGCTTATTTGCTTTTGTTGATTTATCGAAGTAAAATAATATTCGATATGATTCCGTGGGTCTATTCCTTCGACGACAAATGCTTTTTCTAATGAAAATCAAAATTTGCTTTTGACTGACTTATAAAAAATTAATTTAATTTTTTCCTACTGACTTTTGTGAATAATTAATTAATATTAAAAATTAACGACAGGACCGATTAAAAACACGTCTACATGCAACGAGTCTAGACGTAGAATTTGAATGAACCCCTTTTCTCACATTAGGTTCG
Organism: Odontomyia ornata; assembly: GCA_963969285.1. NCBI lineage: Eukaryota > Metazoa > Arthropoda > Insecta > Diptera > Stratiomyidae > Odontomyia > Odontomyia ornata. The sequence goes on from OZ017739.1 coordinate 21,363,921, forward strand.
GGAGATATCGGACAGCGGGGCAGTAATGACTCTACAAAAGCACACTCAATGATAATGGATCTAAAAAAACTTCCAGAAGACTGGTGCAAAATCGTAATTTAGCCAGTATAGAAAAATAGGAGGAAATATAGAGAAATACTTCTATTCTGCATATGCTACAAAATTTTCACAAAATTCATGGATTGAATTTTGTAGAATATCCAGTTGGCTTTAGAGCACGACGATCTATTACTGAGCAAATTTTCTCAGTGGAATAAATAGAAAAATTATTGAGTTCCAGGATTACTTTCAAGATTAAGTAGATGAAACATCCGTTTTAAGTAATCTAATCTATAGTGAAATCGAGCTAAAAGGTTGAAGGTCAAGAATTTTTTTGGCATTTTTGAGACTTGGGTAAATCATCTAAATTCATGCCCAACAACCCAACTTTGAAAAGGCGACCATAAAATTATTATGACGTCGTTCTGTCAAATTTAATATTCATACCGATACATACTCGATCGTTCATTTTACTTTCTATTTAATTTTGGGTAAATATTTATTTCTTCATGCAAATTAATTCAAATATTTATTCATTCAAATGCATGCTTATAAGAGACTTCGGGTGGAACTGAGCCCACCTATTATGGATCGGAAGGGCAAAGCACTCCCATTTTGGAACGACACACTTTAGCTAACTCATCTACATAAGGTACATTCAAATTTATGATTTTGGTGGCGGGTATTATGCCTATGATTGCCTTACTTATTGATTATAATTTACTCGAATATTGATCTCATGTAATTTATGTTTTTGTCAATGCTTGATTTCTCTTTGTTTTTATGAAAAAATACCCGAATCAACATAGGTAATTGAATTGCCATTTGCTTTCTGAGTGTACTTTTTAAGGCTGCACCATAAAACTAATCTTTTTCAATCAACTACACTACATAGGAAAAATCAAGTTTGTCCTCACCTCACAAGGTTATCACAGCATAAAATAACATTTGACCTGGCAACTCCATAAAATATCTGCATCCGTGTATCTGCAAAAATCAACAATGAAGATGACTCCACATGTAATTACCCTCTGTCAAAGAAAAAGTGTCAGTTATTGCGATCCGCCACATTATCGGAAATATAAAACACAGTTAAATCAACCATAAACTGATCATATCCAGATCGTCTGCATACGCTCTTTTAATGAAATTAAGCGATTTATCGAAATTTAGATACACTTGCATTGAATAAATTTCATTGAACGTATCGTCCTGGCGAACATCGTCGTTCCAAAACCCATCCACAAAGGTACGCACGTCGCGTTGTCTATTCAGTGCCCTCGACGATACAAAACCAGAAATCCAAAGAAGAAAATGGAAATAAACGCAACAAAAAAGAAACATCAAATACAAGATAAAGTTTTGCTTCTTGAAAAAGATTTAAATGGCTGTCAGACTCGAGTCGGTTGATCTGAGAAGAAGACGAAAAGGGGAGAATTAAATTTAAAATGCTTACCTCGTCACATGGATAAAGTAACAACATCAAGCACGACGATCAAGACGAGGCGGTATGGAAAAAAATGTTCAGATCATCTCCACGATTGAGCGTGTTCAAAAAAGACACCCAAGAAAAAGAATCTCCAAGAAGGTCTTTTAAACTTGAAAGACAATCAGACCAAAGAAGCGTATGTGTGCATACGTATGGGGATCCGAATGGGAAACTCGTTTAAAAGATAAGAAGCCATATTGTGTTTCGACTGGTAAAAATGGTCGCGCACACAAGAGCCCATGATCACATTTCTTTGATATTTGTTCATGGTTTTGTTTTCAGATCTTCCTTTTCTTCTCGTGATCATCGTGTCTGCATTGTTTCTCACTCACTCACCATATTTAATTTTATTCGTCTCAGGTGAACCACGCAGCCAAGTAAAATTTATCATTTTCAGGAAAAGTCGCATGGGGACGCATTTTGAGAGCCTTCTCGTTAAAAAAAAACAACCAACGGCATGCCCGCCATAAATTTGAACAAGGCCATGAGAAATATGAATAAGATACCAAAGATAAAAGTTAATCACGTAGATGGATATTACTCTTGAAAGCCATGTAGTGTCATTTACACGTATCTATTTCGAATTTTACCGTCTTTAATCACGCATAACGCGCTAATAAATTGAAAAATTGTCATTCTAGTCCATAATCGGAACTACCAAATGGAATAAATAACTAGTTCACAAAATTCATTAGGTAAAAACAAAAGAACGTTCATAAACATACAACAAAGGCTACATATGGAATAAATTATTGTCCATTTCGATTTATCAAGCGTAAATTAACTGTTTTAATGTTTGTTTTATGAATATCTTATCGTCCAGACAATTTTTTAACAGCTTTGCCTGCTGTTTTGTTAATTTGGTGTGAACTTTATAGCGAAAATAGAAGACTGGGAGATATATTGCGTTATTAAATTGAAATAACGATTTATTTTGTTTATTATTCTTTTATGGAAACCAGAAATAATTTTTAAAGATGTGTTTATTGTAAAATAGAATTTCAAATTCGGCAATATGTCAGCTGAGAGCTGATTTGCCTTCGATATGTAATTTATAATAATGGAAATCGCTTATTTTATTTGACATTAAATAGGTTGTGCGGCAAATCCCTCTTTTTATTTATTTACCAACAAACCTGCTTATTCTTAATGAATTGAATGTAAATAATTTCAATATCATTGTTGGTTTTGCAAAATTCATTAGGTTAATCTGTCCTCATGTAAAGAATTAATTAGCTTAACAAATTTTTTCAAAACTTGGAAACTGAAGTTCCAGAAATTTTTCCGTTTAAAATGATAGATTTTTTCAATGAGACAAAGTTAAGTTAAAAAGTTAAAACCAGCAAAGGTGTTTGATTTGAATATGTTTTTGCAGTAATTTCTTTTTTTTTGACACAATTTTAATATTTCAAGCATATTTCTAATAGAACAGTCGAGGTTCGTGGAGTTTTCTGAGCACTTTAACTAAAATCAACAGAAATCCGCGATGACTACATCAATCTGTAGTTATAGCCTCAATATGTTTAGGTGCTCAAAATGTTACTGGAAAATTTTCAGAAAAATAAATGCCTTAAAATTTTCTTTGTGGCGGTGTAAACCAATTTTTTGCCATCGAGTTCATGTTTGGTAATTTTTATTGCTAATGATAATCTAGAAATCGTAAAATTAATTACTGTCCGCCGGCCAGCTATGCCAAGACGATTGAGGTGAGTAGTCACAAAATTCAAATACTTTTTGATTTTGAAGATATCCTTTTTTGCAAATATGTATGCCTATTTGCGAGATTAGCAGGCATTGGAGTAGCGCAGCCATCCGTAGTAGCACGGAGTCACTGCACGATAAATGCAAGGAAGGGGTGCCAGTCGAAACGGTAGGGAGGCGCCATTACGCTAGTTGTCGACTGGCCTTCAATGCAATGGTATCAGTGCAACGTTGTTAATTTGGACCCAAAAGCAAAATATTTTTAGTTTCAAGTACGCGCTTATAGAGGTACAACAATCAAGTAAGTGTAGTAATCGACCTGTCACACAAAGAAAACTGCTCGAAAACCTTACTATCTCCTATTCAAAACTTTAATGGCAGATTTAGGAAAACATTTAATTGCTTCCACTCATAATCGTCATTTGTAAAATAGTTTTCTTTCTTATTATTATTATTAAATGTAATTTTATATCAGTTTCTCTTTATATTAAATATAACGTTTCCCCTTAATTATATTCTTTTATTAGTATTTAGAATCTTTTTCATCTTTTCTTTACTTCAGTCAATTTTGCTTGGAAAAGAAAGAGAAGTTTTGGATGGATCGAGAGTCGACGGGAGATCTGGAAACCGCAAGCACGGCGGACGGGTTGTGAGCCATCCTTTCCATGGATTTTATATTTCTTGTCTTGTCAGGTCTTTCGTTAATATATGTAAAAATTAGTCTGGTGTCCCAATTCGATTATTTGGGGTACGATTTGGCAGCAGAGTGTGGGTGCTTGAAAAATAAATACCACCCCAATTGTCATGGATTCGTGACGGAATTTCGTTGTAAGGATCGCGAAGTGCAAGATCAAAAACCCGAGTTTTGCGTTATTCGAGCTCAAGGTTGTCTTCAACCCAACAAGAAGCGTCCCAGTTCGACACCGGCCAACTCGTTCGCATTTCTCTTGCTCGGGAAACGTGAAAAGACAGCGCAGGGCATCCCACGATTGTATTGTTTGTGATTGAGTTAATATCGTCGTCCGTGACTACCCACCATACAGTCCGTGGAACGTGATCCGATTGATGCCAGATAAAGGAGTAAGGAGTCGCGCAAAACTCCGCGGTTCCCCTAAAACCCAACCAACTCAAGTCGTTGCAAATCACAATCGGGGCCCAGAAGTCAACACTAAATTCAATTTTCAATAGTCGTCATCTACCCCCCAATCATGAAAGCGCGATTCAGTTATAGTAGTCGTTCACGGTTTTTAGTAGCGGATGGGCATATCGGTCGCATTTTTGGCTGTTTAAAAATTTTTGTGTTCTCAAAATTGCCCTGTGGGATCGGGGAAAATAAATTGATCGTTAAACTGCTGCGAGAAGGAGAACCTTGAATTGCCCCTCCAAGCAACTTGATACTGTCTCCACTTGGCCTAACATAAATAATTGCATTCTACGTCTCGTCCCGAAGCACACAAACTTATGTATGGATGGCTTTCAACCGAGAGCTAAGAGCGAGCTTGAACAGTATTGCTCATGGTTACATTCTGGCACGATGGAAACGAAACGGGCAACTTAGTTATTGAGGGAATTATATTCGCAACATGTATCTGTCCTAGATTTTTCAGCAACAGCTGATATCTCGTTCACGCTCACAGATTGACTTTTCCCTCAATTTATTTACATTTGGAGCGAATCGAGCGAGCAACGAGAAAAAATCTCCGGTATGAATAACACTTCACGAGTTGAACACCAATTTCCCAAAGGACGACGTAATTCGCTGCTGTATATCTTCTCACTGGGAATAGATACCTTTGAACTAGAAGAGTGGAAAGCAAATTATAAGCAAACAGAACTCTGTGGAATCATTTATTGGATTGATTTATTAATTGCTAATTCCAGAGAAATTCTAAATCATCTCCCAGTGAAAATTATGGGCGTAAATAAAATGCATACGAAGTTAACAGTTTAATAGCACCGTGTTGCTTATAAATATTAGGTTGTGAGCTATTCCGAGGTCCGTTTTCATAGACAACTTTATTGACGTCAACTTTCGATTTACGTGATAAGTATTTCAACGTAATTAAAACATTTGCGTTTATAAACATTTGTGGTGATTGGTCATAAAAACCGATTAATTGGATTTTAAAATCATTTGCAACTGCAACCCAATCTAACTTTCAAGTATATATGTGTAGAGGAGAATGAATAGCAAAATTTTAAGGATTCCATGTAGGCTAAGATCCAGCGGCTGCCAGACGTCATACATTAAACTTAATGTCTGAAAGCTGAATGGTGCATTTGTGGTGCTCAGACAAATTGTTTGGGTGGAATGGTTGTGCTTGTGAAGTGTAATCAATCTCCAGATGCCACTCATAACCTATCATGTCAGTGAGTCCAACATATCGGTTATTTAATTAATAGTCGAGGATGTTAAGCGATGTTGGGATGGCGTAGTCGATTGTTGTTCGAGCAGATTCTTTTTGCATCGGGAAACTCTTCTTGTTCCGTTGACGTTTCGTCATCTTCAATGCAAAAGAATAGTTATTTGAAGCGGCGATAATTGTCCGAGAAAGTTTCAACGTTAATAAAGAATATTTTGCATCGGAAATGTTCAAAGGAGTTGACGAGTTGTATTGGTGGTATGGTGGACGTTGTTTTGATTGCACCGCAGCTAATTATTCGCATTCTTCATGCGAAGTAGTACTTTAATCATCGATTCATGGTATATTTTTTCGAATCCTAGAATAGTTACAAAGCCCTTTTGCTAGGAACTCTCTCCTGCCCCTTCAACTTGTTTCACATATGAGAATTAATTGTAGGTATCTACTCATCTTCACTCATTCATTAAATTGAATCAAGTGTTCAAAGCATGCACCTTAAACGTTGAAGTTGCGGAAAAATAACTCAAAATTATTCAATTTTCGCATTTAAAACAGCCACCATTTTGTTTTACGATTACTGATACCACTAACTGAACCGACTCGCAAAGATATTCATGATACCTATCATTCCTGAAATTTTCAAATCCTAGCAAAGCTGTAGTGTCTAAGCCGGTAAAAAGTGCACATGGTTCCATAGCCATAAGTTTCCATAGTACTACAGTGCATATTGTTCCATAGTAATACAGGAAAATTCAAACCGCTCTAACTTCGTTAAATACCATTCGATCAATCTTACAAATAGTCATCTGTATGCTTTTATTTAATTTAAGGGTTCTGTTAAGATTTTATCCAAGAAAATGATAAATCGATAAATCATACTATTACTAACAAAGTTGAGTGAATTTCGATTTCTCATGCATTTGTTGTTGTTGTACTCATCAAGGTCCACATTCATGATTTTTTTCAGATTTTTTGGATGAAAGGTGTCCAATCCCAAGGAGGGGTACGCGAAAAGCTCGTACATTTCCCCTTTCCCTGCCCCCCTCGGTACCAATAAGATAATTTTAAGACTTGTTTTGAAAAGATCTCATTAAGACCTTTCCAATGACACCCTACTCGACTACCAATGGTTTTTTTTGAGGGGTCACCTCCCTGTATGGGGAGACCCCCCTTAAACCCCTTTGAAAAATGTTTCCACCCTTGAACTTTCAAGAAGTCACCACTTCTGACCTTCCTACGAAGTTTGATGACTATAGCTTATAGACGGACGGACGGACGGACAGACGGACACAGGTCGTGATTGTAATAGGGTTTTGTATTTTAGTACAGAACCCTAAAAAGCGAAGTTATGCTGTTTTTACAGGCACACCCGAAAAAGATGCGCTTCCTACTGAACAAAGTAAGAGAAAAATCAAAATTTGTACAAAAATGAAAAATTCAAAGGAAAGCACAATGAAAAAGCTTATTTTGAGAAGTATTCCAGAGTCTGATAACAAAACGTATTAAGAAAAACAAATAGGGCCTTAAAAAAAAGATATCTGAACAACTGTCGGACTACGAAAATGAAAATTATTTCTGTCTTGTGTGCATCAAGCCCTATTTAAATAGACTCTCAGAAGGACATTGGCTCTGGTGCTGGCGCCGTTTATGCTTGTATGAATTGTGAAAGCCATTACAATCAAAGTTCATAGTTCGTTACTGTTAAATATTTTTTTTTTAATTCTTTCGATACCAATGCTTCACAAAACTGATTAAATATATGTAATGATTTTCTACTTTTTAGTCCAAGCGCGGAACCGACCTCTCATCGGTTCTAGACGTTAAGTCTGAGTAGTGCCAACGGATGGTACCAACAGGTCAACCAATCCGTGCACCGTAACCCATTCACGCGGTGGCTGCTTGTCGGCCAGCTAGTTCGGAGAGGATTTCGGTCGCGGGTCTCCGAATGGGTTACGCTCAATTACAATATTTTCAGCCACCTGAACATGCCCGTTTTCAAAACGCGTTATCAAACAAAACCATACGGAGAAGAAACCTACTTTACGTTACTCCGTATTTCTTCTTATAACCAGTCAAAGTACAAAAATCTAATTTCCGTTTCGCGTTCCCGAATTATACCGACGCGGTACCGAAAAATATGCTACTCGAAGTTAACACGACGAAGACTACTCTAACAAAATGTCAAAACTACAAAGGTACCGCGTACCGCGCGCGACGCGAAACCGACCTCAGCGGATTTGGCGAAACCCTACCCTCGCGACGGCATACCTACCCTGCACTCTCTCTTCCCACTGAAAAAGAAGAACCGCTGAAAAGGAAAGTCGTGGTTAAGATTAGCAATTCATCTTAATTCATTTTTATTTCTCTAGGAACCGATGTTAAACAATTCATACTAATTCTAGATTCTCATGAAACTTGTGTTGTGAGACATAAATATGAACTTATTCTTGAAGTACTATTAACTTATTCTGGAAATTCTATGCACTTACAGCATTCGACAAAAAGAAATATGATACAAATCCTACTGTATATAATATCTACAATCATGACAACAATAACAACAAAAGGAGGGAGATTACTCTTTGGGAATATTAAGAGACATTAAAAAAAAAAAACGGACACCAAATACAGGGGTCTGTCATCATATTGTATCTCAAATTACATAAATAACATTTTCATTTTTCTAATATTGTACTTAAAAAAGGTGGCGCGACCAATTTGATCATCAATTATATGATTGCACTATCAAAAACCATTATTCAATAGTTCGTAACGAGTTTTTATATATATTGTTCAAAACTTATATCAGAATTTATTGCCTGCTGGGAACGCAGAAATTCGGGCACTATAGGTACAATACGCAATGCTTGCCCATTCAAATATTTTTAAAAGTCAATGTAAGGTAATCTCTACTTAACACTATACAATAAACTATATATTTCAAAAGAATCGCGACGTTTCAATGGTTTCTAATTTTTCTTTAGGGCTTTAAATGTGAATGAATCGATTTACATGCAAAAATACATAGGCGGTTCACCCGAAAATGTCTTATTTAAGCTTTTCTTATTATATTTCGGTAGTGATTTGATAATAAATATTAATTAAATCTGATGTTTTCCTAGCAAAGACAGGCGCCCGAAATCTTAAATCTTTTTCGTGAAACACGCCTTAGTAGTGATTAAAAAGTAATTGACGTTCAAATAGTTCTAGCTGAACTCGTTCGATTCACATTCCGTAAAAACAACACTGTGGAAGCGCGGTATTGACATGGCCCACAAAACAGAAGTGCTCCAAAAGCCATCAATGATTCCATCACGATTGGGCACCGACCAAGCGTTTATATTTCAATGCCTGTAGAATCAACACATCTTCTTCCTGAATCCAGATTTCGTTCTTTATAACTGTCTAATGTATCGGTACTCAATGCTATCGATGTCGCTAAGCTATTGAAACTTTGGTAAGTTCGCATAGATATTGCATCCCCTGTAACACTCTCTGAGTTTTCATATGAGTTTGTTGATTCTACTTCGCCTCGGTTTAATATATCTTGCCTTAATATTACATTCGTTAACACTTCTCTTTCATTCTCTGTAAAAACCGACTTTCGGCGACATGTCAGCACTTCGCTTTCCTATTTCCCCCGTTTCTTTTCCTCGTGGCGTCGGACTGTCAATCCGACAACCACCGACAAAACAGATGTGCGGAATGGAACGCCACATGGCGGCAATGTGCACTTTTATTTGTCGCCAGTGGCATAGTGTTTTGATGGCAACGGTGGAGGGGGGCATTCCCAGATGGATATGCCTCGAAATGTGTCGGGGTTTTTCTGCGCAACGATATCCGCACGAAAGATGAAGTCCGCTTGCATTTCGAGGTCATACCCATCTGGCCGGGTGCAAGGGTTCGGGATCGGAATCACTTCGATTCCCGGGCGTAGGCGGCACATTACATATATACGAAAGACTCAAATTTTATGTTGAAATTACGGAATTTTTTTTTTAAGTTCTCTAGCGCTTCACCAAATATTAATAGTTAGTTAATTAATCAATTTGTTGTTAATCTAAACGTTTAAAAAAATGAACATTAATATAAAGTTAAACCCTTTAAAATCTACTCTCGTCTTTGTTGATTTACTTAAGATGGATAGAGTAGCAGGTAACTGGCGTACAGCGAGACCTCTCCCCGGGAGCCTTGATGATGTATATAGGATAAACATCAAATCGAGCTCCCAGTTCCTGCCAGTATACCTAGGGTACACTGGTTATGTAACAAAATTGGCGCAGCCGGTAGGATATCGGTTTTGCAGAGACCACAATGTAGCGCATTGTGAAGCAAATTTAAATGGGCTGAAAATCGATTTTCCCAGCCGATATCCGAGACCCTTCAACTCCTTTATGACACCATTGCTACTCATACTGTCCATCAAACTAGATCAACCTTCTTAAAAAAATCAAACAATAATTTTAATTATTTAAATAAAAGAAAATAATATTAATATCCAAATATAATATTGATGCTACATATACTGTGCCTAAAATCAGATCAATTTTCTTATAAAAATAAAAATAAATTAGTCATATCAATCATTTAATTAACAAAAATATAATCTCAGTATCCAAGTATAATATAAACGCTACTCATACTGATCATCTACCCAGATTAGCCTCTAAAAGAAGCAGATAATTATATTGATCATTTTAATAATCAAAATATAATATCATTATTCAAATATAATATTAACCTTACTCATACTGTTCATCAAGTAAGATCAGGCCTAAAATCAAATAGTCATATTGAACATTTAATTAACCAAAATATAATATTAATATAAGCACAGAAACCTTCAATCCATATTCTTCATTCATTGACTCCTTCTTTTATATATCTTAAATCTATCTTACCTATCTGAAGATCATTTAAACTAACTCCGAACCGGCTTAAACCCAACGTACAATTTACAAAAGATATAAAATTTCAGTCAGCTAACATGCAGCAAACACTAAATTTTACAAGTAAATATTAAACACAAATAAGCAAAGCGAGCAAACAAACGCGTGCCCATTGTTATCGAAATATGATACCATTTATCACTCCAACGACTTAAACAATAATAATAGCAATAACGCGTACCCACATGCATAAAAAAGTCTTATCTTTCGAATTGAATGAGCATCCGAATTGCCTGAGATGCAATTGAAAGAGCAAACAAAAACAAACATTTAACTACAAATTACATTGAAGAGCAAACGAAATAAATTAACTGCACTAAACAAATATCAAAAATAATTTACAGGAGAACGGAATTTTCCCAACGCAAATAAACACTGAAACAATTTAAGTATATGAACTATGAAACAACAGAATTTTAGTTATTAGAACAATACAACAATGCAAAAGATTTTACCCCAAAACCAATTATCCCTTTCAAGTTTCACTACGATTCACTCTCAAATCACCAAATTTGCATACAGTACTAAATGTGCGATTTAACAATGTTAGCATTAAAGAAGTGGCAATTAAGTCGGTAAACCAAGGCAAAACTCCAAACCAAAACCACCAGTAGACACGCTTTTTCTATGTCTTATTTGCACAATCACTGGAATGAAAACCAGTAGATTTAACAACAGCCTCTGAGCCGTTGACATAAGATGTCGGCGGACACACTATTTTTAGTTATAACTCCCTAAAGAAATAAATAATAGCCTCTTAGCTGCCCGACTGCAACTTTCGGCAGACACGCTACATTTAGTATTAAGTCATATGCAAAACAGGCATCGATTTACCATCCAGTCATAGCCTCTGAGCTGTTGAAGCCACTACATTTCCTTGCACAAATAAAACTCCTGCAGAAAGCGCAAGACAATTCTATAACATTCTTGGATTAGCTTTTAAACTCAAGTGTAACGATTTATAAGCTTTCGCTTCAATTATTTCCCACAGGAAAACTGAATCGACCTCTCAACGATTCAAAAACGTAGTCTTGAGCCATGCCAACGGATCGTATCCTTAACGTTCTTAAGACTAGCTGCCCGGAAGATGATGGACCGTGGCAGCTCCTGAGGAATGTATGTCATTCTCGCCAAAACTGCAGTATCCTTAAGGTCAATTAGTTCGGAGAATCGTAGTCTACTTCATACTCTGTGGTGGCTGCTGGTCGGCCAGCTGGTTCGGAGATGATAACGGTTGTGGGTCTTACCGTGAATAGATTGTGTTCGCTTACAAACCTTTCTATAACGCGTTTAGAAACTCCCCAAATACTACGTTATTCTGCCTATTCATAATCCCATTCAAATCTTTCAACAAAGCACAAAGAAGAAAATCACAAACCAAACTTACGCCGTATTAAGGATTATTCTTTTGGAATTTGGAATCTTAGATCATTGAACAGATGAATTTTAGATCATTTAACAGATGAAATAAAGAAATATAGAATCAATATCCTCGCAGTGCAAGAAACCAGCGAACATATTTGACATGCAAACGCACCCCGTGTTTAAAAGCGGAAATCGAAGGAAGTCATAAGTTTTGAGTTGTTTTCATTGTTGACATCATGTTTAAACACATTTTCACGAACTTCAAGTCCATTAACGAAACGATCTGTGTGACTTGTATTAAACCTAATTCTTCAATCTAGCTTCAAGAGCTGTAAACAAGGAACATCAGTTACCCCATGGTACAAGATACACAAGCTTAATGATAGCTCAGTAACGTCCACATACAGGGTGGGCAATATAGTAGTTTCTTTTTAAATCACGTGTTATTTTGACACTAACAGCTGCTTCTCCGCTCAAAGTTATGTTAGTGAGTCAGTATTAACCTTTCTGCGGACCAAAATGAATCGATTTACGCTTGAACAACGTAGGGAAATATTGAAATCGACCTGGATGCCGGTTTTTCTAAAAAAAATCATCTTTTCTGATGAGGCGCATTTTCATCTGGGCGGCTATGTGAAAAAACAAAACTGCCGCATTTGGGGCTAGAAAAACCCACACCAGATTGTCGAGAAGCCAATGTATTCTCAGCGAGTGACAGTGTGGTGTGGATTCTGGAGTGGTGGCATCATTGGACCGTTTTTCTTTGAAAATAAGGCTGGAAATGCTGTTTCAGTCAACGGGGAGCGCTACAGAGGCATGATAGCCGACTTTCTTTGGACGAAGATTGAGGATTTGGACTTTACTGACCTTTAGTTTTAACAGGATGGCATGCCATGCAATACATCTCATCAAACAACCGACCTTTGGCGCACAAAATTCGGTAATCTATGTCAACTAAAGCTGTGAACATTTCAGAAGCAGAGCAAGAGGTTCCAGTCTCATCACCAACCAGAGACAAAGAACAGGCAACAACACAGGGCCTCAGAAAAGAAAGGCTCCTGAAATTGGTGGAATGCCAACAGAGCTGCTCAAGAGCCGGAGTCCCCACCTGAGTAACCTTCTGCATAGACTAATATGTAGAATATGGTCAGAGAAGCAATTACCAGAGGATCGCAAAAAAGTATGATGGGTCATGTGAACAAAAAGAGGGACAAGTTAAGGTGTAACGATTATAGATGCATCTCTCTACTGTATCTGTTCTATAAATTAAAGTTGTACCATGAAAGTACTATAAGAGTATATCAGGGAGGATTTCGAAGGCGGTGATTTACAATGGACCAAATATTCTCTGCTTTGCAGGTGCTCCAAAAGTGCTGGGAATATAACATGTGTCCGTGTGCATCAACTCTTAGTAGACTTCAAACTAGCATACGACGGTGTCAACAGAAATACGCTGTACAAAGTTATGCTTGCCTTTGGCGGCCTAATAAAACTAGCAAGCATGGTCTTGATTCCAAGCACAGAGTTTTTGGTCCAGGTAAACGGCGTACTAATGGACAGCTTCAAAATGGAATCGGGCTCAAAACAAGGAGATGGGCTTGCCCCAATGCCGTTTAATATTGCACTGGAACACGTCATCAGGAAGATATTAGGTGAAACCTCGGGTACATTAATATGTCGGTCCACACAACTGGTAGCATATGCTGATGACATCAATATTATGGCACGTTCAATGTCAGGTGCTAAGGGAGCACTCCTGAGCCTAAAATCTGAAGCAAAACAAATTGGCTTACAAGCTAATGAAATGAAAACTAAATTCATGACTCAAACGAGGAAGAAAACTCCAGTTAAATCTGATCGTGAGCGGCTAGTATCTTGAAAGTTTGTATAGCTACGTTTATCTTGGAGCTAACCTGAGTAGAAGACGTACCACAGAGGTAACTAGAAGATACTTTTGCAAACGCCGAAAGTATCTTCTAGTTAATTGCCTCATATTTATTCGTTGAAGGGTGGCTTCTAGCAATGAGAATCACACACTGCAATATTTTTAGTTTCACGTTTTGAACGACGCTTTGAAATTTGTCTACATCTAATGCGATTCCTCGCATGAGGAGAGCGATCCAAAATGTTCGATCAGCTTAGTAAAATGTGGCAAATTTTGCTAATCTGTTACTCTATAGGTACGTGGTGCTTGGCGATGTATCCTGGCCTGGAATGTTAATAGCCCTTGATGTGTTAGGAGTACTCAACATGACATGACATGTTGTATAAATTAGTGAGTGTCTTGTATGTGCTCAACACTGAGAGATTGCTCATCCCAAACCTCTCAATTAAATGGCAGTAAATGATCTCGAGGTCGCACATTGGGTTCACTGGACATTAAATGCCAAGTAATGCTAATAACTGTTAATACGTCTACAGTTCTGCTACTAAATCCTACTTACACCTCCTTTGTGGGGACGTAAGAGGGTGAAAGCGAATCATCCGCGCCTGATAACGAAATCAACGAAGAAACTATACCGCCCGAATGGAGGTTGGGCGACGGGCTAACTCTCCGTCCCTGGAAAACCTTCAAATGTTTCGAAACCTGCAGATGGGCCTCGGAATGGATTGGACTCACGGGAACGACCTCGCAAACGAAAAAAGGACTATGGCATTGGATCCTGGAAAGTCAGATCACTCAATTACCCTGGCGCTGCTAAGGACCTTTTACAACAGGCCAGTCAATATAAATTAAAAATACTGGCAATCGTTTCCTGGATTGGACTGGAAACGATATTCAAGACATAAGATCGCACACAATATTCAAAAGTGGGAAGCCTACTGGAAAATAAGGATTCGGAGTGGCTTTCATTGTGGTTAGGGAGTTCAAATCGTACGTTATTAATTTTAAGGCAGTCAATGAACGGTTGTGTATGATCCGTATAAAAGCGGAACTCTTCAAAACCTGGCTGATTAATATTCACGCCCCGACCGAAGAAAAGGATGAAGAAACAATAGAAACGTCCAATAATCACCTGGAAAGACTGGTCGACTCATTGCCTGCAAACGACACAAAATAATTCTAGGTGATTTCAATGCTTAGCTTGGCAATGAGCTATCTCATCGGGGAATGATTGGAGAATATAGCCACCACGATTAAACAAATAACAACGGCCAGTGCCTGATTGACTTTGCATGTAGCAGAAATCTAATCATACGTTCGACTTGCTTCCCACATCGACGCATTTATTAAATGACCTGGGTATCATCAGATGACAGCACAGAAAACCAGATCGACCATGTTTTGATCAAACAACGATGAGCCTCGAGCATACCTGACGTCCGTAGGTACATACCGAGGAGCCAATTGTAACTCAGATTATTACTTGATCAAATTAACCTATTGGTGTCGTCTACCAAAAGCATATTCACCGAAGACCAGCCCGCTACAAAAATTTGACATCAAAAGGCCCCAAACGACATCTGTGGCCGAAAATTTCACGGAAACCTTAGAAAATCAGCTGGCTCCCATCTTATCAGACACACTATTAAAGGCAGCAGTGAGCCGTAGATGAAAGTGAAAGCAGCTATTGAGACAGTGGTAGAATAGACGATTTGACAACAGGCCCGAAGCAAGAGAAATCATTGGTTCGATGATGAGTGCCAGAATGGATAAGAACAAAAGAAATTTATGTAGGACAGGTTTAAGGAGCATAGTAATGAAGCAAATCATTTTGTAACAAAAAATAAAGGCATAGCCCAAAATTATAATTTTAAATCCTGTGTCGCTGAGCATATAATTAAAAATAAACATACAATTAATTTTAATGACCTAGAAGGCATAAAAGTAGTAACTAAGTTCAATAAACTAGATGCAATTGGAAGTCTGGAAATAAATAAAAAAACCCTTAGGATTAAGAATGAACAGTGATACAGGTAATTGTAGTAGTATACTTTTCAAACATGTAATTAGCCCTAATCCGTATACCTTTAGCATATGAATAGGTAGATATAGAATAAGTAATTTAGTTGTACTGAAGAAGAAGCTAAGTAAGCTTCGAAATACGTATATATGAATAAAATAAAAATTATTGAACGGTATTTTCATTCTTAGTATAAAGAACCGTATACAAACATTGAAATAACATTGTTGAAACACAAGATAAGCATAAAAACTAGTGAAAAGACTGAAACGTGATTATTAGCCCAAAAGCAGGCTCTGTCGTGATAAGATCGGCAAGATTCATGGCTGATATAACACGATTAACGAAAGATGGCTATCGTATTTCAAGAAGCTCCTTAATCCCCCACACGGCTCCCAGAATCGGAGCTTATAGACGTTTCCGGAGAGCTTCCATTGGCCTCACCAACTCTGGATGAAGTGTGTCCATCAGCGAAGCCCAAAAGAATAATAAAGCACCGAGAATCGATGAGATTCCAGTGGAGCTCGTCTAGTATGGTAGTAGCAGTGTTCCTAAACCTATTCACAAAGCCATCTAGCACAATTGGCAACAAAAAAATATGCCAAAAAAGTGGAGCCAATCAAGTATATTCCCTTTCCACAAAAAGGTGACAAGTTACAGTGCGAAAATTATAGAGGCATATCACTAGTTTGTACGGCGTAAAAAATATTTTCAAAAATCTAAGAAAATGAAATCGGATTATACGCCAACAGTTTTATTGGGGAGTATCAAGGTGGTTTTAGAGGAAGTAGATCGACAGTAGACCAATTGTTCACAGTCGAGCAGCTACTTTGAGAATACTGGGAGTTCAACTTAGACGCACGCCAAATGTTCGTGGACTTTAAGCAAATATTCGACAGTATTTATCGTAACGTATTGTACCAAATAATGCTTTGCTTTGTAATCCCAGGAAAATTAGTCCGTCCTACCAAAATGACAATGACGTCTACGATCTTCCAAGTCCGCATCAATAACCAACTCACTGATGCCTTCGATATAAATATCAGACTAAAACAGGGAGATGGGCTGGCCCCATTGCTATTCAATTTGGCTCTGGAGTCCGTCATAAAGAAGCTATCTGTCGATACACGAGATACATTGCTATAGACATCAACCCAAGTAGTAGCCTATGCAGACGACCACCACTTTCTATCACGGCCATTGACAACTGCCAAAGAACTCTTCCTGATACTCGGTGGCGAAATAGGGAATGAAAATTAAACAAAGCTCATGGCGCAGTCGAGGAAAAATACCTCAAAAATATAAAATATCAAGAATTTGTTTATTTTGGCGCCAAAATAATGAAAATGGGTTATAAAAGAGATGAAATATGCCGAAGAATATAGCTTGCAAATAAAATATTTTATTTAGTTCCGACGATCTTGAAGACCAGCTGTATAGACACGAAAACAAAGCTCCAAGTATACAAATCGGTCATAAGATCTGTGTTGTGCTATTGTTGTGGAACATGGACCTCAACTCAAGCGTCCACAAATATATTGAATGCCTTTGAGCGACGGGTCCTGAGGCAAATAGATGGAGCGAAGCTAGACGGGGACAAATGGTAAATTCGATGTAACCATGAGCTGTTGAAATTTTTGATGAACCGGATGTCTCATCGATTGGAAGACTGGGGAAGCTGCAATTGGGTGGACACATGAATAGTATGGACGAACATCGGATACCCAAAAAGGTATTCGTTGGGAGAACTGAAGGCCAGAGACCAGTGGAGAAACCGAGGAAATGCTGGTCTTACTCGGTCAACAAAGGCACGGATAACGAAATTGGAAGACGTGGTCAATGGACCGAGACAGTTGTAGACACTAATTTGAGGAAGCGAAGTCCCGAAAACAGCCCGCGTGGTGTAGCGGCCTGAAAAATAGTCCGTGTGGTGTAGTGGTTAGTGCACTAAGCCCGTAAGCCGAAGGTCTCTGGTTCGAGTTTCGTTGGCGTCAACGAGATTTAGTTCGAGTGATTCTTCGGGCGAACTATAAGACTGTTCAGTTATGACACGTGCTGGTTTCAAATCAGAACGTATCGCAGCTGGGTGGACGGACCTACGGCCAAAGCGTGATAATGATCATATCACCTTGTGGAGTGCCGATACATTCGGTCATGACAATGAAATACTCCAACTATCTCTAAGCAAGGCCCGAAAGGGGCTGTAGTGCTACGAAAAAAAAGGCTCGCGAGGGGCTCTATTTACGAAGAAGAAGAAGAAGTGTCCCCATTTACTGAGAATGAATGTGCGTGTCAGGAGATCAAGTGCTGCATGAGAGCGTTTGTTCCTATGTGTCGTCTCTTGAATTTACATTCGAGTTAACCAATTGATGGTTAGATACAAGTCGTTATTTTACTGTCCAAGGAAATATCATTTTCACAATCATTACAAACGCTTTAATTTAACGGTTCTAAATAATTGCAATCAACCGACACTCTAGAAAAAGATCAAGTTAAGCAAAAACATATCAAAACAACGTCAATGTGGAATATTTTCTAGACTTAGATTTTTCCGTAGCTACCTTACTTCATTCATCTTAGTTTCGCAAATTTTTTGGAAATAAAGCTGCTCAATATTATTATACCATCTTTTAATAGGTTTCAAATCATATAACCTAAGGTGTCAACTATAGGGTTTTGCATTAGGGACATAACAATTTCGTGTCTTTATATGAATGCACTCTTAAACATTCTTGAAGAACTGTCAATGTCAAAATGTTAGTCGAAGTCAACATTTTTATCATAGTAATGTTCACGAATCAGCAACGTTTTTAAATCATTAAAAATTACTATTAATTACTATTATCGAAAAATCATATTCAGCGGTGAAGCTAATTTTTGGCTCAATAGCTTTGTTAATAAGCAAAATATGCACTATTGGTCTGCAATAAACCCAGATGTGCTTCTTGAGACATCGTTGCATCCGCAAAAAATTACTGTTTGGTGCGGTTTTCATGCCGGAGGTGTGATTGGGCCGTATTTTTTCGTGGATGAAAACGACCGTCATGTTACCGTCAATGGAGAGCGCTATCATGTTATTCGGAAGATTATTTGTCGCCAGAATTGGATGGACTTGACATCAACGATATGTGGTTTCAACAAGACGGTGCCACTAGCCACACAGCACACTTCACAATCAATTTTTTGAAATTTATCAATTCATTGTTATGTCCTTGATGAAACACCTTTTGTTTTTGTACCCTTATTTGAAGGAATATTTTTGAATAGTAGTAAAGAGAAGCTCCCCTATACAAAAACTTTTGAAACCATCAGTCGATATCTCATCGAAAGCCACGCTCATTGTGTTGTTAATGCTTCCGACTTAAAATAGGAAATGTCTGATGCTAAGTATGTAGGACATTTCTTCAGACGCTTTGAGTATAATTACCAAATTTTGTCATCAATATGCACAAAGCAGCTGCAAGATTTTCATTACCAAGCAACTAATTTCTAAAATTAACAGCTAAAATATTGCAGAAAATATTTAGCTAGATGTTGATTGTTTGGATTGGAAAACGTATTCTAAGAGATATTCAACCAAAATCCTTTTCACCAAAACTTTCTTCTCTGTCCCTAAGTATTGGGTTAAGTCAGTAAAAGCTTCGTAAAATTAAATTGTTCATACCAACCGCCCGCCGCTTCCGTGTTGAACCTTAAAAATAATTTTACGAGCAGCCCAGTGTGTAAAACAAGCGACGACACCTGTAAGGCTATGAACGGCCCTAGAATACAACAAAATGCGAAGATTTGTAGGGATAACATTTATGACTTTGTTTTATAGCTTCTTATCCACACGCTTTGACGGTGGGTTTTATCAATTACAGAAGTATTTTATAGCTATTTAAAAGTCAGCCACCCTTCAAATCAACAACAACAAGACATTACAGCATTCTATCCATTCACTTATCCGCTCGTAATCGACACCAAAGTTCTTATCAATCTGTCATGGAACGATGAAACTGATCTCGGCTCGAGCGTTACTTTTAGTATCCAATAAAATGATCGTAAAATAAAGCGTGGGAGTCTAATAAAACCAAATTATTTGGTTGTATCAACGAGTACTAAAATCTTAGTACTGAAACGTGATTGTGCATTCTACAATATACAACGTGGAATATCAAGCAGCGACAAGAAAAGTGTGAACACATAAAATTAACTTAATTGTTTCCGCGTTATAACAACGGTCTCTTTTTAAGTGATTAGATGGGAATTTAGAGCAAATAAAATTTGTACAGGTGGTTCATGTGGGATGGGAGTGAAAATATGTTGAAAGGGATGGTTTGATTTGTTATGATAATAAGCTTCATGCATTAGCTTGCTAATATCCTGAAGAAAGGAAATCGAAACATTTTTCGCCAGCCGTCGGCATTATTTGGGTATACCTATATTAGTACTCAACAAATTCAAATTAATTTTTGAGTAATCATCATTACCTTACGTAAATCAGCAGAATTCCTAAAATTGCAAAGGCAATAGGATCAACAGCCATTCTAATATGCACTCATCTCCAGAACTGCACAAACACACACTTAATCATCATGCACGTCACACGCGGCGCTTCCAATTCGATCGATTATTTTAAGGATATAAAATTATTTGACTGCATTCACTTAACCTTTTCCAGATTAAAACCGTTAAAAAGCAAACCGCGTGTCAACACCCGCATGCTAAATTCAAAACTAACTCTTGCATAAAATCTTTTTAACCATTCATCCGGCTAAAGTCTTGCAGTTGGACAGATGTAAAAAGAAGATATATTACAGCCCAAAAGGGGTCTTTCTCCTTTCAAGTTAGTTCCAGGGTGCATTTGAAAATTGCATAACAGTGCTAACAGTCATAACAGAACGAAACCCTTAATTTTAGCCTTAAACCATTTACTAAGAAACAAGCAATAAAAAATGTTCTCCACAGTAAGAAATCATTGTCGTACAACGTCACGCCATAAAATATGAAAATCATATTTATCTTTTGTCGGGAATTGCCTTTAAAAAACGACATGGATGTCGAGATCAGTTCCAGTCCAAGACCAGGTTGGCCGTTCAAATGTCTTTTCCTCAAGGCCACTAGCATGACTCAAAGTCAAAAGGAGCGCTGTGGAATGTTGAGTTAGGCTCAACAAGCCTAATTGCTTGCTGCTAAAAAATGTTCAAGGCTAAACCCTTTTGTACAATCTTTTATAGCACTGTTAAGATCCTGACCCTTCCGATATGACGGTAATGTCCTTGAGTCTTTTGTGCACTGCAAGTCCAACTGGGACAAATTATTGCAGGTGAATACCTGAGCAGGTTTTTTGGTAATTTCCTTTTTTGCAGCCTGTCCATGCAATTATGATTTATTATCTTATTGTCGTTTTGGTTATTCATATTATGGAAGTTTAAATTTGTGTATTGCAAAACATTTGTTTAAGCATGAAAACGTTTAAGTAATAGTTTTCGAGTCAGTGGTTGCCCGAAAGTGATTAGATGTTGTTTAGAATTTTTTTTTACAAAAGACCTGTCCTAAAATTATCTTTGGATAATATGTTGAGCGTGAAATTTTGAAAATATCATAGGTAAAATTTGCAAGAGGCTATCTTATAAATGCAATTATACCTTGTCGAAACATTAGTAGATAAATTTGATTCCTAATATGTAGTAATAAAGGTGAATATATGACATTACTGGAGGGAATTGTCTATTAAAGGATGAGGAATTAAAGTATTTTTTAAGAAAGTTCATCTTAATGCAGCAACATAATTGCACTATTTACGGAAAATGATTATACTTGTAAAAGTTTGTTTTTGCTCTCCATAAAGGGAGAATGCCATTTGATGTTCATACGGAAATAATAGAATTCTTTTTTTCCTAACGAAATACATGGAGATAACTGACTAGTAGAAGTTCGTTTCCAATAATAAGAATAAATACAATTAAAATAATGAACTGACTACAAAATCCTGAACAGAACGCTTGTGCTTAATTTCATACGCTTACGAGTATAGTTAAATGTTTTCATTACGTTAAGTGATTGATTTAGGTGAATTTGTTAGGAAATTTACTCAGACGCTATATTAAATTACACTAGCAAAGATGGCTCAAAAATAACACTTTAGAAGGTGAATCTGCGAGCTCTGGATACAATGGGCAACTTCGGTTTCAAATAAGACCCTTACCTCAGTTCGTTGGATTTGAAGAAGTAGATCTGTAATCCTTTACACAATTGTGGGGACTAAAAAATGGAATCAGAACAAGGTGAAGTAGCAGGAGAGTACTACTGTGAAAAGAAAATTGTAAACCAATTAGTAAATCAAACGTCTTGTGGATATTAGAATTTGCCCCATATACAGATTCCATAAATTGAGTTCGAAAAACTAAAACTTGATCACTACGCATTTAAATTCGCCTTAATTTTTTTTTCAGTGTGTTGATCTCATTATTTAAGTAGTAATGATAACATACAAATGTTACAAACTATTCGTAAAATTTTCTGTAAAATTCCTTCATGTCTATGGTGTCTAGGACCAAAGCAAATGTATATCTTCGCAGTATCTCATGTTGTGTTGTAATTGTTAAGTATTTAATTGGCTGTAGCTTAGCTATTGTTGGCTCGATTATTGTGGTAGTTTTAGGACACGTATATCTGTTATGAAAAGCCCTAGATGGCAAATTTTAAGTTTCCCTTTTGATTATATAGCCAAAAATCTAAAATTCATAAAATGTATGAGGGCGGTTCAAATATGATGGAGACAAACGCATGTATGTTTTGAAGGTCTTGACTTGAGTATGTGATTGCTGGTCCCTTACAAACATTGTGGTGTAGTTTTTGCTGGGAGTGCATATTTCACGACCATGAGTTAACGTCAAGTGCCGACCCCTGTTGCCCAACGTATTCTCATTCGCTTTTAAGTGTGGGAAGGCGTTAAAACATGGAAGTTTTTCTGCGTTTACGAAATCAGTTTAGCCCAGTAATAAAGTATATTTTTTTTAGAGGTGGAGAACTTCAAATGACAACACTGTTTCTGATAACAGTCCATGTCAAGTTTCTCGGCTGTTTTGAGGTCAATTCTGTTTGGTAATTCATCATGAATCGACCCATGCCACAGCAACGTTCACGGTTCAATTCATTTAAAAAATTTGTTCAGTGGTGATGCACACTTTTGGTTAAATAGATATCTTAGCAAACAGATTTGGAGCAATGATAACGTTTGTCACGTTTGGTGTGCTTTATAATTGGTTCATAAGGCTTCAAAATAATGATGATCACAATGTCAAAGTCATCGGTGAAAGGCATTAATGTTGCTGACATGTGTTTTCAGTGAAAGATAAATCTTACAAAACAGCCCACTACACCACGTGGACTTTAAAAACTAATGAAAAAAAAAATTTCCGATAAAGCCAATTTTATGGATATTGAGAACATTTTTCTTTGTTTTATTTCAATTTAAAGTTCTCCACCTCTTAAACAAGGCCCTTTATTACTAAATCGAGAATACGCAGAAGACAGGTAGCTCTAAAATGACAAGTCTGCATCAATAATCAAGTCACCGATGCCTTTGACAAAAATATCGGATCAAAGCAGGGAGATGGACAGGCCCCATTTCTATTCAATTTGACTCTGGAGTACGCCAAAAGAAGGTATATTATTATACAAGTCAAGTCAAGTAGTAGCCTATGTGAACGAAATCAATATTTTGTCACGGTCATAACAACCGCCAAAGAATTCTTCCTAAAACTCGACAGTGAAGCAAAACTAGCAGGGCTACAAATCAATGAAAATAAAACAAAGCTCATGACGCAGTCAAGGAAAAATACCTCAAGTACATAAAATATCACACTTGGCAAATATAATATCAAATATGTTAGCGAAATTTGCGTTTTTAGGCGCCAAAATAACGAGAACCGGTGATGAAAAAGATGAAATATATATGTCGAAGAATACAGCTCGCAAATAAAATATTGTATTTTACTCGGTTTTGACGGTCTTGGTGATCAGCTGTATACATTGGAAAACAAAGCGCCAAGTATACAAATCTGTTATAAGACCTGTGTTATGCTAAAGGTGCGAAACATGGACCCTAACCCAAATATATTGAGCGCCTTTTTAGTGGCCGGTCCTGAGACGAATAATCGGAGCATCTTAGGCAGGACCAATGATGAATTCGAAACAACCATGAGCTGTTTGAAATTTTCGACGAGCCGGGGGTGTCAAAGATTGTAAGACTGTGGAAGCTGCAACAGGCGGGCCACATGAATCGTATGAACGAACAATGGATACCCAAAAAGGTATTCGTTGGGAGAACTGAAGGGCGGAGGCCAGTGAGAAACCGAGGCAACGCTGGTCTGACTCGGCCGACGAAGCAGTTTATCGCTGCTCAGATTTTGAAATCGGAGGACGTTGTCAATGGAGCGAGACAGTTGGAGGCACTATTTGTAGGCAGTGAAGATCCGAGAGGGACTTAGTGCTACGAAGGCTCCAAGGTCTTTGGTGGCTGATGTGCCGCAAAAGACTATATCATTTCTAAAAGAGACCACTTACAGGTGGCTATAGTGGATCCGATCTCCACAGCGTTAGGATATTTATAGAATGATGAGCGGGAATTAAGGGTAGGCTGTTGTTTATGGTTATAGAGTACCTTTCGAAGAACCTGGCGGGCGTACTCCACCGCTACAACTTCAGTGAAATTATCAGGGCCTTTTGGATCATCAAATGAATGGCTGCTTTAAATTTCATCAGCAGTTGCGTTACTTAAGTTATAAATACATAGTATGGCATGAGATTCAAGTTGATTCCAGCTAGGGAACGCTTTTTCAGACTGAAAGCTCACATTTGGTTACTAGCCACAATGGTTGAAACTAGGCAGGTGCTCTTAGGTGTACGTATCAATTACACAAATATATCGATAAATAATTTCGTAGCCCTCAAAGATAAGAAACGGTAAGCTTCCAGTTTCATGCGTTTTCTTATAAACATGGATAGCCAAGAGGCTCTTGACAGGGCAAACCAAATACAAAATCTTGTCATGCTCAAAGCTGGATGATCAAGTAGAGCGGGATTTTGGGGGATATGAGAGTTGGCCTGAATTTGTTGACGTATGTTGAAAGAGTTGCAACACCCCAACCTAAAGGTTTTCTTGAGACAACCTCAAGGTCTTCCTCAGGGTGGAAGGCATTGACCTCACTTTAATACAGAAGCTATGTTGAGAGGATTTTTTACAGGTCTGGGCAATCTTATCAGATAGCTAAAAGGTATTTGAACCTATTTTTGATCTCATGTCGGCTCTGAAGATTTAACAGTGGTTCAACTGGAGTTTGCCAAAGGAAGAATCTTCAGGTCTAACGCTTCCCCCCTTGTGACAATTTATTATAAAAGAAGGCCACCGTTTTAGCAGAAAGTGATGTCAATGCAAAAATTGATTTGTGCGAACAGGCAAACTAACGGTGGTTGGGAGTTGTTATATCACTTTATTATTGACGATAATATCTCTGTGTGTAATGAAGGCCATAAATTTTCCCAAGTTTAGACAACATGTAGAATAGGACATGGTTTAAACTTATTATCAGGGAAGGTATTAGCGTAAAGAAGGAAATTTAGTCAGTTTTTTAGAGCGCAAATCTCAAAAATACCCACAATTAAAGACAAACGATCAAAAAACCTAAGAAAACCAACCTTAGAGTCTCATATGTGATGAAATACAACAAGAAGATTCGGAAAGGCTTAGGAAGCTAACTAGGGTGATTTTTAACAGCTGCAACAGAAGCATAGGCATTAATAATCTTACATAGACTACGGTAGACTGTAAAAGCAATCTAGCAAATCAGCCTGGAAAAAGGCTAATTTGATACATTTTTGAGGCAAGATGAAAAGCCGAATTCGATGTATTTTTTTATGTTGATCTTGAAAATAGTCAAGTTTTATTGGAGAATACAATTTTACTTAGATTTTGGTGAATATTAACCAAAAACCTTTGTCTGCCTTGAATTTCTTCCTTCAGTGATTGATCTTCTTTCTGCCATAATAGAATATACAAATACTACTCTGTGACACATTTCCGTACCGACCTTCCCTCCTTGTTGCAGTCTCCCTCGGTCAATAGCGTCGCGCGAATCTTATTCGCTAATTTTTCACTGGCCTTGCAAAGAATTTAAGTTCGTTTTCGAGCTTTATCTGGATGGATTTTAAACGTGTTATCTTTTGTAAGACAAAATCAAATTAATAATCAGAAGCTAATATCTTATCTTGATAGCACTCCATTGACCAGACGCCCTTTTCTCAATGCCTTTGCCTCCAATTCCTTTCAATGTTATTCGAAATTCAAGGCTTTAATAACGAATATTCTCGTCCTCATCCTCTAGAGCCGACTCATTTCAGCTGTTCTTTAACGAATGATCTAACTAGAGATCTGGAACTTTAAAAAAGAGGCATCTGAATTTTGGAGCTATAGACTAAAAGAAAAAAAATTTGGGCAAATAATCCTCTTTTAATGGTCCGAGTAATCAAGAAAAACAATTCTTTTATGCTCTTTGAGCAAGACAAGAGCCTGGTCTTTTGTTTAGATGTTCCTAGATTGATAAAGAGGCTGTACAGATTCATCATAAAGAAGCCTTAGAGCGATCCTTCTTCATCACGGAAACCAGCATACATTTTGCAGGTCGACACTCAGTGCATTTAAAAGAAGACAATGAAAACCTTAACAAAGTAAAATATGCCGACCACGGTTGGACCTTTGCGGTGGTTTGAAAATTGTCTTCATGCTTCGTGGTTAAAATGGTGGAGACACCAAGCTCCCATGTTTCATTTGTCAGTGGGACAGCCGTAAAAGATTCAATATTAGGTCTAAATAGCCAAAAAGACAAAATCTTAAACCAAGCACCCTCTGCATATAAAATTAGGTGGAATGAAGTGATTTGTCAACGCTCAGCTGAAAGATGGCGATTATTTCAAATATCACACACAAGCATGACGAAAAAGAAACAAGTTGGTTGGACAGAACTAAGCTCATGTCAAAAGGATTTTGTACTTAACGTATAATATGTGGACAAATAGAATGATTTAATTCAAGAAAAACTTTTATGACATGCATAACAAATAAATTCTTACGTACCGGAAGTAAACAGAGGCGACTATTGACGTCAGCATGCCAAATAATGTGATAATCAAGGAAAACCTCTTTTGTGTTCTTCTAAAACTTTAGTTTTGCATGTCTGTGTAATTTATTAATTTGACTAGACAGTACCTTTAGAGGAAACCCTGATTTCAGAAGAAATGATTGCTTCGATGATGAGTGCCAGGATGCGTTAGATAAGAAGAATCAAGAGTACAAGCAATATATAGGTAACAAAACCCGGGCAAAGAGAGAACATTATGAAAATCTCAGGGCAGTAGCAAATAAGAAATTAGAATTAAGAAAAGAAAATACTATGACGACCAGTTAAGAAATATCGATATTAGTCTAGTGAGCAACACAACAAGACAAGCATCCAAAGTTGTGAAAAGCCTTAAACGACGTAATCAGCCCATCATTGCTAATGAAAACACGGTTAAGGGAAGATGGGCATCATCTTTCGAGAACATATTAGATCCTCCGCACTGCTCCAGAACATTGGAGCCTATAGATATTCCCGGAGAACTTCCATTGACTCCATCAACTCTGGATGAATTTTTTTCCACCATCAAAGCCCAAACGAATAGTAAGGCACCAGGCAGCAATAAGTTTCCAGTGGAGCTCATCAAATGTTGGCAGCGCTGTTCAGAAAGCCACCCTTAAAGTCATCCAGCACATTCGGCAACAATAAAATATGCCAAGAGCTAATAAATTATACTCCCTATCCAAAAAAAAGTGACGAGCTGCAAAACGAATACTATGGAAGCATATCACTGCTTAGTACGGCGAGCAAAATATTTTCAAAGATCTTGGAAAACAAAGTCGGATTAGTTCTTCTTCTTCTTCTTAGCACTACAGCCCTTTTTGGGACTTCGCTTCCTGTAAACAGCGCCCCCAACTGTCTCGGTCCGTTGACCGCGTCTTCCCATTCCGAAATCCGAGCAGCGATGAACTGTCTTCGTGGACCGAGTCAGACCGGCATTTCCTCGGTTTCTCCACTGGCCGCCGGCCTTCAGTTCTCCCAAAAAATACCTTCTTGGGTATCGGTTGTTTGTCTATACGATTCATGTGCCCGGCCCATTGTAGCCTCCGCAGTCTTACAATCGTTGAGACCTCCGGCTCGTCAAAAATATCATAGAGCTCATGGTTGTATCGAATTCGCCAGTGGTTCCCGTCTAGCTTCGCTTCGATTATCGTATTATACGCTAACAGTATTATAGGGGAGTACCAAGGTGGTTTTAGAGCAGGTAGATCAATGATAGACCGATCGTTTACAGTCAAGCAGTTGCTTGAGAAATACTCGGAGTTCCACATAGATGTACCTGTATACCAAATCTTTCTTGATTTTAAGTAGGCATACAACAGTATTGATCATAATGTACTGTACGAAATCATGCTTTGCTTTGGCATTTCAGCCAAATTAATCCGTCTTACTAAAATGAAAATAACGTCAACAACCTACCAAATCCAGATGAAGACCCAACTCACCGACACCTTTGAGACAAATATCGGACTAAAGCAGGGAGATCGGCTATTCAATTTGGCTCTAGAATGGACCATTAGAACGTTTTTATATATGTCAAACTAAGTAGTAGTCTTTGCGGACGACATCAACATTTTGTCACAGTCGTTAACAAACGTCAAAGCACTTTTCCTGAAACTTGACAGGGAAGCAAAGCTAGTAGGGCTACAAATCAATGAGAATATAACAGAGCTCATGACGTGATTGACTAAAATACCTCAAATACACATAATTGGCGAATACAGTATCGAAAATTTGAGCGAATTAGTGCATTTAGGCGCCAATATAACGAGGTGCAATATGCCAAAGAGTAAAGCTCGCAAATATATTTTATTCAGTTTTGACGATCTTGAAGACCAGCTGCATACACAGAAAAACAAAGCTCCAACTATAAAAATCGGTGACAAGACCTGTGCTATGCTAATCCAAGCATCCGCAAATATATTGAACGCCTTCGAGCAACAGAGCCTAAGGCAGATAGTTGGAGCGAAACGAGACGGGGATCTTTAGCGAATTCGATACAACCATGAGCTGTATGATATCTTTGACGAACCGTAAGTCTCAACGATTATAAGACTGTGAAAGCTGCGATTGGCTGTCCACATGAATCGTATGGACGAGCAACGGATACCAAAAAAGGTATTCGTTGGGAGAATTGAAGGATGGAGAACAGTAGGGAAACCGAGGAAACGCTACTCTGACTCGATGGACGAAGAGAGTTCATCGCTGATCGGATTTCAAAATTAGAGGACGCGGTCAATGTACGGAGACAGTTGGAGGCAATTGTTGCAGGAAGCGATGGCACGAGAAGGGTTGTAGTACTATGAAAAAATAAAGAATACGATATTCCTTTCTGACTAATTGAACTTATTCAAAGACCGTAGGTTAATCTTTAAGAGTTCCTTGTCTCTTTTTAACCATATTAAGGTTTGAAAAAACTTTTTTGATGACATGAGCTCATAACATGAGCTATAAATCCATTGTCGTAGAAATATATGCGAAAGATCATGGGATTCTTTCAAGACAGCCGCCATTCGGTTCGGGCGATTATATTAAAATTTGACATTCTGCCTGCAATTTGCGTGCAAATGTAAAGAGAATTTTAGTGCCTAGGTCAATTGGAATGCATACAAACCAACAAGACGTATTTTTCTAGTATTTTGATACATGTGATTGAAATGGCTCCATCTCACATGAAATTCGGTGAAATTTCGTGAACATATTCTAAAAAGCATTGAGCCTTTTTTGTCACTAGATGGTGTTCGTTGTCATATATTGGGCAGTACTAATCAGGTAGAGTCAAACTGACATGTGTTTGAAAGATGACATTCCAGTCTACAATTTGTTTTGTATTTCGTCGTGTCAAAAGTTGTATTAATTTAAAAATGAGTGAAATTTCTGAAAAAATGCGTTATATTTTACAAGATCACTACAATCAAGGTGGGAGTGCATCGCAGGCTCATGAAAAAATTTGTACTGTCTATGGTCAAGATGCTTTATCAAAAGCCACAGCCAACTGATGGTTCGCACGCTTTCATTCTGGACATTTTGATGTCAAAGATGCACCTCGCTCAGGTCCACCAATCACTGAAAAAACCAATGAAATCTTACAAAAAATTGAAGAAGGCCGACACATAAGCACCAATGACATTGCTTAGGAACTGAATACCCATCACCAAACAGTTCTGAATCATTTGCGTAAGGCTGGATACACAAAGAATCTCGAAGTTTGGGTGCCGCTTGAATTAACACAAAAAAATTTTATCGACCGAATGTCCATTTGCAAAGTGCTAATAAAACGCAACGAAATCGAGCCAAAAAGATACGAAAATGCCGTTCGTAAAAGATCATCGCAAAAAAGGTGAATCATCACAAACGACTTCAAAGCCAGGAATGACACCAAATAAGGTTATAGTGTGTGTATGGTGGGATTGGAAGGGGATTGTTCATCATGAGGTGCTAGAACCTGGGAATACACTTAATTTGGCTCTGTACTGTCAGTAATTAACCAGATTGCAACAAGCAATTCAAAAAAACCGGCCAGAATTGATCAACAGAAAGGGCGTTGTCTTCCATCATGACAATGACAGACCACACACACCTTTGATGACCCGGTAAAAATTGACAGGGCTTGGCTGGGAAGTTTTGGTACATCCACCGTATAGTCCAGACCTTACTCCATCTGAATACCATTTGTTTCGGTCTCTGCAAAATTCTTTAATGAAAAGAAATTCACTTCAAAAAGGGACTGTGAAAATCGCTTGGCCAAATTTTTCGCCGATAAACCACAGAGGTTCTATAAACATGGAATGATGGCTCCACCCAAAAAATGGCAAAGGGTCAGAAATAATAATGGACAATATGTACTTAAATAAAATCCATTTTAAATAAAAGAAATATTCAATCGAAAAATAACAAAAAAGGCTCAATACTTTTTATAATATCCAATATTTATGAAATTTTGAGAAGTTTAAGGATAATATTTGAGCTTTATGGGGGATAACGCAAAATCAAAAAATCATACTATTGCATTCAAAGTTAGATGAATTTCGGTTCAAAGATGGTGGAAACCAATTTTTCGTATATTTTGCCTCCCACTGGACCCCCCGATGAACACTAGTTTTTTGCTTTCAGATTCTGAGAGTTCTATTAAAAGCTACTTGCCTAGCTTTGATAAAAAAAATTTAAGGATAACTTTAGTACAACCCCCCACAAACGTCTTAAATTTTCGATTGCACAAACTTTTGATAGAACACTATCACTGTAGCTTCTATAGTTTCAGAGAAAAATTACTGTGACGCACGGGCAAACCGATGACCAGAAAGAGCGCCAAGTTCGTAAGTCTTTGTAAAATTCGATTTACAGAGCTCTAAAATTACCAGTTATAGAATTCTTCAATAATGCACAAAAATTTTGATGAAGCGGATTGTTAAAGATGGTTTCTAATAAAACTCGTTTCAAGGGTTGCAGCTGTTTGCACTTAATTCAAAGTTAATCTAGCTGGAAATGCTTACCTCAACAAGTAGTGGAAAAGAAAAACAAAGCAATTTTCCATGCTTTATAAACCATTAATGTGTTTGGTTAACGATCTTTACTGGAAGGACCCCTCCCCGTGCATATTCGATTATTTGACAATATCTTTAATCATTACAACAAAAACTAGCACACTCGTAAAGTCAGCAAGGCGTCTCCGTAAACACCATCTTAAATATCTCCTTTTTCAGGAAGAACCAACAAAGTAAATTTAGGTTAAATTATTTTCCTTAAATTTGCATATATAACAACCACCTTGTTCCATACCAGATTCCCGGGACAGGCCAAAAAATTCGATATGACCATGTTATTCCGTGCAGTACGTGTGCGATGTCGATAGTCGTAAAATATCCTGCGGCGCACTGGTCACTATTGATTTATATGGTGTTAAATAAAACCAACGAACGCCGTGGCGAGTACGTACTACACGGACGTAAATATACTCGTATAAGATGTTACAGAATACTCTCGTACTGGAGCACTGGTCAGTAATTTATGGTAGCATTTTAAATACATCATATACACATTCATGATGACCGTTGGTGGTTTGTTATAAGCTTGAAGCTTGGAACAAGAGAATGCTAACGCTTTCATTTAAAATCGTATGAATAAAATCGTAATAAAATTCACATAAATTTAATATGCATATGGAAGCTGATCGAATTTTAGTAGGTATTAGATAAGGAAATAGTCGGATGGGAAAACTGGAGAAAAGCGCATAGGGGGATGGATGTGTAGATTAAAGTTAATGCACAGTCGAACTGGTACATGCGCTTATATGTAAATCATAATCTAATTAATTTCCATTCAGATAAGTGAGACTATTTGGAAGAAGCAAGTACAAATTAAATTTCGCTGAAATTTTGTGAAGTGATTAAAGTTAATTAAACTATCTTGGGCATTAAAATTGATAAAATTTAGAGTAGAAATAAATTTCAATTTATTATTTCGCTCATGCATTGACTAAGTATATTGATCTATAGAATTCTCCACAGTCCATTCGCCTGATTTTTCATAACTAGGCTTTTATTTCCATCAAACTGTTTTCGCAATTCGAAGGTAAAAATTAACCCCTGCAATTTATTCTTAATCAGATTAGGAATAATGAAACGGTTTTCATGCATTTTTAAGTCAGTTAACTACTTTAAGAATTTAATGAGATCTATATTCACAATCAAGCATTAATTAAATTTACCACCTGCTAAAGCATAAATCAACACTTCGTTACTCATTCTTTTTTAATTAATTTTCTTATAGAACGAAACATTTATGCAAATTGAACGAAAACCACTTTTCTTTTCTTCGGCATGTTCATTCTTTCTAAGTTGCACTGATATATACACTTGACATGAAAACCATGTTTGTAAGGCATGATCACATCTTAAGATGCATGTGCATAGTAAATGCAGACATGCTTAGTTAGTTGGAGTAACACGCGGCTGCTACAAGCAAACCAAATTCTCTTCTCTTATGTTTAATGAACATAACATTGTTGGACTACATGTAAAGTTAAGCTTAATATTTTGCACTATAATGTTTTGAAATTGATGTTCAAATCGTACAAGATAGAACTTCACATTCATTATATTTACATGTAAGAGGCATAAATTACGAGTGTGTAGCCGATGTAGGGAATATGATTGAGAACATAAAATATATGAGGAGGGAAAAATACAACTAGAAAAATATTGTTACGTAAACTCAATCGAGTGTGCTTGTTTATTTATTATTTATCCTTGGTATTGGGCAAAAAATAAATACTGGAAGGTATTAAAAACTATAATATAGTATATCTTATTCGCTCAAAAATACAATACTTACTTTTTTATTTGATAGCTATTATTTTTCTGAAAGCACTGGTTTTATTGGTTTGTTTTTCAAACTAACTTCAAAGTTTAAGAATTGAACAGCGTTCATTTAATCAGTTTTTATGATAAAATGGTTTTGGTTGACCTTTTACTAAAGGGTTTTCTAATAATAGGTGTTATTTTGAAAAGCCTTAGTAGGACTACATAAATATCGAATTTCGTTTAGTTTAAGGGTACCAATGCGATTTTATTGGGGAAAATGTGAAATTCGAATATCATACTATTATTAACAAAGTTGAGCGAATTTCGACTTCTAAGGTATTTACTGTTGTTGTCCTCATAAACACCCACCACCATAATTTTTTTTCAGATTTTTCGGATCACAGGTGTCCAATCGCGAGGGGGGGGGGGATACCAATTTTTCGTGTATTTCCCCTTCCTGCGCGTCCCTCGAAGCAAAAAGTATCAAATCAAGACCTGTTTTGAAAAGTTCTCATCAAGACCTTTCATTTGATACCCATATCGGCTACCTTTGATGAAATTTTTTTTCTGGGGCCTCTCCCCTATATGGGGAGACCTCCCCTTAAATACCTTATACATTTTGTTGTAGGTGAACTTTAAAGAGAGCACCACTTTACACCTGCATACAAAATTTGATGTTTCTAGCTTAAGTAGTTTGCGAGAAAAAGTGCTGTGACACACGGATGGACGGGCAGACAGCTCGCGAAACTAGTAGGGCTTTGTAAAATTATTTTACAAAACCCTAAAAAAGGAATCACCAGGTATGTGACAAGGGTTAACTTAAAACTTGTTAAAAATCATGAAAATTTACTCTTCCGAATAATACGATTTTCTGTCGTAAATTTTTAAACTTTTATTTTTCTTCTGCCATGTGGTATCAAAATATAAGTTTCACATTTTTCTACTGACCCCTCTTCAATCTTCCTATTTCATTTTCTAATTCTGTGAATGTGACTGTAGTATGAGAAGCTATTTCAACAAAATTCATTTAATAGAAGAAGGGAAAGCCAAATATTTTACAATTTACACCCATCTTTATTGCACTTTTAAGAACATTAACAATTATCAAAGTTATTTTTTCGTTTCGGAATCCAAGAATGTTAACTCTATCCGGAAACAAAAAGAGTATCATGAAGAATGAATTACCATCTTACCTCCAAATGTATTTGATATAATAATTTGTAACAAACCAAAAAAAAAAAATTAATAATAATAATAATAAACGCAACCCTATAAATATATTATATAGGTACTATTCAATACTGTAGTTTTATCAAGAATGTGACGTATTAACGACTGTCTGCTAAGCGCTCTAAATAATTTTTTTGGAGTGTTATTATGTCTACGTATCCTCAATCGAGAGAGGTCGTTGCATTTCATGTTATCAGCCAGCCTAGGGCTGAACTTCTGAACGAATGTTTACATACGATAAGGGTAATGTCGCTATTAAGCCCCAAAATGGCCATATGATAATTGCTAGTCACCATGAAAAAGTCATTGCAATTACCTTATCATTCAAATTAAGCAAGCTACTCGTAGTTTGGAAGATTCATCTATACGGATGAATAAATTGAACATGAAGCGATTTCAATCAATCCAATTCTGCTACATGTAAATTTTATCAGTTCTTAAAACAATAATGGTGTGGGGATTTGTAAAACAATTTTCCCAACCTGAAAAACGAATATTTCGTTTATTTAACCTTCTGTTCAACACACCTTATGCTTTGCTTTTGAACACCAATTTTTCTGAAAATTACTGACAACATCTTAATATATGTATATACTCGTATGTATATCACGAGAGATATATCATGAGAGAGCATTCAATATATGCTGTCGAAAATTATTCGAAAGGGTTGATCTGACCCTACGTGGATTATATTACATATATTTGGATTATTCACAACAAAACTTTTTTGGGGTGTCACTGGACTCCTTCACGGCATATAATAGCCCCTAGAGTCGTCACGAATCCAAATTCCCTGCGCCAGACAATCAGGTATTCATTTTTGTTCTACCATCCCATGTCCATACATATGCATATATACTCGTACAGTTAAAATTATATATGCTTGGTATTTCATCCCTTTAATCTGGCAAACGTTAATAACCCCATGGAGATAAATGTTCTTAGTAGCAGGTTTAGAGTAAACAAAGGATAGAACACTAATGGGGAGGTTGGGCTTTGAAAATATATAATCCCGTTGTCTCATTATCAGGATATTTGAGATTTTCTACCGAAGGTTTTATCTTTGAAATACATTTTGTATATCGTAGTATTCAATCTAATGATAGAGAGGGAAATGTGAAAATTAGAAATTGGAACAGTGAAGATAACGGACGTTCAAATGATTTATGAATATAATTACTTTATTTTGTGATGAAACGATAAATGTATCTAAGCCCAAACTAATCTAATAAATGTCAGAAGAAACATAATGGAAAAAGCTAACGAAAGTGCTGCTAATTTACTTTTGAATAATTAGATAGTGTTAGGAAGTGAAGTTTTGCAATATGCTTGCCTTATCGAATGATTTTCAACAATGTTCACCCATACATAACACTTGAATCGTCCTATGAATCATTTGTTGCTATCAATTTTAACAATTGAAATGAAAATTTATAAAAATCAAGGTGAGTGAGGCAAAGTGCTCTTACCAGAAGGGCGTTGTGTCCATCCTAGGATTCAAAGCTAATTTCCTGATAAAATCAATCAATGAGTTCAATTATGCAGCCATTGCACATATAAGAAAACGTTCAAATAGTCTTTTGTTAATAAATACACGATAGCCGCCATTTAGTTCCAGTTGAAATAATTTTATGCATTGCTCGGCCAATTGAACATTTTTTTAAATGAAAATCGGTGTCTCAGTCAGTTTGGAATATGTATCAAAAATCAGCTCATATTGCTGTAAGTCCATATAATCTGTTGTATCTCCCTTAATTATGATCGAATTTCTAGAAAATTTTCAAACGCAGGATTTTATGTTAGTGTACATAGTGCACATCCTAAGAGTAGCGTTTCATTTTTGCGGGGCAAAAATTATACTTGTTTACGATCTGGTTCCTTTGCCAGAACGGGTCAGTCTTGTTCAATATCCACAGCACTTGAACCGGGATATTGCGTTGAATAGTAGTAATATCGAAAAAAGATTTCCTTGAACTGTAGGGCCAGCATGCAGGATATCATTGAGCGCTACATTGGATGTTGTTTTCGCCGATGCATCGAAAACTACCCGCACTTTCGTTGTGACACTCTCTGGCTTGGTGATGCAGTGATGAGGAAGGTAGTAATGTATGCTGGGAACTTCAGTGATTTCTTCTATGTGATCCAGAGCTAAATATTCATCCATGAATTTGACATATTCTCGCTGTAAGTCGGGCAGACGTGCTAGTCTGCGTTCTAAACTATAAAACCTTCGCAAGGCCATGTCCTTTGAATCGCCCAAAGTAGATGGATCAGTGGCGAAGGGTAAGGAAACTTCATATCTGCCGTCTGCTTTGCGCTTGGTTTATCGGGTGAAGTGAGCTTCACATTGCTTCTCACTTGAAGACAAGTGTTGCTTCCTTTGCGGCAAATTGTCCAGGTTCCAAAATCGTTCGAGCTGTTGAG
Source organism: Odontomyia ornata (assembly GCA_963969285.1). NCBI lineage: Eukaryota > Metazoa > Arthropoda > Insecta > Diptera > Stratiomyidae > Odontomyia > Odontomyia ornata. The sequence continues at coordinate 21,400,850 of OZ017739.1, forward strand.
AAGTTGCATCATCTTGAATGCCTACTCCGCAGGTAATGTTATCGCTGCTTGTTCCACCTACGCATCCGCCAACGATCCAACTAAATACAGTGTTTTGAAGAGTGGTAAGGTTCTCTCCCAATTTTATCTGGCCTATTGATAGGAGTTGATAATAAAATTCTACTCCAAGCAACAAGTCTACCTTGTCCGGCCGATAGAAGTGAAGATCAGCCAGTTTTATGTTGTCGGGAATTCTCCAATCATTCACATTGATCTCTCTCGATGGCTGTTGGGATGTCGTGAATGCCGTGATCTGTGATTTTAGCAGAAAATTAACTCTTGCTGTTGAGTGCCGACGCCCATTTTCAATGCCAAATATTTCAAGATTGCTCGAATCTTTGGTCAATTTAAGCTTCTGGCATACTCGCTCTGATAGCAAATTTAATTGGGACCCAGAATCCAAAACAGCTCTACACGTTTATTGGTGGCATCATTTCCTTGAATGGTAACTATCACTATACTCAGCATCATGTATTTCGCTTGTGGTTTCATTATACCCGTAGCTAAGGACGATGCTTCGCCTTCCTGCCTAAGCGAAATATCTTGTTTCGTGGTGGACGATGAGGTTTCGAATTTCGGCCGTTGAGCTGTTTTCTTTCCTGCTGCATCTTGCTTCTTGTCGAGGTGTAGCAACGTATTATGTTTTTTGGAACAATGTCTGCAAGTTCCCCTCGTGCAATTCTTTGAAGCATGGTCTGCTTGTAGGCAGTTAACGCATTTCGAGTTCTTTTGAATAAGCTTGCGTCGAATTTCGGGGGTTAAGGTCAGGAAAGTTTTGCACGCAAAAAGTGGGTGTGATGCGTTGCAAGCAATACAGTTATTGGTGGTCACTGCAGTTAATGACTTTGCGAATGCTGAGCGTTTTTCGTCCTCTCCCTTGGGTTTGGAGCCGAGCGCTTCCAGGGATTGGAATCTGTTTTCTAAGAAACTCAAGAGCCATTTGATGGTTTGAAGTTGCCTTGGATGAGCTAATGACTGCTTATACAGCACGTGTGTAGTTTTGTTCAACTTGCGTATAAGTATAAATAACAACAAAGGATCCCATCCTGTGGTTGAGATTTCGACGTTCTTTTTAAGTTAACTTGCTGTCCACTTTGACCAACTTGTATAGCAAAAAAGACTATTTTCAGAGGTACAAGGCTTCTGGAACTATTTACTTGAGAGTCAAGCTCAGAAACATTAGACCCGTTTCTTTTGGCTGGCCTTCATTTTGATACTTCTAGAGGTACCCTCCAGTTGCAGGTAAGAGAGAGTGAGAGAGACAGGAAAAGTGATTGTTAGGAAAGTGACCCCCCAAACCCGATACTTTTGACTGTTCAAGTAAGCCCTCTTTTCAACCATCCGTACGTCATGTACTACTTAATTCTATTTGTCAACTCATCCAAGCATCTATTTGGTAAAGCAATCACTATGTCGTAAGCATAGTTTTTTCTTTCTGTATTTACCATTCTCTCCCTCTTAAGAGCTTAGTTGTTTTGACGCTTGTAGATTTTGCTGCGTTCTCCTGCAAGGAGTTTGACAGGTATCAGCTCAGTTATCACCAGCATTACCCACTGAGATACTGTTAGATATGCAGATGGAATCCTCAGTGCTTCTTGTCTCTGTACCTGTGTTAGGCATTGTCAACCATTTTGAATCCTGAGAGCATCACCCGATATTTCTGCTCTGTAAAATAGCAGAGATTTTAAGGCACTTATCAAAAGCCATCTTCATGGACAGAGACCATTACGTTGGTCATATATCAACGCAAAGCCAACACACTTGGGACAGCATCATCAACAACAATTTTTCAGAGAAACTCATCTTCAAGTCGATCAACAACCCCAGGTAATTTGTTGCATGTTTCGATTCAACTCGCATTTTCCCAATATTGATAGCCCTTACTCCGGGGGTTTTCTACTTTGTCAGGATGACTACGTTGATTTTTCTCAGTGCCAAACTAAACGAATGAACACTCATTGAGTCCCTCTATTGGCACATTAGCATACTTAGTCTATGTTGCGTAGGTTTAACTGTACTTTGATTGACTAGTGCCACAATATTACCCGTATTACTATCGAGTACAATTCATCCGGCTGCTCCAGTCTCAGTAGCCTGTCATGAATGTTCCTGAGGTTAGGGCTAAGGACAGATTCATCAGCACTAACTAATGTACTCGTAATTTCCATCCTTCGCTGGCCTTGCATCGTAATATAAAGCAGTCTCTGGTCTTTCAGCTTGTCCTTCAAAATCTGAACCAGACATTTTGGGAGCTCAAAAGGGGCTTTCAACGATTCTAGAATACCCGCCCTTCTGCACTCCCAACATCAAGTCTTATCAACACAACTTGCATCATTTTGTACAGTTGTGTGTTTTTATCCATTGGATCCTGCTCACCACCTTCACAATTGCAATAATGGTGGAGTGCCGAGCTCTTAAGGCATATCGCTAAGGAGATGGATCTCTAGCAGCACAGATCACGTCTGTGAATAGATTTCTCGAGTACATTTCAACCCGTGTTGTTCATACATAACGGGTAGAATACGGACAGTTACTCGGGGTCCCTTTCCCCTTCCTGACCAGTGTGAGCCTTCTTGCATTCCAATGCTTCAGAAACCTCTTCGGGCGGGCGTTGAAAACAGTAAGCAGTAAGTCAAGGAAACGGAGAAACATTAGCTGCAAAACCTTATTTGGGATCTCTTCTGATTTGAGAACCTTCCTTGCTTTTGTTGATAGGACTGCTTCCTCCAGCTCCAGAAGTAAGATTACTGCTATTTTGCTGTAAGCAATGTCAGCATAGACAGAATGAGTAGGTTAATCCCAAACTAGATCGTCCATATATTCTGTTTCTTGTAAGCAGGGTGTGAGTAAGGCGATGAGCTACCATATACAATATGTAGCGAGGCTAGCGGTTGCTGCTTAGTCTGCAAAGGCATTTCTGGGCTAATTATATACTGTTCGCTGGTTGCATGTTGTACTGATTGGTTGTGAGGGTAAAGACCAAAGTAAAGAAGAAAGAAGTAGAAAAAAAGCGTTTTTAGCCTTTTCTCTCCACCCTCAAAATATTCACCTCCGTTGTTTGAAGTGGCTACTTTGATTAATTCATATAAAATACAATTGGCCAAGCAGAGCTTCCTCCATGCTGTGAAACTGAAAATGATGACTTATAGGGCTTGCTGGCCACAGTTGGAAATGATGAAACATTTCCGACACAGCATATAAAATAATCGGTTCCTATTTTGCTTTAAATGCATTATGGGCTCGCGTGAACCATTTGCTTCCTTGGTATTAGATCTGTCTTTCTCGAAGCCCGGTAGATGTTAAGGAAGGCTTTTAGACCATTACTGGATGAATGGGAAAGATGAAAAATTATGGCTGTGGATGTCCACTCAAGTGTAGGCAGGAGAAGTGTCCTCAACTGTTGGCTCCGGCTATCAGCACAATTTTACAAGCAGTAGGACCGGGTTGCTCTGATAGCCAGCCAGTTTATAATGCTGTTTGGAAACGCAAATTTAAGAGGTAAAACAAGCCCCAAAAATGTTGGGTGGCTGATGCGCTGGATACTGAAGCAACTTTGTCACTGTAGAGTTGAAAAAAAAATACAGGCTTATGCATGATAAACTCTTGGCAACTGGATGAATCTAAATCAAAAGTAAAATTACTAAGGAAGGAGATGTAGGATATCATCAGTGCTAGAGAAACAAATTCTATCAGCAGAGCTCAGCTAAAGGGTTGGGTCGGCCGTAAATTCTATGATTGGGTGCTATGCACTTCCACTATGTCAGATTGATTGCACCCCAACCCGTTAAGGGTTAAGTGGGATGCAAAGATTCAAAATTGTGTGACGGAATCGCAGAAACTGTGTTCAAAAACTCACGGAAAATGACAAAAATTTATAGAGGAGTAACTTTCCTGTATGCCAAAGTTGGCATCTGCGACCCAAGAAGAGGCAATTATCTTGAGGAATCGAAAGAAAATGGTAAAAAACGCCATGGAAAAATATTTTCTAATTGCTCTTGTGAATCACAGTGACCCTAGTGGAGCAATGTTAGACAAGTAGCCTACTGTGCATGCAAGGACCCTGGAAAAAGTGAATAACTACTGTTGCAAATACCGGCCGTTCCAGCATTCTTCCATTTGCAACTTCAAATTGCCTCTGTAACATATCCAACTTCTTTTGGACACATATACCTTTTTCTCTGTTATTTTTTTAACATTTAACCATTTTACTCACACTATTTTTAATTACAAAAAAAAAATAATAATAATAATTCTTACTAACAACATTCCATTCATTACTTCCCATTAACAAAATTTCACTTGATACCTCTCACTAACAAAACCTAATTCCTTCCTTCATACTAACTAATTTTATTCATTATCTCCCACTAATAAATTTTACATGTTATACTAAAAAAAAATTCATTTACGCTTCCTTACATACAAATTCCATTTCAATGCCCAATAAGAAAGGTTCACAGTTGAAGTTGCTAAATGAATGAATGGGAGATCAATAGACCGGTGTTCGCTGGGACCCTGGGTTCAAGTTCTCCCGAGTGCAGGAAAACACTCTTTTTCGGATATGTACAAAGCAATTATTGAGTATGATGATTTGCATATAACCAAACGCTATTATAATTATGCAGATCGCTATGTATGTAAAATGGAAATTATTACGTTTGTCGGTATAGAAAAGATGTGTGGGTAACGGAATGGAAGTGCATTGGACTTTGATGGCAGTGAGAATTGTGGAAGGAAAGGATTGCGGGATTGGTTTTTTGGGTTGATCATTCGGGAAATAAGAGGATGTTCTTTGGCAGTGTCGGAAAAAAGTTTTTGATTTGAATTTGAGGAAACAAGGGTTGACTTTGTGAAGAAAGATTGAGTGACGGCAAGACGAAAATGGTATCCCGGAGTGAATCTTGATTTGGAATACGGTGATAAGATTTTTAATTTGGGTTTCGGGGATGGAGTTTTAGTGGACGAAAGTTTGAAGTGGACGATTTTAATTTTAAATTAGATGCACAATTATAATTCGAAGATTGTCGTGAAAAAATTTCGCTGTCTATAATAAAGCTAAAAAAACTAAATCTATTAATGAAAAATTAAAAAAGGAATGAGATAAAAAAGTGAATAATGAGACGTATATGCTAGTTTAAATTGGGCAGGAATAAATGTACAGTGCCTGAAAATAAAAGTGGAGTGAATAGAAAATTCGTTTCAATAGCCTAACATTTAGACAAGCCTGTGCTGGAGTCCCGAAACTGAAAAGAAAACAAACGGAAAAACAAAAACAAAGAAGATTAGAGGCAGTTCGTGCATGTTTCCATCTGAAAGTGAAATCATTTATAGCTTACTTAATTTTTGTATCCTCCCCTTTTCTAGTCGCAGAACATTCAGCGGCATAAAAAGGGTGAATAAATTCTTTATTCTTTTAGTTTCTTTAATTTTGATTTTATTTGAAGTTAATTTTTTTATATGCGATTTTAGTTTTTTGCTTGATTGATTAAGTTATTTGAGTGCACAGATTTAGGTCGATTTTAATTAAAAAGAGGGGGTTGCTTTATTCATTTAATTTATTTGATTGTTATAAAGTGCTAATTTCTCCTCGTAGTTTGCGAGTTGAATTGGTGGAACTTGCCGCTTAAGTTGAACAAAGTAATAAAAATCTTCTAATACCTAAATAATAATTTTTCATTTCTCAGGATGACCTCCTCCTCTCCCGTCCGTTTCCTTTTGTGTTAGTTTTTATGTGTAGGTTGGCTCAGCATGAGCAGAGGGTGTCTCGGAAAACCTGTGACACGAATGAGCGCTAGCCGGCCTCAGAATGCCACCCCGGGTTACGCATCCCTCTGCTAAAATGTAATGCCTACAACTGCGGTGACTTCCTTGGTTGTTACAATACTTGAATGAAATTATAGGCCAACTCATGTAAACCTTTTGATGAAGCAGGCCATAGCTGTACAGTATTTAATGTATTGCTCGAAATGAATGAAGTCAATCATTCTTTAAGGAATACTATTCTATGATATTTCAGATTTTTCGGATGGAAGGTGTCCAATCGCGAGGGGGGGTACGCGAAAAGTTCATACATTTCCCCTTCCCCTGCCCCCCTTGGTACTCATAAGGCGATTTTAAGACCTGTTTTGAAAAGATCTCATTGAGACCTTTCCAATGACACCCTATTCGACTACCAACGGTGAAATTTTTTTTTGAGGGGTCAACTCCCTATATGGGGAGACCCCCTTAAACCCATTTGAAAAATTTTTTCACCCTTGAACTTTCAAGAGATCACCACTTCTGACCTTTCCACAAAGTTTCATGGCTGTAGCCTCTATAGTTTCGGAGAAAAAGTGCTGTGACATACAGACGGACGGACGAACGGACGGACGGACGGACAGACGGACACAGGTCGTGATTGCAATAGGGTTTTGTATTTTAATACAAAACCCTAAAAAACAGTAGTTTTATAAATCGCAACTTGTAGCTGAGAATATGAAAAATTAAATGAAAACAAATGGAAACGTAGTTATTTATTTTGTTTTGTTTTTTATATCTGCGGACCAGTTTCGTTTCGGCTCCTTTCAGTCATTACTTTATATAGGCGTAGGATGGGTTAAGCAGGTAGGTAATAAATTATGTCAGTAGAGGGATATTAGGTCTTTGTTTTTTGTCCGTATATTCTGGTTCATCTCGCTTGCGTTTGCGTCGTAAAGTGTGGTCTACTACTGAGAAAATTACAACGAAATTTGAAATAAGTCGTTCGTTGATAATGTTACCGTCTGTTTTTCTATGTTTATATATTTCAAGCCTTTCTAGAATGTCAAGTCTCGGTCCTTTGCATTTTTTTGTATTGCAATGCCATAGAGTTTGTCATAGCATCAGGCTCATGTGCGTGGTTTTGTAGGTGCGTCGTATAATTGATGTCTGCCTTGTAGCGTAAGAAAGATCGTAAGTGCTCTTTGTGTCTTGATGTCAATTTCCGTGTTGTTCGTGGATATTATCCGATTTCTTTTCAGCTTCCAGAACATTAGGACCTTTTGTAAGACTACTTAAAAAGTTTAAGACTATCCGGACGATTTTGTTGCGGGAGATGCGAAATTGAAGATCTTACTTTTATTAACAAAGTTTTGAAAATTTCGGCTTCTAAAATATTTTTTGTTGTTACACTTACAAACACCTACTTCCATGATTTTTTCCTAGATTTTTTTGGATCGCAGGAGTCTAATTGTGAGGGCGACACAAATTTTTCATTTATTTCCTCTCGTCCTGCGCTCCAAAAAGCTAGTAACGCTAATGTAAGTTCTCATCACCCCATCTTCCATGTCTATCTTGCATAAAAAAATGTTGTGGCTCCACTTCTGATAAGCAGAGACGCCCCCTTTGAACCCGTTGAAAAATTTATTGATGTCCAAACTTTCAAGGTATCATCACTTCTGACCAACTTACAAAATTTGGTGTCTGTAGCTACTTTAGTTTCGGAGAAAAACTGCAGTGACACACAGGCGGACGGACTGTCAAAACCGATTTGAATAGGGTTTTGTAGTAGTACAAAATATAGTGAAATTAATTAGCGTACTGGTATTAGAAATGCTCACGAGCTATGAACAAATTTTAGATAGAAAAAAAAATAAAAAAAAAAATAATATATGAAAACAATGTAACTGAAATTCATGTACGTGAAATAACGAAAAGGAATTAACCAAAAATCAACTGTGCCAGCAGTAAATTGTTAACAACAACAATTAACCGTTATGTGACCGGACATCTAAACATCGTCCTACAACAAAGTTTCTACTAGAAATTACTCAACCCCTGCATGAGTTAAATACTAAACCGCACAAGCGAAATAGAGTTGATTACATATATAATGTCTAATCTGTTGTTTTTTATTGAAAATTTACAACATTCCTATCTTCAAATTTCACTGTGATTGCGATGTATTTAAATAAAAAATTCTTCACTAATTGCCAAAAAAAGTGTTAATTGACTAATTGAAACCTAAAAAAACATCCGCTTTCTCCCAACAACGGTTTTAAATAAGACATTGAATTATTCTTTAATCAATTATTGGCTTCTTTATTTTTCGACCGGCCACTTACAACCTCCAAAAAAATGGCGGCTTAAATTAAATTGCATTCATTGTAATCTGTATCGCTCATAACGAGCATTTCTTTTATAATGGCTTCCATGCATGTTTGTTTGTTAATCTAATTTCTTTCAGTTTCCCATTTTCATGTACCAATACGTTTAAACGAAAATGTATCCTTATCTTCGTCCTCCCTGCAGAACATTCGCAAGAAAATAATCTTGCGAGGCGATTCGATTCATTTATATGCAAAACTGGATTCACCCCTACAAGAAAATGTATTTAATTCAAAGTTATAAATTACTTTTAACACCCTTGAGGGTATAATGGAAAATGGTACAGAGCTATATGCAGATATTTTCTCGGGGTAGAAAAATGTTATCAGAAAGTTTTCGTTCAAAGTTTTTGATTATTTATATGCCATAAGAAGATTAAATGTATGTATATCACATGATTTGGGATGTGTGTATGGGGAATCCTTGGCTCAGTATCAAAGTAGCTGACAAACACATTTTTTCAGGGAGAATAGCTCAATCCTGGTAGTAAAAAAAACCCAACAGCATGTTCCTGGTCATATCAAATTTTGAGGAAGGAATGAAATACTGATCAAACAAGGCGTCAAGTTTGAGGTTTGTGCTCTTTTCAAATCCCAATTTAGTTTCAAGTCTTGCTTAATACCTTATGAGGATTTCATTCATATGATAGTCTTAACGCCAGCAACATTAAAATTTATTTAATGGGATTTTTTCGTGGTTAGACTAAGAGAGCTTAGCTCCAGAATAAATGCAATTCATTCAGCAATATAAAATATCATTGAAATTCAAACAATGAAATAAAGTTGCTATGAATTATATTTTAAAAATGAGCACATTTTCAATGATGCATGCATTGCTGTCTACCTTGGGAATTTATTTTAAACATAATATATTGTTTTTTTCACTATAGAAATGTACTCCACCCAGTTTGTAGCATTCAATAGATGATTGTGCACCTGTAGAAGAAATTCTATATGCGTACAGTCACACATTCATCCAAAAGCGGAATATGAACATGAGATCGTAAACTTGATTCCCAGCATTATATGATATATGAATCGTTTTAAAATGGAAGTCATTTAAAATTGTAAAGATAATTAAAAAAGATAAAATTGAAAAAGTACAACGATAAATTTGAAAAATTGTTTCAGTTACTACATCGAATAAATGAATATGAATTCTCCTTCCGTCCTGATGCGTTCGCTATTATTTAAATTGCTAATAAATTTAACTAGTGATACATATTTTTTGATAACGAACACTAGTTATGGGAAAATAAAGTTTAAGGTAGCATGAAGATAGTTGATCTAAAGTATGCAGTTGCCATGCAAGATATAAATTTTAATACGAAATATAAAATCTCAGACAATTAAGTTTGTTATAAAATATTTCAGAATAAGGTTACTGGACGTTATTTTATGAACGTTCTGGAATGAAGGAGGTTACTCGTATGTGACATTCACACATAATCAGGTAAACTATTCTATGATATGTAGACCTTATGCGGTAATTCCCATGAGGACAGCGGTGTCCATGAATTGTCATATTTTCTAGTGCGTACTACTTTACCAGTAGATACTTGGGGATCATTTGAAGTTTCAACAATCTGAGTTTGTTGTAAAAATTCAGCAAAACTGAGGAACTATTTCTAAGTGATCTAAAGCTTTCGTAAGATGCTTTTAGTTAGAAAAAAAATTGAGAAAAAAAAGGAAAACCAATTTCAAAGCGGAATCCCGGTTTTAGTTACGATTGATTAATAATAAGATAATGCTATTCACTTTTCAAAACAGGGAAACTTTCACCCTTTTTAATGCATTTTGAAGCCGATTTATTTTCTGCAAGTTTTTTCACCTCATGATGAAGACCTGAATTTTTGTTGAATATATCGTGATTTTCTTCAACATCTTTGGTTTGGCAAAAATTCGAGTTGCAGGATTGTTTTCAAATTAACAATAAATTTTTGCCTCAGAATCAAAATAAAGAGCTAATGAAACACTCAAAGATAGTGCAGAAAACAATTGAAGATTATTTACAAAATATATAAAATATGTCTTTATAAAATATATCTATATTTCCAATACATTTCACTATGTATACACATATATTCTGCAGTTATTTATTTAATTTTTCATTTTCGGTCGATGATCTTGAAATATCGGATAGAAAGTTGTTGCGAATTCTGGCCGTACCGGGGTTGTCCCATTCACAAATTCAAATTGCCTACTTATCATCTCCACCTTCTTTTGGACACACATACTTTTTTATAATAATTTTTAGTAAAACCATTTAATTATTTAACCTCTATTTTTTATTTTCCATCATATTAATTTTGCCTTTCCTATCTTATTTTTAACAACAGGCCAGTCAATATAAATTAAACATACTGGAAACCGGGAAACGGACTGGACTGTACTCGTAAATGATATTCAAGACATCAGACCGCACACAATATTCCATAGTGGGAAGCTTACTGGAAAACGAGAGTTCGGAGTGGCTTAAATCGTGGATAAGGAGTTTAAATCGGACGTAATTGATTTTAAGGCAGTCAATGAACGGTTGTCAGTGATCCGTATAAAAGCGAATTCTTCAAAATCTGGCCAATAAATGTTCACGCCCCGACCGAAGAAAAGGGCGAAGGAACGGAGAAAATGTTCTACAATCACCTGGAAAGACTAGTTGACTCATTGTCTACAAATGACACAAAATATTTCTAGGTGATTTCAACGCTAAGGTTGGCAATGGGCTTTCTCATCGGGGAACAACTAGAGAATATAGCCTCCACGTTTAAACAAATGACAACAGCCAGCACCTGATTCGAATTGCTTGCCTCATCGATGTATACATAAATTTACGAGGATATCACTGAATGGCAACATACAAAATAAGATCGACCATGTTCTGATCCAACAACGTTGTGCTTCGAGGATGCCTGACGTCTCTTCATACCGAGGAGCTAATTGTATCTCAGATCATTACTTGATCAAATCAACTTATCGATGTCTTATGTCAAAAGTATGTTCGGCGTAGACCAGCCCACTACAAAAATTTGACATCGAAAGGCTCCAACCGGCGCCTGTTGCCAAAAATTTCACAGAGATCCTCAGCAACCAGCTGGCTCCTGTATTATCAGACGCATTGCTGGAAACTAGTACTGAGCTCTGGATGGAAGTGGAAGCGGCTATTTAGACCGTGACATCTGTCATCAAGCCCGGTGCAAAAGAAATGATTGGTTGGACGACGAGTGCCAGGACGTCTTAGATAAAAAGAATCAGGCATATAACGAATACGTAGGTATGAAAACCAGGACGAAGAGAAAAAACTATAAAAACGTCAGAACAGTAGTGAATAAGATAATTGGAATAAAGAAAATACTATGACGATCAGTTGAGAAGTATTGATGTAAGTCAATTGAGCAATAACACAAGACAAGCATACAATGTATTGAAAAGCCTGAAGCGTGGTTACCAGCCCAAGACCACACTCTTTCGTGATGAAATCGGCAATATAATCGCTGACGAGATCAAGATTAAGGAAAGATGGGCAACATATTGCAAGAACCTCCTTGATCCTCCGCACAGCTCCAGAATATCGGAGCCTATAGATGTTTTCGAAGGGCTTCCAATGGCCATACTAACTCTGGATGGAGTTTGCCCCACCACCAAATCCCAACAGAATAATAAAGCGCCGGGCATCGATGAGATTCCAGTGGAGCTCATCAAATATGGTGGCAGCAGTGCTCATAAAGCTATTCACAAAGTCATCCAGCACATTTGGCAACAAGAACCATGCCGAAAGAGTGGAGCCAATCAATTATATTCCCTATCCATAAAAAAGGTGACAAGCTACAGTGCGAAAATTATAGAGGCATACTATGTACGGCGTACAAAATATTTTCAAAGATCTTAGGAAATAAAATCGGATCATACGCCGACAGTATTATTGGGAAATATGAAGGCAGCTTTAGGGCAGGTATATTGACGATAGACCAATTGTTTACAGTTAAGGAGGTATTTGAGATATATTGAGAGTTCAATATTGACGTATACCAAATTTTCGTTGACTTTAAGCAAGTAGACGACAGTATTGATCGTGACGTACTATACCATATAATGATAAAATGACAATGACGTTGACGACCTCCCAAATCCGCATCATTAACCAAATCACCGATGCCTTTGGCACAAATATCGGACGAAAGCAGCAAAATTGGCTGGCCCTATTCTATTCAATTTGGCTCTGGAGTACGTTATAAGGTTGATCCTTACTATACAAGTTGAGCCAAGTGGTAGCCTTACGGACGACCACAACATTTTGTCACAGTTATTAACAACTGCCAATGAACTCTTCCTGAAACTCGACAGCGAAGCAAAACTAGTAGGACTACAAATCAATGAGGATATAACAAAACCCATGACGCAGTCAAGAAAAAACACCTCAAATATACAACACAGGTGCAGTATAATAAGTAACCGGACTGAGCCTGCCTCGCGCCGTCAAAGCGTCTGCTAACCGGTATCTGGTACTGTAGTGGTGGTGGGGGTCTAGGTAAAGGGAACCGGGCTGCAGCAGTTGCCTCCAAGCGCTTGGAGAGATAGCATCGAGCGAGAGCGGAGTGCGTGTTCAGTTACGTCGTCGGAGTGAAAATGGAGTGTACGATCGAGCAACGTGTTAGCATCAAATTTTGTGTCAAACTCAAGAAAACGGCCACGGAAACCCTTCAAATGATTCAAGAGGCTTACCGTGAGGATGCTTCAGTGGCACAGAAATTTCCGGGAGGGTCGCGATGACGCCCATGGCAAACAGCGCGTCGGTCCTCCATCAACGAGTCACATGGACACACATGTGCAAAAAGTGCGTGATGTGTTGAACAGTGATCGTCGTCTGAGCATTCGTGCTATCGCAGATGAGGTTGGTATTGATAAGATGACCGTTCACTACATTATTAAGAACGATCTGGGCATCAGGAAGATCTGCGCGAAGCTGGAACTCAAACACCTGACTGATGAGCAAAAGGAGCGTCGTGTTGCTGTCGCTTCGGAAATCCTTGATCAACTGCAAACCGAACCAGAGTTCTTACAGCCAGGATATGGCACCAGCGGACTTTTTTCTGTTCCCCAAGATCCAGAGACACCTTAAGGGGACGCGGTTCGGGACTCTGGAAAACTTTCAACGTGCTGCGACGAGGGCTCTAGACAGCATCGAGGTTGCCGACTTCCAGGGAGCGTTCGGGGATTGGAAAATCCGGTATCAGCATGTTATCGACTCCAATGGGGACTACTTTGAAGATTTCTAAAGAAAAATTGTACATATTTTGCCAATAAAAAATTTCCTGAGGTCAGTCCGGTTACTTATAATTAGACCCTGTATATCACACATGCTGAGTACAGTGTCGGAAATGTTAGCAAATCCGTGCATTCAGGGTTCAAAATAACGAAAACGGGCAACGATGGAGACGAAATATATTTGTAGTGATAAAGACGAAATATATTTGTAGTGCAAAATAACGAGAACGGGCAGTGATAGAGACGAAATACGCCGAGGAATACAGCTCGCAAATAAAATATTTTATTAAGTTTTGACGATTTTGAAGACCAACAACATACATAGGAAAACAAAGCTTCAAGTACACAAATCTGTGATAAAACCTGCGTTATGCTATGGGTGTAAAACATGGACCCTAACCTTAGCATCCGCAAATACGCTCATGTCAAAAGGGTTTTGTACTATGCAATGAATCATGCGACGCCGCTGGTGACCACTACCAACACATTTTGCTGCTAGGTGGTTTGTCATTTTACGTTGGTTGCGACCAGTGCACATCCCACGTCTATTTTATCGAGGGATGCCAACAGAATTTTGACAGCCACATGGTGGCAGAGTGTGTGGGTAGCGAGAGTCATAAAAAGGAATTGCTTGTATCGCAGCGGAATTTTAGTGTGTAAATTCCATTGTGAGTTTTGTGGATAAAGTGAAAATTCTGTGTTACCACCTAAACCCAACGTAAACAGTTCAGACCGATACAATCAATGCGCCGCTAATGCTTAGCCATTTTGCAAGTGGTCGTGTATAAAAAGGCGATAAATCTGTGATGCTTTCGCCAATCCGTCATTTGAAATCCATACGCTCGACACATGTCTGCCACGATTGCAATGAGGATACAAAACACCGCAAATAGAAAATTTGGGAGCAATATTCAGGAGTTGAGCGGTTTGGAACCACTCACGCACCTCAAAGAGCTGGAAACACGATGCTTGCTTGTAAACGGGGCCATATTGCAGTGAGTATGTTGCATGATGTTAAATCCGATCCAATCGGAAGGTACTACTATGATTAAACACACAAAATATGCATTACCGAAAGATCACAATGCAAATGTTAGGGACGCCTGAGTGAATCACTGGAATAAAACAAGAGATGCTTTCAAAAAGATATTTTGCCAATATTCCAAAACGTTCGCATTTACGATTCACACTACATTTTTGGAAGGTCGCGAAAGATTCTACTCGTGAATGCATTGTGTCCACGACGCATAAATTTGATGATTGCCATTCTAAAAATAGTCCTAAGCCAATTGCATTTCATTCCAACTAATTGCCATTCATTGCAAATGTTTTTTTTCTATGCTCGTTCTTACTAAATGTGTAAATATAAATCAAAATGAAATTTGTAAATAGTTGAAATAATGTAGCTATAAATTATTTATTATTCTAGACACCACTACTGTAAGACGTATAAAGTTTAGAAATTTTCCCCGATTATTCTGTAAATGTTCGCCGTATCATAATCATCTTTGATGTAAAATTCAGAGAGCCTAAAGCATTCTAGAATACTTTTTGCTTTACACCATAATAGATACTATTGCCATTTCACAAGGTAGAAATGTATTCATTTCAGTAACGAATCATGTAAATTTATTTCATAGCATTTTCAATCTTATTGTAAGTAATTTTGTAAACTCAAAACTATTCGAAATAATTCTTTTTTTTATAATTGGGTAAATCCGTGTATCTTTAAAAATCAACACATCAGTGGTTATGAAAGCTGCTATTATTATTTGTTGCAACTTGTAAATTATTTAAGTGAAATAGCAGAAGAGAACTTAGAAGCCATAAGGAGTTCGTGAAGGTTAACGTTTCTGTTTTAAGCGCTAAAATTTCATTTGTACATTTTATACGTACGGAAATTGTAAGTGAAGATGAAAACGAAACATCATCGAAATTTGTTTTGTATGAAAGAGAAGAATTATTTAACATTTGCAACTCGTTTATACGATTTACAATTGAAAAAAGCAAATGAGAAAAATATTTCTGAAATATTGTGGAATTTTAGGGATGTCAGAATAATTAACAACACTTTCATAGTAACATGGTGGCATAAGCCCTTAGGTATAAATTAATTAAATTAAAAATTGGTACCAATTTGAAAATTTCTGGACATTAAAATGTGAAAAGTCCATTTGCCCGCCTGATTTCAAATGCAAAAAAATACCATAACAAAATTATTGCAGTACGCACATTAAAGCACAAATTGATAAAAAAGAAACATCTGAAAGTAAAATGAAATAATTTCGTACCAAAACTTATTCAGAATAATAAAAATTTTGCAAGTTATTGAATAGCATGTTTGAATATGAAATATGGCTCAAGTGTGCATAAAACATTGAGTTAGATTCAATCTAACTATCTTGGATAGATTAAAAGTATAGGGTGTATCCTAAAACAATTTATATTTTTTTTATATAGTTGGTTCTGCAATTGAACCTGCGTAGTATACTATAGGCATCTGTGGAGTCTATACTTTCGAGAGAAGATTTTCTTTTAAAATAATAAACTGAAAATTGCTTAGTGATTCTTAGAAATTACAAAATTTGATCAAAAAAAGTAGGCATTTTATTTGAGGGAATCGCGAAAATATTCGTCAGGCGGCATTTAATTCTGCATATCCAGAAGATATTTTATGTTCGTCAATATAACTTGAATAATTAAATATCTGCTAAAATAAATTACCCAACGATCAACAAAATTTTCCGCTACCAAATTTTAAGCTACAAATCATACGCAGTTCTATTGGAGAAAAATTTTTTTCAAGCTGACCTCGAATTGAAGCAAAGGAATATATAATTCCTCGCTGGACGTTACATCAAATCAAAGATTTTTTATCGAATTTAGAAAGTTAACAAACGTAATTGAATACTTATAATAATTTCTTGAAAATATTGCCCAGCAAATCCAATTCTTCATTTAAATTTACTTTGGATAGCTAAAATTAGATTTACATTTCACTAGAAACTAGTTTGTACGTGTTGCATTAAATGCTCCAATTCAAAAAGGCGATGTTTGGAAAAATAAACGTAACGCGTTTGGAAACGGGCGTATATAGGTGGCTGAAATATGTAAATGAGCGTAACCCATTTGGAGACCCGCGACCGAAATCCTCTCCGATCTAGCTGGCCGACAAGCAGCCACCGCGTGAATGGGTTACGGTGCACGGATTGGTTGACCGGTTGGTACCATCCGTTGGCACTACTCAGACTTAACGTCTAGAACCGATGAGAGGTCGGTTCCGCTTTCGCACGTAGACGTAAAATCATTACAACTAAACCTACAATATGTGGATGAATAGAATGATTTAATGCAAGGAAAACTTTTATGATATGCACTACAAATATATTCTTGCTTTAAAAGAACCCATTTTAACCAGTGAATATTTTACTCCAATATTACTAAAATTATTGACTGACCTGAATCGTAAATGTATTGTTGTTATTAATTATATCTGAAAATTTAGAGATGCTTCAATCAAAAGTTTAGTGTCTGGTTCGATGGTAGACCCATGCAGTGGGAAAATCTTATATGATTGTTTTAATTGGAGGGGATTCAAATGGCTATACAGTCGGTAAATTTTATTGAAACTTATTGAAGAAAATGATATTTCAAAGAACTAATTAAATGGCTGATTTTATCCAATTTAATCATACTCATACAGTCTTACTGATGAAAAAGTGATATCCTACTACTATTAGCAAAGTTCAACAAATTTCAGCCTCTAACTTATTTGTTATTGTATCTAGCTTCATGATTTTAAGGGCTTTCTAAAAGAAATTTTGCAAATACCTACTACTTTTGCGGTTTATCTGTTCGTTATTGAGCCCGTCCATCCGAATGTCCATCTGTCCGTCGATCTTTGCGTTCGAAGAAATTTCTTCCGAAACTATTGAAGCTACGAAGCTCAAACTTTGTGAAAAGGTCAAAAGTGGTTGTCTCTCAAAAGTTTAGGTTTAATCAAATATATCAAAACTTCTCCCTTAGAATGAAGTGGGCCTTAACAAATTTCGCCATTAAATGTAGTTGAGTGGGTATCAAATGAAAGAACAAAGCACTTTCAGAATCTGCAAAATAAGTCATTTTTTGCATTAGGAGTCCAGGGAGGGGCAAAATGTACGAACAATATTTGTGTACGAATGGACACATTTGAGCCGGAAATCTGAAAAAATCACGAAGGTAGGTCTTTGTGAGTACAAGGGCAAAAAAAAAAAAAAGAAATCAAAATTCACTCAAATCTGTTAATAATAGTATGGCTTGTAAATTTTACGTTTTCTCCCAAAAAATGAAACGATGCCCTTAAATTTCTTAAAGTTTTATATTTATGTAGGTTGATATAAGACTCTTATGTCTTTGAAATTTCATGGAAATCAAATCATAATCAAGTAAGTTATCACCATTTCAATTGTATGGAATTACAAAAGTACTTGAAAAATCCTGGAGGTGCTTGAAAAATGCTAGGAGTTCAACATAGACGTACAACAAATTTTCGTTGAATTTAAGTATGCATACGACAGTATTTATCGTAACTTACTGTGCCAAATAATGCTTTGCTTTAACGTCCCAACCAAATTAATCCATCTTACCAAAATGACAATGCCGTCGCCGACCTCTAAAGTCCGCATCAATAACCAACTCACCGATGCCTTTAACACAAATATCGGACCAAAGCAGGGAGATGGGTTGGCCCTATTGCTATTCAATTTGGCTCTGGAGTACGTCATAGGGAAGCTACCTGTCCATTTGCGAGGTCCATTTCTATACAAGTCGGGCCAGGCAATAGCCTATGCAGACAACAACAACATTTCGTTATGGTCATTAACAACCGCCAAAGAACTCTTCCTGAAACTCGACAGCGAAGCAAAACTAGTAGGGCTACAAATCAAGATATAAATCAAAGTTCATGACGCAGTCGAGGGAAAATACCTCAAATATACAAAAATATCACACTTGGCGAATACAGTATAAAAAATGTGAGGGAATTTGTGTATTAAGGGGCAAAAATAACGAGGACCAGCAATGAAAGAGATGAAATACGCTGAAGAATACAGCTCGCATATAATATATTTCATTCAGTTTTGACAATCTTAAAGACCAGCTCCATACACAGGAAAACAAAGGTCCAAGTATACAAACCTGTGATAAGACCTGTGTTATGCTATGGGTGTGAAACATGGACCCTAACCCAAGCATCTGCAAATATATTAAATGCCTTTGAGCGACGGGTCCTGAGGCAAATAATTGGAGCGAAGCTAGACGGGGACCAATGGCAAAGTCGATACTACCATGAACTGTATGAAATTTTTGACGAGCCGTAGGTCTCAACAATTTAAGAATGCGGAAGCTGCAATGGGCTGGACACATGAATCGTCTGGACGAACAACGGATACCCAAAAAGGTATTTGTTGGGAGAACTGAAGGCCGGAGACCAATGGAGAAACCAAGGAAACGCTGGTCTGACTCGGTCGACGAAGACAGTTCGTCACTGCTCGGATTTTGAAAATGGAGGACGCGGTCAATGGACTGAGATAGTTGGATGGGCTATTTGCAGGAAGCGAAGGCCCGAGAGGGGCTGTAATGCTACGAAGAAGAAGAAGTTACAGAACGACCTTAACCGTAGGTATATTAAGGCTTGCGGAACTGTTTGAAGCAGTCAAAAACATCTGCCCCAGTATATAAGAACGTGAAGCGTGGGGAGATTTATACCACTAGTTTTCATAGTATAACGTATGTGAAGTGGATGCATAAAATGCTGGTTCATTTATTGACCAACTTTTTGCATCTGTCAGAAAATGGCAGCATGATGCGGCGTAAAGCAATTTTGGTAGAAAAAGCTGGGGCCGTCTTCCCTGAAATTGTCATCAATAACTATAAAAATATGGACGGAGTCAACTTAATGGATTAGCAAAATGAATGTTGCAAACTTGACCGATGGTCTAGAATGAAGTATTACTCATGATTGTTTTTCCATCTATTCGACATCGCAGTAAACAATCCACACATAATTTTTGCGAAACTTTATGCTGTTGGGCGCATAAAAGGGACTATTTTGACTAGCCTTCAGCATAAATAAATTGTTGCTAGAAGTTTAGTAAATGATTTCACTGTGAGACAACAAACGGCCCATTTTAGAGCGACAAGTAAAGTATAAAGGCGCTCGAAGCGGCAGATACTGTCCAATCCCATGGAAAATCCAATGTAAGGAAAAGGTGCATAAACTGCGTCAAAAGAAAGCAAGAAAGTCGCACAGATAATACTTGCTTGTAAAGTCCACTTATGTTTCACCAACTAAAGGAATTGTTTTGCTGAATATCACGAGTAATTTTATTGGTTTTAAAGTGTCAGTTTATCTGTTTTATCAGATAAATCACTGAACATGATTTTTATATACGTCAAAAATGAGCATTAAACTTCTTATAATAAATAATTTACTAAAACGTTATCATGAATTTTCAGTAGAAAGCTATCTTTAATGACGATAGGGATAGATATGTTTCATCAATTTATAAAAAGCTGCTGAATTTTTTCACCTTATTTTTGAAAAATCATTCATTTGACGCCTTATTAACTATTATTTATCATTAAACTCATCGAATAAGCTCCTTAAAATCCTATGGATATGAAAGGCTTCAATCATTTTTTGAGGGGTGCTGCGTATTTCCAAAAGAGAAAGCTCTGAGAGTTTTTTTTTATCCTAAAAAGAATGTAAATTTTATGAAATCGATGCGTTATCAGTTTTCTCCGTTTTTAATGTTTGGTCAATAACTGGTTGTCACTCAGTTTTTTGAAACCGGGTACTGATTGAGTTCTGATTTCACAAAATTTATTTCATCCTTTTTAGGCCACCTTCAAATCGGTTGTGTTTTTCCTAAAATTGATTTTATTTCATGCTTTTGGAGACTGCATGAACCTCCCACAAAATGTTGATGTGATTTGTTGAGATAGTGTTAGAAATTACTTTGAAAATAATGGAAGTTAAATTTTTTGGCTATACCAATGCCACAAAATTGAACTTTACCTGACAAATTTCCTCCTTTACCGCCACTTGGTTTACATGTCCTTCAGAAGAGACTGAAAGATAAGTAAGCTCAACATTTTGGCGAAAACAGAATCAAAAGTTACGCATAAACAAATATAGAAAAAGTAAAAACATATGACGTAGTCGATGTTGGTTACAAAAATATTCCATCAACTCTTCGTAGGTACCTGAATAGTTTTCATAAAAATACTCTAAGCCAGATTGCTTTCCATGCACTGAGATCAGAATTCATGCATTAAACATCACGCGAAAGCATTGCTTGAAGTTTTACTTCAAAGCGGCTTTGTTCTGCGCCACAGTCGGCATTCATCAAAAGAATTTTAATGCAGACCTTCAGTAAAAATTCACAAAGGTGAGCGTTTTGATTTCTTGGTGTTTTTGCTACTTTAACCATTATATTCAATTCCTCAAAGCATTCTTAGCAATATATAAAGTGTATAGTCGCATCTGAGTTTATACTGAAACGCAGAAATGGAAACTATATTGCATTTATAAAACATACAAAATATTTTCGCGGCTATTTCTTATTGTTTTATATTCAGACCTTTGATGACCCATGATATTATCAAGGATTTCATGTATTTGATTGGAACTAACATGCACCTAAGGTGGTTAGCAGATTATATTGTAGTTTTGATAGAATGTATGTATATGGGTTGCGATAGCTATCAGCGATGACCTTATTTGCTGAGTTATGGATATGTATGTATTTCGATTTTCTATTGCACAACTTTATAAGGCAACGCCTTTTCCGTTAAAATTATATTCTGATAAATTCATGTAACCAATCTATTAATCATGCAAAAACTGAAAAAAAACTCACCAAGCATCTTCCGCTTTAATCAAATCGAAAAACCGGTGAAAATGATCTGTTGAAGATCATCGATATCTTCGCTTGAAAAAACGGAAAGGTGAGAAAAATTACTCCCTGCAACCACAAATTTCTTTGAAAGATCATTTAACCCAATCAATTTAAATAACAACGCAAAGATCATACCCGAGTAATTCGAGAATCGTTACAACAAAACGTTCCACCTTAATATCAGGTTACGTGAAAATTGTTGCACGCAACTGATAATCCATTACTCCCGAACGAATATTAAGTGTATGTTGTCAAAATTACTTGCCAGCCTCCTTTTGCATGAACTTCTCATTTTCATGAGGGCATAAGATAACATCACTGAGATGCTTGCGTGTGTGCACAAGCTCTGAGGCAAGTGTGCGTTTAAGGAGAAGTAATGAAAAAATTAAATTAATTTAAAAATTTATAGGAAAATACGATTGGACTTGATTAATTTTTAAGAACACACAGACTTCACTTGAAAAATTGTTGTTGTAACTTCATACCAATATTGTACATTGAATATATCATTAGGATTCTCTAATCAAACATATAATATTAAGTAAATGGTAACAAGTTGGGTCCCTGCCTTCAATGGCAATGTAGTCAGATGAATTTTTGTTAACGCAAGATATATGAAATTTAATTTGATATCTTCTAATTATGCTTTGTATCCCTGAATGCTTACGATAAGTTTGATATTATACGATATCCTATAATATACTGTGAGTCCAATTAATATTGTCAGTCAAAATACTTACATGTAGCACCTCTTAATGTGTATTGAGAATCTAACCAGTCAAATACTTAACCCCTACTCCCAAGTCCGCATCAATAACCAACTCACCAATGCCTTTGACACAAATATCGGACTAAAGCAGGGAGATGGGCTGGCCCCTTTGCTATTCAATTTGGTTCTGAAGTACGTCATACGGAAGCTACCTGTCGATACGCGAGCGACATTACTATACAAGTCGAGCCAAGTAGTAGCCTATGCAGACGACATCAACATTTTGTCACGGTCATTAACAACTGCCAAAGAACTTTTCCTGAAACTCGACAGTGAAGCAAAACTACAAATCAATGAAAATAAAACAAAGCTCATGACGCAATCGAGGGAAAATACCCCAAATACACAAAATATTACACTTGGCGAATAGAGTATCGAAAACGTGAGCGAATTTGTGTATTTGGGCCCCAAAATAACGAAAACGGGTAATGAAAGAGATGAAATACGCCGAAAGATACAGCTCGCAAACAAAATATTTTATTCAGTTTTGACGATTTTAAAGACCAGCTGCAAAAACAGAAAAACAAAGCTCCAAGTACACAAATCTGTAATAAGACCTGTGTTATGCTATGGGTGTGAAATATGGACCCTAAACCAAGTATCCGCAATCATATTGAATGCCTTTGAGCGACGGGTCCTGAGGCGGATAACCGGAGCGAAGCTAGACGGGGACGAATGGTGAATTTGATACAACCATGAGCTGTATAAAATTTTTGATGAACCGAAGGTCTCAAGGATTGTAAGACTGCGGAAGCTGCAATGGGCTGGCCACATGAATCGTCTGGACGAACAGTGGATACCCACAAAGGTATTCGTTGGGAGAACTGAAGGGCGGGGACCAGTGGGGAAACAGAGGAAACGCTGGTCTGACTCGGTCGACGAAGACAGTTCATCGATGCTTGGATTTCGAAATAAAGGGACGCGGTCAATGCACCTAGGCAGTTGGAGGCGATATTTGCAGGAAGCAAAGATCCGAGAGGGGCTGTAGTGCTAAGAAGAAGAAGAAATACTTAAAGGACACTTAATGTGCCACCGCTGTTGGATTTTGAACAATACCCGACTTATTTTTTCCATCTCTCACTTTCGCCAACTGCTTGTAGTTGTGGGTCTTAACGATTTCTGGAAAAACTTCCCTCTTGCGATCTATTCGTTTTCAAATTTTAGTTTAGACCAGTTTCCTCAGTGTGAACTATTTAGTCACTAATTATTTTGGCATTGTATAGAAAACGAGGGTGGTTCAAATATGATGGAGATAAACGCTATATGTTTTGAAGGTCGTGGCTTGAGTATGTGATAGCTGGGTCCCTTACAAATAGTATGGCATCGTTTTTGTCAGGAGTGTATGTGTCACGCGCGACCACCATTGGGCAACGTTATTTCATTCGTTTTTAGTGCGGGAAGGCGTTAAAAGTACGGAAATTTTTCTGCGATTGCGAAATCAGTCCCTGGATCAAACTCATAATTTATATTAAGAATTTAAAGAGCTAAATATTTTAAGGATTACAATTTTTAATGCTGCTCTAATGTTTTCTTAGAATGTTCCCAAAAATATTGATGTCCGATAATAACAATATACATGAAAGGTTTTCGATTCCACAAGCTAAGGTCTTATTTGAATGATTACAAGTCACTTATCTCTTGATACTGACGATGCTTAAACATCTTGTTTAGTTCTTAAAATTGAAAGCAAATCAAAAAATTAAATACATAATATTTATTTTTGATTGGATCGCTTTCAGCTCCCCATTGGACACATCCGCAGGGTCACCCTAATCAGGATTGTTAACGCTTATTTAGAATTTATCACGACCACACTAATACAATTGCATTAGCTTAGAGCAATAATGTCAATGACTATTTTGAAATTTAGCGCGACAACGCTAAATTATCGCTATTACAGGTGTTAATGTTACAAATTACCCAAAAAAAAAAAATTGGTGAACTATGGAATCGAAAAGAAACAAAAGACCATACGCAGGGAAAATTTTTACTTCTTGTATTGAATTAGTAAAAACCTAAGCTGAACATAATATTAGTAGGAACTTTGCTTGAAAATTATAAATAAATTTCAAGTACAAATAAAATGGCACGGAACTCGAATTAGAGCTTAAAATAACAGGCTATCAGAATAAGACTCAGTAAAGCTCATTGACCCCAAGTAAAACATTTTATTCGAGGGTTTCATCACCAATTCTGTTCACAGGGTCACAAAAAGACCATCCCTCTCCCTTTTTGAAAAAAAATTACTGTACTCGTATACTGACACTTGGCGATAGCACAATATCATAACTTCAAAAAGCGGTAGGCCCGCCTCGGCTACTCTCGCCTGCGTTTTCCACTGGCTCTCTTGTCATAACAGGCCTTCACATATGTGCTCTTGTATCCTGTACCAATAATTGCTCCAGTTCCTCCTCCACAGTTTCATTGCCAACTGGATCCTTGACTGGCAACAGAGGTTTGAGTCCAAAGAACGCCTCGTCCAGGAATATGGCATCAGGCACCCCTTCCGGACGGTCCTCTTTTTGTTCCTGAAGAAACTCATTGGTGCTGCTTTCATTGGCTTGTCTATGAGAATCAGGTGGCACTGAAGCTGAAGTGAAGCTCGACTCTAATGGAATAACTAAAGCAATAGAGTACGATGTCACTTTTCTAAATTTTTAAGCTGAAACGGTCTAATATTAATTTCAATGTCAATTTACCTTGCAAATCTCAAGTTATAAAAACAGTTTTCAGCTTTTCAAGCAGTGCAGTTTGCAAGCTTGTTTGGTCTTGCTAATCCTTAACCCAGTTCAGCTTAACCATAGGATTAAATATGTGGCAAGCTTAAGCTCTTTGCTTTCGAGGATAGGCAGAAACCGCCTCTCATTTCAGATGTCCTCATCAGAGTGCACACCAGGAATTTGCGGTAAACCAATTTTTCACAAAATTCAGTTGAAACTAATTTTTTTTAAATTGAAAACCATCACCGTCAAATTATCCGAACATTTATCGAATATCTGAAATTTCTTTCCGGAAGAAGTATCAAAAGTGGAAATACATTCAAGGGAAGTCCCGGTTTAAGAACATTCCCTCTAGTCTCGCTGCAAAAACAACGAGATAGAGGAGCGCGATGGCTTCAGCCATCAACCAGAACGATCGTGTCCATCGCCAACGATGACGGGCGAAAAAAAGCTGAAACGAAGATTCGATAACAACGAAGAAAAATCGCAAATTTTATCGGTTATCGAGATCGAACAGTTAAGCAAAGCTAACGAGAAAGCTGAGAAGGTTGAGAAAGAAAACGAAGAGCTCAGACTTCGGATCCGATCAAGAGAAGAACTAGTTGGAAAATTGACGTTCAACAAAGCAAAAGTAATCAGCAAGACAGAAAAAGAAGTAAATTCAAAAGCGACTGAAGATAAGAAATCTTAGAAACCAAAACAAGAACCTGATCAAGAGGATGTGCTCAGCGCAGGCGGAGCAAACGTCAGCACGAATTATAATGTAGCGCTAGCTGGACTAGAAGATTCCATGAGTATTGAAGAGGATACAGGCAATAAGACTTCTGAACATTGTACAGCTAATCGATTTATCGAATATTTAAAAATTAAAAATAGGGAGAAAAAACTTAAAGTTTTGTCTGCTGGTCCGTCCGTCAAGGTCAATCAAGAGAAAGAAAAAGTCCCACCAATCAATGTATTTGGGCAAATAGGCAAAGATATGTTTCGGCTTTTGGCAGCCAAAAATAAGTAAATGATTTTGAGATTAAAAGAGTTAATGCCGATAAACTAACAATTAGAACTAAGTCATTGGTTGATTTTCAGGCAGCTGAAAGTGCGTTGAATTCTGGAGATGTTCCGCATTTTACATACATATTTATTGAAGGGTCTGGACTGCGGAATGGACACAGTCGATCTCTTTCAGGTGCTTCAAGAAGTTGCACCAGAAATAGAATTTATTTCCGATAAGACTTTAACACAAAGATCCAAATTTCCAGCAAAAGTAGTTCAAGTGCCCTACAAAAAAATAAGGTACTTGAACTTCCGTTATTTTTGGTCATCCAGCATCATATCGAGGATACCCCCGGTATTATGAAGCAAAGGTGAAATTTACTCCAAAACAAAGTCAAGTACACCACAGTGTGATGCCTACCAACTTCGTTAAGCCCGGACTGTCATTTGCACTTGCTACGAGAGGACAAGCAGACAAAGTAAATAAAATAAATAATGTATGGAGCAATAATGAGCTGCTCCTTAAAATTTATCAACAATTAAATTCTTTATCGGAGAGAATCGATAAAAAAAATTCTAAAAGGTACTTTGTTTCTCAGCGCTTAGGGCTTTCAAATGCCTCAAAATAAGTTGTCATCAAGTCACATTTCCATGGATAGGATTCGTTTCATCTCGGTCAACGTCAGCTCCATTGTTAGTCCACATTGAAGTGACTGTCTCTCTGAGTTCGTTGTCAAGCAAAAGCCTGACATCATGCTTCTAACTGAAACCCACCTCAATTCATGGCACTCCATGACATTCAAGGATTTTGAATTCGTAAGAAACGATAGGGTTATAGGTGTTGGGGGAGGTGGCACCGAAATATTGTTAAGAAGGCCCTATAGTTTCCAAAATATTGAAAAAGTTGAATTCAAAAGCTTTGAATCTCTTGCAGTGTCCATTATCAAAATCTCACTGCCAGGTGGGAATAACCTCTTCGTTATCTCTGCCTGTGCAACTGGGGGAACTGTTCTCAAGCTCAAGGAAGAACTCAATTCCTTGTTTGAAATACTCGAATTGAACAGGCTTCATAGTTATTATATTCTTCCTGGTGACCTGAATGCCAAGCACACATCATGGCTGAACGCCACTAATAATCCAAGAGGTGTATTTCAGAAATCGTGGATAGCAGAGAACCAAATTGAATACAGGTGCAATCTATATGGGTCGGAGTTCCCAACATACCCTAGGACAAATTCATATTTGGACCTCTGCATTGCAGACGCAAGACTCAAATTCAGCTTTAATTGTGCTCAACGGAAACTGCAGGTGCTTCCTTACGATAGCGACCATAACGCAATCGTGATGGGAATCAATCATCAAAGGGATAATGTCTTCCTCATTCCAGTTCAACATGAAAATTATCGGTTGAGTTTCAAAAAAAAAGACTTTGAAAAGTTTCCACACGAACCAAATGGTGTTTTTGCGAAAGTGAATAGCATATTCCGTAAGAAGTCTCGAGTAAAGGTATCGAATCTTGAAGTCACTAGTGATGAGATAAAACTTCTCGATAGGGCTGATATCGAAATTGATAGTACGACTCCGAATAGAAATGGAAGCAGGATTATATGGGATGGATAATCTTGCCCTGATTGGAACACATTTTGAATTGGTTCATCTACCGAGCCCTGAATGAGGGAATGAAATTTTTTCAGAAGTCGTTGAAGCAAAAGTTTCCGACTTCAAATCAAGCCTGAACGGTGAGTGAATTCTTCATTTCAATGAAATATTAACATCTGACCTCATGCCGAGCTTGAATCTTATTGATTATTTTGTCAGCTATGAAGCTATGATTCGTAGGATAAACAATAAGAAACCATGTGGTACTGATGGTATCCCAACTGTAGTTCTCCGACATTTGCTTGAGGTTGCTATTAGGAATTTTTGCATATTGTTCAACAACATGTTGAGCAATTCATATTTCCCAAATGAGTGGAAAAAGGCTAAGATATTTCCGATCTTGAACAAGAGAAAAGAATCTTCATGCGCTAAAAGCTATCGCTCAATCAGCTTGCTGCCTAACATCAGCAAGGTCTTTAAAGTGATACTCAACAAAGCATTAAACACCCACATTGAGAAATATGAGTTGATGCTGAATTGCCAATTTGGTTTTCGTGCCAGGCATTCGACCATACATGCAATAACGAAAGTAACCTCAGACATCTTTTGGATACTGAATGATAGAGAATTTGTTGGAGCATGTCTCATTGATATGGAGAAAGTCTTCGATACGTTGTGGTTAAATTTTTAAACTCCTCCAGGACAGGTCCCCCAGACACCTTGTCACCGTGATGTGAAATATGTTATACGGGAAATCGTTCATTGTAGCTGATGGAAATCTGACAACAATGCGTGAATTTAAGGTCTTGAATGGTCTACAGCAGGGAACAGTTACTGTGCCTCTGCTCTTCTTAATATTCATTCGCAAGCTATTGAACAGCTTTGATTTTAACGTCTCACCAACGCGGTAGCATTTGCCGATGATCTGATTATCTATATGGTAGACTGAAAAGCTCCACTAGTTCAGAGCAACCTCCAAAAAATGTTCAATGATATGCAGCTGTACACTGACAATTGGCGAATGAAAATCAATGCGAAGAAATGCGAAACAATCTTGTTTCAGATGACGCTGCAGGGGTCAGTCAAGACCTAAAACGTGATCGGAAGGATTTCCATATCATGGCTGGCGAGGGTAGTTTAGAACGGGCTCCATATAAATCCTGTGTTTGATACCTTGGTGTTCATTTCGATCAGCATCTGTACTATACTAAACATGTCGAAATCATGCTCAGTAAGGCACAAAAAGTAGTTTTGGTCGTATGAAACCTCTTTCGTTCCAGATACATTGATCAAAAGGTCAAAATTTTCTGTTGTAAGACCCTGCTTAGACCAGTTTTGACATATGGATGTCAGATCTGGTACAACCAGAGTGCTAGTATTATGGAAAGGCTAAGAGTTTTCGGAAGAAAATATCTCCGGGGATGTACTGGTTTGTACAGAAAGCCTGAGACGGATTGGGAGTATCGAGTAGAAGAATTTATCAAACTGCTCAAGTGACAAGAGTCGATATCTTTATATTGAAACTTCTTCGGAATCATATCGCAAGATCTGTAACAGTGAGTGAAAATCCTTTGATTTTACAGTCGTTCCACCCTACAGATGGGTATACTCGTATTGCGATTTGTCTCACTACTGGTTTCGTTCCTCCAGAAGCATTCATGTATTTTGACATGAATCGATATGTTTTTGATTCTGACGGGGTCCCAGTTATATATCACATATATAGACGGGCCACTGATAAGAAGATAAAATATCCTTAGGATTTGAGCTCACGAGATCAACGATTCCAATGGAGATACTCATTTGCTAGATTCGTTGAAGCTGATCGAGCTGAGACGGAGCAATCTAGGTATTGGTTGCTGAATGAGAATGTCTAATTTATTCGTATTTATTTTCAATTTTTGTGTTTTTCGTTACATAGTTTTTGAGTTCCAGCTCATTATTACTACATTAAGTGTTGTTGTTTATTTGAGTTAAAAATTAGGGATAGGTTAGATATATGTTATGTTTATTATATTATGTTTAGAGATAAGGTTAAACGCGTAGGTTAGGAATATTGTGATAGAATTTTTTAGTATAATATAAAGTTTATGATTGAATTTTATTAGAATTAAGTTATAACATATTAGGTGCAGGGTCAAAGCTCACTGTTATGTTGAAATTACAAATAATTTTCGGATAGTGTTAGTTGGTTTTTTTCTCCTTTTTCCAAATCAAATCATAGAATATGTAATAATCTCAATTAATTTGAATTTGCTATAGTTTTTTTGATAAAATGTGTTTAACTGATAACGTATAACTTAAGAGAGCCATTTGGGCCATTAAGTGTTTGTATGTTTATTGTTTGGAATTTGCTTTATATTCTTTGAAATTTATGATGATTAGTTTTGAATAAAGCATTTTTTGACTTCGGTTTTGACAAAATATATCTAGGGACAATACTACAGACATCATCACTGTAAGTCCAAACGTTTTAAATTAAAACACTTTTGGCGTTTTGATTCCCGTCCCAATTTTAAAACACTTTTCGGGAGTTTTAATAATTAAAACACTAGGCGTTTTAATTAAAACGCCTAATGTTTTAATTAAAACGCCTACTGTTTTAATTAAAACACTAGGCGTTTTAATTAAAACGCCTTGTGTTTTAATTAAAACATCAGCCATTTTGAATAAAACACCTGGTATTTTAAATTAAAACATCTAGACGTTTTTATTTAAAACGTTTTAAGTGTTTTAATTATTAATGCGTATTAAAAGTGTTTTAAAATTGGAAGGAGAATTAAAACACCAAAAGCGTTGTGGATAATATGTATTTGATTGTACTGCAACAGGTTTTACCTTACTCAACAATGAGGAGGACGAGAAAAAATAAGGCAAATGTGGTATTCGGTCAAGTAGTCGAGAAGTCATTGTGCTTACATTGTGCCTTTGATGAGAAACCTACGAAATTTATCACTTTCATACACTCATAACACCTTTGCTCTTACTTCACTGCTTTAAACAGGAAGTGTCAAGATTTAAATACCACGTCTACTTTAAATAGAACTTCATTATTTGTTGCACAATTTCCACAAAGAATTACTGTAGAACACATATTGACAGACAGAAGTAAGTATGTGGACGAGAACTCGAACCAAACTTTCTTTCACTCTTATATACTCACAATACCTTTTCTCGCACTTTCCTGCTATAAACAAACAGTGTTGAAGCTTAACTACCACTTTTTCCACTTTGAACGAAACTTCATTATTTTTTGCACAATTTTCACAAAAAATTTCTAAAGAACACATGTTACTATGTGTCTGTCAATTGACAGACGTGTTTTGGCGTGAGCTTGAAAGCATTTTCAATAAAACACCTAGGCGTTTTAATTAAATCGCCTGGTGTTTTAATTAAAACGTTTTCCTTGATGTTATGTCAATTAAAACACTTAAAATGTTTTTTTCTCGAGAAAACGTTTGAGACGTTTCAATTTAAAATGCTTACCGTTTTATTTAAAACACTATGTGTTTTAATTTAAACACGTCAAACGTTTTTTTGAAAAAACAACACCATAAGTGTTGTAATTAAACCACTTAGGTGTTTTAATCAAAACGCTTTAAGTGTTTTTTTCAATAAAACGTTTGAAGCATTTTAAATTAAAGCGCTTAGTGTTTTAAATAAAACGGTAAGTGTTTTAAAATAAAACGCCTGAAGTGTTTTATTGAATTAAAACATTAAAAGTGGTTTAATTAAAACGTTTAGGCGTTTTAATTTAAAACGTTTGGGTTTGCAGTGATGATGTACAATTACTCTGGCAGGTAGCGCTTTTTGAAATTCTGGAACAGAACAATGTGAAACACCACCAATTTTACAATATTACTCATTACGTCGGGCAAATGGTGCCACCAGGTAAAATGTAGCCAAATGCTGTAATCCCGTGTGGTTATCGCGATCACGGAGAAACGTATGATCAATTCGGTCAGGGCTATGATTTTGTGTAACCAAATCATCAATTTGAAGAGCGTGTTTAAGTTTATTTCAAGGCAAGAGCTCAGTATACACTCACTTAGGGATAGTCGTGGATATTAAGTCCTTCAATGTTGACATTTTAAGTACAAATCCCCCGACATAAACAAACGTAACTTGAACACTAGCGAAACGTCACCAGGACGTTTAAAATTTCAGCTATTTCGTCAATAGCTAGAAGATGGTAGATCAAGAAAACTCACCATAGATATGTCCGCTGCTAAGTACAGTAATGCAAATTGACCCGCGTTCGTTGGAAGCTTTGCTCGAGTTAGAATCCAATCGGATGCAAGAACGATGACAATGCGACAAAATTAATTAAGTACGGAAAAATAAGGACGGCTGCGATGTGAAAAATCTGCATCGAATGTATTTTCGGCTCTCCAAACCGTCTTTCTACGTCCACCCAATTTGGTCATTCCAAGTTAGAAGTTCCAAATTTGATGTAATGAATGAGCGGCAAAAATTGAAAATTGTTTCTTGATTTTGTACTAACCTACGAAGCACTTACTACAAAATGCTCAGAAAAAAATTTAATAAATTTCATGAAACTGGTGCCACATTAGTTTATCTTCGTTTCATTGGTAATTTTGGTGATGAAACAGGGAAATTGATTTCATCCTTTTAGGTTGGTTCGAATCGGTTTTTTTCTGTTTTATTTTATGCCTAATTCAAAACAAGTACAAGAGGATTTTTCCCCGTCTAACGAAGAAAAATCTGATTTGTAGTTGTTAAACATGTTACTTAGTATTAGTTAGTGCACTAATGAGCTCAATTTTTTAATGATTTTGAATTAAAATTGATTAAATACTCGTGGGATACAATTTGTATGAAATATTCATAGCACTTTATGAGTAAATCAGTTTTTTTTCGATTACGCAACACAATAATTATTTGGATACGGCAAAACATATTTGCGCGCGATTTATACTGACGGACAATTGTATACCTTCTTGTGACTTTTCTCAATAGACATTTTTGTGGCATTTCTCAATAAATTTGATAAGTGCTCCACCTTTCAATGTAATTTGAATGTAACCATCAAATTGACGAATCTGTTCTTACCTTCTTCTTCTTCTTCTTCTTAGCACTATAGCCCCTCTCGAGCCTTCGCTTCCTGCAAACAGCGCCTGTAACTGTCTTGGTCCATTGACCGCGTCTTCCAATTCCAAAATCCGAGCAGCGATGAACTGTCTTCGTCGACCGGGTCAGATCAGCGTTTCCTCGGTTTCCCCACTGACCTCCGGCCTTCAGTTCTCCCAACGAATACCTTCTCGGATATCCGTTGCTTGTCCATACGATTCATGTGTCCAGCTCATTGCAGCTTCCGCAGTCTTACAATCCTTGGGACCTTCGGTTCGTCAAAAATTTCATACAGCTCATGGTTGTATTGAATTCACTATTGGTCACTGTCTAGCTTCGCTCCGATTATTCGCCTCAGGACCCGTCACTCAAAGGCGTTCAATATATTTGCGGGTGCTTGGGTTAGGGTCCATGTTTCACATCCATAGCAAAACACAGGTCTTATCACAGACTTGTATACTTGGGGCTCTGTTCTCCTATGTAGATCGTCAATACTGAATAAAATATTTTATTTGCGACCTGTATTCTTCGGCGTATCTCGTCTTTTTCATTGCCCTTTTTCGCTATTCTCGCTAACATTCTCGGTACTATATTCGCCAAGTGTGATATTTTGTTTACTCGTATTTGAAGTATTTTTCCTCGACTGCGTCATGAGATTTGTTTTATTTTCATTGATTTGTAGCCCTACTAGTTTTGCTTCACTGTCGAGTTTCAGAAAAAGTTCTTTGGCAGTTGTTAACGACCGTGACAAAATATTAATGTCGTCCGCATAGGCTACTACTTGGCTCGACTTGTATAGTAATGTACCTCCCGTATCGACAGCTTCCTTATAACGCACTCCAGAGCCAACAAAAATTTGGTGTATGTCTGTGTTGAACTA
The DNA here is from genome assembly GCA_963969285.1 of Odontomyia ornata. Lineage (NCBI taxonomy): Eukaryota > Metazoa > Arthropoda > Insecta > Diptera > Stratiomyidae > Odontomyia > Odontomyia ornata. Next base: position 21,434,263 of record OZ017739.1, read on the forward strand.
CCTGCATTTTTAAAATACCTGCTTGACTGTGAACAATGGTCTGTTGTTGATCTACCTGCCCTAAAACCACCTTGATACTCCCCGATAATACTGTTGGCGTATGATCTGATTTTATTTTCTAAGATTTTAGAAAATATTTTGTACGCCGTACAAAGTAGTGATATGCCTCTATGATTTTCGCACTGTAGCTTGTTACCTTTTTTTGTGGATGGGGATCATAATTGATTGGCACCACTTTTTCGGCATATGTTCTTGTTGCCAAATGTACTGGATGACTTTGTGAATAGCTTGATGAACACTACTGCCACCATATTTGATGAACTCCACTGGAATCTCATCGATGCCCGGCGCTTTATTATTCTTTTGGGCTTTGATGATGGAACAAACTTCATCCAGAGTTAGTGGGGCCAATAGTAGCTCTCCGCAGGCATCTATATTCCCCGATGTTCTGGAGCTGTGTGGAGGATTAAGGAGGTGCTTGAAATATTATGGCCATCTTTCCTTAATCTTGGTTTCATCAGCGATGATATTGCCGATGTCATCACGATAGAGCGTGGTTTTGGGCTGATGGCCACGTTCCAGGCTTTCCACTACTTTGTATGCATGTCTTGTGTTGTTGCTCGCTAAACTTATATCTATACTTCTCAATTAATCGTCATAGTATTTTCTTTACTTAATCCTGATTAACATATCTTATTCGCTACTCTTCTGAGATTTTCATAGTGTTCCCTCTTCATCCTGGTTTTACTACCTACATATTCTTTATACGCCTGATTCTTTTTCTCCAACGCATTCTGGCACTCATCATCGATCCAATCATTCCTCTAGCACCAGGCTTGATGTCCGATCGTCTGTTCTACCATGGTCCTGATAGCCGCTTTCACTTCCATCCAGAGCTCGTTGCTCGTCTTTAACGGTACGTCTAATAAGATGGGAGCCGGCAGATTGTTGAGGGTCTCCGTGAAATGTTTGGCTACAGACACTATTTAGAGCCTTTCAATGTCAAATTTTCGTAGTGGGCTGGTCTTCGCTGAATATGAATTTGACATACAACATCGATGATCTGAGTTACAACTGGCTCGAGGCCCAACGTTGTTGGATCAGAACATGTTCAATCTGGTTTTGTGGGTTACCATCCGGTGATACCTAGGTCACTTTATGAATGCGTGGATGTGGCAAGCAAGTCGAACGTATAACTAGATTTTTGCTACACGCAAAGTCAATCAGGCGCGGGCCGTTGTCATTTGTTTCATCGTGGAGGCTATATCCTCCAGTCGTTACCCGACGAGATAGCTTATTGCCATGCTTAGCGTTGAAATCACCCAGAATTATTTTTGCGTCGTTTGTGGGCAACGAGTCGACCAGTCTTTCTAGGTGATTGTAAAACGTTTCCTTCGTTTCTTCGTCCTTTTCTTCGGTCGGGGCTTGAACATTTGTCAGCCAAATTTTGAAGAATTTCGCTTGATACGATCGCACACAACCGTTCATTGACTGCCTGATATTAGAACGTACGACTTGAACTGCCTATTCACAATGAAAGCCACTCCGAATTCTCACGTTCCAGTAGGCTTCCCACTATTGAATATTGTGTGCGATCTGATGTCCTGAGGTTTGTTTCCAGTCCAGTTCGTTTCCTGGACTGCCAGTATTTTTAACTTATATTGACTGGCCTGTTGTGAAAGGTCCTTAACAGCACCAGGGTAATTGAGTGATCTGACATTCCATGATCCAATGCCATAGTCCTTTTTTCGTTTGCGAGGTCTTTACCGTGCGTCCAATCCATCCGAAGGCCTATCTGCAGGTTTCGAAACAAGTAAAGGTTTTCCAGGGATGGGGAGTTAGCTCACCACCTAACCTCCATTCCGACGGCATGGTTATTGCGTCGATTCCGTTATCAGGTGCGAAAGATTCGCCTTCACCCTCTTACGTCTTCACAAAGGAGGTGTGAGTAGGATTTAGTAGCAGAGATGTAGATGTATTTACAGTTATTAGCATTTCTCGGTATTTAATGTTACATTATTGGGGAACCAGTAAACCCAATGTACACCCCGAGAGCATTTTTACTTCTTCTTCTTCTTTGTAGCACTACAGCATCTCTCGGGCTTTCGCTTAGAGATAGTTCGAGTATCTCATTTTTATGACCGTATTGATTTTTTTGGAACTTGGTTTGGTCAGCACCATGCTCCTCGTGTGCTTACTCAGCTATGATATGATCTGCTTTCAGTATATATCACCACTGAGTGAACACTCGTAGTTTGTCCGAAAAATCCTCCGAACTAAATCACGTTGCTTCCAGCGAGATTTGAACCTGGAACCTTCGGCTTATTTGTTCATGCTCTAACCACTAGACCACACAGACTACCCGAGAGTATTTACTACCATTTAATTGGGGGGTTTGGATTGGTGAAACAAGGGGTTCCCTCCTCCTTTCTCAAACGGGCTTGGGACCGTCTATGGCGGAGTTCTCACGTTGCATCTTTGATTTCCCTACGCTAGCTATATCTTTCAAACTGTTTCTCTTCTGTATAGCTGCCTTATAGTATTTGTTCTTTGATACCAATACATTAGCATTGCTTGAGAAGCACATGAGGGATTAATGCTTAAAATGAATATGGATGCAATTAGAGTGATGATGGGAGCAGAAGGAATGGATCTTATTAAGCTGAAATTTACTGTCATTTATTTGAAAAATATATGACTAAGGCATGAATTAGAATTATTCACTAATTCTTAACATACATATTTTTTAGTGACTAAAAGCAAACAAAACGTTCAAAAATGATGTGCGGTATGAAAAAATATATTAAATCCTTAATCTGTATAAAAAGCTTCTTTCACCGCCCCTGTGCAATGTAATACTTATTCGTTTCTAAAAAAACGCTCAATAAGATCATACATAGAAATTTGCCTTCACTCGATTATTGTGGGGTTGTCATGTAATCACTACAACCTAAGGATTGCCTTAGATGTTCATTTAGGAAAATTCGTAATATTATGAATTTCAAAGATGACTTTTATGAAAAATTAAAACTACCCCGAGATTTTTAGACAACTTTAAGTTTCAATAAGAACCGTTTATGAGAGGAAATATTTATCTTTTTTAAGTTTATACTAGTTTGTTTCGTTATATCAAAAAACATTGAAAATAATAAGGCTAAAGAAATCGTTTGAGGGAAATGATTCCTTTGGATTTTCATTATTTTTAAGTATTTCAACTTTAAGCTATTTTTTTTAGAAAAACTGTGAGATACCAGCTTTTATGAGAAATGACAGTAATTAAACGCAGTGCCTTATGATTTCCAAGGATTGGAATAATTTATTCGTAGTAAATTGAACGAGAGCCGTATGAAATTTTAAACATAGTATAAATATCGAATTTCATTTGATTTTAATCAGTTATTGTAATTCTTCTTTTTTCTTCAGTTTTCGGCACAAAAAATGGGGTTTCGCAAATATATTTTTTAGTACTGTAGTATGCAACAAATCATTAAAACGAAAATTTCCTCGAAGTATGTATTCACATTCGATTCTCGAAATCTCAAAATGTATCTTAGTGAAATCAACGTAACTAGATCTTATAATCAGATAGAGACCCTAGTAAAAAGACCAAAAGATACAAAAAGAAAGCGAATTATAAAAGTTAATGTAAACAAGACATTTGCTTCAAAGTCCTCGAGTCTTAAACGTTTTTCCCTGGAATTCTTTCAATCTGTGTTTAAAGTTTTTCTTAAACTTGTCTAGTTTTATTTCCAACGTTAATTCCAAACAAATTAAACTTCAAAACGGCTTTCATTTATCAAGCATGTTTATTGAATTTCAACTTCACCGCTCAGAAAGCAAATCAGAAAAACAATTCAAATAGAAAATAATGAATAGTTTCAATCTTCTTTGCCGATATCGTGTTTGCAAATACAAATCAACGCTGCACCCTACATCCCCTTGGCTGAAATTCCAGAACAGACAAGAGCGAACAAGCCATCTAGTCACAAATTTCTCATCTGACTTTCCGCCTCATGAATTTTGCTTTCATTAATTCCACAAGATTAACCTGCAACACCATCTAACTGCTACTAGTACAAATGGACGATTGGAGATTTATTTCTTTTCTCTTCCTCTTGCCTCTTCAGCCGGCATTGAAGAGATACAACTTGGAACTTTGAAGAACTTGAAAGCATCTGCTCCAAGTCCAAGAGTCTCCAACAGGTACCTAATTGGGGCCACACACGTAGCGCGGCCTTCGAAGCATTCATTTCGCCTCAACGTTATTGCGGTCTGAAATGGAAGTTAAGAAGTCATAATTTGTTCAGAGGTCGAGAGCAGCTAAATATTTTTTTATTTCTATTATATTATTAGGTATAATATTAAAAATTCGTTGGTAGAATTACTGAGTTTACAAAAAAATAATCTATTTGATTTATAGAGAAGGCAAATTTTTAAAAAATAACAAAAACTTGCAGACCAAACTCAAATTTTGCACACAAAGACAACATCGTTCTTCATTCAAAAAGCTTCAACTTATTTGATTATTATTTAAAATTATTCATACAGAAACAAATAAGACTCCGAAACGTAGTCACATCACGCTATGTCCTTGTTAACTAAAACTAACGTCTAGACATTTCGATTTCGAAATCGCTCTTTTTATTGGCGGTCTTATGGAGCATAACGGAGTAATATAGAAGATAGATACCTCAATGACTGCAATCTTTATGTATCTAAAGTACGACGGATGCTACAAGGAATAGATACATGAATGGTTCAAGAGGAGCATTGCATTGATTTCTTCAGCTGAATGTTGAGGGAACATTATACTGTACAGCAAGTACCGACAATGTTAACGAGATAATGCCATTGAGACATTTTTGCAAAGGGAATTCCGCAACGCTTGCAATTTCATCGAATAAATAAGGATAACGACATCATGTTGAATATATCATACAGAGTATTATCTTCTTATTCATTGAGTTCTTGGGTACATTGTGAATGTCATGAATAAATGCATGAATGAACTCAGAGGTGAGTAAGAGTACTGAATATGATTTAAGAAGCATTCATAGTAACTTCAAGCGCATGGAATTATATTGAAGAATATCCACTTTGATGAGACAGAGGAGGTAAAGATTTTCTATTTAATCAGGCATTTCTTTTTCATTCCTTCATATGGAAACCAAGCGCACATGGATGTTTAAATAGAGCTCAATTTTAAACTATGCAATAATCGTAGGAACCATCAAAGCTACTCTATTGCTCATTAAGAGCTTAAAGCTGATAAAATTCATTTTGACTGCATGAAGAACAGACTATCGTCCCCTCAAAAAAAGAGAGAAAAATATTGGTATCCTTGCAATATTCCACATAGAGGTGAAAAATGATACAGGTTATATAAAAAGTCCCTACAGATGCTAGTTCTAAACAAGTTGGGTAAACAGACCTACGCTCATGTCAGAAGGGTTTTGTATTCAACTTCTCAGAAATGCAGTCACCAGCAATGAATAACGTCAAGAAATAAGTCAAAGAGATGTGCACTTTCAAAAGAAAATCCATTGTTTTTCTACTTTCAACGGTCGCCATTTTGTTGCACACCAACAAAAATCACTCAAATCATAAATTCTCAAAAATATTAATGTTATTGACCTAATTTTAAAATTTCAAGAAGATCAATTCAAAACTGCAGTAACTGATTCGATTGAAAGTCAATAAAATTTCAAAATCATGTGTTATTGTTGTTGTAATTTAAGAAATTTCAAAAGGCTATAACTTCCGTGTATATCATTCGATTTTCATAAAACTTACAAAGTGTAAGAATCCTTAGTAGGACTAAGTAAATATCCAATTTTGTTCAGTTTAAGGATACCGATTCAATTTTATTGTGGAAAATGTGAAATTCGAAGATCATACTATTATTAACAAAGTTGAGCGAATTTCGACTTCCAAGGTATTTGTTGTTGTTGTACTCATAAACATCTACCACCATATTTTTTTTCAGATTTTTCGGATCACAGGTGTCCAATCGTGAGGGGGGACAAACATTTTTCATGTGTTACCCCTCCGAGCGCGTCCCTCGAAGCAAAAAGTATCCAATTAAGGCCTGTTTTGAAAAGCTCTCATCAAAGCCTTTTATTTGACACCCATATTGGCTATCTTTGATGATTTTTTTTCGGGGGCCACTCCTCTATATGGGGAAACCCCCCCTTAAATACCTTATAAAATTTTTTGTAGTTGAACTTTGAAGAGAGCACCACTTTACACCAGCATACAAAATTTGATTTTTCCAGCTTAAGTAGTTTGCGAGAAAAAGTGCTGTGAAACACGGACGGACGGACAGACAGGTCACGATTTTAGTAGGGTTTTGTAAAATTATTTCACAGAACCGTAAAAAATTTATTCGATGTCAAAAATATTTGCTTTTCTCTTAAACGACAAATTTTATCAAAAAATAGGTCAGACAAAATCTATGACCATGGAGTTATGGATCACCATTCCTAAGATACTCTGATATCAAAAGCTGGAGATATCGTCTTTTAAATAAAACGTGCAGGCTTGATTCCTTTATTTATAGTCAATTATTTTCTTTATTTAATATCCGAGGGCCAATTCTATTTTTTTGAAAAGCCGTAGGGCGTAGACGTATTTTGACTCCTTTGAGTCATCTTCAATGCTCTTCTCTATTTATCATTCGATTTCATCATCATAATTTTGCGCAGGGTATAAAAGAGTGATTTAACAACCTATAAGACTGTTACATTGAAAAATGAAACTTTGCCGCTAGGGGATCACAAAATCCGAAAACTGCATTTTTGATTCACCATTGTCTTGAAATATGTCCTTATAACATCATTAGGTGTCATCAAAATTACGTAAAATAAATATGAGTGTCTTATATACATAATTTAGTGTTGAGAACGATAGCATGTTCTATGACTCGATGGGAGTACTTCAGACTCGTGATTGTGAGGCATGAGTTAGAGTCCACCGTAAGTATTGAGTAGGTAAGAATTTAAATAAATAAATAATGGAGTGCAAAAGTAAAATTCCATTATCAGAATGAGTCAGTGGCGGGAAGTGGGAGAGGGTAAAAATCAAGTCAGAGGAATGGCTGCATAATAAATTTAAAGTTGTGTTTTTCAATTGGTGATTGAATATAAATTCGGATGCTTTGCTTAAATTTTTTGAGTTAAATACCGTTGATTTAAGTAGACTAAAAGATGCCTAAAAGCTTCTATGGCATACATCCAATTTTCGGGTAACTGTACTAGAGTTTTAAAATATTTAAGTCAAAGAAAAGACGAAGCTTTTAAAGATGTGCTAATTTCAGAATTCAACCAACACTGATTTTGAAACTTAAGAGTTGACGTTGAAATGTTTTTATGTTTTTCTAGATATTTTTTGTCTCCATAATAATAGATACAAATTTTCATCAAAATAAATCGAGTTAAATGGTCAGAACTATAATAACGAATTATTGCAAGTATTATGACTTTTGAATGGCCACCATTTCATTTTAGACAATTTGAGATTGGGTTTTATTGTAAGCTTCATCATACAGATACTGCACATATCTGAACTGAATTTTGTTCAATTCGACTTTTCGTTTAATATGGCTGCAATTTTGTTTTCGCTAGACTAATTTAAATTGCCCAAGATATCTTGATACACCTTTGTAGAACATTTGGTTGAAATCAACTTAAAACTGGGACTCAAGCACATGGACAATTTTCATAACATACCATATACTCGTATATACAAACGCAAAACGAAATACCCTCCGTAATAAGTACAACACGATAATCATTCCAGACAATGGAAAGATGACATTTTAGATATTGAAAGATGACATTTTAGATATTGATATCTTTAAGACTGAGCTTATATCAGCGAAGCATCCCAGCGTGGCTTAAACGAGATTACTGAAAGTGTCAAATAAATTAATGAAGAACGAAATCCCTCCTAAGCTTATCAGAATTAAGTCAACGTTTCATCAAATTTCCGAATGTCTAAAACATCCAGCAGAAGGTCTCGAACCAACGCCATTCAAAAGGTCTCGAACCAATGCCATGCGGGAGACGTAGGAAAGTCTAAAATGTAAATTTTTTTCAGTTTCTAAGGGTTTCCCAAAAAAAAAAAATTATAATACCCTTTTAAAACCGGTACCTATCTATCCATCTGCTCATGTGTCCGTCCGTCCTTCAGTGCGCCACAGCAATTTATGCAAGGAACTACAGAAGCATAGGTCATCAAATTTTGTGAACAGTGCAGAAGTTATTGATTAATTAAAGTTTCATAGACGTAATAAAATTTCAACGGATTTATGAGGTTACTCCATAAAAGGATGTGACCCCTCAAAAATATTTTTTCATAGAAAACCGAGTAGGGTATCACATGATAGATCTTGATGAGATCTTTCCATATCAGGTCCTGGAATCGCAATAATAATTACGCGGTGGACAAGGAAAGCGGGAAAATACGAAAAATTTGCATCCCCTCCTCGCGATTAGATACTCGTGTACCGAAAAATCTGAAAAATTAAAGAGTACAAGTAAAAAAACTGTATACATTCTTCGTTATCTCGGTGTTTTTGCGCCATTTAAAAATTCTCCAAATCAATATTCCTCCATTTTTCCAGAAAAACGCAAATAAATTTAATTTAAACAAATATATATTTCGGAGGTAAGAGTTCCTCCTTCTTCAGTGTTTTTTGGTATGGTTTAGTTCCAAATATTATCCGCTTTTTAATATTCCTCACATTTTACCTGTTTTCGTCTTTGAAACCTATTTCTTTCCCCTTTTCTTTATTATCACTTAACCTATATCCCTTTTAGGTCTTTGTAAAAAAATTATTACAAAGACCTACTAGTTTCGCGACCTGTCTGTCCGTCCGTCCGTCTGTCCATCTGTCCGTGCGTCACAGCTAATTTCCTCAGAAACTATAGAAGCTAGAACGCTCAAACTTTGTGAAAAGGTCAGAAATGATGGTCTCTCAAAAGTTAAGGCCTTGACAAAAATTTAAAATTTTTTCAAGGGGGTCCCCCTCATAACGAATTGACCCTTAAAAATTTTTTTTAATAAAAGCTAGTCGAGTGGGGTTGATTAGAACTTTTAGAATCTAAAATAAAAACATCATTTTATGAATTAGGGGGTTCAGGGGAAGGCAAAACGTACCAAAAATTTGTGTCCCCCCCCCCCCCCGCGATTGGACACCTTTCAACCGAAAAATTTGAAAATTATCACGAACGTGGGCCTTTATGAGTACCAGGGCAATAAATACCTCAGAAATCGAAATTCGTTCAACTTTGTTAATAACAGTATGATTTGCAGATTTTACATTTTTGCCCATAAAATCAAAACGGCACCTTTAAACTTTTTGAAATTTTGCAATTATATAGATTGATATGAGTTTTATATGTTTACAAAATTTAATTGAGATCGAATCATAATCAAGGGAGTTATAGCCATTTCAATTATATGGAATTACAACAACAATAACACGTGTTTATGGTTGATGTAGGGTTTTCCAATAAGAGGTGTTATTTTGATATTAAAAGAATAATGCCATTTTTGAATACAAATGATCGGTTGTTTATTTCATTATAAAGAATAAGGTATGCCGTCAATAACGAAGAACAACATCAGGCAAATAACCACCACGACACGCTTACAGGACCATATCCTTTTCATGAAATTTTCCATAACCAAATCGCAAAGTGCCTGCCCTATATCCTCGATAGCCTCACGAATTCCATCTTTGAGGTCTTGAATCGACGCTGGACCTCTTATTGGAAAACCCTATATATATTTATAATTGACTTAGGAATTTTATTTTCTTTCAATGTTCATGAAAATTTAAGGAATAGTGTTTCACTTGAACATGTTCAATCGGCCGAGCATTCAGAAAAATCATTTAAGCTAGATTGAAATGGCGGCTGCACTGTGCTTATGAAAGAAACTGTGCATCTTTTGTATAAATTTGAATGATTTCATATCCAAGTATTGGATGAATAATTCAAGTTATCGATTCACGCCATTAGAAAACTTGTTTCCAACCCTACGATGTATACAAAGACCTTTTGGTAGGAGCACTCTCCTGCTTACTCAACTTGTTTCATTTTATTATCCCTACTTAAGAGGTATCATTTATTTCCAAAATATGTCCAACTGGTTTTTGAGAAGCTGAATAGTGGAAAATATCACGGATTGAGGAAAAACCCTTTGCCGGACTCAATCAAAAGAAGATTGCCAGGAAGTGATACCAAATCCAGTACTTCCGCGAATTAAATGCCTGCCAAAGATCAACAGAGCAGATAACGAGATGCGTGAAATCATAACCTGCAGGGACGCCTCCACAATCAAAATCGCGAAATGGCTAGTGGAGGGATACAAAAAATGTGAAAAACCTCCAAGCAACTATTCAGTGAAAAACAGAGGAGAATTGATCGAGAAGTTAATGACAGCATAGCGCATCAAAGCAGACGAAATACTAGTATCTTTCGACGTGAAAGCACTTTTCCCAAGTGTCCCAGTAAAGCAGGCGTTGGCTTTGTTCGAGAATTGGCTAACTAGCCAGAGTGATTTCAAGACATCAAAGAAGCAAATAAGATGTTTCTACAAATTGGCAACTCTTTGCATGTCAGAGACCTATTTTACCTTCAGAGGAAGATATTTCAAGCGAAAATCCGACGTGGCGATGGGAAACCCATTGTCTCCCCTCTTGAGTGAAAATTTTATGGGATGGGTGGAACAAAGGATAGCTGAAGAGGGCGTCTTTCCAAGGATGTAGATCCGTTATGTTGACGACGTTCTCGCGATAGTGAAGAGGGATAAAATTGAAGAGACATTAAAGAAAATCAATGAAATACATGAAAATATCACCTTCATAATGCAAGTGGAGAGCACCAATAAAATGCCTTTTCTAGACATTAAAATAATAAGAAATAATAATATTTTAGAGTTTGATATTTTCAGGAAACCCACGAATACTCAGAGGATGATAACAGCTACATCACACCACTTGCACCGAGCCAAGATGGCAACGTTTAACAGTTGGATATACCGAATGCTGACGACTCTGTTAACGTAACAGCGATATGAGCAAGAGAAGACTTTTATTTTGGGTACAGCGAAGATGAACATATACAAGGAAAGCGAAATCTTGTCAATACAAAGGAAAATGGAAACAAGACTAAAAGTGGCGTCACTAACCACTATCTATGAAAAAACCGTAACATAGAACAAAATCAAAGAGCAGCAATTACGTATTCAAAGATCTTTGGGAAGATCGGGAAAATCCTGAAGAAAGTCGACATAACAGCGGTACCCACGTTCAAGAAATTCAAAATGGGATCCAGACTAGGTACACCTAAGGATAGGAAGCAAAAGGATGAAAAATGTGGCATATATAAAATTACCTGCCATCCATGCCAGATATCGTACGTTGGACAAACTAAGCGATAAGTCAAAACAAGGTTCAGTGAACATATCAAGGAAGCAGAGAAGCTAAAGTCAAGGAAAGCACCAAGTGATACAGCTAAGTCAATTCTAATGATCCAGAGGTAAAACAAGACGTGAGCAATAATCGGAAATTGGACGTATATGAGAGCCTTTGGATTATTCGACAACCGGAAAACGCACGGCTCAATGAAGATGTTGGCAACGGATACTCAAGGACTAGAGCCACCATAATCAAATCTAAATAACATTTAAAAAAATACAATAAGGAAAAAAGCAATAAATGATAACTCTTAAGTAGGGATAATAAAATGTAACAAGTTGAGTAAGCAGGAGAGTGCTCCTACCAGAAGGTCTTCGTAAACATCCTAGGGTTAAAAACAAGTTTTCTAATGGTGTGAATCGATAATTTGAATTATTCGTCCAATACTTGGATATGAAATCGTTCAAATTTATGCAAAAGATGTACAGTTTCTTTCGTAAGCACGGTGCTGCCGCCATTTTGATCTAGCTTAACTGGTTTTTCTGAACGCTCGGTCGATTGAACATGTTCAAGTTAATCACTATTCCTTAAATTTTCATGAAAATTGAAAGAAAATAAAAGTGCCTAAGTCAATTTAAATATATAGGGTGGGCCAGAAAGAATTGCGAATTTGAAAAAATCATTAAAAAAAAAACTGAGTACAATTCACATACAAATTTTTATTTCTATAAAAATTGACATCTGGGAAATTCATTTCTTAGAGATAACGTCATCCAGGTGTGCACCATCCCGCTGCAAACACTCTTCGAATCTGGCCCTCAAATTGGTAAAAACTCGTGGGCACATTGCACGGGGAATAGCTGCCATTTCTTCCTGGATATTGGTCTTCAACTGGTTAATCGTGGCTGGGTTATTGGTGTAGACTCTACTTTTTAGGTATCCCCACAAAAAAAAGTCCGGTGGCGTTAGATCCGGACTTCTAGGAGGCTCGTTTACGACCGCCAAAGAGGCATTAGCTGTATGGCATGTCGGGCCATCTTGTTGAAACCATGTCACACGATTATAGGCTTCAAATTGTTGCAGTTGTGGAAAGAAAAAATTCCTTAACATGGCTATGTATCGGTCAGAATTTACAGTGACAGATTGGCCTTGTTTTTTCGAAGAAGTAGGGTCCGATAATTCCGTTCTTGTTGACCTTGGGCGTCCTGCAGGCTTCTGTTTGAGAGTCGAACCAGCCTCTTCGAACTTTCTGACCCACGATCGAATCACACTTTCTTTCGGACACCGATTTAGGTCATGTAATCCAAACTCACGCCAAAATAAACGCCGAACAATAGCGCACGAATTGTGATTTTTAATAATGTTTAACGCAGAATGCACGTTGCGCTCCGGTGAAGTGATCCATCGCGGCTAATTTTCCGAGAACCGAGCTACTTAACCCCACCACCCGCGCAGTCCCCTCTCTAAAGCTTCAAACGCAAGAGTGTTTTTAAAATCGCACGCCTTTCTGGCCCACCTTGTGTATAGGGTTTTCCAATAAGAGGTGTTATTTTGAATAGATCTTGTGATTTAACACCTTGCGACTTCTCCCCTTGGGGTCACGTGAAAAAGAAGGCCTACGCCAACAGCCCAACGTAGATTCAAGACCTCAAAGATGGAATTCGTGAGGCTATCGAGGACATAGGGCAGCCACTTTGCGATTTGGTTATGGAAAATTTCATGAAGAGGATATGGTCCTGTAAGCTTGTCGTAGTAGTTATTTGCCTGATGTTAGTTTTTGCTAGTAACGGCATATCTTCTTCTTTATAATAAAATAAACATCCGATCATTTATATTAAAAAATTGCATTATTCTTTTAATATCAAAATAACACCTCTTATTGTAAAACCCTATATCAACTATAAACACGTGTTATTGTTGTTGTAATTCCATACAATTGAAATGGCTATAACTCACTTGATTAAGATTCGATCTCAATTAAATTTTGTAAACGTATATAACTTATATCAGTCTATATAACTGCAAAGTTTTAAGAAGTTTAAGGGTACCGTTTTGATTTTATGGGCAAAAACGTAAAATCTGGAAATCATACTATTATTAACAAAGTTGAGTGAATTTCGATTTCTAAGGTATTTGTTGCCCTTGTACTCATAAAGGCCCATGTTCGTGATAATTTTCAGATTTTTCGGCTGAAAGGTGTCCAATCGCGAGGGGGGGGGGGGGACACAAATTTTGGGTACATTTTGCCTTCCTCTGGACCCTCTAATTCATAAAATGATTTTTTTATTTCAGATTCTAAAAGTTCTAATCAAGAACTTTTATTTGATACCCCACTCGACTAGCTTTGATTAAAAAACATTTTAAGGGCCAATTCGTTATTAGGGGGGACCCTCTTAAAAAAATTTAAAATTTTTGGTAAGGCCTTAACATTTGAGAGACCATCATTTCTGACCTTTTCACAAAGCTTGAGCATTCTAGCTTCTATGGTTTCTGAGGAAATCAGCTGTGACGCACGGACAGACGGAGAGACGGACGGACGGACAGACGGAGAGACGGACAGACGGACGGACGGACAGATGGACGGACAGACGGACGGACAGACAGGTCGCGAAACTAGTAGGTCTTTGTAAAAAAATTTTTAAAAAGACCTACTATTTTTATTACAAAGACCTAAAAAGGATATAGGTTAAGTGATAATAAAGAAAAGGGGAAGGAATAGGTTTCAATGACGAGTCAATCAGTGAAGCAACATTTAAACAGTATATCCAGGCTGCTGACCAAAGCGTATAAAAACATTCTGAAGCTGCCAATGCTTACTCAAACTAGTTTGGTTTACCAATTGGCAAAATCATTAACCTTTAGTCAAATTATTATTATGGAGAAAGCGAAGTTTATCTACAGAAATTTAAAAACTAAAGGTTCGGAACGAGCGCCATTAATTAAGGTATCACAGATCAACCCATATAATGCGAGGAATGCAGATCAATTCGTAATACCTTTTGCCAGAACGGATCGACTAAAGAACGATGCAACGAATGATGGTCTGCGTATATATAACAATCTACCAAAAATTGTTAAGGCGAGCGTTGTGCGACGAAGAAAGAGTGATGGAGAGAGTGGTAGGGAATGGAGGTAATTAAAAAAAAAAAAAGCAGGTAAAATGTAAAGAATATAATAAAAAACGGATAATATTTGGAACTAAGCTATACCCAAAACCACTGAAGAAGGAGGAACTCTTACCTCCGAAATATGTGGAATTTATAAATTTCACATTTTTCCCAGTAAAATTGGATCGGTACATTTTTCCCAAGATAGTTGAATATAAGATCGTTCTAGCTTCGAGTCTTATTAGTATCAAAATGCATTTAATTATAACTATTTGAATTTTATGTATCACAACAACAACAATACACCTTCTTAATATTTTATGGGCTTTTGATCCCACCAGGTGCTACATAATTGATCCCCCCAGGTGCTACATTATTGATCCCCCAGGCGCTACATTATTGATCCGATCTTCTTGAAAACTTCGGGACAGATGGATAGTTTAAATATCAATGATACTTGCTATACTGCATCAAACATGGCAGCCGCGTAAACTGGAGTAAAAGATAATTTCCTTTAAACCTACCATTTAACACAAATATCACAGAAGTGTTTCTTGTGTTTGTACATTACTTAAGTGACGTAAATGCATGCATTTCATGAGTTGAGTAAAAAACCGCTTCTAATGGGAGCGTCCCCTTGTCCAATTGACTTGTTTTCAGTTGAAATCGATGTTGGTCAAATTTACTTTTAGAGGGTGTAACTATATTTACCAGTTTGCATTTCTTCTCAAACATATGAGCCCACGGACTAGTTGAGCTCAAAAATGCTTTTTTTAGGGCTTTGACCTAAAAAAAAAACCCTATTGCAATTACGACCTGTGTCCGTCCGTCTGTATGCCACAGCACTTTCCTCCAAAACTATAGAAACTACAGCAATGAAACTTTGTGGGGGTTTAACAGGGTCTCTCCATATAGGGAGTTGACCCGTTAAACAATTATTTTCACCATTAGTAATCGAGTAGGGTGTCATTGGAAAGGTCTCAATGAAATCTTTTTAAAACATGTCTTAAAATTGCCTTACCGGTACCGACGGGGACAGGGGAAGGGGAAATGTATGAACTTTTCGCGTACTCCTCTTCGCGATTGGACACCTTTCATCCGAAAAATTTGAAAAAAATCATGAATGTATGCCTTTATGAGTACAACAACATCAAAAACATGAGAAGTCGAAATTCACTCAACTTTGTTAGTAGTAGTATGATTTATCGATTTTATGTTTTCTTGAATAAAATCTTAAGGGTACCCTTAATTTCAATAAAATTCAGTACACAGATGATTACACGCACACAGATCCTGAAAGTTTCATAAAGATCGAATGGTATTTAACGAAGTTATAGCGATTTGAATTTTCCTGTATTACTATGGAACAATATGCGATCTATTACTATGGAAGCATATGGCTATGGAACAATATACGCTTTTTACCGACTCAGGCACTACAGTTTTGCTAGGATTTGCATGAAAATTTCAGGAATGATAGGTATTATAAATATTTTTGAGAGCTGGTTCAGCTAGTGGTATCAGTAATCGTGAAACAAAATGGTGGCTATTTTAAATGCGAAGATTGAATAATTTTGAGGTATTTTCCCCAACTTGAACGTTTGAGGTGCATGCTTTGAACACTTGATGTAATTTAATGAATGACTGAGGATGAGAACCTACAATTAATACCTATACGTCAAGTCGAGGAGACAGGAGAGAGCTCCCAGGAAAAGGGCTTCGTAACCATTCTAGGATTTGAAAAAATTGGCCATGAATCGATGATTACAGTACAGGGGAGTATCAAATGAAAGTTCTTTATGGGAGCTTTTCGAAACAGTTCTTAAACTGACAGTTTTTGCTTCAATGGGGGTATAGGGGGGGAAATACATGTAAATGTGTTTCCTCCCTCGTGAATGGTCATCTGTGATCTAAAAAATCTGAAAAAACTATCAAGGGATATATTTATGAGTATAACAATAACAAATACCTCAGAAGTCAAAATTCGTTCAACTTTGTTAAGAATAGTATGATCTTCGAATTTCATATTTTGTCCAATGAAATCGTCTTGTACATGTTTCGTGATTTTATCGTTGCTGGTGACTGCAACAAGTTGGGTAGACAGACCTACGCTCATAGGTCTGTCTACCCAACTTGTTTTACCCTTAAGGTGGGTGACCCAAATAAAGCCTATGTCTTAATAAGGCTTTTTTTTAAATTTCCCAGTTCACGATTTCAAATGGCCACCAATGTTTGTAGATGTGCGCGTGTACATAAATTAACACCCACAAGCACAGCAAATGACCCGTGCTGCGAGCGTGTTGGAACCTGCACACGCTTGTTTTTATAAAATTCTAGCAGAGTAAACAGTAAGTATTTTTATTTTTATTTGTACACGGTAGGCTGTGTTTTGTCTATAGGATAATTGTACGTGTAGGCATCTCCTCACATGAGTTAAAAAGCTGTAATATCGGTGCATTCCATATAATTGTAGTTTTGTTCATCCATGTGCCATGCATTAATAAAGCCTACAAAAAAATATATAGGCACAGGTACAGGTCTTATTAGGACAATGTTTTACGCCAGTTAGAAAAATATCACAGTAAAATAGTAAACCCTTGTTTTCAGTAACATCATGGAAAAAGAATCACCAGCTTCTACTACAAGGGGAAAAAGGGCTCAATGGACTTCGCAACAGATGGAAAACGCTGTTAAAATGGGAGAAAGAGGTAGATTATCTACATATGCTGCTGCAGCCAGATACAACATCCCAAGAAAAAGCCTACGCCACCACCTAGCAAGTGGGTCGACTACACGAAACTAGGTCGATCGGCTGTATTTACTACAGAGCAAGAAGTTGGACTTGTCAGAAGAATCATACGTTTAACTGATGTTGGAGTGCCGCTAACATCAAAGATGTTGCGCGTATAGGCTTTTTAATTCTGTGAAATTAAGGAAATTCCAAACATTTTCAATGATGCCAAAAACGCGGTGGGGTAGAAATGGTTAAGGTTATTTCTCAAAGGACACCCTGAATTAGCACGTCGTAAAGCACAGATGATAAATCCAGCTATTGCTCAAAAATTAAATAAAGATATTGTTAGCGATCACTTTTCCAAATACAAAAGTGTGCTGGAAAGACTGAAATTGAACATAAACCTGAAAGCATTTACAACATCGATGCAAAAAAATTGTCGCATATCTTTGCACCATCAGCAGGCAGTCAGGACAGCCAAAGGAAGAAAAAGAGCTCATCAAATAGCGAATGAGCATGCTGAAAGTGTGACTGTGGTAGGCTGCGGAAATGCTATAGGATCAGTTATTCCGCTAATGATATTGTTCAAAGGCAAGAGATTAAAGCTAGGATTCCAAGACAATTTACCTTCAGGCTCTCTGGTGAAGATGACGCCAAAAGGAAGTATGACGACAGAAACTTTAATACAGTTTATTAATCGTTTGCATAAATACAGAACATCAGGGCCATGTTTCCTCATATTTGATGGTGCAAAATGCCACCTGGACTTTACTATTGTCGAGGAAGCTGAGAAATGTAGCATTACTTTATATTGTCCTCCGTCAAATACCACGCACGAGTTACAGCCCACGGATAAATCTGTTTACCGTTCTTTTGAGCACCATTGGGACCAAGAGTTGATTAAATACGTCAGTCAGCATCCCGAACGAACCCTTAACAAGACAAGCGTTAACGTCATTCCCTCAGAAGTATGGCCGAAATGTATGACTATTACCAATATCTTGAATGGGTTTTGCACCACTGGATTATATCCATATCACCCAGATGCTATTTCTGAAGAGGCGTTTGCACCCTCTGCGTTGTCAGAACTTCCAAATCCTACAAAAAGTGAGAATATTGCTGTCTTATCTTATGAATTGGGGAACAAGAGATTTCAACTGCAAATGTGGAAGATTCAGATGGGTCAGGCACAGATACTGAGAATTTGCCACTGTCTTTGTGCTCAAAATACAATCCGAATGCTGAAACTCGACAGAAGATAGACAATCAATCAACCACGTGTGAGATTCATGAATTTTTAACCAACTCCAAAGTTTAAAGTTGTAGCGACTGCTCCACGCAAGAAGTCTCTGGATGACAGGGCTCAAGAGGTAACAAAAGATTTGGTTGGTGACAGTGCTACGAATTCTACATCACAGATTACTGTAACATCGTCAAGAGTAGAAGATGTTCCTGGTACTTTATCCATGATAAAGATTAACACAAAGACACCAAAATCAGCGTCAGTTACTGGCTGTACATCTGAACAACCTGCAGTTGCTGCAACGTGAAAGCGAACCTCAGTGAAGACTGCTTCTTTGACAGCAGATAAACTTACGGAATCTAAACCAAAACGTCACGATAATAAACCTTCTTGGTACTGTGCAGCTTGTAAAGAAGATCGAGTTGATGATATGCGATAATGTCTTACTTGTAGCGTTTGGTATCATAAGGTGTGTGCTGGACTCACAACCGCTGATAAAATATTTTACTGTCCAGGGAATTGTTTAAAAAAAAAGATGAAAATGGCTGATGCATGATGAGAAACTCGTTAAATCTGATCTAAAATGATCAAAAGTAATTAATGGGATCTCATGAGATTTAATGTAAGTATTGACATCGTTTTGTATTCATTAAGAAGTTAAATGTTTATTTGTTTTTATTAAGGCTTTTTTAAGACACAGAGTTCCCAATAAGGCCAAAGTGACATTTTAGTTATTTGTGTTCACAAAAGTGTGATTTTTGTTTCTAAAGCAATTTTGTTCGATTTATTACAAAGCATAGTAAATAAATATAAGTATTTCAAATTACCAGTCCATTGTTATTATAAACCCGCTAGTTAGATACTGAAAAAATTAAGGTAGGCCTTGTTTGGGTCACCTACCTTATGTCCCTCTTTCTTCCTACCGCTTTTCATTTTTCATCTTCCCCTTTTTTCTGCAGCCATTATTTCTTGTTTGTGCACAGAAGTTGTGACCATCATAGCTTCGCCCCATATAGTTGAATTAGAAAGTGGTTCGATAACTGGAAGGGGCTGGATATTAGCTGTTGATGTGGTCTTGCTTACGTCGGATGAAAATGGCGCACGCTGTGAGTCAATAAAACTGTTTTCATTAAGTGGAAATATTCCCGTTTTCTGAAATCCTTTGACGGCTGTTTTGATTTTACAAGCTTTTGTATAAGCTTTTCCAAATATTTTTCTGTTTTAGTAGTGAGCAACAGCCAACTCTGGATGATTTGTTAACCGATTTTCTACTTCTTGTGGATAAATTCTTTTTAAAAGAAACATAAAAGAGACAGCCAAAGACTGCATATGATCAGTAAAACTGCTCGTATGGCTCTAATGTCCGTCTAATATTAACAAAACAGGGTTTTCTTTGGATGGTTTGACTATAGACACGAAACATTTCAGCCACTTTGTGAACAGTTCAGACTGGATCCAACCAGATGGTTGACATCCACCAATGGATGCCGGAGGTGTTCCATTCAGTGGTTCAGATTTCATATTTTTCTTGGGAACACCATTCATAGAGCGATAAACTGGCCAGAAGCTGACATACAATTTACAATAGTTATTAGTGCTTCCCTTTCAGCAGATAACAGTTTGTGAACTTCTCTTTTACCTTTCACAGTCAGGATTTTTCTGACTTTATGCTAGACAGTGCTAATACCTGTTTCGTCGACATTAAAAATTTGATTTGAAATTAATCTTCTGCAGCTCACGTTTCAAAAGATAAAAAAAATCTTTACATTTTCTGCTGTAAGAGCATTTATATGGGCTCATGATAAATACTCTGATTTACGGAAAGACAATGCAAGATAGTCAGCCATAAACAACTTCGACAATTTTCCCCGCCTTCTTTTTGTGCAGTGAAAATGGATGTAGAATATTATTTCTGAAAGCCAATTGGAAAGGTATCCATTTTCAATCGGAATCGGTAACGCCATAGTAATTTTTTCCATCTGCAAGCAATAGTTTACCAGTTCCTCTTTTGATTGTACCGGCAAAACTGGTTTTCTCCCCATTTTTCCAGTTATGAGATCTTCTATGGACTTTTCTGAATTTTTTACATAGTCTTTCAAAGTAGCTCTTGGGTCATTAAATATCTTTACTGCCGTTTTTAAACCCATTTCTTTCATTTGTACCGCTTCTACAGCTTTTGTTAGGACTCCACAGCTTTCTCTTTGGGATCTGCATGAAAAAAAGTAAAAAATCCAACTTACGACTTTATAAAGTCATTCCCTTCAACACCTCCTTTACACACTGAAGATGACTCAAAGAAGTTCAAACGCATCTGCACCCACAAAATAGCAAGGCCAGACTGCTTTTCAAGAAAAAAGTAAAAAATTAACTTTAAAGAAACATCCATTTCCCAAATACCGTCTTGGAGACGAAATTGGGTTGATGTAAGGGGACCATATAAGGAATTCACTACTGTCATAATGAACATTTTTTGCAACAAAAACTACATGTCATAACCTAACTTTTTCTATCATCTTAAATCATTCACAAACACAACTAGATTTGATAAACAAATTGTTTTAATAAGTCAAGCAAAGTAATATTTCACCAGTCCACATAATATTTTAAAAAAACTCACTTTGAAAACTATTTCTTATTTTGATATTTTGTTGTAGAAGGAAACGGTCAACTTCAATTTTAGCAACTGACTGACAGAAGCAACTAATTTCAGATTCCCTACCAGAAAACAAGATGGCGTTAGTTAAGTGGATAAATATGGGAGGGGACAAAATTACTTCCGGGGATGAAACTTAGCGACTAAACCTTACAATTGCATAAAATATTCTGGAGCAGTTTGCGAATGAAATGCAAGTCAACTCGCTAGTGCCTAGCTAGCAGCATCATGATATGTAAATGATTAAACATTTTAAGTTTTCTGAAGAAAACTGGTTAAAAGTTTGAAGAAAATTAACCACAAAAGTGTTTTGAAATAACACACTGCGATTTGAAGTGCATATAAAAGCAGAAAATATTTTGTTACATTTATTTAATCTCAATTTTTCCCAAAGATCTTTTAATTTAACATTTAATTGTTTCATTCCAGCTCTGAATTTACTTCTTAAAGATAAATTCACCCTCTATTTACCGGTACTTGAATAATAACCACTTACAAGTCAATTATACGATTGACAAGACCCTTCTGATATCAAAACGTATAACTTTTGAAAGTTGCAATAAAAATAGAAGGAACAGTTCATAAAATCAATACAACAAATTGTTATATCATAATATACATGCTTACCAGAGCATGAACTTTGAAAAAAAAATATCAAAGATTCCATTTCATATTCGAGAGAATACATCTTTTATCGTACCCTAGCGTGTAGTTCGATATTTTCTACACCTAATATTCCCTATATATTATTTGGGAAAGGGACTTTGGTACTAAATAATGAAAAGCACTTGGGAAATTCCAAAGCACGTGTACCATCCGTAAATGATTATTGCTCAGAGAGAAACATATGCGCCATTTCGAGTCCTGCCATGTTTATAACATTCCTTCCGCTCTCAGACTTTAAGGTTCAGATAGAACGAAGAGAAATTTGAAATTGTCAAGAAATTCACATTAAGATGGTCTGACAAAAATATTTAAAATAGTTTGAGATTCTTTGGCAGCTTAAATTTCATTTAACTGTCGAAAACTGTTTTTCCTGTCGGTTGTGAGGAAATGTTCGTATATTACACTTCATTAGAAGTTTAAATGTAACCAACGAGTTTTGGGCAATTATCGTGTGTTACCTGTTTAAGCTTCCAATGCAATTAGAAATCGGGTGAAATCCTTTCCGAAAAAGAATTTCCTTCTTGAGTTATAGCGGATTGAACGAATAACAACACGCGGCACGTAATCGTTCGTTGGTATCATTTTTCATCATTTTATGTTCAGAACATTAAATCACCTACTATGAACCGAAAACTTTACTCATATCACCACAAGGATGTATCCACCATTCAACGCCACTGTGCAAGCAGGCAAATGGCAAGGGTCAAACAACGCAAGGAATCGCTGGTCCGAAACTTTCCTGTCCACTGGATATGGATATTTATTGCTAACGAACCATTGGCTCGATGAACCGAAGAACATTTTCCGTCCTCCTTTTTCCGCACAAACATATACATTCCGAAAAGTTTCCTGTCTAGGGATGCAATATATGAGCATATACTTTTCGCTTCTTTTAAAAACGTAGTGAACATTTTTTTCGTCCTGCGCCACGCCACACTCTGCTTGCATCAATGTAATGTTTGAACGGGAATGGTTTCGTATTTTACCAGGTCGCACCCTCTCGGTTGGATTCGTCGTTTTGGCCCTTTAGAATGTGGTGTGGCGACAAGTTTTATATTATGGCCCGAGTAAATTGCTTGAAGAGTCCATTAAAGATTGTTTATTTACTATAAGTAATTAACTTACTTGCGAAAAAGCTCATTATCGAAAGTTTTCGACGACAAACTGGGAAATTCAGAAATGAAATTTCTTTGTTCGAACATAAAAGCGTTTAAGCAAGGCATTAGTTAATTGGAATAGTTGTCCAGAGTTTGCTGGTGGAGCGTAAACGTTATAGGAAATTTTAATAGGTTGAGATTTTGTTGGTGGAAAATTTGATTTGTTTGGAAAATATAAAATTTTTAACTCAATCGAATTGGATTGAATGATACTTGTTGTTTTGAATGCTACAGGTATATGCCTAGTTTGTAAGTTGAATAAGTAACCCTCATAGCATAAGCCGTGAGCGTTGGCTAGGTATGTGATGCAATGTTTTTAACTGAAATTTTTAAAAGGAATTGTAATGAGCTATGTAGAGACGAAATATGCCGAAGAATACAGCTCGCAAATAAAATATTTTATTCAGTATTGACGATCTTGAAGACCAGCTGCATACACAGAAAAACAAAGCTCTAAGTATACAAATCTGTGATAAGACCTGTGTTATGCTATGGGTGTGAAACATGGACCCTAACCCAAGCATCCGCAAATATATTGAACGCTTTTGAGCGACGGGTCCTGAGGCGAATAATCGGAGCGAAGCTAGACGGGGACTAATGGCGAATTGGATACAACCATGAGCTGTATGAAATTTTTGACGAACCGGAGGTCTCAAGGATTGTAAGACTGCGGAAGCTGCAATGGGCTGGACACATGAATCGTATGGACGAACAACGGATACCCAAGAAAGTATTCGTATGGAGAACGGAAGGCCGGCGGCCAGTGGGGAAACCGAGGAAACGCTGGTCTGACTCGGTCGACGAAGATAGTTCATCGCTGCTCGGATTTCGGAATTGAATGACACGGTCAATGGACCGAGACAGTTGGAGGCGCTGTTTACAGGAAGCGAAGGCCCGGAAGGGGCTGTAGTGCTAAGAAGAAGAAGAAGATGTAGTATTTAACAAATATTTCATTCAAATAAAGTATTTCAGTTTCTCAGAGAAAGAACTTTTAGAAAAATAACGTACTAAGTTTGAATCTCAAAATTGAGGAAATAGTTTTCATAAAGAATTTATCGAATCATTCCTTAATATTTTGTAGCTGTTCGTGATCAGATGATTGTGCAAGCCTCAACAAATATAATATCAGGAAAATTCAAGTTTCTTTGTTCTGTAATTTCTTTCATAATTTCTAAGATCTAAAAATGCACTAGAAAATTGTTAACTTTTTCAACATGCTAACAGATAGTGGATCTGGTATCACTTTGTCTGCAGAATACTGAGAATGGTTGCACAAACTACATAGTAGAAGTATTTATAGTGTCATTATCATTTGACTTTCTAGGTGGTTTGATTATGAAAATGGACCTAGTTAATCAACTTCTTAACAACATTTCCAAAGCAGGCCTGAATAATGATGTATGATGTCAGCATCAATTAAATTCTTTGCACAATATTCTTCTTGTGCCAACCTTGGAATTTTGAGTTGTGGCTAGCATCTTCAAGGTTCTACATCGCTGCCTAATACGCTGCGGTATTCACCACATTCAAAGACAATCTATAGCAGGTGATTTTTTCCTTTGTTGCACCACTTGACAAAAAATATCAAACACAAAGGTAAGGGAAAGCATCAAGGGAGGTCATTCCAATATATCAAAGGAAAAATCTGTCTAGCAATTAAAACTTTCAAACTTGCATATCATACATGAGTAACAAGTATATTAATAATAATTAAAAAAGCAAAAGAACTGTTGTAACTCCGTAAGAAAACTGTTGAAAAATTAATCAATCACAAATAGTGAAAAAAACCTTTGACAGACGTGTAAAAAAATAGATAAAGAAGAATAACAAAACACATACAAAACTCTTTCCTTGAGTGCTTGAAGAATTTGACATTTTACTACCGTTAATTATAAGATTTTCTTTGGTTTTTTTTTGTCGTTGCTTCCAATGGTAGACCAAGAATCTTTTTTTTTTGTGGGTGGGAGGTGAATGCCATTTATACACTGAGTGTAGGACTCCCATGCTAGCGAGCAACTGGAGTACCTACTAAACACCCCCTATGTCAACCTGATATTCTAGTCTGGAACCGTTTGGCACATTACTTCGGGCTAGGTTTCACAACGCCGTGAGCCGCCTTCAAGCTGGAGGGTCCCTCCTTTAGCAGGATGGGAAGGAGGAAAAGGAGCTACCAGACAAGCGATCCCTCAGTCTTCGGCTGTTGTGAGTTTTCTTTGATCCTTTAGGACTGCTCGAACATAATCTGCCACATGTGTCCCTTTGTCAACCGATCCAAGCATCACCGTGAAAATTCTATCCACGGTGTACTCTCTTGCCTCCTTTTTTGCACGCAAAAAATTTGTGGCAAACATCGTCTTCCTCTCATGGGTGGTCCAGCTTCCCTCCGTGCAATTCACCCAAGACTACTGCCAATCGATGAGTGTTGTAGTTGTTGTCTGCTCGAAAGCAACTATCTTCTTTGGATCCTCACTTTGATGCAAGTAACTTGCGCGTCATTCTATATCAAGGAGGACAATAGGTTTCATGCCTACAATAAGACTCACCGCCGAATCAGAGACTGTCGGATATGAAGATGCAATCCTCAGTGCTCCTTTTTTCTGTACCTGTGCTGAGCGCTTTCGGTATACTTCCTTACTGAGAGCGGTGCCCCATATTTTCGCTCCATACAGTAGAACCGACCCAACAGCCCTAATCAAAAGGCGTCCTCTTGACAGGTTGGATCCACCCACGTTGGCCAGAAGTTAATACAGAGCCGATACGCCTGAAGCAGCCTTCTCAGCCGTTGATTTGGTTTACTCAGAGGAACTCATCTTTGAGTCGACCAGTAGCTCCAGGCACTTCACCGCTGGTTTCGATTCGATTAGTATGTCTCCAATACTGATCATCCTTACTCCAGGGATTCTCTTTTTTGTCGAGATGACCCCTTTGTTTTTCTCCAGTGCTAGATGAACCCACGAGTAGTCATCCAGCCACCAACGTCATCCACATAGCCGATTAAGCGTGATTCATTTGGTAACTCCAGTCTCAGTAGCCCATCGAAAGATACATTCCATGAGTCTGGACCAAGGATAGATCCCCGGCTAACATGCAATGTAACTTCATCCTTAGTTGGCCCTGTGTCATATTGTAAAGCAGACTTCAGTCCTTCAGTTAACTCCTCCAAAGCCGCATAAGATATTCCGGAACTTGAAAAGGGTTTTCCAGGGTATCCAAAATATCAATCCATCTAGCGGAGTTGAAGGCGTTCCGAACGTCGACTGTCATCCACAGAATGATCCATTACTTGGTGCGGCTATGTGCCTCTGCTTTTCGAACAGGGCTGACCACCTCTGCAATCGCATAAATGGTGAAGCATCCCGCAATAAAGCCGTACTGCCAAGGAGATAGGTCCACAGCACCACGAATCGCGTCTGTAAGTCTTCCCTTGATGAGTTTCTCCAGTACTTTTCTAGCCATGTTTAGCATGCTTAACGAGAGGTATGATGACAGCGGTCCGGAATTTCCCTTCTGTTTACTGATCAGCACGAGTTTTGCCACCTATTATCGTACTAGGTAACTCCGTCCCGTAGACAAGCGTCGAGTGTACTGAGGTGCAAGTCAGGACAAGAGTGATCGACAAGTTGCAACACCTTGACTGGAGCGCCATCATGGCCTGTAGCCTCCCCTTTTTTCAATGATAGGACTGCCTCTTCCAATTCGGGCTGTTTGAAGGGTGGGCACTCGATTGGTGTTTCACCATGGGCAGCTTCAATGTAGACAGGATGGGTGGGGAAGAGTATCTTTCCGCTTCATGTATGCAAGGTATCCGTAAGGCACCAAGCTTCCGTATATCTAGTTTGTAGCTTGGGCTCCATTGATGCTTTTTCACATTGCCCACTAGATCTTGCCAGCAGCGAGCCTTGTTGTTTTTGATCAGTTTGCGAAAGCATTTTGTGGCCGAACTATGTACTGGTACCCCATTGCATGCCTTGTCACGGTTCTGTGGCCGTTGAGTCTCTCGCCGAAGATTGCATCCTTCGCTTTGCTTTCCAGCAATTTCACTCGACCACCAGTACACTAGGGGCTTATCGGGCCGGAGCACAGAGGCACTGCAAGAAGTCATGATGATTCTTATGGTTGAGTTCACTACGTCTTGAGCCGTCAGTTCTTCTGCCCTTGCGAATCACCCTGCAGCAGTGTTTCTGCCATGAGCACCACAAAAAACCCCCTGCAAATCACCCTGCAGCAGTGTTTCTGCCGTGACCACCACAAACAACCCCTTGACGTTCATCCTTCTGATGCTCCACCTAATTGTAGAAGGTCAAGAGCATGGGCCTTGGAAGACAACCTCACGGGTTTCAAGCAGAATGTACTGATGATCACTGGCCAGGTAGTCCTCCAATACTCTTTAATTGTATATCCTCCATACAAAGGACTCAGAAGCGAATGTTATGTCCGTTATGGTTCCTTTAGAGCCAATTTGGTGGAAATGCAGCGAATTGCCGGTGTTAAGCATGACGAGCCTGGCCACCGTTTCTAGGACTCGTTTCCCCCACGGATGTGTTAAAGGCATGACCCATATGATTGCTTTGGCGTTGAAGTTTCCCCTAATGAGCACCTCACAATCTTGGAATCTAGCATTATTTGAGGAGCGCCACCTCCATGGACCCGAGGATATGGGGGTCGCCGTGAGATTCGCTCCAGGGATGACCTGATTGGATCTGGACTACGCTTTGGACAACGAACTGGAATTGATGCTTTGGGCTGGCGGATATGATGGCTTGGACCTGGTTGCTTTTCACAGTAGCGCCAAGGTGACACTCGTGTGTAAACGGCTCCAATTCAACTATCATACCATCTCCGTCCCGTTAAAACCTTGGCAGGCATCGGAGTATATTCGAAGTTCACACCATTGGGTTGGTGGCGTAGGTTCGGTTGGGACGGACTCCTGACTAGCACTGGTCTGGCTCTGAGCCCTTGTCCCCATAAGGGCTTGTGCCAACCCTCGCATGGCCTCCCTGCCCTGCAAAGATAACCATGTGACCAAAAAGGCGACTACACACACGAAAGGAGATAGCGGCTCTGAGGGGGGACTCAATACAACTGGAGCAACCAAAAACACTTAAAAAATATCAAAAACCCCCAAAAAAAGAAAGAAAAAATAATAACAACGACGGCGCAACCAGCGGTTACAGCCACGATGTTAACAATACATCGAGAGCGGTACTAACGATGACACAAACGACGAATAATACAATGACAGTGAAGACGGACGAAAACCGGAGATTGGCAGACAGTCTGGTCCAGACTGAGATTCCTACAGCGTTCGGGTGCAGCAAAAAAATTATGCAAACGCCAGAGCGTCCTAGAAAGGAAAAAGGGGGAAATTCTGCATCACGATTCAGGTGTTCGATTGGTGGAAGAAAATATAAAGAGCATCGAGAATTCGATGGTCACTGTTATGATCGTTATCGAAGCGACCGATGCAAGGGTCGTAAATCCTGACATAATAAAGAACCATCCTGAAGCTAATGAGGAGATTATGTCAGGAAAAGAAACGAGTGACCAGGCAAAGGTGGTGAAAGTACTGTATTCAGAAACGGGAAGCGATAACCTCTGCCAAGGATGGTCGCAAAGTACAATTGCCACCCAGCAATATGAAGAAGAAAGGCTATTCCTATAAGCGGGAGATTTTCTGAAAAGGATACAATCTGCATGTGACTCCCCAAAAATCAGCAAAGCAGTTAAGATTACGCTCCTTGAACTAAAGGAGCTCCTAGTCCGCATGCGACATTATCGGAAGAGCTGGTTAAAGGCTGAAGTCGAGCAGAAGGCTAAAGAAGCGCTGGGGGCAAAATCTGAAGACCACACGCAGACAGCTCCCCCATTAAAAATCAATAAAAGAATGGCGTTTAGCCCTATCGAAGGAGATCGGGGTAAAAGAAGAAAAGAAGAGGCACTAGGTGGGCGTGGAGCACCAGATCACGAGTTCCAGACAATGCATACATAAGAAAGCCGCAAAGAAACTCCTTCAAAAAGTGCCAGAAAGTAAATTTCGCATGGGCACCCAACAAGAAAAAAGATCTGATGCAAAACAGGAGAAACAGAAGCCCCGACAAAGACCCCGGTAGCAGGCACTACTCGTGAAACCCCAAGATGGCCGATCCTACGTGGAGGTGCTGCGGGACAACAGGGGAAATGTAAGGCACGAAGACATTAACACTACCATTGAAGCAGTACGATCAACGTGGTCGGGCCACATACTGGTCGAATTTGGAGCAGAGGCCGACAATATGGGAGCATTCTGCGGCGCAGTAAAGAAAGTCCTCGGCAAAAGCGCAACTATAGCCTCGCTCGAGCCGATGGCAATGATCGAAATAAGAGACATTGACTGCGTGACAGATCTGGCCGAGGTAGAAGAGGCCATCAAAATGGAGTTCCCTAGCGTGGGAAGGATCAAAGCGAGACTAACACCAGAAAAAAATAGGGGGCAACGCATGATCATAGTTGACTTGACCGAAAAGGACGCCGAACAATTCCTGAACAAGGGCAAAGTACGAATAGAGTGAGTTGTCTGTAGGAAACGGCGAAGAGCAACACCTCTTCAATGTTTGAAATGCCTTGGCTATGGTCACACCACACAAGTATGCAAAGGACTCGATAGGAGTTCCCTATGTTACAAATGCGGTGAAATGGGACATAAAAGAAAAGAGTGTACGAAGGAGGCATACTGTATTCTTTACAAGGTTGCTGATCCAAGACTTTGGACACGTCTTGGGATCAGGAAAATGCTGGGTTTCTCAGGAAGCCTTAGCTAAGGCAATATCAGAACTTCGATGACCCGCATCCTGCAGCTAAGCCTTCGCCGCAGTTTGAGTGCCCAAAATCTGCTTGAGCAGTTTGCAAGGGACATGAAAGCCGACTTCTTGCTGCTAAATGAGCAACACTATGATAAACCGACATTTCCCTGATCCCAAGTCATAGCCAAGATACTGTCTTGGATCAGCATCCTTACAAAGGATGCAGTGTGCCCCCTCTCATCTATTATGTCCCATTCACTGCATGGTTAACATAAGGACTTTTATCGGATCCTTTGGAAACTTGCGAGGTGTGACCATAGCCAAGGCATTTGAAACATTGAAGAGACGCTGCTTTTTGGCGTATTCTGCTGAAAACTCACCCTATTCTTACTTTAACCTTATTCAAAAATTGTTCGGCGTCCTTTTCAGACAGGTCATTGATGGGCATGCGTTGATCTCGTTTTGGCCCCTTTTGAAAACCTCTTCTACTTCCACCAAGCCCGTGACGCAGCCAATGTCTCTTATTTCGATTGCTGCCATCGGCTCAAGCACGGCTATAGTTGCACTTTTGTCGATAAATTTCGTTACTGCTTCGTAGAATGCTTATTAATAGTCGGCCTCTGCTCCAAATTCCATTAGTATGTATGTCGACCGCGTTGGTCGTACTGGTTTAATAGCAGTGTTGTTATCTTCGGGCCTGACATTTCCCTTGATATTCCACAGCACTCCTGTGTAGGTTTGGCCGTCTTGGGTTTTTACGAAAAGTGTCTACTGCCGGGTTCTTTATTAGGGCTTCTGTCTCTCCTGTTTCGCACCAGGTCTGTTTTCTTGTTGGGCGTCCATGCGAACTTTGTTTTCTAACACATTTTGGAGGAGTCCCTTTGCGGCTTTCTTAACTTTTTTTATCAGCACTGTTGGAACCCTTAATCTAGTATTCCACACCCATCAAGTACCTCTTCGTTCCTTATTTTATCCCGATCTCCTTCAATTGGACTAGACGCCATTTTTTTATTGATTTTTAATGGTGGAGCTATTCAGCGCGTGACGTTTAGGCTTAACCCCCAGCACTTCTCCAGAATTCTGCTCTTCTTTGGTCTTAAACTAGCTCTTCCGGTAATGCTTTATGTGGTATAGGAGCTTTCCGGTTAAAGAAGCCCATTAATTACTCCTATGCTAATTTTTGGCGAGTCGCATGCATATTGTACTCTTTTTAGATCATCTCCCGCCTTTCGGATTAGCGATTTTTCTTCACGTTGCTGGACGGCAATCGTATTTTGCAACCTCTTCTCTTGGGAAAGGTTATCGGCTTGCATTTCCAAATACAGTTCTTTCGCCACATTTTCGACGGGCGCGAAGAAATCTTACAACGGCGCTTTATTTTTCTGGTCACTCCTTGCTTTTCTTGCCGTGATCACTTTGTAGATTTCAGGATTGTTCGTTATTATTTTGGGATTGAAGACCCTTCCTTCGGTTGCTTCCGAAGCGATCGCAGCAGTAACCATCGAATCTTCGATTTCCTCGGGTACGTGGAGGCGGCAGTCCCAAAAGAATGCTAGCCTCCAAGAATATTCTTGTCAGCCGGCATTCCTCCCGCGGAGAATTCACTTGATATTAGCATAATCTGCTGGTGAAAATACCTAATACAGCTAATTAATTTTAGTACCGCTCTTGAGCTAAAAAATACAGCATTGAGGAATTCTTTTTAGACGGTTTGTAAAACGAATTTTCTAAAAGCCCACCTGGATTCATGCCTGTCTGCTATCTGTCCATGCATCAAAGGAAATATTCTCAGAAGCCACAATACTCAAACTTTGTGGGATGGTTAGAAGTGAAGTTAATATTAAGTTAATATTATAGCCTTAACTTTTGAGAGAAAATTATAAAAATTTTTTTTTATCAAGGTAGTCGAGTTTGGTGTCAAATATAAGGTCTCGATTGGTAGTCAATTTGAAATAAGTCAAATTGCGCACTAAGGAATATAAAAGGGGGCAAAATGTAAAAAATTGTCTCCCCTCTCCCAATTGGACAAGAAAATCCAAGCATAAATCAAAGAGGCAGCCTCTTATAAATGCAAGGACAACAAGTACTTATCTCAGAAGCTGAAACTCACTCATCTTTGTTAGTAATACGTGTAGTATGATTTATGAATATTATGTTTTGCTCGATAAAATCGAAACAATACCCTTAAATTCCTTGAAATTGGAAAATTATTTAGATAAATATGAGACCCTACAGTTAGCAAAATTTCATTGAAATTGAATTATCATCAAGTGTGCTATAACCATTTCAATTTCATGGAAATATAACAAGATCATACTGTGGGGGCTGAGATATATTTCAAATTCACCTTGACACTGCAATTTCAATCGGATTTTCATGAATTGTGTTTTATTTGTGTGTATTGAACTTGCCGAGTATTCAGAAAATTTATTTAATATGAACAAAGCGCCCTTGACCTTCCGTATAAAACTTTTCTGGTATATTCAATAGATTCATAAAATCATATGCTTCAAAGGCTTCCCCATGTTTTCTTTGTTCCACTCGCGATCATTCTTAATAACTGCATTAACATTTGCCACTTCCCTCAGCAATGGAAATGTGCAAAAATATTCGCAATACCCAAGAAGTCGGGCAGTAATCACGTAGTCGATACTCGTCCGATTTCGTTGCTTTCAAACATTGGTAAACTTCTTGAAAGGGTCATACTTGAAGGCATCCTACAATTCTCTGTCGGGGCAAGAATTGTACTGGAAAGACAATTTGGCTTCAAAAAAGCTCACTCTACGGTGGATGCTATGACCGTATCCCAAGCCAATATGACGAGAAGCTGGCGCAACAATAAGCTTGTTATAGCTTACCTGATCGATGTGGTGCAAGCCTTTAGCTCTGTATGGATCAATGGGCTGCTCTAAAAAATGATAAATCTAGGCTTTCCGGCTCATATTGTGAAAATTATAGGCAGCTTCATGAGGGGACGAACTGCCTTTGCGGTGGCTGGTGGAGCTAGTTCAGGCCCATTTAGTATTGGCTCGGGGGTCCCACAAGGGTCTATATTAAACCCATTTCTTTTCAACATGTTCACCTCTGACGTCCCGGGCGTAAGAGATGAATATAAGCGCGGAATCCAGGTAAGCCTCTTCGCTGACGACTTGTTAGTGTGGTCATCTGAGCACAATTTGCGCTTTGCTAGGATGCGGCTCCAAAGATATTTGGAATCTCTTTTGTAATCAATTAATATATGATAATGTTGTGGGTGTCAACATTTTAAAGTTTTCTCTTACCAAAAAATTAATGTTGTAATGTAATTAAAGTAAATTATTATTGAACACCAGAAAAAGCCCTATGGTACAACCCGCATGTATGTTGTTAGGTTAAGCTATTCATGAATTGTATATATGTAAAAAATGAAAAATCACCAAATAAAGATCTTGAATCTTAAATCAATAGATTCATAACTCAAGTTATTGACCATGTCATCCATCGAAAGTTATTTTAAACCCTATGATGGCCACAAAACCCTTTTCGTAGGCCACAAAACCCTTTTGGTAGACCACCTCAACTTGTTTTTCAAGAGAAAACTACTATCGTGAATTTAAGAGACAGTTTTTATTAAATCCACATATGTTGTTAATACTATGGCAAGTAATATTTTCTGCTCTGTCCCTTTCATGCACATTCAAAGCATTCCGCTTAGTGTAAAATAATATATTTGTCTGAAAGTCAATAAATGTTCAAGTGTTTATGATCCAATAAAGTCGGTCATTACGCAGATAATCAAACGAATCGCAACACATCACAGTCCCCGACGACAACCACTACACTTACGCATTGTATTCAGTAAATTAGTTTTAATGATGCCCACCATGAGGATAATTATCCGTACTCATGTAATAACAGTAAACAAATGAAGGAGTATATTTGGTAGAGTATAAACAGGATTTTAGCATTGACATGTACAAACATTATTAGCGGTTTTAAGCCGGGTGAAAAGCAAATATGTTGATAGTGCACAAAGCATCCGGATATGGATAGAAAATCGTGTTTGAACGGCTGTTACACTGTTTATTTGGTAAATAATGAACGTAATTTAGCTGATTTGGATGGTCTCCTGAATGCGTTGGGTAACAGTGGCTAATTGTTTGTTAATATAATGAAATTATGTGTTTTACTTACCCATTAATTTGAATGACGGCGGAATTTTGCATTTAAATGAAAATCGTCAATCTGGAAAGGATAAACAAATTTTAATCGAAATCTAAAATGTAGCTTAAAATAATAAGTACAATAAGCTATATGGTGAAGTCTATACATAGCAATGAATCTGAATCTAATTTATTTTCAAACTTTTCTTGATTGTTATCACAAAATATACTTTCCGAAGTAGAAGATTGTTTGAATCACTCTTACCAGGGTTTTGGAAGCAGAAAAAAATTTAACCTGTCAAGTATTTGCGTAAGCCATGCGGTTAGATTTTGTAAATTTCCCCATATAAAAATACCGGAAATAAAATGCCAAAACCCTTCTAGTTTGTCTTTATTCTTTGAAAAGTAAACTCCCTTTCTTTTGTTCTATCAAAAATAATTTCCATAAATCATTTCCCACGTCAAAACTCAACCTTTTTGCAATGCTGTGAGTGTTTTCGATAATTTCTTAGGCAATTCATTTTATTACATTGGTCATAAACTTCCCACTCACCAGAGAGTTGTAAATTATCCAACGCATCCCAATCCTAAAATTGTGTGACGAAAGAAAGAGTGAAATTTGTAAATATTTCAGTTGTTCAATTCACATCCCAAAATTTCCTTCTCCTTTCTTCCTTTTGATTATTTCAATATTGTCGAATCCATGCAATGTGGCAATACAAATCCGGTCATAAAATTTTATTGCAAGCTTAACAGAAAATATGCCTGCCACTTGGCCACTGGATAGACTTCGCATAGTCTGTCTGACCCACACGCATTGCGCCTCTAACACATTTCTACCCAGCCGAGATAGGGTTAAAAGGACATGCCCGGATGGGATCGGGAAAGGCTTCATCCGAACAGGATATTCTAGAATATAAATACATAAATACTGTGTGGCTATGACAAAACAATACAATACACATGCACATGGTACAGGTCTAGTCCAGTCCAGAGGACTGTTAAATTGCATTTGTGCAATTTAGACGAAATATTGTCATGTTATGTTGAAGTGCTGCACAATAGCTATCACATTAAGCCGCTTAAGTGCATCCGAATTCGAACAGATATAATTTGAGTGGACGCGCTACTTTGGACTATGCTGAACCCACTGCTCCTGCATCTTCTTCGTTTATTTGGAACATTATTTGGTCGTTATCAAATTTTATAGGCATGTTTCAGGAATATTGTTGCAGAAACGAATCTTCAGATATCGTAGATATTCCAAATACTGCCACAATAGTGGAGAGTGGAATCGCCACAATGCAGTATATTCGGCTGTACTGGAGTGTGTAGAGAAACGGAATTTACTGCAAATTGCGTTTTTCGTCCTTTGAAATTGCATCGCTGCATATATTGGTATGGAATGTGGGATGCATTTCATTCTACAGCATGGAGATTTATTTCTTTTTCTAAATTCATGCAAATAAGACGTTTAAAAAAACTTTTTGAAACTAAAAACTAGTTGAAGTAGCAGCGAAGCGCTAGCGCCAGAGGAATTTTATAAGCCAAATCAAATTTCCTAGAATATAAAGATCTTGGCGCGAAAATAGAGTAAAAAAATTAAATGCAATTATATTTAAATTCGAGTAGTCGTACCAACATATAAATATATGTAGTGTCTAAGTCCGTTGGAAACTTCGTTATTCCTCGCGCCCCTAATATTGTAACTGCATTTTCAACACTGATTTCGAAAATTCTCACCAAAACCCTCTAGTTGGTACCCATATTGACGACCTGTGGCAGGAAAATAAAGTTTTAAGGATCAATTCCATGTATGGAGAGATCCTCTTAAAACATACAATTTCCTTTATATCGCGACTTTGAAGAGGGCACTACTTTCGGTCAACTTACAAAATTTCATGTTTGTAGCTTTAATAGACACATAGACGGACGGACGGCACGATAGAAATAAGTAGATTTTAATGGGGTTCCATTAAACTATTCTACAAAAAACAAAAAAGAATTGAATTTCATCGGGTCAGTAAGACTTTATGTGACATTAAAAACCAAAGAAACTCCAAGGTACTACTACACACGTACACGATTGGATCCTGGAATATCACAACACTCTACAAGCTTGGTTCTGTTAAAGCATTACTACAATAGGTCAACTAATACAAACTGAACATGCTGGCAGTCCAGAGAATGAAATTAACTGGTAAAATAATACAAGACATATGTTCGGACTCAATATTTAAAAGTGGGAGGCCTGCTGGAAGGTGGAGTTCATTTAAATCATGCGTGATTGACTTCGAATTCATTAACAAGCGAATATATGCGATCAGAATTCGAGCAAAACTCATCAGCAAATGGCTGATTGATGCCGACGGCACGACGGATTAAAAAGAATAATAAGTGACAGAACACTTTTATAATAACCTGGAAAGATTCTTTGTTTCATTGTCCGTAAATGATATCAAATACTACTGAATAATTTTAATGCAAACGTTGATAATGAAGAACCGGATCAGGGAACGACAGCAGGTTACAGCCTCCATTGAAAAAGTAATAACAACGGTAAATGTCTGATAGACTTCACGTGCAGAAAAAAAATTATCTTAAGCTCAACATACGCTATACGCCATCGATCTTTCATCTGCACAGCAAAAGGAACCAGGGATCATAATTATCTATAATTCTACAAAAAGTCGCGTAGAAACAGCTGACCAAATGTGCTCAATTTATAATGTATGCCGACACAATAAACGCAGGCCAGTGGTCATCTTCTAGACGATGCTGGATCTGGAAGGAATCAACTCCATCATTGTCTACCTCGGTAATGATCTGCAGCCATTGCGCAGAAGGTTTTCCTTCAAAAAGTTAGCCCATGAGCTTAGGGTCCCAGAGCTGAAGAGAAGGAGAATAAAGAAACTTGGAGTCCTCTTCAGCCTCCGAATCCATCTGAAGATGTTTCGCCCTATATGCGATAACGATGATGATGGAAGAATCATGCCTCTCCCCTCCCAAGAGACGTAAGTGCTTAGCCTGTACGGTTGAAACTGGTATTCGGAGACTTACCCAGACCAAATGGTTTCATTGCAAAAAGCCAATCTATCGCAGCCATGCTAACTACGCCTGCAATACGGCACGTGGATGATGTCTAAGGTGGACTGAATACATCTTTATCCAGTGGCAGTACCTTAATGATTTTTAAAATTTTCTAAACGTGTTTATTGGAAGTGTTTAAACAATATTTTGTAGTACCTATGATGAAGGGCTAAAATAATGGACTTTAGCATTTCCAGTGTTCATACGAATAAAAAGATTTCTTTTCCACTTATTTTTTAATAGGCCTTTCATATAGATCCATAGAGAGTTAAGGTTAGGACAAAGGGAGAACCCATGTGTTTGAGTGAGATGAAAATGATGGCAGTTATTGAAAAATAAAAACAAGTTGGGTAAACAGACCTACGCTCATGTCAGAAGGGTTTTGTATTCAATTTACAAAATGCAGTCACCAGATCGAATCAAATCAAGAAACATGTTAAAGACGATTTTATTGGAGAAAATGTGAAATTCGAGGATCATACTATTATTAACAAAGTTGAACGAATATCGACTTCTGAGGTTTTTGTTATTATTATACTCATCTATATCTCCCTTGGTAATTATTTCAGATGTCCATTCGCGAGGGAGGAAACACATTTTTCATGTATTTCTCCCCTGTGCCCCCACTGAAGCAAAAACTGGCAGTTTAAGAACTATTTTGAAAAGCTCACATGAAAACTTTCATTTCATACTCAAATCGGCTACGTTTTATGAATTTTTTTTCAGGGGCCACTCTCTTGTACTGTTATCATCGATTAATGGCCTATTTTTTTGAATTCTAGAATGGTTACAAAGCCTATTTGCTAGGAGTTGTCTCCCACCTCCTTGACTAATTTCACTTATGAGCATTAATTGTAGGTACTCATCTTCAGTCATTCATTAAATTGAATCAAGTGTTCAAAGCATGCACCTTAAACGTTGAAGTTGGGAAAAAATAACTCGAAATTATTCAATCTTCGCATTTAAAACAGCCACTATTTTGTTTTACGATTACTGATACCACTAGCTGAACCAATTCTCAAAGATATACAATAACACCTATCATTCCTGAAATTTTCACGCAAATCCTAGCGAAACTGTAGTGTCTGAGTCGGTAAAAAGCGCATGTTGTTCCATAGCCATATGTTGCCATAGTAATAAATGCAGCGCATATTGTTCCATAGTAATACAGGAAAATTCAAACCACTATAACTTCGCTTAATATGATTCAATCTTTATGAAACTTTCAGGATAGACCAATCTTATAAATAGTCATCTGTGTACCGTATTTCATTGAATTTAAGGGTGTTCTTCAGATTTTATTCAAGAAAACATAAAATCGATAAATCATACTATTACTAACAAAGTTGAGTGTATTACGACTTCTCACGTATTTGTTGTTGTTGTACTCACCAAGGCCTACATTCCTGATTTTTTTCAGATTTTTCGGATCACAGGTGTCCAATCGCGAGGGGGGGCACACAAATTTTTCGTGTGTTTCCCCTCCCTGTGCGCCCCTCGAAGCAAACTTTGCCAAACTAAGACCTGTTTTGAAAAGTTCTCATCAAGACCTTTCATTTGATACCCATATCGGCTACCTTCAATGAAATTTTTTTTCGGGGGGTCACTCTCCTATACGGGGAGACCCCCCTTAAATACCTTATAAAATTTTTTTGTAGTTGAACTTTGAAGAGAACACCACTTTACACCAACATACAAAATTTGATGTTTCTAGCTTAAGTAGTTTCCGAGAAAAAGTGCTGTGACACACGGACGGACGGACGGACGGACGGAGAGACAGACGGACAGACAGGACGCGATTTTAGTAGGGTTTTGTAAAACTATTTTACAAAACCCTAAAAAGAATAAAACCTTCCTTTTAATTTTGCGGGTTTAATTTTATTTTCCTGATCGATTTTCGACCGTTATCGTCCGATTTTCTTCAGCGATCGAACGATAACGGTCGAAAATCGATTACGAAAATAAAATTAAACACGCAAAATTAAAAGGAAGGTTTTGTTCTTTTCTTTATTTTTCAGAATTATATTGCGAAAATGAAATAAATTACGAAAATTAAAAATTGTTTGACTGTTATATCTCAGGTGGTAAGCTGTTGGGACCAAATGATGTATAAAATATACTGGAGGTTTTTACTTTTTGCGGAGCAAACTGTGACAGAGATCACTATTTAGTCAAACCTACATTCTGATGCTACAAAAGTTTTAAATTGAAAGGCTCCAAACGGTATCACTTGCTAAGGAGTTCAATGGGACTTTTGAATTAAATCTGGCCCCCCTCCTGAAGAATTTTTTTGAGAAGACCTGTGACCAGCCCTAGATGGATGTGAAATTAACTGTGAAATCCATGGTAGAATCAAAATTGGATTGATAACCTGGCGCAGGGGGAACAAATGCTTTGATGATAAATAATAAGATGCGCTTGATAAGAAAAAATCAGACATATAAAAATTACTTAGTCAGAAATACCAGAATAAAGCAAGAAGCCTATGAATACTTTCACAGAGCAAACGGTGATGTGGGAGGTGTTGCATATTAGTAAGAAGGCCTTATCTTTCTAAACTTTGATTTTCTTGAAGTGTCGGTCATTAAAATTTTACTGCAATGTGGGGATAACCTCTTCGTTATCTTGGCCTATGCAACGGGAAGAAACAATTCCAAATTCAAGGAAGAGC
The DNA here is from genome assembly GCA_963969285.1 of Odontomyia ornata. NCBI lineage: Eukaryota > Metazoa > Arthropoda > Insecta > Diptera > Stratiomyidae > Odontomyia > Odontomyia ornata. The sequence continues at coordinate 21,473,930 of OZ017739.1, forward strand.
TCAATTCCTCATTTGAAATACTCGAGCTGAACAGGCTGCACATTATTATATTCTTGCTGTTGATCTTAACTTTCGGTAAATATCATGGCCAAACACCAAAAGTAGTCCCAGAGATGTACTCCTCAAATTGTGGAAAATAGAGAATCAAATTGAATACAGTCGTGAACCTCATTGGCCTTATTGAAGTCATACCTGAAGAATGTCCGAAACTTAATCTGTTCAGATTACAGGTCTGAAGTTAGCAACCAATAGGTGGAGAAACTGAGAAGCATCAGCACTCAAGATCCAGAAGGCGTGCTCATGAAAGTCAATGGTATTTATATGTCATAAGAAGTGAATGTGTTGAACCTTAAATAAACTAGTAGTGAGAAAGCGCCTCTAGATAGGATGATATGTGACAGTTTATAGAAGTTTGCTCTGATCGAAACTCATTTGAGTTCGTTCATCAACTAAGCCCTGAGAGAGGTAGCCAAAAACTTTGAGGAATCATTCAAGCAAAACTCTTTATTTCAAATCAAACCTGAACAGTGAATCCATTCTTCATTGCATACCAAGCGGAAATTTTCTTGATTATTCTGTCAGCTATGAAAGTTGTGTCACATATTTGGGGAGATAAGCCGCAAGAAATTATGTGGTATTGACGATATTTCCAATATACGAGTACTTTGTACTATGTGTCTGAAGTCACTATAAGAAATTATTGCATATTGTTCAATATATTGACCAATTCCCATTTTCCAAATCAGTGGAGAAAGACCAAGATACTCCCGATCTTGCAGAAAGAAAAAGCCTTCGTATCCCAAAATGTACCGCACAATCAGCTTGCTACCTAACATGAGCAAGGCGTTTGAAGTGACAGCGAAACGCCTATATTGAGAAGTTCAGCAGGAGATTTCAAAATCTTGTAAAATTGAATCTACCGAAAGTTCAAGACTTTTGTGAATACACCCAGAGTCAATTGTTCGTAAAGGACTGCAGCGATGATCTGCTGCCTCAGCGAGCGAAGATATAAATGTCCGCCGGAATTGGCCTTGTTTGAGGATGCGTGAATACGCTTGCAGGCTAGCGTTGCAGTACCATGGGACGGTTCTTTTTCTCCAGCACAAGGGCACCTACAAAAAAATTTTCCATTCACGAATTTTAATTTAGAAAGATAACGCGTCGACGGTGTCGAGGCCGAGGTAAACTACCACAGGAATTGACATTTGGAAAACGACCCCGATGCTCGATTAACGTCCTTCATCCTTACTCCGAGCACTTATGATCCCAACTAAGAGTGGGGCATACAGGTGGAAGCGGTGCCCCATTGCACTCACCGTCGAAATTCATACAAAGCAATTTATATACTCGTAATCGAATCATATAAAACTTTATCATAATAAGAAGGCCACTCTACCTAGCAAGAGCCCCCGTAAATAATAAGATAGGAAAGAGCTACAGCCAGATGGCTAGCTCAGAAGAGCAGCCATCATGGTGGGTCCTGTTAAAAATTATCTAAATAAGAAGACCGAGTGGTTTGTTTAACAATTCATTTTCTTTTATTCCTTTTTAGGGTTTTGTAAAATAATTTTACAAAACCCTACTAAAATCGCATCCTGTCTGCACAGCAATTTTCATTGCAAATGATAGAAGCTAGAAACATCAGATTTTGCATGTAAGTGTAAAGTGATGCCCTCTTCAAAGTTCAACTATAAAGAAAAAGGTTTATAAGGTATTTAAGGGTGACCTCACCATGTAGGGGAGTAGCCTCTGAGAAAAAAAAAATGATCAAAGGTAGCCGATGTGGGTATCAAATGAAAGGTTTTGGTAAACAGGTCTTAAATTGGCATTTTTGGCTTCAGGGAGCGCACAGGAAGGGGAAGTATATGAAAAATTGTGTTCCCTCTTCGCGATTGGACACCTGTGATCTGAAAGCCTTGAAAAAATTATGAAGGTAGGTGTTTATGAGTACAATAACAACAAATAACTTCGAAGTCAAAATTCGCTCAACTTTGTTAATAATAGTATGATCTTTGAATTTCACATTTTCCCCGACAAAATCGTATGGATACCCTTAAACTGAATAAAGTAGTTCTACAAAAGATCTCAATTCTCTGCAAGTTTGATGAAAAGCGAATCATATTCACGGAAGTTTTTTTTAAATTTCTCTAATTACAACACCAGTAACACAAGATTTTGTTATTTTATGGACTTTCCATTGAATCAGGCACTGCAGTTTTGATTTGATCTTCTTGAAATTTTCAAATGAGTTCAACAACATACTATAAATATTTTTTGGAATTCATGATTTGAGTGGTTTGCCAAAAAATGGTGACCGTCGAAAGTAGAGAAACTATGGATTTTCTTTTGAACGTGCACATCTCTTTGACATGCTTCTGGACTTTGTTTGTTGCTAGTGACTGGGTACAAAACCCTTGACATGAGCTAGGTATGTCTACCGAACTTATTTTTTCTTTCGTTTTCTGGTAATTACATTAATAGTATTGCTATAATATTCTCTTTGTTAAGTCTTCATTAATGTTAAACAACTAGAACTTAGATGTTTTTTCTATTTTTTAAATGTTTTCCTCCCATATCGTTATTTTATCAGTTTTGAATCGATTTGACGATTTTGTTTTGTTCATTCGTACATTCTTTCATGTATGCTTGTATGGATATAAAATACTTTTCATTTTAGAAGGAGGGAGAAAGATAGGGAGAAAGGATTGGTGCAAAGTAACTTTTCTTTATATTATTGTTGAAGTAGTCTTGATAAGTGTATTTCGTACAAATTGATTTAATTTTTTGAAACTTGTTTAATGTGTTAATAAATATTGCCTTTGCATGCTCAAAATAGATTTCATTCCTTAAAGCTACTACTTTGAAATATATCTTGCTGTAAACATATCAAATCATAATTATAAACGATTGAATATGCAATTTATCCAAATGATTATTTCATATTTTATCGGTTAAATTCACAACAACCGTGTTCAACTAAAAGATTTTCCAATAAGAGGTGTTATTTTGAATAACCCGCTATTTTGGTAGATTTCACTTTTAAAGCTGTCATTTTTGACGTTTGACAATCAGAAACTACGCCATTAATGAAAATGGAACAATATATGCTCCAACAATGCACTGAAATTTTTAAAATTCACTATAAAAATGGTCAAAATTTAGCAGAGACGGTTCGTAAAACTCGAACATATTTGGATCGTCGTGAAGCACCTTGTCGGACCGCAATACAGAAATTGGTGGAAAAATTCGAGCTGTTGGGACAAATTAGTGATGTGAAGAATAAAACCCGTGCACGTCACTCAAGAACAGCCGAGAATATTAGTGCTATAACCGTAAGTGTTGAAGAAAGCCCAGGTTTTGTCCATTCCTCGTCGTTCTTTGGAATTAGGCATTCCACAAACGTCATTGCACCGTATTTTGCATAAAGATTTGGGTCTAAAGGCTTATAAAGTTCAGTTCACACAAGAACTCAAGCCGGTTAATCATCAACAACGTCGTGTCTTTGCTGATTGGGCCCTTCAAATGCATTAAAATGATTCGAAATTCCATCAAAAATCATCTTGATTGATGAGGCCCATTTTCATCTCGGTGGCTTCGTCAACAAGCATAATCGTCATATCTCGGGCTCAGAAAACCCAAGAGTTATTGTTGAAAAGCCTCTCTATCCTCAACATGTGACTGTTTGATGCGGTTTATGGTGCGGCGAAGTCATTGGGCCTTACATTTTCGAAAATGAGGCAGGAGCAACAGTTACGATGAATGAATTGCGCTATCGAGAGATGATTAATGATTTTGTATGGCCGGAATTGGATGGTATTGATTTGGATAATGTTTACTTTCAACAAGACGGCGCGACATGCCACACAAGCAACAAAACCATTGATCTTTTACGGGAAAAGTTTCCGGACCGTGTTATCTCTCGAAGAAGTGATCACAATCGGCCACCGAAATCTTGTGATTTAACACCTTGCGACTTCTTCCTTTGGGGTCACGTAAATGAAAATGTCTACACCAATAGCCCAGCGTCGATTCAAGAACTCAAAGATGGAATTCGTGAGGCTATCGAGGACATAGGGCAGCCACTTTGCGATTTGGGTATGGAAAATTTCATGAAAAGCATATGGTCCTGTAAGCGTGGTCGTGGTGGTCATTTGCCAAATGTTATTTTTTTTAATAAACAGCATACCTTATTCTTTATAATAAAATAAACATCATTTGTAATAAAAAATAGCATTTTTCTTTTAATATCAAAATAACACCTCTTATTGGAAAATGAAAGAAAATTTTATTTAATTATTTATTTTATTTTTTGAGGTAAGAAAGTCTTTGACGCTAGTTTGAAGAAATTCCTTATTTTGGAAGCAATCTTCCGAGTTTATTTGATGGTTGTGTAATAATTGTTGGCAACAATACTTTTTGCACTACCTACATATGTAGCTGTGCGAATATAGCATAGATTTTTCCTTTTGGATATTCTAGTAAATGCAATAGCAGAGATACACTGGCGCACATTAATCACTTAAATTTTCGTGGACCTTGTTGGCGTCTCGTTACGAAAAAGTTGTGCTGACATGTGGAAGATTTAGATCCAACCAAAGATATAGAGAGTACTGGATCCGCAACCGGTCGCGAGAGCCGAAGCAATTAGCAACCTTCGCTAAAATTGTGCCAAGTTGAGGGTTGAAGTGATATGTTGTTGTTTTCGTACTTAATTTACTCCGAAAGATGTTAACGTTTATAAAATTTTTGGTTTTGAAGATCGTGTATACGAAATCAGCACTTTAGTTCTCTTTTTTCGTTAAAAACTTACGAATTTTATATCGGCTTTGACACGTGAGTTTTTTCGCCTTTACGCTTTGACGTACGCGTTTCCTGTGAGAGAACGTTTGTTGTGTTGTACTCAAACAGTTCAACGAATGATAACGAAAGCGCGGTCGTATGCACGTGAAACGAAATTTTGTTGGTGTACGCGGAAGTCAGTAAGGGAAGTGATTATTCTGAAGAGAGGCAGAAGGAATCATATAGTTTCGAGAGCGTAAGTTATTTATAAGTTATTTATGTGATAAATTTGCTTCCCACATGGATAAGTACACAAATTCTCGTTGCTCGTCCATTTATTTATTTGTCATTGATTCTAACCCACTTGTTGTAACTTCTTAAACCTGTTTAGCCACTTTTTTTAGCGTTTTCATCAACTGTTCATGCAGGTTATAGTTCAGGAAGTCAGATTTTCTCACAATCGATGAAATATGCTTTTTCATTTTCCCAAAAATGTCAGGGTAGTGTGTAAATTTGCTATTAGTTAATAATTGTTAATTTTTTGCTGAACTGCGGTGGATCGCACATACGTATCGGCTGTTGTCCAATTAATGCGAACAAACGTGAATACATAAACATATGTATCACCCTTACACACATGCCCTTTATTCTGTTTACATATCGACATCTACTTGGGTCCAAATTCTTAGGACTGCACTGCTAGTACTTTCAAGTCGGCATGCGTTTTAAGCAAAATCTAATTGCTTTGATGCAGCTACGTACAAACTCCCTCACATCAAAGTGTGAATGACGTCATGTCGAATAAATTAACGATGAAATGAAATTCCCTTTAGTCCAATTGTTTGATGATAAATTGCAATGACACCAACGTCATGGGATATACTACCCCCCGAATCTTTAAGGTTCTCACCGGACTAATTGCACAGCATGCAGATAGTTACGAAAACGATAAAAAAAGAACATACATCCTTATAGTGACTGAAACACTTTTTCCTATGCGATTGGACACTGCGCGAAAATTGATCAATTACTTCGACATAAAATGTTATGTAGTCCCGAATTCAGCGCCTGCTCCGTTTTTTCTAGTGGAAATACTCATTGCTGTACTGGTTTTCTAACTGCTTCACGTCCAGCCACCTTTGCGAACCTCGACCCAGATACCACATGAAAAAGCTTACCCTATGTATTAAAATTATATCAGAGATCAAAGAAAATTTGAATTTTTTCGCAATTTACTTAACTTCACGGACTGCACTTCATTCCCTTCAGACACCCTTTGCAAATATGCACAACAACAGCCGAGCATCCACGACCGTAGTGGCAACTGTAAGGCAGATTCCATCCAGAACCGTGTTTCAGCCTCGGTTCAATGTGGGACACCCCGACATCAAGTGCTGTTTCAGTGACTGAGCTTTCCTTGACAAACTGACAAAAACAAGTTGTGAGTAGTAGCAGATACCTGTCATTTCAATAGTTTCCAGCTGATTGGAATGGTGTAGAAATGGCCGATATCTACTGGGTATTGCCACGCGGGGTATGCGAAAAGTTTTGTGGCATAATACTACCACCGAAACAACGTACGCGTTGCGTATGCATTGGCTGAGTTATCGAGTAGTTCGCGGGGCTAATTGTTCGATAAATATAATTCTGACGAACATTTGTCTTCTTCTACGTAGTGCTACAATCCCTCCCGGGCCTTCACTTTTTACAACAAATGCCTCCACCTATCTCGGTTCAATGACCGCATCCTCCAGTTCTGAAATCGAAACTTCGGCGAACTGTCTTCACTGACCGTGTCAGACCAGTGTTTTTGGTTTTCTTTTATGGCTTCCCCACTGGTCTCTGCCCTTCAGTTCTCCCAACGAATACCTTTTTGGGTATCCGTTGTTCGTCCATACAATTCATGTGACCAGCCCATTGCAACTTCGGCTGTCTTAGGATTGGTGAGACCCCACCGCCTAGTTTTGCACCAATTTTTCACCCCAAGATCTGTCTCTTGAAGGGATTCAATATGTTGACATATTCTTGGATTATGCTTGGAACTTTGTTTAGTAGTACCAAACTGCCTACGTTTCCTTTACATGAAACGTCGATGGGATCACAGACAGCAGAGTTATCGAGGTTAGAGTAAAGTCCTTTGTAATTTGTTTGAAAAATGGAAAAAAGCGAGTTTCGCGTGTTGATAAAACATTGTTTTTTAATGGGTAAAAACACCGTAAAAGCCCAGCAATGGCTTGCAAAATATTACCCAGACTCCTCTTCATCAAAACCAATGATTTGTCGTTGGTATGCTGAGTGTAAACGTGGTCGTACGGACACAAATGATGCGGAACGTTCGGGTAGGCCATTGGAAGCCGTTACACAGGAAAATGTGAGTGAAGTGTTAAAAATTGGAATGAAAAATCATAAAGTGAAGCTCCGTGAGATTGCAGAAATGACACAGATATCATCTGGAAGCGTATTTACAATCCGTCATGAAAAATTGAGCATGAAATAGGTTTTTTCAAAGTGGGTGCCGCGATTGCTTTCAGGGGAACAAAAACAGCAACGAGGCGACGATGGCGAAATTGTACGAATTGGGCTTTGATTTGCTTCCTCACCCCCCATATTCGCCAGATTTAGTCCCCAGCGACTACTGGCTCTTTGCTGATCTCAAAAAAATGCTCCAGGGAAAAAAATTGGCTCAAATGAGGAGGTCATTGCCGAAATTGAAGCCTAGTTTGAAGCAAAGTTGTTATAGAAATGTTGGAAACGCGTTGGGAAGATTATATCACCCTAAAAGGAGATTATATTGATGAATAAAATGATTTTTGAAAAAAAATGTTGTTTTCGTTGTTAATCTCGGGACTTATTGAACGATGTGTTATTTGAAGTATACTTCCTTGACAATTCTTTTTTTATTTTCATTGATTTGTAGCCTTACTAGATTTGCTTAGCTGTCGAGTTTCAGGAAGAGTTCTTTGACGATTGTTAACAACCGTGACAAAATATTGATGCCATCTGCATAGGCTACCACTTGGCTTGACTTGTATATTAACGTTCCTTTTGTATCGACATTTAGCTTTCTTATGACACATTCCCGAGCCTAATTAAATGGCAATGGGGCCAGTCCATTTCCCTGCTTTAGCGCAATATTTGTGTCAAAGGCATTGGTGAGTTGGTTATTGATGCGGACTTGGGAGGTCATCGACATCATTATCATTTTGATAAAACGGATTGATTTGGCTAGGATACCAAAGCAAAGCGTTATTTAGTACTGTACGTTACCATCAATACTGCTGTATGCTTGTTAAAGTCAACGAAAATTTAATGTATGTATATATTGAACTCCCAACGTTTCTCAAGGATCATTTTTCCTTATATCTAATATTGCTAAGCAGGATTGTTTATGAATTCCCGGTACGTTTTCAATAACCTTAGAAGCTAATAAAAACTGTAAATGTCACTTCAAAATTCTTCAGTATCACACAGATGAAGATATTCAGAAGAAAGCTTATTTCAAAACACAAACATTTAAAACCGTTCAATTCTTATTGTTGAACCTATCGCGATGGCTTTGTTACCTCGAAAATATACACTTTTATCGAGAGTTAATAGCCAGTACTTTCAATGATGATGTTAGGGAAAAATAACATAAATATACTTAATATTCTCATTTTAAACGGTGGCCATTATGAATTACGCTTACTGATGTCACTCGTTGAACGTATTTCGAAAGATATAAATGATGCATATCATTGCTAGGTTTTTCACGCAAATCCTAATAAGCCCATTGTATCCGAACCAATGGAAAGTGCATATTACGAGTATTTCATGGTCATGTATTGTTGTTGTTATAATACGGGAAAATTCAAACCACCATAAACCTTCTGAAAATTTTACGGCATTTATGTCCTACAATTAGCCATCTTGATGTCAAATTTCATTGAATTCAAGGGTGCCCTCACGATTTTATTTAAGAAAATGTAGAATTGAAACATCGTAGTCCACGTGGTGTAGTGGTTAGAGCACTCATCCCATAAGCCGAAGGTCCCTGGTTCGACTCTTGTTGGCGGCAACGAGACTTAGTTCGAGGGATTCTTCGGGCGGACTATAAGGCTATTCAGTTATCGTTGTTGTACTCATAAAGAACTACTTTCAAAATGTTTTTCAGATTTTCGGTCCAGGAGGGGTCACCATTTTTTGTGTTCTTTCGCTTCCTTTGCCTACTTCGTTATCGATATTGCAACTTTAAAATATGATATTGAAGGGCCTCTTCAATGCCTTTCATTTGATATCATATTCGACTATCTTCGGTGAAAAAAAAAATTGTTTGGGGTCACATCCTTGAATTCCTTGGAAATTTATTTCAGCTGTGGATATTTCATTAAACAGAAACTTCTGAGCTGTTGACAAGATTTGACGTCTCTAGTTCCAGAAAAACGTGCTGTGATCCACTAACGGCTGGGCAGGTACCGATTTTAATAAGGTATGGTAATAAATTTTTTTTTAAATCCTAAAAAAGTAGTTTATCACAAATAACAAATAACAAAGTAATCAGGCAACATTATAAAAGTTCCCAGTATTCATGGTGTTTTATCATGGTTGCTACACAAAAATCGTCTGTGTCACATCTCGATGTGAGGAGATCTCCTTTGTAATCCTTTAAAAAACATTTGATATTACAAAACCATATTAAAAACATTAAATTCTTCTAAAGCAGTATTTTTAGAAATCTATGAAATTAAAAAACTAGCTGGTTCTCAAATTGTTTCTAATTTACTTCATCAGTAAAATATCCCTGACTTGTACTATCTATGATTTCTTCTTTTACCATTTTCTAAACAATGTTAGATAGTTGTTTGGCGTATTCAAAACCATTCACTCAAACAGTTCAGTAATTTTTCTATTCACAACTTTATGACAGGTGTAATTATTTTTTTCCGTTGTTCAGCGTACTCTCTTATTCACCTTCAAAACAATTTTTATGTGACTTTTTAAATGCGTTAAAAAAGTAAATTGCTCTTTTTAATCTTCAAGGTTGAATAAACACTTCTCTCGTCCTTCTACTTTTGAAGTAACGTTGAAGTACTAAAGACCAGGTAATCGTCAATCCATTCAATGTAGTCCCTCTGCATTCACGGCACCACTTGTCTTCATCTTAACTCCTGGCAAAAAATCCAAACCACTTTGGGAGATTATGTGAATGGCCTTCTAAAGGCGACGGCAAGCATAATGTGAGAGAGATAATAAAAATCATAAAAGCAACAATAAAACACATCCTCAAGGCATGTAATACATGTGAATGAAAAATTCTCAATGTATCCCTGGAAAGTATTCCTGAACGAACGATGATTATCTGTTTAATTTCATGGAGTCTATCAAGCCTTATTCTACGCAATCCCTCGAATTCTGTGTGCGATTTTGATCCCTGCCCATATTTTGCCAATGTTTGTGTTATAGGTTTTTATCTTTATCATTAAATCAAGTGAACTAGCATATCTATGATAGGGAGCACATCCATTCAACATGATACCGATAAATACAGGATTTAATGTACAGAATACAGAGATTTTTGCTCGAGGGTACATATTTAAACTACAATAACGCACGGTCTTGCTTCATTTTCGATTAACTGTTTGGATGTCTTATAACATTTAATTGATTTTGTAAAAGATAATAAGGAATTCTTAGTAACTTATTTTAGCTCCTTTAAAGAAAATAAAAGTTCTTAAGAAGTCCAAGCAAGTAAGTAACCTGATTTAAATTCAATTTTGTGATTAATTACTCGCTGAGAAATGAAATGCACAAAATAGTTTGAATCAAGTTAGAGTTAGAAGTTGTAATAACGACAAACATAGATAAGCGGAATATATGAATGCGCCAACTGTAATAAGTAATATTTTAAAATTATTTTTAATTCCATGCACCCCTTGACATCTTTCCCAAGCATGTAATACAAACCACTCCACGCTATGTTTTCTGGAAGCATATGGACCCATACTTTATATTTCAATTCTGTAGTGTGTACATAATCTTTACGATATAAGAAGACACATATAAGAAAATATGAAATCTGCTCGCAGGTAATATGAATGGCCTTTCCCATTTCTTGAATATTAAAATGAATTAATGGAGCGCGCATGGGGCTTGGAATTGTTTCTCATACACTTTTAAAAAATCCAAACACGTTCCCTCTACAGCCTACACTTTTTCTTATTCTAACTTTCTTATTGCTTGTTCCCTACGTATCTATACGAGTAGATAGATATTTTTTTCTTGCCCCCGGAATGAACATTATGAGGGTGGAGTGAGTTGGAAAAATATTGGATTTAGGCTTAGTTGAAAAAGGTTCAGATGGGTCCCGTACATAAGACAACGTGCTTCCAATTGCCTTTAATGTTTTCTGTAATGGCTGTTCGCATCGGCCTTTAATACGTTTTGGCCGCATAAACTTGTCGAAACATTCCGTCTTAATGGTTTTTCTCAAGTTTTCCCCAACTTTACTTGGGAACTTATCTTTCTTATTCTTGTAATTAGGTACGAAAGATGTACGTGCAAACATTTTAAAGAAAAATTAGTTTTTAATGTCGTTAAGTTGCTTTTTTTGTGGGTGAATGCTTACAGGCATTATCAAGGATACGATTAATTTTTTTATTTAAGAAATCGAAGCAAATTATGACGAAACCGGTTCATTTACCACTAAAGACTTTATGGATAATGTTCCCATGATTAGAAAAATATTGCTAAAACCTTTTTGGGGCCTCATTATTTCGTTTGAGAGAATATTATCCTGATCATATACGAGTAAAATAAATCCTTGATGTATCTGGTTAAAGCCTCACACAAAGAAGTGCAGCCGTAAATAAATACAAATAGAACAGATCTAGTGGCTGCCAGGCATGCGTTAAAGTACAAAGGCTGAATTTTTTTGGGGTAGTTCTCACTACTGTCTATAAGAATGCTCGAGCGTTACAAATCTTAACTTTCAGGACCTAAGGCAGATATGAGGTCATAGAAATGCGCAAAAAATCACATAAATTACGTCATAGTATAAAAGCTGAAATTCAAATATAATATATATATATATATATATATATATATATATATATATATATATATATATATATATATATATATATATATGTCTTATTCGGGTACCATTTTATACGAGCATTTAAAAAATCAGACTCCAAATCGGGGACCAAGGCCTATAGCCCAGTCATATTAGGGCTTTCACCTCGGAACGAAAGATAATAAGCTGCAAATTGGTATGAACCTTTGTTTTGTCATTCTAAATGTTGTCTCAAAAGTCTAAATCGTTATCGTGTTCGCGTCTCAAGATATTCAAGGTCAAAGGTCACAAAAATCGGTTTTTCGCGAATATCTGGCTTCCTATCGGTTAAATGAGATTTGCATTTATTATAAAAGTTGTAGGCTATAAAATTCCCTACAACTTTTGTTTAAACTTTTTTTTCATACGACCAACCGTTTTGAAGGTAGAGCGCGAAGAGTGCACATCGTACAGTCATATACGGCCTAATGCAAGGTCAAGCGTGAGTTATGGTTATCAGTACGTTATAAAGTCAATTATTTACTTGGAAATTATAATTATTAAACAATGCCTATTATTTATGTACTAACTATTAATTATTTATATTTAATTAAAGTAAGTAACTTGATTATTTATATATAATTATTCATATTTAACTATTTGACAAAACAAAGGTTCATACCAATTTGCAGCTTATTATCTTTCATTCCGAGGTTGACCCCTTTTTTTACCTAATATGACTGGGCTATACAACTTTTCAAAAACTTTGGTGAAAGTTGGAGCCGAATTGCGACCTCTGACGTGGTCAACAATCTCGTTATATACATACACACATATACAGATATATCCATATATATGCATATATATATATACATATGTGTATATATATAGATATATATATATATATATATATATATATATATATATATATATATATATATATATATATCTATATATATACACATATGTATATATATATGCATATATATGGATATTTCTGTATATGTGTGTATGTATATAACGAGATTGTTGACCACGTTAGAGGTCGCAATTCGGCTCCAACTTTCACCAAAGTTTTTGAAAAGTTGTATAGCCCAGTCATATTAGGTAAAATAAGTTGGGTAAACAGACCTACGCTCATGTCAGAAGGGTTTTGTATTCAATTTACAAAATGCAGTCACCAGATCGAATCACATCAAGAAACATGTCAAAGACGATTTTATTGGAGAAAATATGAAATACGAAGATCATACTATTATTAACAAAGTTAAACGAATTTAGACTTCTGAGGTTTTTGGTATTGGTATACTCATAAATATCTCCCTTGATAATTATTTCACATATCCAGCCGCGACGGGGGAAACACATTTGTCATGTATTTACCCCTTGTACCCCACTGAAGCAAAAACTGGCAGTTTAACAACTGTTTTGAAAAGCTCCCATGTAAACTTTTATCAGCTACGTTTGATGAATTTTTTTTTTCAGGGGCCACTCTCCTGTACTGTTATCATCGATTAATGGCCAATTTCTGCGAATCCTAGAATGGTTACAAAACCCTTCTGCTAGGAGCTCTCTCCCGCCTCCTTGACTTGTTACACTTATAAGCATTAATTGTAGGTACTGATCTATAGTCATTCATTAAATTGAATCAAGTGTTCAAAGCATGCACCTTAAACGTTGAAGTTGGGAAAAAATAACTCAAAATTATTCAATCTTCGCATTCAAAACAGCCACTTTCTTGTTTTACGATTACTGATACCACCAGCTCAACTGATTCTCAAAGATATACATGACACCTATCATTCCTGAAATTTTCATGCAAATCCTAGCAAAACTGTAGTGTCTGAGTCGGTAAAAAGCGCGTATTGTTCCATAGCCATATGTTGCCATAGTAATAAATGCAGCGCATATTGTTCCATAGTAATACGGGAAAATTCAAATCGCTATAACTTCGCTAAATATGATTCAATCTTTATGAAACTTTCAGAATAGATCAATCTTATAAATAGTCATCTGTGTACTGAATTTCATTGAATTTAAGGGCACCGTTAAGATTTTATTCAAGAAAACATAAAATCGATAAATCATACTATTACTAACAAAGTTGAGTGAATTGCGACTTCTCACGTATTTGTTGTTGTTGTACTCATCAAGACCTACATTCTTGATTTTTTTCAGATTTTTCGGATCAGAGGTGTCCAATCGCGAGGGGGGGGGACACAAATTTTTCGTGTATTTCCCCTCCCTGTGCGCCCCTCGAAGCAAACTTTGCCAAACAAAGACCTGTTTTGAAAAGTTCTCATCGAGACCTTTCATTTGATACCCATATCGGCCACCTTCAATGAAATTTTTTTTTCGGGGGGTCACTCCCCTATATGGGGAGACCCCCCTTAAATGCCTTATAAATTTTTTTTATCTTTGAACTTTCAAGAGATCACCACTTTACACCTACATACAAAATTTGATGTTTCTAGCTTAAGTAGTTTCCGAGAAAAACTGCTGTGACACACGGACGGACGGACGGACGGACGGACGGACGGACGGACGGACGGACGGACAGACAGACAGACGGACAGACGGACAGACAGGACGCGATTTTAGAAGGGTTTTGTAAAATTATTTTACAAAACCCTAAAAAGGGGTCAACCTCGGAATGAAAGATAATAAGCTGCAAATTGGTATGAACCTTTGTTTTGTCAAATAGTTAAATATGAATAATTATATATAAATAATCAAGTTACTTACTTTAATTAAATATAAATAATTAATAGTTAGTACATAAATAATAGGCATTGTTTAATAATTATAATTTCCAAGTAAATAATTGACTTTATAACGTACTGATAACCATAACTCACGCTTGACCTTGCATTAGGCCGTATATGACTGTACGATGTGCACTCTTCGCGCTCTACCTTCAAAACGGTTGGTCGTATGAAAAAAAAGTTTAAACAAAAGTTGTAGGGAATTTTATAGCCTACAACTTTTATAATAAATGCAAATCTCATTTAACCGATAGGAAGCCAGATATTCGCGAAAAACCGATTTTTGTGACCTTTGACCTTGAATATCTTGAGACGCGAACACGATAACGATTTAGGCTTTTGAGACAACACTTAGAATGACAAAACAAAGGTTCATACCAATTTGCAGCTTATTATCTTTCATTCCGAGGTGAAAGCCCTAATATGACTGGGCTACTAGTAGACATGATTTAAGGTAAAATTTGCTATATGAAATACTACGGCCTTGCCACTCCTGAGTGTACGTCAAAATATAAAGGCAGAATTTTTCTTATATCCGAACAAAAATGGCGGAGACCAGTCGGGAAATCGAGAAAATGCTAGTCTGACTCGGCCAACGAAGACAGCTCATCGCTGCTTAGATTTCAAAATTGGAGAACTTGATCAATGGACCGAGGCAGTTGGAGGTATTATTTGCAGGAAGTGAAGATCCAAGAGGAGCTGTAGTCCTACGAAGAAGTAGAAGAGCAAAAATTCTCGGGGCTTACAAACCTTCGAGATCGATCTATTTCCGGTAAAAGGGATGGTGGAGGTGTGCTAATAGCTGTAACCAACCAGTTGGATTGTCTACTTGGCAGTAATTTTGCTCCGTCACCTCTAATCAAAGGCGTAGCAGTTCAAATTTCCCTCCACAACTATTCACTATTTGTCTTCTGCATCTATATTGCTTGTAAAACACCCTCAAGATCGTATGAAATTCTTTTTAATGAACAATCGAACTTTATAATTAACGCCAACTCCTTCTCGTAGTTATAAATCCATGGGGACTTCAATATGCCTCTCATCAACTGGGATACAGAAGCTCAATCCATTGTTTCTTCTGATGATCTTTCTATAGCCTTATTCTCATTTTTATCCCTCTGCAGCCTAATTCAATTGAACTATGTAATGAATGCTTTCAATTGCATTCTCAACCTAATTTTCTCAAACAACCCTGCTGCAGATCCTGTTTTCCCTGGTGATTCTCTTTATGCTAAGTCGGACCCTCACCATCCTTCTTAAGAGATCCGATTATAATTGGATCCAATACGTGGCAAGCCTAAAGTGAAACCGAGTCGGTTTAACTTTTTTAAGGCTAACTATGAAGACTTGCCTACTGACTGTGGCGTTATTATTTGGTAAGCTACCCTCTATCTAGATAACACCAACTTCGCAACACAGCAATTCTATGCAGTGCTTAACAGCATTATTCCACCACATACACCGACTACACACAAATCGTCCTTTGTGTTTCACGAGAGAAGTTGAATCTGCTTTGTGTTTGAAGGATTCGGCCCGGAAATGTTTCTTACGTTCGAGATCAAAACTGGACCTCTCCAAATTTCGTCACCTACATACCAATGCGAAA
Organism: Odontomyia ornata; assembly: GCA_963969285.1. Classification (NCBI taxonomy): domain Eukaryota; kingdom Metazoa; phylum Arthropoda; class Insecta; order Diptera; family Stratiomyidae; genus Odontomyia; species Odontomyia ornata. The sequence continues at coordinate 21,490,113 of OZ017739.1, forward strand.
AATGTCATTGAATTCCACAAAACTATCTTATTTGAGAGTAATTGAAGCTTCATTTGCTAATAACCCAAAATCCTTTTGGTCTTACGTCAACTCTTTAAAAGACTCGCGTCAGCATATCAATTCATTGTCGCAGCAAAACCACTTAGTCTACATTGACCAAGCCGTGTGCAACATGCTTTCTGACTATTTCTCCGCCGTCTATAGCCCTCAATCTGCACCAGCATTATTATTTGATTTATACATTAACCCCTTACAGGTCGCAGACGTAATTCACTCACTAAATTCTAGCAGCGTCGGCCCTAACACATTTATTAAATCCCTCTCTTCATTCTTATGTATTCTCCTCGCATATATCGTTAATTCAAGTCTAGAAAAGGGCACTTTTCCAGACGTTTGGAAATGTGCAAATATCCTACCATTATGGGTATTGTTGATAAGCTTTGCGCGATCCCCATGAGAAGAAAGAATATTACTTTACTGAAACACAAATATAACTTTATTAGTAAAACTAAAGAGAATTACAAGTATAGAATGAAATGTAGTGAAGGACTACATGTTGGCGCGCGCGAGTTGACTCGTCGGAGGTTGCGAACGAAGTGAGCGTCTCGTTGACATGAGTTGTGAAATACATGGCATCCACTAACTGCTTGATGCGCTCCTTGCGGTGAGCATGTGGACGCCACAGTACTCCCTCCTAAGTGACATTTTGATGAGAATGTCACGATCCAAAAATGGCGTTGAAAAATGCCGTAAATGAGGCTGGAGCAATGGCGGGTTGCGTAGCACGTGTTCAGAAGATGCGATTTCAATGTCGTGAATGTTGCTGTGCGGCTGCAGTGCGAGGTTGGGCATACGAATCTGTGCGGGGTCGGGCATGCGACACTGTGCGGGGTCGGGCATGCGACACTGTGCGGGTCGGGCATGCGACACTGTGCGGGGTCGGGCATGCGACACTGTGCGGGGTCGGGTATGCGACACTGTGCGGGGTCGGGCATGCGACACTGTGTGGCGTGTTGGCGGCGCAATCGAACATGCGATTGAGGCGGTGTGACGTACACATGCGAACGCGGCGTCTGTTCGGGCATGCGTATGGCGGTCTGGTGCGTGATCGGGCATGTCGGGATTGCATGCGGCGTCTTGCGCTGACTCGTGAAGCTACGACCTGCGGCACATGACTCGTGTAACAAAAATGTGAACAAAAACGGGGTCACCACAATGGGGATTATTTATAAGCTTTGCGCGATCCCCATGAGAAAGAAAAGAATATTGCTTTACAAAAACACAAATATAACTTTATTAGTGAAACTAAAGACAGAATTGTAAGTATTGAATTGAATGTAGTGAATGACTACATGTTGGCGCGCGCGACTATCCGTAATGGGGGGTTTTCCCAGACCTCTAGTTACAAACACATTTCACTTCTATCGTGCTTTGTGAAAATCCTAGAATGCATTGTTCATTGTAACCTTTACAATGTTTTGCACCTTAACGTATCCAAAAATCAGCATGGAGTTGTTAAAAAGACGTTCTACCGTAACCAACTTGGTAAATTTTTCAACACGGTTGCTATCACTCTTGATTTAGGAGGTGAAGTTGATATACCATAATTTACACTGGTTTTGCGAAAGCATTCGATAGTGTGGATCACAATATCCTAATTGAAAAGCTCCGCTGCTTTGGCATTCAGGGATCTCTTCTCTCCTGATTTACTCCTTTCTCTTTCATCATTCCTGCTCGGTCATCTGTAATGGATCTACGTCCCACTTTCTCGGCCCAACTTCTAGTGTAAGAACGATCAGTATTAGAGATATACTGATCGAGTTGAAACCATCGGTAAAATACCTGGGACTACTGATTCGACTCGAAGACGAGTTTCTCTGAGCAAATCAGGGCAACATATGAGAAGGAATTATGGCCTACTTATCAAGAAGATGTCTCTTGATGAGTACTGTAGGGTCAGTGCTACTGTACGGAGTAGAAATGTGGGATAACACTCTTAGTAGGAAGGTTTGCTGGTACAGGTCATATCTGACCGTCTCTGATTTGGAGGTGAGTGTTACTGCAGGTGTGATACCTATCGTCCTCTTTAGTAGAGATTGCCACGCTTTTAACTTCCTCAAAACGAAGACATAAGGAAGACAATTGTCCGCGAGGAGAGACAGTGCCTCTCAATGGTTGGCAGTGGTTTTGGGGGGAAATCGCACGAAGGGTGAACGGACTGCTTAGATTATTCAAGGTCTGTGAACGTGGCTAAATCAACTGTTATCTGGACCAAGTTTTTGAGCGAGTATAGGTGTTTTCAGTCTTATCTGAACAAGATCGGTAAGTCATGGTCCCGCAATTGAATGTTTTGCCTAGGAGAGGAACACAATACCTGCCACACATTTCTCTACAGAGAGATGAGAGTACTCGCAGAGATGCTTGGGGCGGTTGAAAAATAGCACCTTGTGTCAGATTATGTTCTTGCAGTCCTGAAAGATAAAAGGGACTCACAGCAGCTGGTGACGTCAGAGCTGGGGGATCACTTATCTGGCAGTTCTTTTTCCTCCTTCCCGCTGAACGGGTATCTTTCAGCTTCAAGGTGCCTCGAAGCGTAGCAAAATGAGACCTGGCCCGAATCAATGTGTCAAACGGTTTCAGAGTGTGTTCTTAGGTTGACAGGTGAGGTATTTAGTGGGTAGTCCAGTTGCTTGTGTGCATAGGAGCCCCACACTCAGTGCGTAAATGGCATTCACCTCCCAACAACAACAAAAATTTCAAAACTGATTTAACCAGAGTTTTGTTAGAGACCACATTGACCTTTTGATCAATGTTTTGGGAATGAAAGAGTCATCAAAGGGCCATGAACACTTTACCCGCTTAACTGAACATGATTTTGACATGTTCAGTACAGTACAGATACTGATCAAGATGAACACCGAGGAACTGAACACAGAATAATTGCCTTTCTGGTCTTGATTGGCCAAGCATATTGTTGACCGAAACAAAATTGTTTTGTACTTCTAGTATAGATCCTAATTGTTGGGGTAGAGCTGTACATAGTGAAACATTATTTTTGACTGCTTTGAACTACTGGCTGTATAAATCATCAGACCGTCAATAAACGCGTTGGGAAAAGTTTGAATTAAAGATGTTCAATACGTTGCGAATAAATATTGAGATCGATGCTGTAGACCATTCAAGACCTGAACATTTCCATACAAGAACTGGTATCTGCGAACTGGTGTTGAAGGTGTTTAAATATAAGTTCGTCTTACCAAATCATATCAAAGTCTTTTTCCATATCAATGAGACATGCTCTAACGCATTCTCTATTGTTTTGTTTCCAATACATATTTAAAGTTTCTTTCGTTATCGAACGCCAGGTTGATTTTCTGGATATTCAGTAGGCTAATTGTGTTTGTTACCATGTCAAGGTTATGTCCATATTTGTTTCTTTTACTATAGTGAAGTTTATATTCGGGTGTACTTCATTTCTATAAGTAAGTAATTCATCTTGTTTATTTTCTTGTGAGTCAATGATGATGGAACAGTTATCCACATATTGCTGGAGTTCCTAATTGAAGCTTTTCTGTTAAGTGAAGAAAATGATACGTAAGTATTTTGAGTTCTTAGCGGCCTAATGCGGGAAGTTGTTCTGCTTAGGAATTTATGGAATATTGCATTACGATTAGCACTGTTGATTTTTTTCTAAATAAATTCTTATGTAAAACAAACTAGGCACGCCTAATCCTCCGCATAGCTCCAGAACATTGTATCCTATAGATATTCTCGGAGAACTTTCATTGGCCTCACCAACTCTGGATGACGTTTGTTCCACTATCAAAGACTAAAAGAATAATAAAGCGCCCGGCTCCCATTGAGCCATCCATAAAGTAATTCAGTACATTTCACTACAAGAACATGTGCTGCATAAATAGAGCCAATAAATTATATTCCCTATCCACAAAAAAAGTGACAAGCCAAAGTTTGAAAACTATAATGGCGTACAAAATATTTTCAAAGATCTTGAAAAATAAAATCAGATCATATGCCAACAGTATTACTGGGGAGTATCAAGATGGATTTAGAGCAGGTAGACTGATGACAGGTCAATTATGTACAGTCAAGCAGTCGAGAAGTATACTAAATATTCGTTGACTTTAAGCAAGCATTCGACAGTATCGATTGTAACGTACCGTACTAAACAATGCTTTGGTTAGGTGGTGCGGATGACACCAATATTTTGTCACGGTCATTAACAACCGTCAAAGAACTTTTCCTGAAACTCGACAGTGAAGCAAAGCTAGTAGGGCTACAAATCAATGAAGCTAATACAAAGCCCACGACATAGTCAAGAAAAATACTTCCAATACACAAAATATCACACTTGACGAATACAATATCAAAAATATGGCAGAATTTGTGTATTAAAGCGCCAAAATGACGAGAAAAAGTAATAAAAGAGATAAAATACGCCGAAGAATCTAGTTCGCAAATGAAATATTTTATTCAATTTTGACAATCTTGCAAACGATCTGCATACACAGCAAAACAAAGCTCCAAGTATACAAATCTATTATAAGACCTGTGCTATGTTATGCTGTGGATGTGAAATATGGGTATTAACTCAAGCACCCGCAAACATATTGGGCGCCTTTAACAGACAAATTAGATGGGGACCAATGGTGAATTCGATATAACCGTGAGCTCTATGAAATTTTTCACGAGCCGATATACCCAACGATTTTAAGAATCGGAAATTGCAATGAGCTGCCCTTGTGAATCGTATAAACGAACAAGGGATACCTAAAGAGGTATTCGTAGGGCGGATTGGAGGGCGGAGACCAGTAGAGAAACCGAGGAAACGCTGGTCTGACTCGGTCGCCGAAGACAGTTCATCGCTGCTCGGATTTCAAAATTTAAGGATGTAGACAGGTATGGTATAGCTAATCTATGTATTCTGGACAACCTGGAATCATGCGATGAAGAAATCAGTTATGAAGCTGCAATGCATGGACCAGATAAGTTACAGTGGAAACAGACGATAAAAGATGAACTGAAGGCTTTCGACGACAATCAAGCATGGACATTTGTACATAGGAAAGAAGCTGATAGAGTGGTGCATTGTAAATGGGTATTCAAAAAAAAAACACAAAAGCGATAATAGTGTGCGGTATAGGGCAAGACTAGTCCCAAAAGGTTTCCCCCAAAAAGAAGGCGTGGACATACTCACCAGTGCTTCGTTACTCTACATTTTATTCGCTTTAAGTGTCAAACTTAACTTTGAAATTACTAACTAAGATGTAACTACAGCATTCCTAAATGGTTACCTACATGAAAATGTCTATATGCAAGTGCCGCCTAATTTGAATTTTAAAGAAACAGTAGTAACATGGTTTAGAAATTAAAAACTAATCTAATGTCAAAATTTAAAATTAAGGATTTGGGGCAATTAAAACAATGCTTGGGTATGAGGGTAAAAATGTATGAAAATGGCTGTATTTCCTTAGATTAAGAAAAGTTTGTAGATCATATTTAAAGTAAATTTAATATGACAAACTGTAATGTTGTTGATACTCCCATTGAAAGTAATGTAAAATTAGAAAAAGGTGTAGATGTTTGTAAGCAATACCCATATCAGCAATTAATTGGTAGCTTCACATACTTAAGTGTTTTAACTCGCCCCGATATTCCTTAGAGCGTGAGTTACTTGTGCCAATTTAATAATTGCTATTTCCATACTCATTGGAAGCATGCAAAATGCATCCTAAGATACTTATGTAAAACTAAATCGTATGGGCGAATGTTTAGCAAAGATAATTGTAAATGGGAAGGTTTTGTTGGTGCAGATTGGGCCTTGAACATTCTAGATAGGAAACCTTACTCAAGTCTCTACTTTTTTTGTGGTAGAGAGGCGAAAGCCATTTATGCACAGAGTGTGGGACTCCCATGCGTGACTGGACTATCCACTAAACACCTCCCCTGTCAACCTGAGAACCCAGCCTGGAACCGTTTGACACATTACTTCGGGCCAGGTCTCGTTTTGTTACGCCGTGAGGCGCCTTCAAGCTGGGGAGTCCCTTTCCTAGCGGGAGGGGAGAGGGGAAGAGGAAATGCCAGACTAGCGATCCCCCAGCCCCAGCGCCCCGGCTGCTGTGAGTCCCTTTTATATTTGTCAACTGATTCGAGCATTACCGCAAATATATTAGCCGGGGTGAGCTCTCCCGTCTCCCTGTAGAGTTTCCTTCGCAGGCTAACCCATTTTGTACACGCAAAAAATGTGTGACAGGCATTGTCCTCCTCTCCTGGGCAAAACCGACAATCGGGGAACCGTCACTTACCGATCTTGTGCAGGTAAGCCTGAAAACACCCATGCCCGCTCAAAAGCTGGGTCAGATAGAAGTCAGTCTCACCATGCCTTCAATTTAGCCATGGTCTCACATCCGGGATGAGGCGCGCAGTCCACCTTCCCTTCGTGCAACTGAACCAAAACTGCTGCCAATCATTGAGCGAGCGCTGTCTCTCCTCGCGGGCAACCGTCTCCCCCGCATCGTCGTTTCGGCGCAGATAAATAACGCAGCGCTCTCTAGCAAGGAGAGCGACAGGTATCACGCCTGCAATAACTCTCACTGCCGAGTCAGAGACTGTCGGATACGAAGATGCAATTCTCAGTGCTCCTCTTCTCTGTACCTGCGCCAAACGTTTTCGGTATACCTCCTTGCTGAGAGCGTCGCCCCATACCTCTGCTCCGTACAGTAGCACTGGCCCTACAGCACTCATCAAGAGGCGTCTTCTTGAACGTGCTGGGTCCCCCTACGTTGGCCATAAGTCGACTCAGAGCCGATATTCCCGAAGAAGCCTTCTCAGCCGTTGCCCTGATTTGCTAAGAGAAACTCATCTTCGAGTCGATCAGTAGCCCCAGGTACTTCACCACTGGCTTCGTATGTCTCCAATACTGAGCACCCTTACTCTAGGGATTCTCTTTTTTGTCAAGATGACCACTTCGGTTCTCTCCAGTACTAAACTGAGTCCGCGAGCAGTCATCTAGTCCCTCACTCGGCGCATTAGCATACCTAGCCTAAGTTGCGCTTGTTCAACGGTGACAGGTCTCTACTTTAAACTGTCAGGAACATATTAACATATTTCATATGAATGTAAAAAACAACGCACTATAGCTTTTGTCAAGTACTGAGGCTGAATATATGGCGACAGCGGAAGTCTGTAAGGAGGCTATTTATATAAGAAGCTTGTTATGTAAAATTGTAGGCAGTTGTGATTATGTAATTATATTGTATAATGATAATCAAGGTACTCAGAAGTTATCAGAAATAAATAATCAAAGAACCAAGCACATAGATATGTGCCATCATTTTGTTAGACAAGCGGTAGCTAACAATCTCATAAAGATAGTTTACCTGCCAACATCTGAAATGCCGCCAGACTTGCTGACCAAGGGATTAAGTAGCGTAAAACATAACGATCTTGTACAGAGGTTAGGTATTCAAGCATTGTTTAATGGACTACTATATATTTGATGATTTGCTTCTATTCGTTCTGATAAGACACATATGTACCAAAGTTCAGATTATTTTGAGAAGTGGGGATGTTACGATTAATACCGAAATCATGCATTTTAAATAATACTAGCGGCATTTATAACGAACTATGTGTACCTACCTGCCTGTATCATATGACAATAAATTTAGTCTTTGACAAACCACCACGCGAGTTTCATTATTAATAAGACATTTTCAGATTAAAGTTGCAATATCAATAACGGGGTAAGCAGAGAAAGCCGAGAACATGAAGATAAATAAGATAGTTTGCATCAAAAATCTTCAAGAAACCATTACGTATGCTTAACTATTTCTAAATCTGTTTGCGATCATGTAAAAGGAATGTATAGGGTTTCATGTATAGTACCTACCTACTACGAGGTCTTACCACTTTTTGTCATAGGTATGCTTTTATTTTTTTCATCGTTGAAAAATCCAGAGGTAAATCCAATGATCATAGTTTACAATGCAAAGATTAAAATAAATTTAGGAAATCAAAATAGCTGAAAGATGTTGCTCTGAATAAAAATCACCCACACCAATTCTACACAAACAACTCATTAAACGTCCGACAAAAATAATTCTCTCACATAAATATTCTTCTATCATAACCTCCGTCATTTTCAAATCAATAAAATTTTATTGTAATCGAATTGTTATGATCGAAAAAAGCGAAAATTCAATCTAGTTTTGCAAATATAACGATACAACCGATACAATTAAGCCTATAACCATTGATCTAACAATAATGGTTGGCGAAATGTCTTTCTAATGGCCATCAGAAGATAAATAAAGAAAAAAACTTTTCCTCTTATCTTGGCCGTCGTTGTCGTTTTCGGTAATTTTATTAAATATTCAATAAAACACCATAATCATAAATTTTATTTAATATCTCAATCAGAAATTCAAACAATTTAGCCTCTTGCCTGAGAGGTAAATTAGAGTTGTTCGAGAAGTTAACGTAAATGATTTCAGGCTATCTGTTCTGGCTGACTTCATTTCGTTTTGGTGGCGTGGTTATGGTCTTAATGACTAAGATAGGGTTGATTCATGGATAATAAAAGCACAAACCAATGACCGATTCTTTTGTTTGTTTTGTTTCAATTGATTTTGGTTGGAGTTCATTGGTTTTTTAGCGAATTTGATTGATAATTAAATTGATTATCGTCATTTAGCTCGGATTAGCATGTACATATATACAGAAATCCATGCTTAGATACTTTAAAAAGTTTTGGAAACATTAGATATATTAATATACTTTTGGTAGTTAAATAAGCCGTTACCATGCTTTTTTAATAAAATCCGCTAAGCAAAAAATTATTAATACTCAAAATTAAACATTAAAAAGTAACTTTTTAATTTGTATGTCTAAAATAATTTTTTAAACCGATACCATTCCGATGAGGTAAGATCATCATCACGAACTTTCCGTCAACCACGCCTAACGGACTATCTTTCCGTGCTTAAACCCAGCCTATTCTTGTCTTGCCAAACCCAGAGAACTTATACCATTTGTCTTGCTGTCAGTGCGACTTACCTGCCATACTATATTTGAGAAAAACCAATATGGCATATGCAGCCCGTGCACACCCTGCTCAATAAATCAAACCGTGTCAGACATACCGACTGCCTCTTCGGCAATCCGTCTACAACAATAATGGGCCCGCAATGTTACTCCATATCCGATCAAGACTTCATTTCTTCAAACTAAATTTGGTACAATAGTGAGTTATGGCCACGAAAATGACTTCATCTTCTTAGCAAGCCGCGCTGCGCGAGTTCGTTTCCTTGATAAACACACTATTTCGATAGCATTAATGCGCTGAGTGAAAAAGGTAGAAGGTACGAGTATCTATCTGCTGATGGTGATAAATCAGACAACTTCTTAGAATGCCATGGATCTTGGAAGAAAGCATGAACTTGAAAATGAAATCGAAGGGGAATGCGCCAGAAATAGAAGAGAAATGTTATTTACGCGTGTTTTAGAAGAAATTCTATAGCATATGGCTGCGTTTGGGTTGAGTGAATTTCCTTTCACTAATGAAAGTCATAAATTGTTGCAGGACGTTAGGGATCTTCGTAAATGTCTGTTTTAATGTTCTAACACCAGTTTAAGTGAACAATAAACACAACATTCACCTGTGAAGGATTTTTTGTTGCTGTAAAATTACAAATGGCCTAAGAGGAAAAGTTAAGGAAGGACGAGAGTGGTAAATTCGTACAGAAATAATTTATGTGAGAAATATTTCGTACAATTTGAAAATTAAATTTCAAGTCGGTCTAATGATGGTCAATCGATACTTTCAGACCATTGCAATTCAAAAATGTTGCCGAATACTCGTATATTGTGGCCTTTAGAAGTCTTGATGTGAGAAATTCAATCTAAAACTTCGGAAGTTTAAATAGAATATTACGATGCAATTTTAATATGCACTAAATTCAATTAAAGTTTGAGCAAAATTAAAATTTGTTTGCAACATTTTACAAACGTGAGTAGCAAAAAATGTAGGTATGCTATTTGCAGGAAATAGCTCACAGTCATATTGAGATCAAAGGAAACAAATTGGACGCTGATGGCCGTGCACAGTCAGCTTATAGCTTCTGTTAAGAAGCCAAATGTGAAATTCTACAATTAATATTTTATACAAATTTTCGAACACAATTTTGTCCATACACTTGTAAACAATAGAGAGACTAATATGGTGAATTATTCATGGAAGAAGTATTGCTATTTAAAGTTTTGACAATCCTCAAATTAAATTATGAGGGTTTATTGACTTTTAGAATTTTTTTTTAGATCTTTGTAAAAAAAAATTAAAAAGACCCACTAGTTTCGCGACCTGTCTGTCCATCAGTAGGATCGTCCGTGCGTCACAGCAAGTTTCCTCAGAAACTATAGAAGCTAGAAAGGTGAAAAGGTCAGAAGTGATGATTTCTCAAAAGTTTTGCTCTTACCAAATATTTCAAAATTTTTTTATGAGGGGTCTCCCCTGATAACGAAGTAGCCCTTTTTTTAATTAAAGATAGTCAAGTGGGATATCAAATGAAAGGTCCGATTAGAACTTTTAGAATTTAAAAGAAAAAAGTCATTTTATGCCTAAGGGGATCTAAGGGGGCAAAATGTACCATATTTTGGTGTCTCCTCTTGCAATTGGACACCTTTGAGCCGAAAAATCTGAAAATAGTGAGTACAAAGGCAAAAAATACCTCAAAAATCAAAATTCACTCTGCTTTGTTAAAAATAGTATGATTTCTAGATTTTACTCATAAAATCAAAACAGTAGCTTTAAACTTCTTGAAATTTAGTAATTTTATTATCAATATAAGACCATCATGCCCACAAAATCAATCAATCAAGTGAGTTATAAGCATTTCAATTGTATCCAATTACAATAACAGTAACACGTATTGATGGTTGATACATATTTCAAATTTACCAAAGTACTTTTATTTTCTTCCGAACTTCATGCAAATTTGAGAAAAAGTGTTTAATTTAAGTATATTTAATCCGTCGAGCAATTAGAAAAATTATTTAAGCTAGATCAAAATGGCAGCTGCAATGTGCTTAGGAAAGAAACTCTGCATCTTTTGCATAAACTGGAACGATTTTTTATCCAACTATTGGATGAATACTCGTAATTCAAGTCATCGATTCCCGCTATTAGAAAACTTGTTTCGAGCCCTAGAAGGGTTACAAAGACCTTCTAGTCGGAGCACTCTAATGCTTACTCAACTTGTTTAATAGTTGCAATAGGTACTAGCAATAGTGAACAATTCGATCAACTTATTGTTATGGTCAAATTCAAGTTTTGAGTTCGATAATTTTTTGTTCCAGCATCATTTTTTTATCGATTATTTTCACCTTCTTAATGGTCATAACCTGTGCTGTTACATGGAGGTGAAACATGGATCCTGACGAGCAAGTCCGAGAAGGCAGTGGACATATTTGAATGCAATGTGCTCAGGAAAATCGACGGCCCAGTGAAACAAGAAACAGAGTGGAGACAACATTACAACGATGAGTTGTATGAATTATTTGATGAACTACCTATATCTACTTGCGTGAAGTTACGCAAATTGCAATGGGCGGGCCATAGTAGAAACAATGGAAGAAAACCGACTACCCAAAAGAACATTGAAAAGTGGAGCACAAGGTAGTCGTCTAGCGGAAAGACCGAGGACTAGATGGAATGACAAGATAAAAGCTGGCAGCAGATCCTTGTTGAGAGTGATCAGCTGGCAAACGAGGTCTCGGGACCCTGATGATTTGAGAAGATTAATCCTGGAGGCCAAGGCCCAGCTTGGGCTGTCACGACATATACGATGATGATAACGGTAAGATAAATTAATTGATTGAAAAAGAATAATTATAGAAGCAGATACATAAATATACAAGTAAATTTAATTTTCGAATAAAAAAGTGCTATTCATTACAAATTATAAATAGCGCTTTTTCATTGGAAAATTAAATTTACTTGTTTATTTATTCGATTTTAGGCACCATTACATCCGAAATGAACATTCCTGATAGAAGCAGCTTATTGAAATCATTCTTAATGTTTAACTAGATGTCCAATAAGGAATAAGATATTCGAAACCGACAAGTGATTTCATTTGTAGCTAAAACTAATATGTTAGATTATGTAAAGAGAGGAAAAAGTACCACATTTATCAGCAGTTCATTGTGAAAAAAGTCTTAAAAATATTCCAAAAAACCGAAGTAGCAAGAAAATGAGCCTGTCAGCAAGGCTTGTTAAACCAATTCGTAACCCAAACAAAGCTTTCTGAAGATCAAAATTTGAACCATTTACAAATTCCATAAACTGAGCTTTAAAGGCTGACTTATGGTTATTATATATTTAAATTCACCACTATTTTGTTTTCAGTACAATCATCTTATTGTTGTCATGATAAATATTACCATTACAATACAAATTATTTTTTAAATTTTCATCAAAACTCGTAGATATCTGCAGTCTCTAACCGAGCAAAAATATCACTTATTAGATTCATGGCTTTGCTGGATAGCTGGCTCAAACTAGGCTTAAACCAGGCCCAAAGTACGAGTATAGTAAGCCAAATTTATAATCAGATTGGCCTGAACAAGGCCAAAAGATAGCCTTAACTTGGCCCAGTTTCCAATGGATCAGACCCGAAAAGGGCCTAATAGTGGCCCAACGAAGCTCCAAATATGGCACATAAGTTGGCTTAACAAAGCTCAAAAAATTTTATTTCATAGAACAATATCTATTTTGTATGCAAACGTACAAAATAAGAGATATTTGAAGTATTGAACGCAGATGCATTTTGTGTACTGCAAAGTGAATCAAAAATCAAAAGTTTTACTCATCAACAATAAATAAATTTGAAAAAATGGTAATAATTGAAAATACGCTAGTGCAATATGATTGCTTACTTCATTTTAATGTCATTGTATACACTGTCCTTTTACCAAGTACCACTAAAGATCCTCATCTAACAACTTTGGTTAAATGTTTACACCTAATAACTGAGACTTTGAATTTGTTAAATTTTAATGCGAATGCACTTACTTTCACGAATCCAAATTAATAACTGATAGATCCAACTACGTGCTAGAAGTTAAAATGATTTAATTGCAGTTTTACGAAACTCAATTAGGCTGTGTTTGAGAATATTTTAGGCTCTAAATATTTTTTTCATATTTATATACGAATTGTTCCTATTTCGGACCAGTTTTTGGCCCTTTTTAGGCCAGGTTTATTTTCTACTCATATTACGTTGCCGAAAACTAGAAAATGATATTTTTACGCCTATTTCGGGTCAAAATTAGACCAATATCGCTCATATATGGCCAGTTATACGATTTTGGGCTTCTTTAGGCCAGTTATCTAGTCGCATTTTTTCGGTCACTTTTAGGCCAAAACGGCCGAAAAGGCGAATTAGGCAGTGTTAGGCCTCGATTACTTTTAAATTGGGAATTTATTTTGCAAACGTGTATTTTTACTGTATCATGGGTTGTTGTAGTTGTAACTTAATTTTTTAAGTCTCGATGATTGTAAATTTTTTAGAATAGGTACACCTACTATTAAGAATATAGGTTGGAATTTTGGGTAAATTAAAGGATCTTGTTTCGATTTATGGGCAAAGGCAGGAAATTAATAAAATGCTCTATTATTAGCAAAATTGATCAAATTTTCACTTTTGATGTATTTTTTGCCCTTTTACTCATAAAGATCTACCACTGTTTTTAATAGCTTTTTGGAAAAAGTATGCATACTTTTTCCAAAAAGCAATGTTCGTACATTTCTCTTCTTCCTGCCCCTTTGAACAAAAAGTGACAGTTTAAGACCTGTCTTGGAAAGTTCTAGCCAAGACCTTTCACGATCAATAGTCACCATCATATATGGGATACCCTCCCTAAACACTTAAATGTTTTTTTGAAGAAGTTGACACTTTTAGCTAGTTTCGAAAATTTCATGATTGTGACTTATAGTTTCTGAGAAAACTTGCTGTGGCGGATATATGGGCTGACAAGTGGCCAAACTAATAAGGTTTGGTAAAAATATTTTATGAAATCCTGAAAACAAGAATTTCACTAGACGATCAGTAATTCTTGGATCTGACTGGAATTCCAAAGCATCATCATACAGTCGGAATGCCTTGCTACAAAAGAAGAAAACTCTTAATTTTTTGGCTCAAGTATTTGTAACATTAAAAATACCTAGATACTGGCTTAAACTTATAAAAAACAAGCCGACGTAACAGGAGAATGCTTCTGCCAGAAGGGTATTGTAAAATGATTAATAACTCAAACTACGTCTTTTGAATATCAAAATATGATTTATACATATATTCTATAAAATGAGCTCGGAAAACTTACATACAATGACTATGTATTCCAATTAGCTACCATTTTATTTTTAAGTGTGTTGACTTCGATGTTTGAGCAATCATGATAATATATCAATGTTACAAAATGTTTCTAAAATCTTCATCAAAATTTCTACATATATAGTATAGTATGTAGTTCATTTGATACCGCTGTTGCAATTGATAAATTTTCAATCAACTGTAACTGGGCTTCTTATGGCTCAGTTTTTATGCAATTTTCAGGAAATATGCATTTAGTATTAGATACGAGTAATCTGGTAGTCTATATGAAGCAGTGGGTCTGGGCACACTCCGCTTACGCAGCAGCTCCAAAGTTCAAGCCTCGGTGGCGGCATCGAGGTTGAGCTTCTGATGCTGATGCCAGGCTATCAGCCCACCCAGCTGGTTGAGCATAATATTGACCATATTACTTCGAATTCCATAGCGGCCATAGAATGAGATACCCTAACAATATAATCTCAAGGCCAAGGCTCGGATTTGGACTATTGTGCGATGGATTGTTGTTATTATTTTCATTAGATAATCTGGATACGAGTCTTCAGTAAATTTAAAGATTGCCTTTCAATTCGATAGAAGAAAACGTGAAATTCATGACATGTACTTTTATTGGCAAAGTTGATCGAACTTCGATTTTGGAGGTATTTTGTGGCCTTTTACTCATAAAAAGCTACTTCCCTGATATTTTTCAGGTTTTTGAAATCAAAAGTGTCCATCGCAAAGGGAGGATAGCAAATTGTTTGTACATTTCCCTTCCCTCGTGCTCCTTGAAGCAAAAAGCTTAAGATTAAGATCCGTTTTGAAAAGTTTCCATTAAAAATTTTAATTTAATATCAGCTACATTTGGTAAATAATTTTTTTAGGGGTCGCCGCAGAATATGGAGGATTTTACTCAAAGCCTTATTAAAAATTATTTTATAATCAAACTATTAAGAGCAAAATTTTGACCTATCCACCAAATGTCATATTTCTAGCTTATGTGGTTTGCGAGAAAACTTGCTGTGATACACGGACGAACGGATAGACAGGTCACGTAGAGTATTGTAAAATTATTTTAAATACCCTGAAAATGTGTTTATGATACTGCAACTTACTGTTGCCGTGTCCTGTAAACATTAATATTGCATCATCCAAAAAATATCAAATTACAGGGGAAACATTGAACCATCAGTGGTAGAGCCAAAAACATACATGGATGGTCAACAATTGAAACTGATGTTATTGGCGCTCCCATAATTATAACAACAACCAGCATGGAGAAAGCTCACGGCTTACTAAAAATATTTCGAATGACCGATATGTACTGATTACTCTATATAAAGCACCGATACAGACACTCAAGATGATTAGTAGTAGCTTCGTGAGGTAAACAGCAGTGGCGTATGAAAAGCAATAGTGAAAACGATAAAAGTATTCTAACTGAACATTTTCAGTGATTTCGTAAATTCTGGCAAAGCAACATTTAATTTCATTTAAAAGACAGTTTTTACTATTGTGCAATCTCAGATGCTCAGCTAAAACGTTCAACAATATATAACACAATACTGTAGGCAGATATTAAAAATCCATATATTTTAATTTGAAACGTTTTAGGTCTTTTAATCTGGTCTCAATTTGGAAACACTTTTAAAGTAATTTAAATATTAAAACGTCTTAAACGTTTTATTTAAAATACTTAGCCATTTTAATTAAGACTCCTAGACATTTTAACTAAAATAATAGGCCTTTTAATTAAAACACTAGCCATTTAAGGTAAAGCACTAGGTTTTTTTTTAAATTGAAACACTAAGTATTTTAATTAAAACGTTTCAACTATTTTAATTTCTAAACCGTTTGAAAAGTGCTTTTAAATTGGGACGGGGATTAAAACACGTTAAATTATTTAATCAAAATAATGAATTAGAAAGCTTTGGTGTTTTAGTTAAAACACTTAAAACCTTTTTTTCTTCGATAAAACGTTTTAGGGTTTCTTAGTTAAAACGACATCCACTTTAGAATTAAACAGCATGGATCTTAGACAAAACACGCAAACCGTTCTATCGAAGTAGAACCCCTAAAATGATTCAATTAAAATGTTTAAGTACTTTAATTAAAAGGTTTTGGTTGGAGTGGGGTTGTGAATATATCTTCATTTAGAAAAGATAGTCCAGTAGGCAGTAGAAGGCTCTACCAGAAGAGCTTTGTATGTATTCTAGGGCTCTTAACATATTTTCTGGCGACTTAAATCAAAAGCTTGAATTATGGGCCCATTGAACTTACAAGAAATCGTTCAACTATATACGAAAGATCGAGGCCCTCTTTTATAACTAGAAAATACCCAGCATTTTATTCTATTATAAATGAATTTCCTGCGTAATTGGCAAATCGAAAATATTCAAATAAAACACTTTTCGTGAAACTTTCATGAAAATCTAAAGAAAAAGCAGTGTCTAAGACAATTTGAACCATATACCATACAAAAAAGTTTACCATCTTCTTCGAGGCCGCCTGAAGCACACAATGACTATATTGTTCTAAGTTCTAATCAAGACCTCACATTTGATAACTGACTCGACTACCTTTTATAAAAAAAATTTTAAGTTTGACTTCTGTATAAGGAGCACTTCCTTAAAA
The DNA here is from genome assembly GCA_963969285.1 of Odontomyia ornata. NCBI lineage: Eukaryota > Metazoa > Arthropoda > Insecta > Diptera > Stratiomyidae > Odontomyia > Odontomyia ornata. The sequence goes on from OZ017739.1 coordinate 21,507,134, forward strand.
AACTTTAAATACCAAGTTGAGCAGACCTTAAGAACCAGTATATTAACACTTTTTAATGTGATAAAAGTTCTTAAATTATCGTGTTTTTTTGCGCATTCCTTTGTGTAAAAAAGGAGAGTTGAATATCTAAATTTTCTGAACTTATAGTGCTATATGTATGTTTACAAAATTAAAACATGGAGCTTCTACTGCAACGATTTTTCCAATACTCCATCTATTTGTATTTTGGGAGCGACTTTCTTACTGATTCAGTACTTAGGTTCTAAATCATTTACGATAAAAACCAGGTCATAAGTACTTTAAGCTATTTTGGTAAAAAAAGTAAATGAACTTGACAAATAAGTTAACAAGTCCGTAGGTACTTCGTTTTATATTCTTCATCATGGCAAGTAGCTTAATTACATGTAGAGAAAATAGAGGAGGTGATGGACGGGAAAGGATATGCGCTGGGCGTGGTTATTGATCATGCACCGTACAACTCCTTGTTACTCATGGGGTTAAACAAGAGATTGTGACCTAAATCAGCAGCACGCTTAAGCACAGACTACGATCCGCAACGACAGAGGGTAGACAATGTCTTGTAGCCAAGGCGGAGATGGGATGCCTTCAAGATGGTGGTCTTTCACTACTGCTACGGAGTATATTGGTCAAAACTCTCTTACTTGGACTAAAATCTCATGAAGTCTATTGACAAACCTATTCGAATGACATTGTCCTGCTTGCCACAGGCAAATACCTTAGAGCTCTTTGCAGAAATATGCGAAGTATTCTGGACGGGTCAAAGAAATGATGTCAGGACAATACTCTTTCAGATAATCGGCACAAATCTTTCCTTGTTCTCTTCACAAGGAAATAGAAAACGTATGGTATAACTCTACCCCGACTGGTTGGTGTCACTATCCAGCAACGACCCGAAATCAAATATCTTGAGGTCCCCTTCTTTGAAAGGAGCATATTCTTGCAAAGACCCCAAGCAGGCCATCAAACTGTTTGGACAATGCAAAAATCCTTTTGGCTAGCCGTGAAGCTTAAACAGACCTTATGGTTGCATACATCGAATATTAGGCCCCTGATTTACAATGCATCTGTGGTTTGGCGGCATATAGTAGGCTGTTCTTAGGCGTCACTGGGATCTTTAGGACAACTCAAGGTAAGGCCTCAAATGACATGTTAAGCTTTTTTACCCTGGAATTGTTTATAAAAGGAGTGCCCTAAGACTACACAGGAAGATCTTCAGAAGGTCATAACATCATCTTCAAGCTGTTGACGAATAGGGTGAGTACTGCTCCAAATTTTTAAAGAAAGTTTTATGCCAGGATCCCGAACAGGACCGAGCGATACCATTCGGAGTCACTATTGAATGAGGCAGACATGGCTTTATACGTGGATGCCTCTAGAATCAATAAGGGAACTGGAGCAGGGTAGTTTTTAAATTGAGACATCCAGGAATCGATACCACAAAGAATGCTGACTTCTGTGTTTCAGGAAGAAGTTACTGCTATATGAGTCCTGGTATCTTGGATCATGAACAATATATATAATGAGAGGCAAATCAACATTTGCAATGATATCCAGGTAGTACTGCTTGCCCTCTCGCGATCGAAAGCAACATACTAAATTGTCCACCAATGGTTGAATTAACTAAGCTCTGTCGAAAGACATAATTTGCTCAGGATTTTCTGGATTTCAGGGCGTAGAGGAAATGAGAACAATAGGAAATATGACGGTTTAGCTAAGAAGAGCTCTGAGACTTTGTCCTATAGCCAAAACCCCTGTACAGGAGATCCCAGCTCTCATATTATTCACAAGATAACTACTGGCTGAAGACTTAGTTGGCGGAGTCTAGGGAGGTGGGGGGGGGGGGGGGGTGTGATGGCTATAGATTTAGTAGGGCCTTATTAAAAGTGCCAAATTAGAGGATAACAGAAATCAGAGGATAACAGATAAGAGAAAAGAGTGTGGGACTCTTGCTGGACTGATTACAAGGTACAATTCCTTCGTGCTCATCTGCAATGAATAGGAATTGCTGAAGACTCTATTTACCAACGGTGCCTAGAAGAGGATGAGACGCCCACGCACTATATGTTATATGTAAATGTCCAGCCTCTGCTTATGCCAGGCTGCTGATATTTGGTGTTACAACAATGAGCTGTTGTATGTTTGCGGATAAAAACATATAAAATCTACTTTGTTACTATAAAATAACGAGTATTCTCTGATAGATGGATATATTGAGCGCAACGTAGCAAGGTCTATACGTTGAAGGGTGGCAGAAATAGTCATCTTGCCCTAACATCAAACAAACAAACAAACATTCGTCCATGTTGATGTGTCGTGACAGATCTTGTCACAGTATGAACATACGATCCCAAAAGTCCAGGATGTGGGGTTAATTTGTATGTCTCACTAGCTCAAGGCTCTCACTCCCTATACTGTTTCCATCCTCTACTTTGTGTAGTGCTACTGCCTATCGAATTATATTGACACTTCCTCGTTCTTCACTGATTGCTTCCTTCATATATTCTTGAAATTGTGTTGCTATCAATAGTATTGTTTGGCTGATATAACATATTTCTCAATTTTGCGATTGGCTTAGCAAGCCTGATTTTTTTCTGATATTCCTTCTTGCTGTCAAGTAGTGAAATGAGATTGATACTACTTTATTTTATGTTATGATTATTATCTTGTTTTTGGTAAGCTTTAAATTGATCAGTTGACCCTTTTTACATCAATTTAATGTAAATCTAAACGATAATTTTTGCTCTATAGCAAGCTTCATTGCTTCGAGCGGGCACTACCGTGAAACTATCTTAAAACTATCGGTCAATTATCATAAAACTATCGTTTTTAACGAAGTTTCGTAAAATGCTAAGTTCATACTGAGAAATTTAAGTGATGTTTACATTTTCAATGCAACGGTTTTTTTGTTTAGGAATTGTTTAGGCCCCATCAGTTCCTAAAGACGCTGTGTTTAGGAATTGATGGGATCATGTGTTACGTTTGGCACTAGGGCCTAACGGGGTTTTCCTAAACAAATGCTAACCAGCACAAGTTGAGGCATGCCTAATTAGGCCCACATTAGGCATGCCTAACTTATACATGCCCCATTAGCTCCACATTATGTATGCCTAAACTCAAGAAAAAAGAAAAACCGCGAATTTCCCATTCGATTGTAAAATCTTCTCATGATCGTTTTTGTCGTTCTCTGCGTTGCAGTAAAATGCGAAACTTTCAAAACTGCCTAATTAGGCCTGCATTAGACATGCCTAAACTGATAAAATCTGAAAAATTTCTAATCTCACTTTCAATTGCAATATTTTTTCACTCTCCGTATTGCAATAAAACGAAAAATTTCCGAAATTACTTAAGTTACCTATTGAGGTCTCATTTTTTTCTGCGCCAAAACGAGGATGCGGGGTAGACGGTTGCCCGCGAGGAGAGACAGCGCTCGCTCAACGATTGGCAGCAGTTTTGGTTCAGTTGCACGAAGGGAAGGTGAACTGCGCGCCTCATCCCGGATGTGAGACCATGGCTAAATTGAAGGCATGGTGAGACTGACTTCTATCTGACCCAGCTTTTGAGCGGGCATGGGTGTTTTCAGTCTTACTTACACAAGATTTGTAAGTCACGGTCTCCCGATTGTCGGTTTTGCCCAGGAGAGGAGGACAATGCCTGCCACAAATTTTTTGCGTGTACAAAATGGGTCAGACTGCGAAGAGAACTCTACAAGGAGACGGGAGAGCTCACCCCGGATAATATAGTTGCGGTGATGCTCGAATCGGCTGACAAATGGAGCCCGGTGGCACATTATGCTTAGACAGTCCTAAAAGACAAAAGGGACTCACAGCAGCCGGGGGCTGGGGGATCGCTTTTCTGGCACTTTCTTCTCCCCTCCCGATAGGAAAGGGATCCACCAGCTTGAAGGTGCCTCACGGCTTAACAAAACGAGACCTGGCCCGAAATAATTTGTCAAACGGTTCCAGGCTGGGTTCTCAGGTTGACAGGGAGGCATTTAGTGGGTAGTCCAGTCGCTTTCTTGCGAGCATGGAAGTCCCGCACTCTGAATAAATGGCATTCACCTCCCTACCACAAAACCAAAAAAAAAGTTCTCCATTATGTCCGCATTAGGCATGCTTAACTTAGACGTGCCCTATTAGGCCCGCAGCAGGTATGCCTAACTTAGGCAAGCCCCACTGTAAACTAATTTCTACTCGGGTAGTTGATTATTTCAACTCCTTTATTTATTCAACAAATACCTGTTGAACCAATTTCAGTTTCGAAAACTGTCGGGGTTCATATTCCAGTTGTAAAACCCTATATGGGTCGTTGACTAGAACAATTTGTATATATTGTAGAAAAATTTATCACTAAAAACGAAATCTAATTTATTGACCATTAATATTATAATTTATAGATGCAATAACTGATTGACTTTGCATAAAATAAAAATCGAAAATACATTCTCCCTACTCCCAAGTAGTCATATGACTCGATGCATACCTATGAGCTGTGATCTAAGAATATGGGTGCATCTTGAAAGCGGCTTTTGAATAACAAAAAAAAATATTATTAAGACTTTTCACCGCAAAATTTCAATTCAATTTAGTGTGTGCCCCAAATAAAAAAGAAATATGTCGACCCTTGCTTGACTTCTTTAAAATAAAATTTTCAAAAAGAACTCAGATAGCGTTTACACAAAAATTTAAACATATTAATATAAAACTGCCTGAATAAAAGCTTTTAAAAAATATTTCAATTTTATTTACTTTCGGAAAACGGTACGAGTTTGCAAAATTTCATTGAAATCAGTGGAGAAACTTTCGTGGTCGATTTAATGTGAAATGATTCATAATTCAATTCAGTATTAAGTATTTATATTTTAATCGCAGTTTTTTTCGCGAATTAGTTAAGGTGTTTCTAATTTTCCCTAAATAGAATTAAAAGATTTTAATGCAATACAGAAAGAACTTGATCATTTATTTGTTTTTTTTTTAAATATCTTATATTGAAAATTTTTAATCAAAAAAAGAAGAATATTTTAGGTGTTAATTTTTATCTCATAGCAACAAAACCAAAGCAAATATTAATTTATCATTTAATAAATTAAATGAAGAATATTTAATTGTCTATCAGTATAATCGAGGACGCACGCATTATTGTATGATAATATTACAGTAGGACTACCCTTATTCAATAGTGGTTGCAATTTTAAAACTGAAAGAATCTTTTCCCTGATTAGTATAAATTAAATGAGGAGCGATACACAAAAAAGTTTCGTTTCTCAAGATCAGGAATTTCTTTTGAACCACCACAATTTCTCATAAGTTGTTGTTGTGGCCTAAGTAAATCGAAATGATCTGAATTTAAGTACCTTCTCAACTTTTATGAGGTTTCGATGGCAACAAGGACACGAACTTGCTCTACGTTCAAACGTTCTTGCTCTTATTCTTCACTACTGAAACTCATACATGGCCCATATGGCACAAAGCTATCAGTCGTATCAAGTCTTATCAGAAGCTCTTTATATGCAGCATAGGTCGAAGAAATAAATTTCAATAATGGCCGTATGGAGAATTTATACGCAAACGAGTTTATTCCATAGGTATCTTGGTAGTATCATGGAATGTTGGCTTGGCTTAGTAGTAATAACTAACTACACAAAAACAAAACTTTTTAATGTACGAACGTACGTTCGTAGCTACGTTAGCTACACCCCATCCAATGTTCGTCTTCGTTTTCCCAAGGAAATCAAAAAAAACAACAGCAAATTCCTCAGTCGTTTTTCTTGTCATCTTCCTCCCCTTTTCCGAGAACTCGTTTCATTTCTCTGCGAACTTCCAAGACTATCTGAATGCCATCCTTTACTTCCTTTTGTCATGTTGTGGGAATCGTTCCGCCACCATCCCTCCCACACATACCCAACAAATCTCGTCCTGCTCGCCTGGTGCTTCCAGAGACCATTTCAAGTCTGGATAGTTTATAACTCGAATTTGTTTTTGTTGCCTTTTTTCTTTTCCGCTCCTTGAGAACAAGAACGAACATTTCGCTTTTTTCTTACACTTTTTGGGGCGATAAAAGAGATTTATTGTGGAGACGCGATTCGTGGGCGCAAAAGCTCCTCCGAGCACATCTCACTACGTTCGGGTCTATGTCTTCTTGCTCCCTTAATCGCACTGCTGTCATCTTTATTCTTATTTTGCTTTTTTTGTTCTTCCTCTCCGCAAAGGATACGAACGTCTTCTACATGTTTGCCAAGGAATGCGCAAATAGAAGAAAAAATTGTACATAAGATCCGCTAGTCGCTTATGTAAATGTGGCGTACGCTCTCTAAAAGTGTTCGTAACGTTGCCACCTAATACAAGAAGGTTTTCGATGGGCTATACGATGTTTTAGAAGAGTTAGTCCGCAGGCTTGCTGCTACCCATCTAGACTGGGATTGTGCTCGCATAGCAGCAACACAGCAAGGCGGGTGGGAAATTCATTTCTGGTGGTGAAAAATGCTATAGTGTAAAGAAAAGAACCTCTAAAAATCCAGTCAAAGTGGTCTTATATGTTCCTTGAAACGACTACGACCAATAAGAAGTCGTTTCAAGAAATTGCGCTCAGACTGCTTCTATGCTGAGCATGGACCGGCCGGGCAGGGACGGAGTAGTCTAAGCTCCTTGAAACTGTGAAATGATACATCCATGATAAGGATCTCATTGAGACGATAACTATATCGGGTTGGGAAGCGGCGCTACAGCCACCGTCTGATTCTAATGGCACATAAAGCGCCACTGAAATCAATAAAGAGCAATCTCTGATGCTCATGCGCTACTTTAGTTGTGTATTCCTGAGACCTGAATGTGTGGTTTTATTTCTCTGCTTCGAAGTTCAATCTAACGACTTCCCGAGTTTGTTCTTTTCGTTCTTCTTCAGCTACTTCTTCTTGGCAGCTCCTTGGCAAGCATCCCCTTTCCGCGCCCGCTCATCCTTCTATCTTGAACTCCTTACCTAGCTACAGCAACATACACCCATGCTCCTTATTTTTGCCATTGTCATACGAACAACCCCAGAAAAACTTTCAGAAGGACGAGCAACAACACTTATGAATTTCTAAGTTCATTTGAGCCGTGTGGCTCTTAAAATTTGTTGCTGATTTGAGGAATTTTAAAGTTTCGCCTCTGTGTCTTGGCATTTTCTCGGCATATTCTTTGGTATTTTGTCGGTCGGCCATCACTCGATGGGATTTAGATACAACTGCCATTCCAGGCTATTTCCATTATTGAGAATTGTTATTGCCGCCGAAATGTAAGTTAATCGTCTGTGTAATGGAAATTGTAGAAAAATGAAATTGTTCTCGGTACACCTGAGCTCGTGGACATGGGAACTGGCGAAGGTGGTTGTGTAGAGGTCACGATGGCAGTAGGCAGTTGATAGAATTGCTGAAAATAATCTAACAAGCAACTGAGCAACACATTGCCCTCAACAGCATTTGGCCTGCAAAGTGACTTTTGATAGCATGACATACCAAAGGAATCTTTATGATGCTATTTCCTTTCAGCTCAAGAATTCTTTGGATGGATGAAAGGAAAATGCTTGTTTTAGTATTTTCATGAGATTTTTAAGGAGTTGTATAAAATATCAAATAGCCTGACCTTTTAACACAAAAGGCACACAAGAATATAGGAATATAGGCAATTTTTCTCAAATGCTAATATGTTTTCAAGACCAAGAATTTCAGCGAATTATATTCTTGTCTTGAAAGTGGAATAATGGACAATAATTACTATTTATTGTCTGTCACTGATTTGTTTACAAATTAAATAGGCAACAATAGTCGCTCCATCAGTTAGCTCTATTAGAAAATGTTACATTATTGCTTAACTCGAAAACACAAAATTACTATATTCCATTAAAATAGCCGCCATTTCGTTTGGTTGGTGTTGCTAATTGAACAAACCTGTTAAGGTATTCATTATGAACATCCTTATAACAAGTTTTCGAGGAAATTGTGACTCGTTGTGTCCTGATTGATGAAAGGAGCATTTGGTCACATAATTGCGTTTAATACTCTACATCTAGCATTCGTTGATATTGTTTTTCTTTGACTAAATTTTTGCTTGAACATTGTTTAAATTTACAGTGCCATGTGGGTCATTAAGTCTTTTGAGTATTATAACCTTTTAGAACTTGTTTTTTATATTTTAATAAAATCCATAACGATTGAATCAGAAGAGCGCATTCAAATTTGATTCGACGTAATTTTTTAATAAGCTCCTGCCAGTAATTTGAAAATTAAAAAAAACTTTATATGTCAATTGAAATTATTAATTTTATTGGATAAATTTCATTGACTGTTACTTTTATTGGATAAATTTCATTGACTGTTACTACACTATTCCAATTAATCAATTCATCGGTGAATATCATCATCAGCCTGAATTCCTTAGTAAATACAAACTGCAAACTATATTCAAAACTAACAACAACATGTGAAACAACTGAAACTAAATGACACACTAATATACGAGAACACGGGCGAGGATTGTGACGTCGTATACATAGAAAGGACAACACGAAAACTAAAGAAAATATGCAAAAAGCACTTATGATCTTTCTTACACCACAAGGCAGACTCCAATTATGCGATGAACCTACAAAACCACACACATGAGCCTGACGCTATGACAAACTCTATGATATTGCTACACAAATAAAGCAAAGGACCGAGACTTGACATCCTAGAAAGGGTTGAAATGAATGAACATAGGAAGGATGGTAGCATTATCAACGAGCAATTCATTACCAATTCTGACGCAATGGACATCTAACAATCCAAAAAACGAAAATCTAATTCTTCGTTATCTCGGGTTTTTTGCGCCATTTAAAAAATTCTCCAAATAAATGTTCCTCCAACTTTTCCAGAAAAATTCAAATATTGTAAATTTAATGCTCAACAAATATATATTTCGGAGGTAAGAGTTTCTCCTTCTTCAGTGTTTTTTGTTATGGTTTAATTTCAAATAGTATCCGCTTTTTATATCCCTTACATTACTTACATTTTACTTGTTTTTGTCTTTGAGACCTATCAATTAACCTATGTCCTTAATTTCATTTTATTATCCCTGCTTAAGAGGTATCATTTTTTGCTTTTCCTCATTTATTGCTTTTCCTTCATTGAGTTTTTGTTTTATTATTGCTATTATAATTCGTTTATTATATTTAAAATATTATTTAGATTTAATTAGATCTAGTATCCTTGAGTAACCGTTGCCCACATCTTCATTGAGCCGTGCGTTTTCCGGTTGTCGAATTTTTGACTGAGATAGTCTAAGGTCTAATCTTTAAAATAGTATATAAATAATATAATGCAGAGATTCCTTCATAAGCATATTGCTTTGTTCCAGCTTAAATTATTTTTCTGAATGTTCGACTGATTGAAGATATTCATATTAAACACTATTTCTTAAGTTTTCATGAAAATTGGAAAAACATAAAAGTGCCTAGGTCAATTGGAAATATATATCACCCATCAACACTTGGTATTGTTGTTGTAATACCATACAATTGAAATGGCTATAACACACTTGATTGTGATTGGATTTTCATAAAATTGTGTGAACAGAAATATTTTTAATTTCAAAATTTTAAAAGTACCGTTTTCGTTTTATGGGTGGAAATGTAAAATCTACAAATTATACTATTATTAACAAAGTTGAGGGAATTCAATTTCAATTTCTGAGTTGTTTGTCGCCCTTGTACTCATAAAGGCCCACCTCCGTGATTTTTTTTTCAGATTTTTTGGCTCAAAGGTGTCCAATCGCTAAGGGGGGATACAACATTTTGGTACATTTTGCCTCCCCCTGGAGCCCTTGATACACAAAATAACTTTTTAAGTTCAGATTTTAAAAGTTCTAATTAAGGCATTTGTTTTGATACCCCACGCGATTACCTTTAATTAGAAAAAAATTTTTAAGAACCACTTCGTTATAAGGGGGGAAACGCCTTAAAAAGTTTTAAAATGATTGGTAAGACCTAAAACCCCACTTCTGACCTTTTCACAAAGTTTAAGGTTTCTAGCATCTATAGTTTCTGAGGAAACTTGCTGTAGCGCACGGACAGACGGAAAGATGGATAGACAGATAGACGGACGGACGGACGGACAGATGGACAGACAGTTCGCGAAATTACTATGTCTTTGTATCGCCTTTTTAAGTCACGATTCCCGTGGATATTTTGTATAGAAATCACTAAACGTAGATTTCTTGGCATAATATGTATAATACGAGTTTATCTAGAAAATAACGAATCAATTTTCAAATGATGATTAACTCTATAATTTACTGTCACTCAATCCTTATTATTATTTGCAACGATTTCCCAAATCCTACGTAAAACATCTTATTCTAAGGATGTAAGAAAGACCTTTTAATAAATTCATCAGTAGGTGGACGACGAATGCGGAAGAGGAAAATAATGGTGAAATTTTCTCCAATGATGTTGTTCTAAATCATCTTGAATTAAAGCGTTGTGATGCTGAATTCATAATTAATTTATTGGTTCTTTTCAATATTAATAATTCGGATACACCGTTTATTGAAAAAATTAAGGATACTGATGGTTTTTATAATCCATTGCCAAACAATTCTGTATTGTCTATCAAATCCTTGAAGTGTGGCAAATGGCATATTTCGTATGAAAGTGCATTAAAATTCAATTTCTCGATATCAATGTACCATATTTATTTGTTAATATCTACAGAGTCCTAGAAAGGATTACAATCCTATGCCAATTCATTCAATATTTTGTAAATTGTTTAAAATTCTTGCAATGAAAATCTTTATACAAGGTGTGACAATTAAGCAATGAGGCAAATTTAATTGCCGCGCTTGTGGTAAACCTGCGACCTTGAAATTTCTTTCCCCTTCCTCGGCATCCTTCCTCTCTTCATTGATATATTTATCATTGCTCTAGTTTGTTTAATTCGCCTGCTTTGTCGTGTTGAGTAGACGTGAGTTGGTGATGCTCGTCACGAAAATGGAGAAACGGAATCAAGAGCAACGCGTCACGATAAAATTTTGCGCCAGATTGGGTGAAACAGCATCGAAAACGTACGCTAAAATTGTTAAAGTGAATGAGGATGGTGCTGTTAGTGGTGCCCAGGTGTTTCAATGACATAAAGAGTTTAAGGAGGGGCGTGAAAGCGTGGAAGCTTGCATGAGTAAGTCGAAGGTGAAAACGATGCTTATTGCCTTTTTTGATAGCCGTGGAATCGTCCACAAAGAATTTGTTCTATCGGGGCAAACCGTAAATCAAGTCTACTATCGCAAAGTACTCAAAAGATTAAGAAAACGATTCAACAGGGTGCGCCCAGACATCGTTCGTAACTGGATCTTTCATCACAGTGCACGCCCGCCCCCAGCGTGTCCCAGTATTTGGCCTCGCCGTGTAGCAACAGCCGCCTTATTCGCCCGATATGTCACCCTGTGACTTTTTTTTTGTTCCCTAGAACAAAATCGGTGGTCAAAGGAACCCGTTTTGAGTCGACGAGGGTACTCGCGGACATCCCAGTCGAAGCGTTCCATAAATGTTACGAAACATGGAAAACGCGCTGGAATGATTGTATAGCTGCCCAAGGGGACTACTTTGAAGGGGATGGCAGGGTTGTAGAATAATTATTAAATATACGGTTTTCTTGGAATCAGTCCCATTACTTAATTGTCACACCTCGTATGCATGGATCAGTTATATTGAAAAATCGGGTTGGAAGTCAGAATTTTTAAAATTTTAACGGTTAAGGACCTTTGCTCATATTTGATTTTCATGTCCTTTAAATGGCACTTAATGGCGAGTAAGTCGTAGCATTCAGCGAAAACAGCACTCTTCTATCTACCACCTTCCAAAAGTTATACCTGAACATACATAAAAGAAAAGAAATATACGGGTCAAACTAATAACTGTCTATCTTTTTTCGCTTGAACAATTTTTTCGAGACTTTTGCTTCAACCTTAGCGTTTCTCATCTTTTTCAGAAATATTTTTATTCTAATTTGCTTGGTGCTGATGAGTTCCTTGCAGGAAAGTTCCATGAAAGTCGCTAAAATTTGATTATGCTAAAGCACTTGGGAAAATAGAAACATATACCGACGAAAAACAATTATGTGTTTCATAAATTTGGTGCAAATAAGGCATTTTTAGATTTGTAGAAACTTATGACAGCTGAAAACTATATTTTTTGGCTTTTATCTCACAGTACACTTAGGTAAATTACCCAAATTTATGTTATGCTATTTAAGGCCAAAGAAAAGTAGTAACGACTGGTACGACGACGAATGCAAGGGAGCAATTGAAAAAAAAAATGTATCGAGTGACCAACTCGGACCAAAGAGGAGCACTATAACACCATCCGACAAAAGTTTAAAAAGTATGTCAAAGAAAGACAAGACTTAACATCTATACCAATATTGAACAGATAAACTAAAACATGACTCTACATGAAGCCAGATTGTCATCGTCATCAGGATGGCATTAGCTGGAACCTCTGGTACACTTATTTTCAAGTCCACACAATTGGTAGTATATGCTGATGATGTAAATATTATGGCACATTTAATGTCAGTTGCTTAAGCAGCATTCATGAGCCTAGAATTTGAAGCAAACCAAATTAGCATACAATTTAATGAAACTAAAACTAAATTCATGACTTAAACGGGGAAGAATACTCCAGCCTGACAAAACCTGACCTGGGGGACTATAACCTTGCAAGAGTGGATAATTTTACTCATCTTTTTACCTAAATAGAAGAGTTGCCAAAAAATACAAGATTGAACGTCGAATAAACGCCACTTCGTATTCACAAATCATAAGTCAAGCCTGTGCTTTTATATGCAAGTAAAATATGGACCCTCACGAGCGAATCAGATAGCGCAATATGCTCAAAAAAATTGACGGCTCAGTGAAATAACTAACAGAGTGGAGACTATATTTTAACGATAGGTTGTATGAATTATTTGACCAATCATCTGTATCCGCTTGCGTTAAGCTCCGTAAAGTAGAATAGGTGAGCTATGTTGAAAGAATGGAAGAAAACGCGCTAATTAAAAGAACAGTGAAGGGTAGAGCACAAGATAGATGTCCAGCGGAAAGACCAAGGGAAGATACGATAGAACCTGACAGTAGATCTTTGCTGGGAGTGACCAACTGGCGAACGAGGTGCACCGTAATGATTGAAGGAGATTGATCCTGGAGGCCAAGACCCGGCTCGCGCTGTCGCAATATAGATGATGATGAGGAACCATTGGTGATAACAATTAAATTGCGCTCAAGATCGTTGATGGTGCTTTTCAGCGTACATATTCCCAGATTTCCACTTTTAGATCGAATACTAGGAAATTGGATGCGGGGGTTTGTTACTCGCAGCAGGTACACTGCTGTCAGGAGCTTTACCGAGGAATGAATGACTGACATCCGAAGATGTACTGAACTCAAAAATGAGTATCATTACATCTGCTTGTAGCTCTTTTATGTACCGTTGGAGAACCCAACACGATAAGCCTTCGGTGAGTCGGTGTTCAACTCAAACCAATGAAGAGCTAAAAGAGTGCCACAAATTTCAACAAGAACCTCAGCAGACTCAGGAATGGGGAAGGTAGACACCAGTTCTGCAGCAAAAATGCCGACATTAAAGTGCCTTATCAATAGGAGTAACGCCTTATAGATAACATAGACAGGGACCTATTGGGCCCTACTTATTTGAATCGAAAAAGATGGACAAAATCGTGTAAGTTCTTTTCGCTGTAAATCCTGCCAATTTTGATGCTGTCCAAGACAAAACATCAATGGAGTCTGGAACTAGAAGAAGCGGCTTTATCTCTGAATGTCAGGAAACTATCAGGACGAGATAGCGTTTCACCTGAGGTATTGCAGCTAATTTGCCACCTTTGCTCTAATTCGCTACTCAGTCCATTCAACCCTTGGCCGCGTGAAGGATTCTTCCCAGAACGTTTGAAAGTGGTGAGGCTTATACTGATGAGCAAAGAAAAAGGATACCTGAAATCTACGTCTGTATAACACTCGTCATGTATGCTAGATACGGGTGGAAAATTGCTCGAGAAGCTCAGCAGAAGACTTACTGATGAGATCCGTTTTGCTTGAAACCTATCGCCATGGCAGTAAGGTTTTAGAGCAGGGCCTTCTAACATTGTTGCGATGTACGAAGTGATGAGCGTGGTTCAAAAATGGAAGCTTACAGCTACCCTAACAGACGGGTTTTGCCACTGGTGATGCTTGATATCAGAAATGCGTTTAACTCCACTGGATGGGTCGATGTTCTAGAAGCCCCAGAAAACCCTTTCCAAGTTCGGGAATAGATGATGCAGATTCTGGGGGACCACCCAAAGGACCAGAGCCTACTCTATGATGCAAAGGAAGATTGGTAAAGGATACAAATCATATTCTGATCACTTAAGGCTTCACCCTTGGCCCTGCTTTTTAGAACATCTCATATATGAGCTTCTGAGACTGGAGCAGGCAGATAACATCCAAAGATGCGCTTGATTGGCTATGAAGATGATGTTGCAGCGCTAGTGATTGGACACATAGTTAAACATGTGCAGCTTGAACTAAGCATGCAAATGCGCTCAGTGAGGAGCTGGATAACTGCTTGCGGTTTGAGCCTTGCGGTAGAGAAAACTGAAGTGGACATTCTAACTTAGAAAAGAATTTCAAGAGTAAGCATGTTCAGCATTGGAGAAGTACAAATTGAGTCGCGCATGACTGGCTATGCGGATGATTTTGCGGCGCTAGTGGTTGGATGTATAGTTAAACATATGTTGCCTAGACTAAGCATACAAATGCGCTCAGTGAGGAGTCGGATAACTGCTCGTAGTTTAAGCTTTGCGGTTAAATAATCTGAAGTGGTAATTCTAACTAAGAAAAAAGTTCCAAAAGTAAAAACGTTCAGCACTGGAAAAGTGCAAGTTGAGTCGAGCTAGTTGTGAAGTATTTGGGCGTTATGATCGACTCAAAGATGAGATTTTTTAAGCAATTCAGTGTAACTGATTGCCAGCGAAGGGAACCTATCTCACCAAGAAGGTAACTCCTAATGAGTGCGGTACACAGAAAAATAATGAAATATAATTTTATCAATTATGTACGTAGAAAACCAAACTATAAGGTAAGTCCGGGATAGTTGGACTATGTTTTTCTAAAGCTATGTTTTCCGAAATTTTGCAATATCTAGGAAAAGTTTTATATTTTTTAATAAGTATATATGTCTTTAAACAATTGTAAGGAAGTTTGCAGTTGCTAAGCTTATCACACCGGAAGTTATGATGTTTTTTTGGTTTTGCTCGATGGTCCGTCTATCCCAAGCATACTCGGGTTAGATGGACCACCTAATAGGGATTGATGGACCTCTATTTTACGTGACTGAATCAGGATATAAAACAAGAAATTAAAGGTATAAAGACTATTTATTCCAAGCTATAAAGTTAGGGTATAGAGTTATAAACTATTTGATATGATTAATAGATTTGACAATAAAAATAATTAAAAAATAGAGCTAGTAGCTCAGTTTCTAGAAATTTGAATAATTCATAAGTCATCTTATTTGGAGGGTCTTGCTTTCCGCAGTAATTGCATTTATCCTCGAATCTTGTACAGCCCTCATGTGTCCAACGGAAGCTTGACAAACACTTAATGCAATCTTCATCTCGTTTTGTTTCGTTGTAGTTCTCTTTACACCATACACAGAAATCTTCATCCCGGTCACTTTCATAAAGATTGTCGTTGCAAATTGTGTCGATATCAATATCTTCGGAATCTGAGGATGGCGTTAGTTATTTTTTTCTTCGCGTTCTCTTACTTTTATTGATCGTTGTTTGCATATTGTTCTCATTTCTTTTCTCTAGCTTATTTTTCTCCTTTTCTCTTTTCTTTTCCTCTCGGTCTTTCTTTTTTTCCTCCCTGTTTTTCTTCTTTTCTTCTTTCATTTTAATTTTTGACTCTTTTAATTTTTTTTCTTTTTCAGAGCAGTTATGTTTTCTGGAGAGCTTAACACTGTTGATATAGTTTGAACTTTTCTTTTCACAGTGTGAACTTTGTTGACACAAGGCACTGGATGTAGTTTGTCCAATAACTTTGAAGGGGTCACAATTTCAGATTTATTCTGGTGCTTTTCAGAAGGTCCAGGCAAAGGAACATTTTCAAAGCTTCTTGAAGTACCAGCACTACAACCACTTCTTGAGAAATTAGAACCTGCCACAGCAACATCATCACTTGGGCTATTAGGACCAGCAACAGTGGCATCATTTTTTGAACTGCCGGAGCCAGCAACATCAACCCCAGTCATAACGTTTTCGAAAACAAGAGACGTATCTGGAGGGCTGGAGTCCATTGATTCTGACAAAAAAGCGCAGTCTGGTTTCGCATCAGGTTCAAATGTAATGATTCCACACGTTCTAAGTCCACTTATTCCATTTTCTGCGTTTGCTGACTTACCCCAAGCTATGCTAAGAAGCGCACCAAACTGCAGTCGAGTTATCTTCCTTGAAGGGTTATTGGTCACGTACTTTGAGCAAGCAGAATAATAGTTCATTTTTAAAGACTTGAAGAAAGCGCGGTCTAACGGTTGAAGCCAATGACTGGTGTTGGAAGGTATACCCATCAAAATTATTTGATTATTTTCTGCTAACTCTAGCATTTCACCGCAGCTAGTGTGTGATGTATGTCCATCTAAAAGAAGAAGCACCTTTCTTGCTGGTTTTCTTGGAGTGAAATGGTTTTTCAGCCAATCAAAAAACAAATCGCTATTTACATAGTCAGACTTTGCCGACATTTTTACTTCAGTGCCAGGTGGTAAACCGTCACAAAACTCCTGCTTTAGGTTCTTTCCTTTCATTATGCAAAAAGGTGGTAAGAATGTACCCTCTCCATTCACACTTGCCAATACTGATATGGTTTCACCCTTATCTCCTGAAGTGACAGAAGTTACATTGTTGGAACCTTTCAAAACAACTACCTTCCCTGGTTTGTTATTTAGCTGTAAACCTGTTTCGTCCATGTTGAAAATGTTGCCAGGTTTATCTATAACACCATTTTCTTCCAAAACATTCTTTAAGAGCTCAAAATACGCTTTGACATCTATTTTATTTAGACCTTTTGCTCTCGCAACAGACACACCTTCAGATTGCCGAATGGACAGTTCAGGATTGCGAACAAGAAAAGAAGGAAGCCAGTCGTAACCTGCTTGCTTTGTTTCATGATTGAAACTATGCTTCAATTGCAGGTTTTCAGCTAAATAGTAAGCCATAGAACGTACTGAGTCTCTGGTTGGAGTAAACCCCCTCGATTGTAATTTTTTTATGTGTACTACAATTTTTTTTTCATTTTCAACTCCTAGCAATGAGTTTTTTCCCATGGAACCTTTACTAAAACTTTGTAGCTTGATGCGTCTTTTCAAAGTTATTTTCGGTATTCCAAACACCTTGGCTGCAGCATTAACTCCCATTTCCTTACTTTGAACAGCTCTGGCTGCATTTTCCAAGCTACGTTCAGACCATTCTCCCCCCCCCCCCCCCCCAGATATGCGTTTTTTGATATAGAACGTAGGCATTTTCCTATAACATAAAAAAAAAACCAACGTGTAAGGACACACCTTTGTGTTTAAAATAATTTTGATAAGTATCATTTAATTTATATTAGAAGTAAAGTCCTAATAGGAAATATGGTCCTACTATTCCAGGTTCTTTTCAAGTCGGCCAACTATCCCAAATGTCACTGATCCATCTATCCCAATTGTCAGGGATAGATGGACCAGCTACTCATTCAGACAAATAACGCTACTGGAGCACCATTTTAGGTTAAGACCTTACTCAACTATACAATCGAGCTATAGCATTGATCTAACGTCAAAATTAATTAAACTTACTTAACCACATAACAATAAAATCCAGTGAAAAATATTGTGCAATTCGCCAAAAGAAAAAAACAAAGTTTTTTCCCTAAAAAACATGTGCACTCACGAGCAAAACTAAACGTGTTAACGTCTGCACGAGTAAAAAAATACTAGCCAACGAATGTGGCGCTGCTTTGACAGACGAGCGAAATATTCAAATGGTCCGTCTATACCGGTGGTCAATCTATCCCAGACTTACCCTATTCTTAAAGGAAATATAATTTACATATTTCTAGCAGAAATATTTTTGTTTGTGTCTGATGAACTTGTGTTTAGATGCATTAGATATAATATATCCATTAACGCTACAATGTATTCCTGATATCTATAATATTTATTCAAGTAAAAAATTTGCATTCACTGTAGATATAAGTTGCCATGAAATTTCGGAAAGGTATAGAATCTTTACAGTTTATAAGAAACATACTATATATCTACCGTAGACATAATACATACTCTGAACTGAGTGATATATTTGCTATAGATATATACATATTAGCTGAAATTAATATGAGTTCCAGTTTTTAGGGTTTTGTAAAATAATTTTACAAAACTCTTCTAAAATCGCGTCCTGTCTGTCCGTCTGTCCGTCTGTCTGTCCATCCGTCCATCCGTCCGTGTGTCACAGCAGTTTTTCTCGGAAACTACTTAAGCTAGAAACATCAAATTTTGTATGTAGGTGTAAAGTGGTGTTCTCTTCAAAGTTCAACTACAAAAAATTTTTATAAGGTATGTAAGAGGGGTCTCACCGTATAGGGGAGTGACCCCCCAAAAAAAAATTTCATTGAAAGTAGCCGATATGGGTCTTGATGAGAACACACGAAAAATTTGTGTCCCCCCCCCCCCTCGCGATCGGACACCTGTGATCCGAAAAATCTGAAAAAAATCAGGGATGTAGGCCTTGGTGAGTACAACAACAACAAATTCGTTAGAAGTCGAAATTCACTCAACTTTGTTAGTAATAGTATGATTTATCGATTTTATGTTTTCTTGAATAAAATCTTAACGGTACCCTTAAAATGACTATTTATAAGATTGATGTATCCTGAAAGTTTCATAAAGATTGAATCATATTTAGCGAAGTTATAGCGGTTTGAATTTTCCTGTATTACTATGGAACAATATGCGCTGCATTTATTAGTATGGCAACATATGACTATGGAACAACATGCGCTTTTTACCGACTCAGACACTACAGTTTTGCTAGGATTTGCATGAAAATTTCAGGAATGATAGGTGTCATGTAGATCTTTGAGAATCGGTTCAGCTAGCGGTATCAGTAATCGTAAAACAAAATAGTGGCTGTTTTAAATGCGAAGATTGGATAATCTTGAGTTATTTTTTCCCAACTTCAACGTTTAAGGTGCATTCTTTGAACACTTGATTCAATTTAATGAATGACTGAAGATGAGTACCTACAATCAATGCTCATAAGTGAAACAAGTCAAGTAGGTGGGAGAGAGCTCCTAGCAAAAGGGTTTTGTAACCATTCTAAGATTCGAAAAAAAATTGGCCAATTATCGATGACAACAGTACAGGAGAGTGGCCCCTGAAAAAAAAATTCATCAAACGTAGCCGATATGAGTATGAAATGTAAGTTTTCATGGGAGTTTTCAAAACAGTTGTTAAACTGTCAGTTTTTGCTTCAGTAGGGGCACAGGGGGAAAATATATGAAAAATGTATTTCCTCCGTCGCGGTTGGACATCTGACATAATAATCAAGGGGGATATTTATGAGTATAACAATACCAAAAACCTCAGAAGTCGAAATTCGTTCAACTTTGTTAATAATAGTATGATCTTCGTATTTCATATTTTCTCCAATAAAATCGTCTTTGACATGTATCTTGATTTGATTCGATCTGGTGACTGCATTTTGTAAATTGAATACAAAACCCTTCTGACATGAGCGTAGGTCTGTTTACCCAACTTGTTTATTATAGGAAGGTATGGTAGCTTACCGCGTAATGATAATATACCGGACTTCTGATCTTCAGTGCCTGGGTACGATCCCAGTATGAGTAATTATGAATTTGAGTTATAAAATTTAATAGTAATTTCATGTGGTAGAATACATTGAAAAGAAAACAATGGATGTTGCTTTTTTCAAATTGGACGTAAATATTGAACTTTTTATGTTTTTTTTATTTCACCACTTTCCAAGCATTATTATTCAGATCTAAATTATATCTGTCACATACGTATTCTGTGTTTTTAAACATATCAATATATTTGTAGGAGATATATTGTAGCTCTATTATTGTAAATTTATGGGAAATATAGCTTCTCGTTCAGAGTACAGTTTCTACCATTGTATGGATCAGAAATATGAAGCCACGTTCTCAGCAAGAAGCTATACCGAAAATGCCTGGGACAGGTGGAGCGACAAGGAGCGCTGAGGATAGCATCTGCATATCAGATAGTGTCTAAGTTAGTGGTGCTGGTTATTTCAAGCATTATACACATCGCTCTCCTTGCTAGAGTGTGCCGTAAAACTTACTTGGATAGCCACGAAGGTGATGGGGAAGCGGCTGTGCTCCGTGAGAAACAGAGCTCGCTGAGCGATTGGTAACAATCCTGGGTGAATGACATGAAGGAGAGATAGACAACGCATCTCATTCCTTACCTGAGGCTATCGCTCAACCCTAGGCATGGTGAGACTGACTTCTATCTGACCTAGTTTTTTGGGTGAGCATGCCTGTTTTCAGTCTTACTATCGCAAGATTGGCAAGTGATAGTCTCCCGATTGTGTTCTGCACTGCAGAGGCCGATGACGCCTGCGACACATATTTTTGTGCGAAATATGTAAAAAGCTACGGGGTAACACTGTTAAGGAATAGTGAGAAGTTTCGTCTTATAATCTAATCGGAGAGATACTCAGATCGGTTGACAAATTGAACCAGGTGGAATATTACATTCAGGTTATTCTAACTGCTAAAAAGAAGTGGCTGGATGCGCTGAGGGTAGAACGGTCTCTTTCCTAGCCTCCCTTTTCCCTTTCTCTCTACCTGCAAGGAAAAGAATCCCTGCAACGTAATGGTGCCTTAACGCAGGAGAAAATTGAGATTTAGTCCAAAGTAATTTGTCAAAAAGTTCCAGGCTAGACCTAGGATAGGTGTTCAGTGGGTAGAACAGAGGCAGTCTAAGAGTATCACGCTTAGAGAGTAAATGATCTTCTCATACATAGATGAATAAAGAATTTAAACAGACTTGCTCTTTTCTTCTTACTACAAATTTTTCGATACACTTCCATTGTATTGAAATTTTGATGCGTATAGAAAATAAATTTGCGTGAACAACAATATCTGCGTAGAATTGTAGTTAAAGTGCTCGTTGCATAAATAGTAGATCGCTGGCTTGAACCCCGTTGGTGATAACAAGATTTTTTGAGTGGTTCTTCAGTTATGATACGTACTGGTTTCAAATCAGGATGCATCGCAGCTGCGTGAACGGATCAGCAGCCAAAGCATGGTACTGACTATAATACCTTCTCGAGTGCTAATATAT
The DNA here is from genome assembly GCA_963969285.1 of Odontomyia ornata. NCBI lineage: Eukaryota > Metazoa > Arthropoda > Insecta > Diptera > Stratiomyidae > Odontomyia > Odontomyia ornata. The sequence goes on from OZ017739.1 coordinate 21,528,578, forward strand.
TCGATCAAGATATTGAGATAATTTGACTATCTCTAAGCGAAAGCCCGAAAGTCGTGTATTGCTGAAACAAAACAAAAAAACAATAACTTACTTTTTTCTCATCCCAATTATACTTAACTAATTTTTCGAACTCATTATTTATGCTGCTTGTGATATATTTGCCACTTTGAATAAATGTTCACAAAAAGCAACTATTTTAACCAAAACAATAATTATCCACTCATTTTACCGAATCGTACACAATAAATACTTAGAATAACTGAAAAAATAGCAAATCGATCCTAACTTCAACATTTTACTGTTTCCATTAGAGCCTTCGTAATCAAAAAATCCTCATAATAGTATATTTTCTTAATTTCATCGATAAACTACCATTTACTCGATATATAACCTACTCGTAGAGCAGAAATTTTTCTAACATCTCACCTATTCCGAGCACTTCTTCAACTTTATTGCTCCCGTAAATCCCGATTAAGCTGAGAACAACAAAATCCTTTTAATTGCACATAAATTAAGCCGGATCCAACCATACCGGAGGAGGTAAAACCCCATTTTTCCAATCAGCCATTAATTTTCACATACTGCTACGAAGAGATTGCAAAAGGAAGGAGACTAGGTGAAAAGGTGAAGTTGAATCCAAAAGCTAATACACTTGCACCCCGGCAATGACGATAAAGTCTCGCTCAACGCTGGTCCTATCGCAGGGAGTATATACGAATACAATAGCTAGAGCCTCGAGAACGGTATGCTTTCTGATCAGGATATGTTTTCATACACGAAATGTGTATTTATGGTTTGTTGAAACAATAGCAGCCCCAAACACTAACGTGCCAAAGTTGTTTGCGATATATCTGGTGAGTAATGAAAGGAACTTGTCGTTTTCGAAACCCTATCAACGGACTTTTTCCACATGAACGTTTGAAAGGTTCCAATGTAGATGAGAAGATTGCACTAGGAAATTGAGTAAATGGCAATATTAAGTTGCTTAGTTGATCATAAAAGTGAATTAAGAAATTAGAGACTTGACATTCTTTTCCAGAATAGAAATTCAAGTATATATTTTTGAATTATTAATACAGCAAAATGAGATCCCATTTATGTGAAATTGTTATAAACACTTATGCAATAAACGTTCTGTCGAAATCACCCATAGTTCCTCTACTATTTAACAACTCTAAGTGAAAATCACTCCAAAGATAAAGTAACGCATAGTATACCTATACAAATTCCGATTGAGTTTGAAAAAAAATATCAGAAAGGGTTGAGTTTAAATTTCATGGTTGCTTCGAGAGCCAGTTGTGTGCGGTTTCAATGTACTATCAGCACAATGATTCTTCCATCCATTGTCGAATGACGGTATCCTCAAAGGAATTCACTCGGATATCAAACCAACCCTCGCTTTCTGTTCTCCTACACACTGACATTGGAGTACTATCACACTCGCATTCTAGCTACTGATAAACCCAACAAACACAGCAATCTAGTATCCTTTCGTAGAAAATTGCTCCCGTATTTCAGGTGTTAACTGCTCTTGTTTTTAAAACCAATTCACATAAATGGAGATAGGTTGAGGGCTGTATTTATTGTTATTGCTTTTATAACTGATGTCTTGAGATGATAACTTCATTTTGTTATTTTTCGATTTATTTTTTTTAGGTATAAAATTGAAATGTGTGGGTGCGCTTGCTTATGGTGAAAAGTGATGAGGGCAAGGTGTAAACTACGGGGCCGAGACTTATATATGTGTTGTGAGGTAAGAAGGTAAATTTTTCAAATATCCAACAAATTATATCGTTAAAGATTTCTTTTAAATGTTTTATTTATTTGGTTGTGTTTATATTTTGGTAACTCAAGGACATACACTATTAACCGACTTCCAAAGGATAGAAGTTTATCAGTTTGTCCCGTATATATATTTTTTGTTGCTTCCTTTATGCATGCTCACTCATAGCATTTGAACGGGGAATGATAGAAGAGTCCTGTTGTTGGCCAATGATACGTCTTACATTCTATCAGGCCCTATTTAAAAGACAAGAAAATCAAATAACGATAAAGGACTTTTATCGTTAAAACTAAAATATTTCCGACTTTCACCCCGATTTTTCAGCATAACTGATCGACGCATATAAAGATTTTGACTGTAGAGGTTTCAAATGAAAGACAACATATTGCGCTTAAATGTTTCAACACAGGATTATAATTCTTTCAAGGACTCTGTAGATATTAACCGTTCAATATGGTACATTAATGTAGATAAATTTAATTTTAAAGATATTTCGTACGAAATGTGCCAATTACTTTGCGACTCTTCAAAGATTTGATGGAAATACCCAATCTTTTGGACGTGGATGGTAAAAACTATCAGTATCTTTAATTTTTCCCATAAACGGTACACTTTAGCTGATCACTTCTACCGGAAATAATTGATAAATTAATTCCAAAGCAGCATAAATACAATTCAACATGATTAAGAGCAATTTCATTGGGGAAAATTCCATTGCTTTTCTTGTCCGCAATCATTCTTCACCTACTGATCAATATATTAAAGGATCCTTCTAACCTCCTTAAACGTAGACGTAACACATAATATTTGCAAAACTCCCCCAAAGTCGAGATTGCGTTCAACTATAAGACATGCATTTCATGAAGCTTTCATGAAAATGATGTGCCATAGTTGACTGAAAAAGGGGCGATGGGTATCGAATAAACGTGAACGATTGATACCGTTAAGTAGGATCGCTGTGGGTGAAACTGTTGAGAAATTTATTTATTGCGGGATTCATTTTATGTCTATATATATATATATATATATATATATATATATATATATGTATATATATATATATATATATATATATATATATATATATATATATATATATATATATATATATATTCTTCTTTTTCTCAGCACTACAGCCCCTCTCGGGCCTTCGCCTCCTGCAAACAGCACCTCCAACTGTCTCGATCCATTGACCAAGTCAGATCAGCGTTTAATCGGTTTCCCCACTGGTCCCCGCCTTCAGTTCTCGCAACGAATATCTTCTTGGGTATCCGTTGCTCGTCCATACGATTCATGTGTCCAGACAATTGCAGCTCCCGCAGTATTACAATCCTTGAGACCTCCGGTTCTTCAAAAATTTCATACAGCTCATGGTTGTATCGAATTCGTCATCGGTCTCCGTCAAGCTTCGCTCCAATTATTCGCTTCAGGACCCGTCGCTCCAAGGCGTTCAATATACGAGTATTTATGGATGCTTTGGTTAGGGTCCATGATTCACACCCATAGCATAACACAGGTCTTATCACAGAGTTGCATACTTGGAGCTTTGTTCTCCTGTGTATGCAGCTGGTCTTCAAGATCGTCAATACTGAATAAAGTTTTTCATTTGCGAGCTGTATTCTCCGGCGTATTTCATCTCTTTCATTGCCCGTTTTCGTTGTTTTGGCGCCTAAATACACAAATTCGCTAACATTCCCGATACTGTATTCGCCAAAGTGTGATATTTTGTGTACTTGAGGTATTTTTTCTCGCCTGCGTCATGAGCTTTGCTTTATTTTCATTGATTTGTAGCCCTACTAGTTTTGCTTCGCTGTCGAGTTTCAGGAAAAGTTCTTTGGCAGTTGTTAATGACCGTGACAAAATGTTGATGTCGTCCGCATAGGCTACTACTTGGCTTGACTTGTGTAGTAATGTACCTCGCGTATCTACAGGTAGCTTATGACGTACTCCAGGGCCAAATTGAATAGCAATGGGGCCAGGCCATCTCCCTGCTTTAGTTCGATATTTGTGTCAAAGGCATTGGTGAGTTGGTTATTGATGTGGACTTGGGAGGTCTGTCGGCGTCATTGTCGTTTTGGTAAGACGGACTAATTTGGCTGCGGTGCCAAAGCAAAGCATTATTTGGTACAGTACGTTACGATTAATACTGTCGTATGCTTGCTTAAATTCAACGAAAATTTGGTGTACGTCTATGTTGAACTCCCAACATTTTTCAAGCACCTGCTTGACAGTGAACAATTGGTTTATTGTTGGTCTACCTGCCCTAAACCCACCTTGATACTCCCCGATAATACTGTTGGCGTATGATCCGATTTTATTTTCTAAGACTTTAGAAAATATTATGTATGCCGTACAAAGTAGTGATGTGCCTCAATAATATTTGCACTGTAGGTTGTCACCTTTTTTGTGGATAGGGAGTATAATTGATTAGCTCCGCTCTTTCGGCATATGTTCTTGTTGCCAAATATACTGGATGACTTTGTGAACAGCTTTCTGAACACTACTGCCACCATATATGATGAGCTCCACTGAAATCTCATCGATGCCCGGCACTTTATTATTCTTTTGGGCTTTGATGATGCAACAAAACTTCATCCAAAGTTGGTAGGGCTAATGGAAGCTCTCCGCAGACATCTATAGGCTCCAATGTTCTGGAGCTGTGTAGAGGATTGCGAATATGGAGGTTCTTGAAATATTATGGCCATCTTTCCTTAACCTTGGTTTCATCAGCGCTGATATTGCCGATGTCATCACGACAGAGCGTGGTTTTGGGCTGATAACCACGTTTCAGGCTTTTCGCTACTTTGTATGCTTGTCTTGTGTTGTTGCTCGCTAAACTTACATCTATACTTCTCAATTGGTTGTCATGGTATTTTCTTTTCTTAATCCTAATTAACATATCTTATTCGCTACTCTTCTGAGATTTTCATAGTGTTCTCTCTTCGTCCTGGTTTCCCTACCTACATATTCTTTGTACGCCTGATTCTTTTTATCCAACGCATTCTGGCACTCATCATCGAACCAATCATTCCTCTTGCGCCGGGCTTGATGTTCGATTGTCTGTTCTACCACGGTCCTGATGGCCACTATTTCTTCCATCCAGAGCTCGTTTCTCATCCTTAACGATGCGTCTAATAAGATGGGAGCCGGCTGGTTGTCGAGAATCTCCGTGAAATTTTCGGCCCTCAGACGCCGTTTGAAGCTTTTCGATATCAAATTTTTGTAATGGGCTGGTCTTCGCTGAATATGCCTTTGACATACGACATCGATAGGTGAATTTGATCAAGTAATGATCTGAGTTACAATTGGCTCCTCGGTATGTACGGACGTGAAGTATGCTCGAAGCCCATCATTGTTGGATCAGAACATGATCGATCTGGTTTTGTGTGTTGCCATCCGGTGATACTCAGGTCATTTTATGACTGCGTCAATTTGGGCAGCAAGTCGAACGTATGACTCGATTTCTGCTACATGCAAAGTCAATCGGGCGCTGGCCGTTGTCATTTGCTTCATCATGGAGGCTATATAGTCCAGTCGTTCCCCGATGAGATATCTCATAGCTAACTTAGCGTTGAAATCATCCAGAATAATTTTTGTATCATTTGTGGGCAATTAGTCAACCAGTCTTTCCAGGTGATTTCTCCGTCCTTTTCTTCTCCGTCCTTTTCTTCGGTCAGGGCGTGAACATTTATCAGCCAGATTTTGAAGAATTTCGCTTTTACACGGATCGCACACAACTGTTCATTGACTGCCTTAAAATCAATAACGTGCGATTTGAACTCTCTAACCACAATGAAGGCCACTCCGAATTTTCTTTTTGCAGTAGGCTTCCCACTTTTGAATATTGTGTGCGATCTCATGTCTTGAATGTCGTTTCCAGTCCAATTCGTTTCCTAGACTGCCAGTATTTTTCATTGATATTGAATATCTTGTTGTAAAAGGTCCTAAACAGCGCCAGGGTGATTGAGTGATCTGAAATCCTAGTATCCAATGCCGTAGTATTTTTTTCGTTTGCGAGGTCGTTGCCATGAGTCTAATCCATACCGAGGCCTATCTGCGGGTTAAACGTTTTCCAGGGACGGGGAGCTAGCCCGTCGCCCAACCTCCATTCTGGTCGCATGGTTATTACGTCGATTCCGTTATCAGGCGCGGAAGATTCGCCCTCACCCTCTTACGTCCACACAAAGGAGGTGTAAGTAGGATTTAGTAGCAGAGCTTTAAATGTTTTTACAGTTATGAGCATTTTTCGGCATTTAGTGTTACATTATTTGGGAACCAGTGAACCCAATGTGCACCCCGAAGGCATTTACTACCATTCAATTGGGGGGTTTGGGATGAGGAATCGTGGATGCTTTGGGTTGGGGAAACAAGGGGTTTCCTCCTCCTTTCTCAAACGGGCTTAGGACCGTCTATAGTGGAGTTTATACACTACCGTCCAAAAGTATTTGAACACCTGCATATTTTTGTAAAAAACAGAAATAACGCACCAGAGACATATTTATTGCTTATGGTCTTTTGAACACCACCATTCCAATGTTATTCAAATGAAAGTATAACCCAAATTATTGTTTTGAACTTATTTTATGTTGTTAAATAACAATCGTAAATTTCTTTGCATTTATAAGTTTTTCGATACTTCTCTTGTTTCATCCTGAATTTTATTTTTCGGTTTAGTTTGTCAGTTTGACACTTAAAGTGAGCCCACAAAACAGTTTTGCTTTAGTTAACTTATCTCGCTTGACTTGAAAACGTGTAACATTAATTCATTAATTAATAATTTAATTAATTAATATAAAGTTACAGTTGCTTGAACGTATTTCTTTTTGACTTATTTATAAGAAAAAAATGAGCAAAGCTCAGTAATATTCCGAAGAATTTAGTGGAATTATCGTTGGTCTTCATAAATCCGGCAGAAGTCTTCGGGAAATTTCAAGACTACAGAAGATGCCACTCTCAACTGTTCACTACAAAGCCAAGAAATTTGAGACTCAGGGGACAACGTCCAATAAACGGCGTTCAGGTAGAGTAAGGATGACAACATCAGCTGAAGATTTAAGCATTGTTATAAAGAGCTAACGCAACAGACGCTTGACTGCACCCAAAATTACAGCAGACTTTAATGTGTGCCGCACTAAACCGGTAAGTGTAACTACTGTTAAAAGAAGGCTTCTTGATGCTGGTCTGAAAGGATGCGTAGCAGTATCCAAGCCGCTTCTCAAAGCGATAAATAAGAAAAAGATGCTACAATGGGCAAAAGAATACCGAAATTGGACAACTGGTCAGTGGAAAAAAGTTCTGTGGAGCGACGAATCGAAATTTGAAGTTTTTGGTTGCAAAAGAAGAATGTTTGCACGCCGTCGGCCTGGCGAGAGAGCACGAGAATCATGCACCGTTCCTTCAGTCAAGTATGGCGAAGGCTCTGTGATGATTTGGGGCAATTTTGGTGGTTCCGCTGTGGGAGACATTGCAAGAATACAGGAAACACTGAACAAAGAAAGATACAAGGACATTTTGAAAAATCATGCTGTTCCATCTGGGACCCGTCTAACTGGTCCAGGGTTTACCTTTCAACAAGATAACGAACCTAAGCACCCATCCAAACTGTGCAAGCAGTTTCTGGAGAAAGAGAAACCAACTGTCTTGAAAATTATGAAATGGCCCCCTCAGTCCCCAGACCTGAACCCGATAGAGCTGCTGTGGGATGAACTAGACAGACAAGTGCGCAAAAGTTGTCCTACGTCTCAGGAAGACTTGTGGCGAATATTGCAGGACCAATGGCGAAAAATTACCGCAACGTCATTAGAAAAACTGATCGCACGTTTACCCAAAATCTGTCAGGCGCTTATCAAAAGCAAAGGAGGACATATAGATGAATCCAACCTCCGACATTTTGGTTGTAGATTATTGTTGTCATTCAATAAACAATAAAAATACATATTTTGTAAAGATATGACTATGTTTTATTTAATTTAACTCCTTCAAAATCATAGTTTTCTGGGTGTTCAATTACTTTTGGACGGTAGTGTATGTATATATATATATATATATATATATATATATATATATATATATATATATACATATATATATATATATATATATATATATATATATATATATATATATATATATATATATATATATATATATATACTAGGTATACATATATACGTGCTTTATGCCTGCAGTATGCAAATGTTGGTGATTGTAGATGAAAATATAGCTCCAATTTCCACCAAAATTGATAAAAGGTTCATTGAAGTGTATGATAAAGTTCACAATAAAAAGCCCAAAATCAAGCCACCTTAAACCAAATGGCAGCCACTCAAAAGGCGCAAAACCTGCAAAATTTTGCTCAAAAACCTTGATACCAATGTTGATTAAACTTGGCAATGTACACTTCTAGTGAGAATGAAAAAAACAAGTTGGGTAAACAGACCTACGCTCATGTCAGAAGGGTTTTGTATTCAATTTACAAAATGCAGTCACCAGATCGAATCAAATCAAGATACATGTCAAAGACGATTTTATTGGAGAAAATATGAAATACGAGGATCATACTATTATTAACAAAGTTGAACGAATTTCGACTTCTGAGGTTTTTGTTATTGTTATACTCATAAATATCTCCCATGATAATTATTTCAGATGTCCATCCACGACGGAGGAAACACAATTTGTTCGAATCCTAGAATGGTTACAAAGCCCTTTTGCTAGGAGCCCTCTCCCGCCTCCTTGACTTGTTTCACTTATGAGCATTAATTTTAGGTACTCATTTTCAGTCATTCATTAAATTAAATCAAGTGTTCAAAGGATGCACCTTAAACGTTGAAGTTGGGAAAAAATAACTCAAAATTATTCAATCTTCGCATTTAAAACAGCCACTATTTTGTTTTACGATTACTGATACCACTAGCTGAACCGGTTCTCAAAGATCTACATGACACCTATCATTCCTGAAATTTTCATGCAAATCCTAGCAAAACTGTAGTGTCTGAGTCGGTAAAAAGCGCATGTTGTTCCATAGTCATAGTTGCCATACTAATAAATGCAGCGCATATTGTTCCATAGTAATACAGGAAAATTCAAACCGCTATAACTTTGCTAAATATGATTCACTCTTTATGAAACTTCCAGGGTAGATCAATCTTATAAATAGTCATCAGTGTGGATTTCATAGAATTTGAGGGTACCGTTAAGATTTTATTTAAGAAAACATAAAATCGATAAATTATACTATTACTAACAAAGTTGAGTGAATTGCGACTTCTCACGTACTTGCTGTTGTTGTACTCACCAAGGCCTACATTCCTGATTTTTTTCAGATTTTTCGGATCACAGGTGTCCAATCGCGAGGGGGGGGACACAAATTTTTCGTGTATTTCCCCTCCCTGTGCGCCCCTCGAAGCAAACTTTGCCAAACTAAGACCTGTTTTGAAAAGTTCTCATCAAGACCTTTCATTTGATACCCATATCGGCTACTTTCAATGAAATTTTTTTTCGGGGGGTCACTCCCCTATATGGGGAGACCCCCCTTAAATACCTTATAAATTTTTTTTTGTAGTTGAAAATTGAAGAGAACACCACTTTACACCTACATGCAAAATTTGATGTTTCTAGCTTAAGTAGTTTCCGAGAAAAACTGCTGTGACACACGGACGGACGGACGGACGGGCGGACAGACAGACGGACAGACAGGACGCGATTTTAGTAGGGTTTTGTAAAATTATTTTACAAAACCCTAAAAATTGGAGTCAGGTCAGAATATCAAAACGGCGGCAAGACAAGGTTCGAAATTCAAAAATTTCTTAAACTAAAATCTTATTGGATTTTTATGAAACCCACTATTAAGGTAGACGTTGATAAGAACTTGGACTAAAACGTTTCTGAATAAAATTCGATTCTTGTAGACGGTGGAGATTTAAGCCGTTGCGAGTTTTGCATTGCAGTCAAGAAATTAAATTTTAATAAACATGGTACAAGGTATTAAAGAAACTGAATTCTAATATATTTGAAATGAAGAAAACTTTCTCCAAAAAGGGTGAAATAAAAAAAACATTATAGAAAAAAAGAAAACACTTCAAAATGCCTTCAAAAGGATGAAATAAATTTTTATCAAAGCGGTGCCAAATCAATTTTCACGTTTCAACATAAAAACTTCCAACATGTGCACCATCAAAAAAAAAAAACAGGGAAAAACTGATATGGCACTGGTTCACAAAATTCATGTAATCCTGTTTAAAGCATTTTAATGTCGGCTTTTTTTCAAAAGTTTTTTATATCACTAATGCAGCATTTGAAGTCCCTCATGTCTGCGAGCACGTCGGTACCAACCTAACTTCGTATGCCAGTTTCAGTTATTATATGATTTAAAAACCGAAGATTTTCAATGTTCTTAGGTATATAATCGGGAACTTGAGTTCTTCCATGTTTTGTTATGCTCGAAGGAATCCCATAGTACTATTAGTATGGTTGTCAATTGTGTCAAAGGGTTTCAGTGCCTCGTCAGGTACATATTTTTCAACTATCTCAACTCTTAAGTCCTTGTAGATGTCAATATTTCTAACATACCAAAAAATTCCTAAGATCTTTCTAACAATTCTTTTTTGGAAGGAATGTCTTTCCTGTTTGGTACGAAATAGTACTATCGTGCAGTAGCGTCGGTCATATAATTTATTTATAAATGAGTACCCGATTCTTAAGGCTTTCTTCTGGGTTTAATGAGGGGGTATAAATATGAGAGGTCTTGTGCCGTGTCCTTGTTTATTTGGTATGTGTTGTTTCCATGAGATTCTATTGTCGAATTTGAGGCCAAGGTATTTGGCTGTTGTTGTCCAGTCTACTGTTTCGTTATCAATGATAAGTGTTTGTGTAGTACGTTGTTTTTTCCTAGCGATGAATAGTGCCTGTGCCCTGCAAAGATTATTCTTAATTTTCCATTCCCGAAAGTATTCCAATATAATATTTACTGACCATTGCAACTTTGAAGTCATGACTCTTACTTGCCATGCTGTATTAAATAAACAGGCATCATTAGCGTATAGTGATAGTTTTACTTTTGGAGGCAGAGTGGGCACTGATTACAGACTTTATCAAAGGCCTTAGCTATGTCAAACATAACTAGGCCAGTTGAGCTTCCCCCAATTAAGCCTGTTCTGATGTGCTGGACCACTCTGACTAACTGGAGTGCAGTAGAGTGCTTAGCTTTGAAGCAAAATTGTTCTTCCAGTATAATATCTTTGTCAGATGCAACCTCAATGGGTCGATGCAGAATCATTCTTTCCGCAATTTTTAATAGCAACAAGAGGCGACTAATGGGTCACCAGTTTTGTGAAAATTGTGGGTCCTTTTGATGTTTCAGAAAAGCAATAATAACTGCTGATTTTCGTGTTTTGGGATACCTTAGTAAACGAAATATTGCATTGATAATGTCTGTAAGTATTTGTGAAGTATTTTCCGGTAGCCAGGGGATCGTTATATTTGTAAGGATGTCGTGCCCAGATCCTTTATGTTTATTAAACGTCTGTAGAATGTTCTGAATTTCGTCAAGTCCGTTCGTTTAATCCTGTCTTGATACTGAATGCTATCCTTCAGGAGTCTATTGACTTAAGAATTTCAAAGTCCTGTTTACCTGCAGAGTTTTCACGAAATTGCATTTCCAGAGAATGTTTAAAAGCTACCGCCTTACCAGTTTTGTGGAATTATACCCTATTTGAACCATGTATATGTGGTACCACCATTTTGTTATTTGCTAGAAAGTATTCGGACACTCCCATTGCTCTTTTGGAATATCTTTATCTTATTACGTTTGAGTAGCGTTTTTGTGTAGCGCGGTTTCATCTTACTGTGGCCAAAAACTAAGGTGACATTTGAATTTAAACTGCGCACCGAGAAGGATTTGGAGAATTACTTTTTTTTAGGTTGGTAGTACTGTCAGTGACATCGATGTCAAATTTACATGTCAAAATATTTATTAGTGTTTGAGATACGCGTTGCTCCGGGATGGCCTTCAGTTTCGTCTTGAATCTCCTCTATTATATCAAAACGGTGTCCCCGAAGTGGTCTTTTGAGCTTGCTGAACAGCCAGAAGTCGCACAGGACCAGATCAGGTGAATACGGTGGTTGCGGAACGATATGGGTTGAGTTTTCGGCGAAATGATCACAAATTACGAGTGCAGTATGGGATGGTGCATTATCGTGGTGTAAAAACCAAGAATTGTCTTTCCACAATTCCGAACTTTTTAGGCGGATAGCGTTACGCAAACAACGCATAACGTTTAAATAATATTCCTTGTTGACTGTTTGGCCCGGCGGAAGGAATTCATAATGCACAACACCACGATAATTGAAGAAGAGAAGAAGTTGATGGTCGCCCAGGACGCTCTTCGTCTTCGACACGTTCACGGCCGGCTTGGAACTCACTATATCACTTGTCAACATTTTTTTTAGACACGGCCTCATCATCAAAGGCTTTCTGCACCATCCTCAATGTATCCGCAGCAGAAAAATTGATCCCGCCAACAACATTTAATGCAAATTCAACAAATTTCGACATCGCAAAAACTGAAAAACTCACTTTTAGCAGCTCACAAAACGACGCGTATCTCAAACACTAATGAATATTTTGACATGTAAATTTGACATAGATATCACTGACAGTACTACCAACCTAAAAGAAAATTCTCCAAATCCTTCGACGCGGGCAGTTTGAAATCAAATGTCACCTTATTTTTTGGACACAGTAGTATACCTAGCTCTCCTCCGTACTTGATTCCTTCTCTTTATTAGTTGTTTGTTGTTCTGAGGGACTTCATGGGGATTCGTTTCTCTTCTCGGAGTTACGGCCGTATTGTCCAGTTTTCCCTGTAAGATTTTCTGAGCTAGCTTCATAATGACGCTGTCAATGTCATTGACATTTCAGCTGATTGAAAATTGGTTTCATTGGCCAATGCAACTTTAAACGCTTTCCAATTTGTAGTTTTCTTTTCCTGCATCGGAACATCAATTAAGATGTTCTCTGTGAGTAAGAGGGTTAGTTTATGTTCGGCAGAAAGTTTGTCGAGGACATTTAACCGAATATTTTATGTGATATCTAGTAATATTTTGATGCTCAGTGCGAAGGCATTTCTTGATCCATAATGTGCTGGTTCAATGGGGATATACAGGCTGAAGTGGTTGGCTGTACTTTGTACGATTACAATATGCGTTAAAATAATAGATGTCTAAGATTATAAAATAGTGTTTGTAATTGTAAATATTTCGTAATAATTTACATGAAATGCCTACGAATAAACGCAAATAATACCAATAACACTGATCAATAAAATCCACTTTTCTCATGTAGCAACAAAATTGTTAACTATTTCTATTTAGAAGGAAGCTAGGAACGGTAGAATTGATATTGGAATACATATTTCATATACGTATAGTTTTATAATTATGTTTGGAGAAATAAAGTTTTCATGAGCAACATTAATTTATAAATAATATTGTAGAGTTAAATATACTCATACCTACAGTCTGGCGAGTATGGTTTTCTTTTGTTTTATTGCATTGCCAAGCAGTTATCTGCTAGCAAATGTATGCAATTGCCTTGATATTGTTTTTCTATTGTGAAAATGTACTAGTGGGCATGCTCATTGCTGGCAGTATCCAATTTTTAAGAAAAGAAGTCTAAATGAGTATACAGAAAGTTTATATTTAAGGATATGTGAAAACCAAAAGTCATAAGTTCTCAAAAACTCTTCGACAATAGTTTTATAGACATCTGCTCGGTGATTTTCGAGAAAATCTGAAGTCACTTTTTGAAAAGATTTCCAAGCAGATTTTTCAGACTTTAGTTTGTATTTAAAAGTATCTTATGATACAATGGGTAATGGGAATAGATTGAATACTAAAACTCTTCATTAAAAATAATTAACACAATTATTCATTCAAGTTTTGAAAATGTCATCACAGACACAAATAATCATATTGACTTTCATATATATATATATATATATATATATATATATATATATATATATATATATATATATATATATATATATATATATTTCAATTGTTAGTTGCGTTGTTTTAAATAAAAAATCATTAAAAAAATTAAAACAACGTTGAATATGATATGGATGATGGAAAAAACACATATTACGGGATATTATGAACATAATAAGCTGACAAATGATAACATCGGAGAAAAGATAAAGCTCTCTTGTGGTGAAGTAAGAGGGTGAAGGCGGGTCTTTCGCGCCTGATAACCATGCCGCCAGAATAGAGGTTGGGCAGTGAGCTATCTTCTGCCCTTGAAAATTCTGACATCGTTTTGAAATCAGCAATAAAGCCTTGGAATGGATTCCCGCAACATAAAAAAGAACCATCGCATTAAAGGTCCGATCACTGAACAACCTTGGTGCTGTTAAAGATCTTTTGCGACAGGCCATCAAATATAAATTAAACATACTGGCAATCCAAGAAACGAACTGAACTGGAAGTGATATTTAAGATATGAGATCGCCTAGCCTTTACAATGCATAGTGGATGCAAATCGTACGCTATTGGTTTTAAGGCAGTCAGTGAAAAAATGGGTGTGATCCGTATAAAGGTAAAACTCATCAAAATTTGGCTAATAAACATACACGCCTCGACCGAAGAAAAGAACGAAACGTTGCACAATCAATGAAAAGACTATTTGTATACAAACCATATAAAATTTATTCTCGGTAATTTTAACGCTAAAGTTGGCAAGAGGCTATCTCATTGAAGAATGACTGGAGGATATAGCCTCCATGATGAAACAAACAATCGGCCAGCACCTGATTGACCACGTATGTAGCACAAATCTAGTCATACGTTCAAATTTCTTCTGTGTTGACACACACATTAAAATGACCTGGGTATGAACGGATGGCAACATAAAAAACCAGATTGGCTATTTTCTGATCCAATAATGATGGGCCACGAGCATACTTGACGTCTGTACATACCGAGGAGCCAAATGTAACTCGGGTCATTACTTGACCTAACTAACCTATCAATGTTGTATGTCAAAGTCGTATTCGGCGAAGACCCAGTTCTCTACAAAAACTCAACCTTGAAAGGCTCCAAACGGCGTCTGTAGCTAAAAATTTTCACGAAGACCCTCAACGACCAGCTGGCTCACATCCTATCAAACACAACACTGAAAACAAGCAACAAGCTATGGGAGAAAGTGAAAACCGCAATTAAGACGGTGGCAGAATAGACGGTTTTACATCAAGCCTGGTGTAAAAGAAATGATTGGTATGATGATGAGTGCCAAAACGCGTTGACAAAAAAAAATTAAGCGTACGAACAATATTTAGGTAAGAAAATCAGGATGAAGTGAGAACATTATGCGATCTCAGAAGAATGGCGAATAATATAATTAGAATGAAGAAGAGAAATTACTATGACAATCAATTGAGAAGCGTCGATGTCAGCCTAGCAAGCAACAACACAAGACAATCATATAGTGTAGTGAAAAGCCTGAAAGGTGGTTATCACCCCAAGTCCACACTCTGCCATGATGACACCTGTGACATCATCGCTTTTGAAAAAAATATTAAGGAAAGATGAGCATTGTTTTCAAGAACCTCCCTAACCCTCCGCGTAGCTTCAGAACACCGGAATTTATAGATATTCCGGAGAGCTTCCATTGGCGTCACCAACTCTGGATGAAGTTTCTTCCACCATCAAGCCCAAAAGAATGATAAACCGCCAAGCATCGATGTGATTCCAGTCAAGCTCAATAAATATGGTGGCAACGCTACCCAGAAAGCCATCCATAAAGTCACCCAGCAGATTTGACAACAAGAGTATATACCAAACAAGTGGAGTCAATCAATTGTATTCCCTATCCACAAAAAAGGTAACAAGTTACAGTACGAAAACTATAAAGGCATATCAGTACTTTGTACGAACTGCAAAAAATTTTCAAAGATTTTAGAAAATTAAATTGTATCATACGCCTTTAGAATTATTGGAGAGTATTAAGGTAGAGTATTAAGTAAGTCACGGTCCCCCGATTGTCGGTTTTGCCCAGGAGAGGAGGAAAATGTCTGTCACACATTTTTCGCGTGTACAAAATGGGTCAAGCTGCGAAAGGAACTCTACAGGGAGACGAGAGAGCTTACCCCGGATAATATAGTTGCGGTGATGCTCAAAACGGTTGACAAATGGAACCAGGTGGCACATTATCCTCGGGCAGTCCTAAAAGATAAAAGGGACTCACAGCAGCCGGGGGCGCTGGGGCTGGGGGATCGCTTTTCTGGTACTTCCTCTTCCCCTCTCCCCTCCCGCTAGGAAAGGGATTCCCCAGCTTGAAGGCGCCTCACAGCGTAACGAAACGAGACCTGGCCCGAAGTAACGTGTCAAACGGTTCCAGGCTCAGGTTGGCAGAGGAGGTGTTTAATGGGTAGTCCAGTCGCGTATGGGAGCCCCACACTCTGTGCATAAATGGCATTTACCTCCCTATCAGAAAAAAAAGGGAGCTTAAGAGCAGGTAGAGGGATGATAGACCAATCTTTATAGTCAAACAGGTAATTTACAAATGTTTGGAGTTCAACACAGACGTACGCTACATCATCGTTGATTTTAAGCAAGCATACTACAGTGTCAATGGTAACGTACTGTACCTAAAAATGCGTTGCTTTGCCATCCCAGTCAAGTTAGTCCATCTTACCAAAATGCCAATGACGTCGAAGACCTCCCAAGTCCGCATCATTAACCAACTCACCGATGCCTTTGACAGAAATATCAGACTAAAGCAGGGAGCTGGGCTGGCCCCATTTCTGTTCAATTTGGCTCGGGAGTACGTCATAAGGAAGCTATCTGTCGGTACACGAGATATATTACTAGACAAGTCGAGCCAAGTAGTGGCCTATGCGGACGACATCAACATTTTGTTATGGTCGTTAACAATTGCCAAAGAACTTTTCCTGAAACTCGATAGCAGAGCACACTAGTAGGGCTACACTCATTGAGAATAAAAGAAAACTCACGACGCAGTCGAGGAAAAATATCTCAAATCACAAAATATCACACCCTACAGACGGGTACATTTAAATTTTTTTCACCACGGTCTTTGTTCCTCCAAGAGTATTCGTGCATTTAGACATGAATCCGTATGTTTTTGATTCTAGTGGTGTTCCAGTCACATATCACATATACAAACAGGCCACTGCTAAGAATATAAAATACCCTCCGAATATGAGTTTCAAATACCAAAAGTTCCAATGGAGATACTCAATTGCTAAGTTCTTTGAGGCTGACCAGGCTAGGACGCAGCAATCTAGGTCCTGGTGGGTGAATGACAATGGCTAAATTATTCGTGTTTTGTGCTTTTCGTCACTTTCTTGTGATATTCAGCTCATTACTGCTACATTTGGTTTTCGTTTTATTTATCTGCGCTGGCTTTTTTTTTTCTTCAAAAATTTGGGATTAGCTTCAGTACTAAGGTTTGGTACATTTTGATATGTAATACATTAGGATTAGAGATGTTTTAACCTGAGGATATGTATATTGTTAAATAATTCTTTTAGAATAAGGTAACATTTTCATTGAATTTTAGTAGAATTTGCCTCGAATATATTTTTAATAGAATTGATTGGTTTTTTTCTTTTTTCTAATTAATCGATAATAAGTACTTAGGGATTTTCATTTGACAACTTTTACAATTGGTTTTTGACTAATTTTTTTATTGAATATTGTTTCAATATAAAGTACCATGTAGGCCATTGAATTTTCGAGCATTGTAATCTATTAACCCTTGCTTTAAGGTTTTGTAAAGTTTATATCGATTGCGTCAAAAAGGCGCATAAGAATTTACAAAAAAAAGCATCAGACCTGATTAAAAGTCAATTTGATAAAAGTTAGTGGATTTTGCGCCATCACATAACCACAATAATCACAATAGTGCTATGTATTAGAGGTCATTTTAAGCTTTTTAAAGCAACGAGCTCTATATGCATACTTTTTGTGGAATTAGATTCTTTTGGCCTATTTGATTTTAACATTGATACTCTTTTGGTACTGTTTTATCATATAACTGGTCCAGTTAAGCTTTCAAACGTATTACTTAGTTGTAAAATGAGCCTTTTATAATCTTCCTGCATCGCAGCTTAAAAATTCGCCCTTGTTAGCCCCAAACTACCTGCAAATAGAGTGTCAACAACCACCCAAGGGAAATATTCAAATTATAACCCTTGCGCGCTTCTTGATCATCGGCATTCGAAAAAGATTATTTTTTACTTGTGATGCTCTGAAATTCACCTAAATCTTTTTTATCTTCTATTCAAATTTATATGAGTATAAATAACACAATAAACCTATTAAAACAATAATTATATCAAATCTTTACAAATGGCCACATTAAAATGTTTAAAAGTCATAACTATAAATTTCTTGTCGGCAGTTTTTTTTTATATGAAGTAGAAATGGAATCCAACGATTGCTTCCAACGATTGCTTCCTTGTCCATTGTTTAAGTTTTGCAAATAAATTTTTTTAGATTATGATAATTTTTGGCTGTTTTCCTTTATTATATACTTTTGCCTCATAAAATTGAATAATCTCCACCAAAAATTAAAAACATTCCATTTGCATATCAAATTTAACAATTACATGCGTGCGGTCCAAACAATTTATTATGAAATTTTAAAAACGTTTTCAAATAATGAATGTTTCGAATATTTTTGAAATCGAAAGTCTAAATAGCTTATTTATGTCTTCCAAGGATAAATTCCGGCTTATTTAGCTCAGTTCTTTAGCAGATATCTTAATTTTTTGCATCCTGTATATTGAATTAAGATAGAGAAAATAAATTTTTTCTAAAAAAAAAAATTAATTTGACTAATCATAGTTTATAAGGAAGGCACTTCAGCGCTGCTCACATGCAGTATACTTCTGTAATTAATCAATGAACCAATCTCATTAAAGAAACCGCCATTCAGAGTTATGTCCCTATACAAATCGAATAAGAATTTATTCAAACGAGTTTATATGCCATTAAAGCGGAACTTGGGTAGCTGTGGGAATTCTAATCCTCCATTATAGAATTGCTGATCTTATTTATGTTTTAATTATTTACCCAGCAAGCCGTCCATCGTAATACAAATGCTGGAGTTCAGCGCAGCGTGGTAAAACTATACAAATTATAAATTAGGAGCGGTCAGCAGTGGATAAATATGTTAAGGTTTAAATCTTGATATAAAACTTAACATGCCGCCATTCTTACCTGGAAATTTTTCTTGACCAACTCGAAATGGCGGAGTGTTTTATGTATTACCAATTCGTTGCATGCTCAGTGCTGAGTCAGAGGTCTGTATGGGGTTCGAAATTCATCCTGAATCCAGGGACGGGCGACCTTGTACAGTTGAAAACTAATCGATTTAAAGTTTTGTGTAATATTATTTGCTACTTGATAGAGTGTTGTGATTAGAACATCTAATAACGGTAGTATTTTCTCCCAAAAGTATTCCAAACTCCAAGAGCGGCTCACGTTAAAATGGATTTTTTTTGTTTAAAAACAAGGTTGAGTACACCTGGTAGTATTAACCGTGATACTACCTGTGACTAAATTATACCTGTCTGCGGGGGCATGCCACCACTGAGTAAAGTTATGGCATAGGTTTCATTGGCTTGTTTCATGTTCCTGGGCATAAAGTGGACAAGGAATAAATATTTCAACCCCTTTTTGTTTCATATATGTTCTTAACTACCTACTTTTCCATTTGGAAGATTAAAACATCGTAATAAATAACAGGAATGGTTTTTGAAAGCGGTAACATATCAATTTAATGTATTGGTAGTATATCAGAAAAACGAGCACGAACTTCGCCAAGAGAAATTAAGGCCGACTGCTGCGTGTGAGGGGAGACGAGGAAGGAACAGTTGAAGATGTAGGCTGGCCAAATAAATTGTGGTGCATACGTTTGGCGGTGATTCCTTTGTTGAAAGAAAAACTGGGATTTGTGATTGTAGGATGTAGACGAAATTCATTAAATTTTGCCAATAAAGGACAAAAACTTGTGTAAGAAATAAAAAGTCAATTAATTTAGTACTTTCAAACATAAACGAAAAGAAATCAGTCTATTGCATAGAAGATCCTAGCAACAAAAGCCCGGACAAACCCACTCTCTCTCAATTCCTCTTAAACACCCTTCCCGCCTGATGCCAATTTGATTGGAAAAGAATCTAACCTACCTTTTACAAACAATTTTCGATTTGATTAAATTTCTACTGCAAAAAGCATATGCGCCAGCTCGTTTAATGGCCGTGTGTGTACAAACATTGAAATGCCAGAATAAACTGACACAAAATGAAGTAAAGTCAATTTAATGGACTATTTAATGGCCGACGGGTAGTTTAATTGGCTTTTATTGAGTCCAACCAGATAATATATTAATGTTTGCAGTTTGCCGCTACAAATGAAGACAAATGAATTTTAAGCAGACAAAATTTCAAGTACTAATTGAAATGGTTGAAATGGTTTCATTATCCAATATTTATATTAGTTAAGCATAAATTCTTATTTTCAATGGCATCATTCACTAATAATAAAATTTTCACTGGACTGACCAATGTTTTCGTATTCGTCATGGGAGTTGATATTCATATGTACTTCCTATCGTCCATAATGGTAGCATGAACGATTGTATGTATTTACAGTCTTTATAATACATCTGATAGGTCATTAATTTTCATTATTCTGTTTTTGAAGGGGGCAATAATTTGAGCCGGAGTAAGAGTAGGAGTGGATGCCTAGTCCCGTGAGAGATGAAATTAAAACATGTTCATAATGTATGAGTCGCCATTACGTATGTTATTATCGTAAATTTAATTGGCGTATGAACACACGTCTGCATACTATTTCCATTATAGGTTGCGCTGTTTGTCAAATATAAACTGAAAGATTCCAACAATGTTGAGAAAAGCGTGTTTAGCAAACATGTTTATATTTTTGTGTCAACGTGATTTGAAATTATTTATTTCACGACTTGGGTGAACACTTATCTCAGAAGGCGAACAAATACAATGAATGGCTTTCTAGCACGTAATTGTATAACAGCTATAAGACTGCCTTATAAGTATAAAGTTAAAATTTTGCTATAATGCGGATACGTTTTTATGAACCTGGTTAAATAAGTAAATATGACAATTTAAATAAATAAGTTCAGTAAGGACGGACGCTTATCCCTTGAAAATAAAAGCAAATCCCGAAAAAAAAATTCTTATTTAATTGATATGAGTATTAGCTCAGTAAAAAAAGCTAAAATTGCATGTATTTTTTCGCGACTGTCTGCGCAAACTACAGACTTCTAGTTACCTCAGACTGGATAGTGTTAATAAAGTTCAAAAACAAAAAAATCTCGTTGGCACCACCAGCCGAAAAGGCAAATTTCTCGTAGGTACCATTATTTGGTGAATTATTTCACTGGCCCCCACTTTGAAAGTCCAACACTGTTTAAGAACAGACAGACAGGTCGCAATGTTAGATAATAGAAATATTTTACGATTCCGCAAAAAAAGTCTGTTGTATAAGTACTTCCAAGTTAAGCCATGAAAAATATTCATTATTTCAGCTGCTACTAAAAAAGCAAATTGTGCTTATTTTCTGACTTTTGAGAGCCGCCAGTTTGAATGCATGGATTTAATTTTTGATTTTTTTTAAATGTTTGAGTGTTAGGGTCTAATCAATCAATGTGCCAAACCTCGATGAAATCGGAATTTCACTCTGGACAGGGCGAAATATTAATATTTTAGTGAAAATGGTAGATAAAAATATTTGGTTAGAAGTTTTCGACTTTTTTATTTTTCATCCGGGTTTAATAATGTTTTGCACAATACAAGAATACACCACAGGTATCCATAATTTCAAGTTTCATCGAAATCTGCTGGAATATTTGGCCACTAGAGGGCCGCAAATATCTGAAAAAAATCGCGTATTTAAACCACCGCCATTTTGAAACTTGTACATTTTTTGGCTCTAACACCACAGTCTCTTTTGTGCCTTTGCTTAGAGATAATTAAAGTATCTCATTATCTTGATCGAATGTATCGGCACTCCAAAAAGTGATATGGTCAGTATCACGCTTTGGCCGTGTGAACGTCCACCCAGCTGTGAAAAGTTCTGATTTTAAACCAGTACGTATGGTCACTGAACGGGCTTATAGTCCGTTCGAAGAATCACTCGAACTAAACTTCGTTGCCGCCAACGAGAGTTGAACCAGAGACCTTTCGACTAAAATGTCAAAGTCAGACCTAATTATTTTCTGTCCTGAAACTAAGTTTCATTCTCTTACCTATACCAGAGCATATCTACTAACAAGCAATTTCACATAGAACAAATTTCGCATCTAACGGTAGTTAATGTAAAAACCGATTTGTGTATGTATTGCGTAAAATTAAAGATCGATTTGTGTATGTATTGAGTAAAATTTATTTTCCTCTCAAATTGTTAGAAACGAAAGAAAAAAATGCAAAATAATTTCTCTTATGTTATTTTACGTCCCTTTCTAATCGGAAAAACAGCTGGTGCAGTTGCTTGTTAGTATATATGCTCTGCCTATACATCGGATTGAAATTGTGACTTTTAGAAGCCTTTGAAATTTCGAGCTTCAACTATCCCCTATTTTGTTTTCTGAGACCTAACCTCTAGTTTCTTAAGATAATTGATGTTTGAAATAAAAAAAAGCGCTTTTGTGATGAACACACTAGTCTTTCATTTAATTCACTGATACAACGTGTTGATTTTTAGAAGAGTAGAACGGAAGTGATACAAAGAAAATTTTATATCAACATAGACATTTGAACAACTTATAATATTTGTATTGTTTCCAACTTAAACATTTTCAAATAAACATTGCCATATTAATAACACCCCTTCTCAATGTTTATGCATTTTAAACAAATCAATCTAAATTAACATCAACATATGACTGGAAACATTATTAATTCTCTGCTTCCTTTCCATTTGACATTGCATTTTGTCAGAAACTTCATTAATAACTCCTTACTTAATGACTTTGTTAGCATGTCCGCCAATTGTTCGCATGTATTTATGTACTGAATATTAATTTTATTTTTTTTTTTGATTAAATCTTTAATGAAGTGGTATCTAATGTCAACATGTTTAAGACGTTTGACTGAGTCTGTACTTGCATTCAAAATAGCTGACTGATTGTCACAATACAACTTAACTGGGCTATCATTTTGAACATCCAAATCATGTAATAAATTAACAAGCCAGCACGCTTCACTTACATAGAAACATATTCAGCTTCAGTAGAAAACAAGCTTATAGAAGATTGCTTCAATGTCTATATCGCAATAAGTGTTTAAATCAAATATTTTAGTATTAAAGTTACTATCCAAAGGTGTCAACATGGGTTTGCAATTTTCCATATTCTTCAATACATTTTCTAAGTAATTTCTTTGTGATAATGTAGTTATACCATTTTTAAAGTTTTGCTCTACATGTACTCCTAAAAATTCTGAAATCTGCCCTAAATCTTTCATTTTGAACTTTTTGTTTAACATTGTTTTAAGGCTAGTGACCTCACTTTCATTACTTCCAAAGATTAACAAGTCATCTACATATATTAATACAAATGCTTTATATATACCACTATACTTTTCATACAAACATGGATCACATCAAGACCTTATAAAGCCTTCTCTTTTTAATACAGAATTAACTTTAATATTCCAGGATTCAGGTGAACTTTTCAACCCGTACAACGACTTGTTTAACTTTACAATATTATTCTTTCCTTTGTAGGCCCCTTCTGGTAAACTTACATATACATTTTCTTTAATATCACCATATAGAAAAGCCCCAGTGACATCCATCTGGTGTATAGGTAAATTATATTTTGTTGCAATTATTACGAACAACCTGAAAGTTGCTAGCTTAGCAACTGGGGCATAAATGTCACTAAAGTTCGAACCCCCCAGCAACTAGCCTAGCCTTGTACTCCTTGACATTATTTATATTTTTATTTTAAAAACCCACTTGCTGCTTATGGGCTTTGCACTTACAGGTGATTTACGAAATTCCCACGTATTATTGTCATTCAGAGTCTTAAGTTCCCTGGCAATAGCTGCACTCCACTTACCGGCATCACTTCCGCTCATGGCATCATCATATGTGATGGGATCATATTCACTTTGGTCCGACTGCACATTGTTACACTTGTAGAAATCAGTTTGTTTACGCTCACGCTTACACCTTTCCCCTTCTATGGGTGAATCAATTCCGTCCAATAGATGTTGTTCTTCGCTGCATGGCAAGTAGTCACAATCATCTTCTGAGTTATCTCCTAAGATATTACTTATGTAGGTTGTCTCTATCTCATTGTGGTTAAGGGTTGTTACTTCATCAATATCTGTCTCAGGACTATTCTCTTGCACTGTCTACTCTTCAAGATTTAAGGACACAACAGTTTGCTCTTCACCTTTCTTCACTTGATGTTTTTCCTTGTCTTCTTGCTGTAAGAATACAATGTCTCTTTTTGTTTCCACTGCATTCTTTTCAGGACAGTAAATACGATAACCTTTCACATCTTCCTCATATCCGACCATCAATCCCTTCTCTCCTTTCGGATCCCACTTCAGTCTCTTCTCTTTTGGAATGTGTACATATACTTCTGTACCAAAGGCTCTTAACTCATGGATATTATATGTTTTCCCAGTCCATACCTCAAATGGAGATCGCCCATCCTCATAGCTCTTCCCAGTCCTGTTCAACACGAACACTGCAGTATTTATGGCTTCAGCCCATAATTTCTTTGGTAAATTTCTTTCATGTATCATTGAACTGGCCGCTTCCAGCAATGTCCTGTTTTCTCGCTTAGCCTTGCTATTCTGTTCTGGGGTGTATGGGACTGTGGTTTGGTGTGTTATTCCACGCCCTGTAAACATTTCCTTCACATTCCTGTTCACAAACTCCAGGCCGTTATCACTTCTGAATGTCTTCACCTTATTTCCAGTACTATTCTCGGCCTTATTTATAAAGCCCTCAATTATATACTTGATCTTATGTTTTGTCTTCACAAAATACACACTTCTGAAATTCGAATAATCATCTTTCAACACAACGAAGTATCTTGACCCACCACCTGACGATTCTTCCATGGGACCGCATGTATCAGCACGAATTAATTCACATGTCCTGGTACTCTTGTATTTGCTTCTATTGAATGGCAATCTTTGTATTTTCCCAATCAAGCAACTCTTACACACCGGCTTGGATGCTTGTTTAACCTCAGTGTTGTTTTTCCGCAAAGTATCTTTGACGTAGGTGAAGTTTTGGTGCGCCAATCCTTGTGACACTTGTTTAATTCGTTCGACGCTAGTTCTGCAGTACTCGCAATTTCACAATTATTACTCATATTATAGCGTAAATCCAAATAAAACGAATTTCCGATTCTTTTCGTAACGGCGCAAATTTTACTTGCCTTAAAGAATTTGCATGAGCTGTCATCGGTCACTATGACATAACTTTTATCTGTCGCGCGATTGACCAAATACAGATTCGTTTTCAACTCAGGAACATACAGCACTCTGTCTATAACTGTGTCAATCCACTCCTTTCCATTCGATACTTGAACTGCCATCTTTCCATAACCAATCACATTTATCACTGCTCCATTACCGATGATTACAGGTTTTGGCGAAGTATTTGAGACTGATGCGGCAGATAAGATACCACGAACGCGTTACTATTCGTTTTATTTTCACTTCTTAACATTTTTTGCTTTCGAAAACGACACTGAGCTTTAAAATGTCCGAACTTGCCACAATGGAAACAGTTATTATTATTACTCACGTTCCCTTCACCGTTAGTTTTATTGTTACTTTTACTCTCGGTTTGATACTGATCACTTGTACCACATTTGAAAACTTTTGATGATCCTTTATTATTTACAAAAAATGCAGAAGGTGTTGCTTGCTGTGCTCCTTCGTTCTTCTCTTTTACTCGCTCTTCTTCAATCAGTAGTCTTGCCACTAGATTATCAAACATTTGTTTGTCATCAGGCACCGACGCCCAAGCCGAAATAAAATGTTTATAATCGTCTGGTAACGACATTAGCACTTTTGTGATTACAAATTTATCGGAGATTTCTTCACCCATTTGTTTCAATTTTTTTGTAGTTCTTGTATCTTAGATAAGAAAACAGACATGTCGATACCTCTTTCGAACTTGTATTGGAAAAATCTCTGTTGTATAATGTGCACACTGGTCTCAGTTTTGTGTTCATATACACTGTGGAGTTTTCGCCACATCTCGGCATAACTCGTACATGTAATAATATGTAACATTGCCTCTTCCCACATTCGTGGTACCAATAACGTCTGCGCTTTGGCATCTTTAGATTCCCATGCAGATATCTCACTGGCCACTTCGGGCTTCACTTGTTTTCCCTCTACAATGTTAATGATTAATTTAATGAACGTCTGTACCAAATGTCATTCAAATCAGAGGTATACCTTGGTCAGAACAGAAATCACGATTTTTCATCTAAAATATCCGCCATTTTGTTTTCGCCCAGCCGGTATAGTTGGTTAAAGAACGTAACCGAGAAATTTTCTCGGTGCATCTTTTCTAAAAATTTGGTGAAAATCGGAGCACAAATTGCGACATCTAGTGTGGTCACAAAGTTCGTTGGTTAATCAATAACCACGGTTTCTATGTTAATAATTTATTTTTAAATCTCTAAGATCACTTTTCTACACATATCGGTGATATTCAAAGAAAAAAAACATTGATTTGCATAAAATCAAACAGAAATTACTTTACTATATAAAACGCAATTAATAACTTTATTTTAGCGATACTCAGCATACTCCCCCGGTTAGAAGACACACACTCAACTAAAAATTAAATGCATTTGTAAGCTTAAAGAACCGTCCGCACAGCCACAATGATTAAGTTTTCTTCCTTTCCCACAACCTTCCGGTTTCACCATCTTCAACCAACCGTCTATCTATTTTCCCCAAAATTTGCTGCCTTACAGAGGTAACGTGATTGAACTTCAAATACACTTCAATCCCTTTCCCTCCGTTCATCTTTTGACTTTTGCCAAATGCAACAATTCCAATTGCATATATGGCAATTTTCATGTAACCATGATAACACTTAGCTAAGATATATGAAAATCGTCGTACACATAGAAACAATTACCTTTGACAAAACTAAAAAGATCTTGCGCCCGGGGAGCTCGTCCGCCACGCTATGCCAGCCTCCGATAATCTCTCATTCATCAAATAGTCCAGTTTGATTGCGCATACATTTCAAAGCTTACATCAATGTTATTGTGGTAGGCAATTGAATAAAATGTGTTGATAGGAAGGGAAGAATCAGGTTTTGTTAGTAGAGAAAAGAATGAAATTTTGTTAATGGAAAATAAAGAATGAAATTTCGTTAGTGCGAGAAATAAGATTATTATTTTCTTATATTTTAAAATAAGGTAAGGAATATACAATTGTAGCCAATTATTTTGTTTATTTGACATCCACAGGGCAGTTCTCTTATTTTTTGAAAAGGAGGACCCACCGGCTTTTCAAGAAAAAATAAGAATGCACTATTAATGAAGATGGGGAATCGAAGCAATAGGTAAATTATTAAATATATATGTGTATATAAATATATATATATATATATATATATATATATATCTATATATATATATATATATATATATATATATATATATATATATATATATATATATAATTATTGTTGTTGTAGCACTTCAGCCCCTTTCGGAGCTTTGCTTAGAAAAAGTTAGAGTATCTCATCATGATCAAACGTATCGGCACTCCACAAGGCCATATGGCCAGCATCATGCTCCACATAGCTGCGATACGTTCTGATTTTAAACCAGCACGTCTAACTAAACTGGCTTATATTTCGTCCGAAGAATCACTCGAACTAAACCGCGTTGTCGCCTACGAGACTCGAACAAAAGACCTTCGGCTTACGGGCTGATCACTACACCACGTGGACTAGGTACTATATATATAGATATATATATATATATAAATATATATATATATATATATATATATATATATATATATATATATATACATTTATATATATATATATATATATATATATATATATATATATATATATATACATTTATATATATATATATATATATATATATATATATATATATATATATATATATATATTTTAAGGAATAAATGGTATGTATGCCAAAAATAAGGTGAGAGAAGTTACCTATGAAGTTGAAAATTATGAATAGGAGAATGCTGGCACGGCCGAAGTTCGAGACAGTATCTTCCGTCAGTGTCTCATTTATTGTGTTTGGCAAAATGTTTTTCAAATCGAGCTTCCTCGTCGAATAGGTGTACTTTTTCTTACTGCCAAAACGTTGAAGCGTCTTCCGTGTTGAGAGCGAAACATTGATCTTTTGTAGAATTCGTCACTGATATTCACATAATTCTGGCAATTATCCGCCCAAGCAAAGATTTTTTACAAGATTAGGTCAGGTTCACGTGGCAAAGACACTTTTATATGCCGATACATAAAATTGACAAGGAAGTTCCAACACCTATTAAACCTACCTAGAAAGCCTTAAAATGTTTCGAAAACTGCAGATAGGGTCACGGAATGGATTAGAATCACGGCAACGACCTCACCACCTAAAACAGGACTACTCAATAACTCTAGCGCTGTAAAGGGCCTTTTACAACAGGCCAGTCAATATAAATTAAAAATACTGGCAATCCAGGAAACGAATTGGGCTGGAAAAGACGCTCAAGACATGAGATCGCACACAATATTCAAAAGTGGGAAGCCTACTGGGAAACAAGAATTCAAACTGGCCTTTATTGTGGATAGGGTGTTCAAATCGCACGTTATTGATTTAAAGGCAATAAACGAACGGTTGTGTGCAATCCATATAAAAGCGAAATTTTCCGAAATCTGGCTGATTAATGTTCACGTCCCGACCGAAGAAATAAAGGAAGCGCTCTAAATGACCTGGAGAGACTAGTTGACTCATTGTCTACAAACGACACAAAAATAATTCTGGGTGATTTCAATGCTAAGGATGGCAATGAGATATCTCATCGGGGAACGACTGGAGGATATAGCCTCCACGATGAAACAAACGACACTGGCCAGGGCCTGATCGACTTTGCACATAGCGGATATCTAGTCATCATTGACTTGCTTTCTACATTGACACATTCTCAAAGTGGCCTGGGTATCACCGGATAACAACACACAAAGCCAGATCGACCATGTTCTGATCCAACAACGTTGCGACTCGAGCATACTTGATGTCCGTATATATCGAGGAGCCAATTGTAACTCAGATCATTACTTGATCAAATTAACCTAACGATATCGTATGTTAAACGCGTATTCAACGAAGACCTGTCCGCTACAAAAATTTGACATCGAAAGGCTCCAAATGGCGTCTGTAGTAAAAAATTTCATGGAGACCCTCGACAACCAGTTGGCTTTCATCTTACCTGACACATGGTTTAACACAAACAACGAGCGCAGGACGGAAATGAAAGCGGCTGTTAAGATCGTGGCAGAACAGAC
This sequence comes from Odontomyia ornata, assembly GCA_963969285.1. Taxonomy (NCBI): domain Eukaryota; kingdom Metazoa; phylum Arthropoda; class Insecta; order Diptera; family Stratiomyidae; genus Odontomyia; species Odontomyia ornata. The sequence goes on from OZ017739.1 coordinate 21,557,967, forward strand.
GATTGGACATCAAGCCCGGCGCAAGAGGAATGATTGGTTCGATGATGAGTGCCAGAATGCGTTAGACAAAATGAATCAGGCATACAAAGAATGCATAGGTACGATAAGCAGGACAAAGAGAGAATACTATGAAAATCTCAGAAGAGTAGCGAATAAGACAATTGGAACTAAGAAAAGAAAATATGATGACGACCAATTGAGAAGCATAGATGTAAGCTTAGCAAGTAACAACACAAGATAAGCATACAAAGTAGAAAAAAGACTGAAACGTGGTTAACACCAAAAACCATGCTCTGTCGTGATGACATCGGCATAATCAAATACGATTAAGGAAAGATGGGCATCATATTTCAAGAACCTCCTTAATCCTCCACGCAGCTCCAGAGCATTGGAGACTATAGATGTTTGCGGAAAGCTTCCATTAGTGCGACCAACTCTGCGTAAATTTTATTTCATCATTATAGCCCAAAAGAATAATAAAGCGCCGCGCATCGATGAGATTCTAGAAAACCTTATCAAATATCGTGGCAACAGTGTTCACAAAGCTATTCACAAAGTCATCCAGCATATTTGGCAACAAGAACATATGCTGAACGAGTGGAGCCAATCAATTATATTCCCTATCCACAAAAAAGGTGACAACTTACAGTACGACAATTATAGATACATATCACTACTTTGTACGGCGTGTAAAATATTTCCGTGAATTTTAAAAAACAAAATTAGATCATACGCCAACCGTATTATTGGGGAGTATCAAGGTGGTTTTAGAGCAGGTAGATCGACAATAGGCCAATTGTTCACAGTCAAGCAGGTACTTGAAAAATGCTGGGGGTTCAACATAGACGTACACCATATTTTCGTTGACTTTAAGCAAGCATACGACAGTATTGATCGTAACGTACTGTACAAAATAAAGCGTTGCTTCAGCATCCCAGCCAAATTACTCTGTCATACCAAAATGGCAATGACGTTGACGACCTCCCAAATCCGCCTCAATAACAAACTCACCGATGCCTTTGACACAAATATCGGACTAAAATATTGCTGTTCAATTTGGATCTGGAGTACGTTGTAGGGAAGTGATCTGCCGATACGCGCAGTACATTACTATACAAGTCGAGTCAGGTAGTAGCCTATGCGGATGACATCAATATTGTGTCACGGTTGTTGACAACTGCCAAAGAACTCTTCCTGAAACTCCACAGCAGAGCAAAACTAATATCGCTACAAATCAATGAAAACAAAACAAAGCTCACGACACAGTCGAAGAAAAATACTTCAAATGCAGGAAATATTACAATTGCCGAAAACAGTATCGAAAATGTGGGCGAATTCGTGAAGTGAAAGGGACGAAATCCGCCGAAGAATACAGCTCACAAATAAAATATTTTATTCAGTTTTGACAATCTTGAAGACCAGCTACATCCACAGGAAAACAAAGCTCCAAATATACAAATCTGTGATAAGACCTGTGTTTTGCTGTAGGTGTGAAACATGGACCCTAACCCAAGCATCCGCAAATATATTCAATGCCGTGGAGCGACGGGTCCTGAGGCGAATAATCGGAGCAAAGCAAGACGGAGACAACGGTGACTTCGATAGAACCATGAGCTGTATGAAATTTTTGACGAATCGGAGGTCTCAACGATTGTAAGACTGATGAAGCTAAAATGGGCTGGCCACATGAATCATATGGACGAACAACGGAAGTCCAAAAAGGTTTTTGTTGCAAGAACTGAAGGCCGGAGATCGGTGAAGAAACCGAGAAAACGCTGGTCTAACCCAGTTGAAGAAGGTAGTTCATCGCTGCTCGGATTTTGAAACCGGAGGCCGCGGTCAATGGACCGGGACAGTTGGAGGCACTGTTTACAGGAAGCGAAGGCACGAGAGGGACTGAAGTGTTACCGAGAAGCTTGTCAAAAGACGTATTTAGTTTAATTGATGTTGCGTCAATGTACCAGACAGTTATTGTAATCTCCAAATCCCCAAAATATTAAAATGAATTCCAGAGTTGCCTACCAATTATTAACTTCTCTTGTCTAGAAACAATATAATACACAATACGGCGTATGCATGCATTGGTGAAGGAAAATGATATTTGAACGGTGTTACTAATTAGTGCACGCAATGAACATGTATTTTTGTAAGAACCCCAATATAAATTTTTATGCTCTCAAATTTCATCGATAAAATTATTCAATTTCTACCTTATTGGGCCAGAAAAAAAAATTTCTAAACCATTAATTATAAAGTAACTACTCACGGTTGAGGAACTGCTATAAACCTTCATTTTGAACAAAAAACTACCATAAAATGTCCGCATAAAACATAAAAATTGTCGGCGTCAAAAAAATTTTTGGAAAAGAATGCTTTTTGATAATAAAACGAAACGTGTGAGTAGATTAAAAATCAATATTTTTCCATTAGATGGTTTTTTTCTTCTTCGTAGCGCTACAGCCCCTCTCGGGCCGTCACTTCCTCCAACAAGTACCTCCAACTGTCCCGGTCTATTGACTGTGTCCTCCAATTTCAAAATCCGAGCTGCAATGAACTGTCTTCATCGACTGAGTCAGGGCAACGTTTTCTCGGTTTCCCCTCTGGTCACCACCCACTCAGTTCTCCCAACGAATCCCTTTTAAGCATCCGTCGCTCATCTACACGATTAACGTGGCCAGCCCATTGTAACTTCCGCAGTCTTACAATCGTTAAGACCACCGGCTCGTCAATTTGGTTCCCGTTATTTGGTTTATTTTATGTACAAGCTTATTCGATCCATGACTGGAGCATTGGCTTCCTTGGAATTTTAACAAACTGCATAATCCAATTTGAGTATAATATTCGTTAAATAATATGATAAAATTACAAAAAACAAGACAAACGTTCTTTTTCCCTCATATAATCATGAATAATTTGGCTTACGTAAATATTAAATTGATGTCAAATCAAACTGTAGAATAAACTAATTTGATATGGATTAAATAACCTAAAAGTTAATCTTTTCCTTTTAACATTGGAAGCTGCCGGGTTTGAGAGTTTGGGCTCTCACTGAGATTGAGAGTCCTTGCATGTGGATTTGGCCATCGGGACCCTCAATTCCATATCGGTATGATTCTGTAGTAATACAGCGCATATTGTCTATAGTAATAGAAAATTAGAGCCGCTATAACTTTGTTAAGTACTATTTGATATTTTTCATACATTCAGGACAAGACAAACTTGTAGATAGCCCTCCTCTGCACTGATAAGGTAATTTTAAGACCTGGTTTGAAAAGAACTCATTGAGATCTTTCATACGATATCCTACTCGACAACGAATGGTGAAAAAAACAAGTTGGGTAGACAGACCTATGCTCATGTCAGAAGGGTTTTGTATTCAACTTACAAAATGCAGTAACCGGCAACGAATAAAATCAAGAAACATGTCAAAGACGATTTAATTGGAGAAAATGTGAAATTCGAGGATCATACTATTATTAACAAAGTTGAAAGAGTTTTGACTTCTGAGGTATTTGTTATAGTTATACCCATAAATATCTCCCTTGATAATTTCTTCGGATTTTTTAGATCACGGGTGTCCACTCGCGAGGGAGGAAACACATTTTCCATGAATTTCCCCCCTTGTGCCCCCACTGAAGCAAAAACGGTCAGTTTAAGAACTGTTAAGTTCGTACATTTCCCCTTCCCCTGCCCCCCTCTGTACTTATAAGGCAATTTTAAGACTTGTTTTGAAAAGATCTTATTAAGACCTTTCCAATGACACCCTACTCGACTACCAATGGTGAAAATTTTTTTTTGAGGGGTCACCTCCCTATATGGGGAGACCCCCCTTAAACCCCTTTAAAAAAATTTTTTACTCTTGAACTTTGAAGAAGTCACAACTTTTGACCTTTCCACAAAGTTTCATGGCTGTAGCCTCTATAGTTTCGGAGAAAAAGTGCTGTGACATACAGACGGACGGACGGGCGGACGGACGGACGGACGGACGGACAGACGGACAGAGGGACAGACGGACACAGGTCGTGATTGCAATAGGGTTTTGTATTTTAGTACAAAACCCTAAAAATGTATAGGGGGTCACCCCCTATATGGGCAGACCCTCACAAAGCTCTCTGAGTTTTTTCACTCTGATACTTTTAAGAAGTTACCACTTCTAACCTTTTCGTGAAGTTTTGATGCTGTAGCTTCTATAGTTTTGGAGAAAACTGCAGTGACTTAGAGAAGGGCACACGCACAGACAGGCGAACATAAGTCATGATTTCAATATGGTTTTATATTTTAGTACAAGACTCAAAAATTGTATTTTCGTAAGCACATTTACACCAAGCCAGTCAATATAAATCAAAAATACTAGCAATTCAGAAAATGAACTCGACAGGAGGTGATATGCAAGATATGAGATCGCAAACAATATTCAAAAGTAGGAAGCCTGCTAAAAAGCAATAATTGGAAGTGGCCTTCATTGTGGATAGGCAGTTCAAATCGTATCGTATCGTATGAACGAATGTGCGCGATCTGTATCAAAATGAAATATCAAAACAAAAAGAAACGTACACGCTCTGACCGTAAAGGACAAAGAAATGAACGAAACGTTCTACAATCACCTGGAAAAACTAGCCAACTCATTGTCTACAAACGACACAAAAGTAATTCTAGGTGATTTCAATGCGAAGGTTGGCAATGAGCTGCCTCATCGAGAATGACTGGAGAATAAAGCCTCTATGATGAAAGAAATGGATTGACTCTGAATGTAGCAGAAATCTAGTAATAGCTTTGCCTTTCTTCCCACATTGACGCATTTATAAAATGACCTAGGTTTCACCAGATATTAACATATAGAACTAGATTCTAATCCAACAATTTCGTTCGTTCATACCGAGGAGCCAGTTGTAACTCGCATCATTTTGCTATCTTTTTCTCTAGCACTACAGCACATTTTGACGTTCGCTTAAAGATAGTTAGAGTATCTTATTATCTGGATGATGTATTGGCACTGTATTCGCTTTGGCCGTATGTCCGTTCATCCAGATCCACAGCGTTCTAATTTCAAACCAGTACGTAACATAGCTGAGCGAGCTTATAGCCTGTCCATACAATCACTTAAAAAAATCGAGTTGTTACCAATGGTACTCGAACCAGGGACCTTCGGCTTGCATAGTGAGGTCACTAACGACTACCACTACCCTGAAAGAACTATAGCTCTGATCATTGCTTGATCAAATTAATCTATCGGTGTCATATGTCAAACGCACATTTGGTAAAGATCAGCCTTCTACAGAAATTCAACACCAAAAGGCTCCAAATGGCGTCGGTGGAAAATAATTTCACGTATACGTTCGACAACCAGCTAGCTCCCATTCAATCAGGCTAATAGCTGTAAACCAGCAACAGATGATCAGACAACAAGCCCAGTGCAGAAGAAATGATTGGTTCCATGATGAGTGCCAAAAGGCGTTGGACAAAAAGAACCAGTCTTACAAACAATATTTGGGTAGGAAAATCAGGCCGAAGAGAAAACATGGTGAAAATCTCAGAAGAGTAGCGAATAACATAATTAGAATTGAGAAGAGAAAATACTATAACGACGAATTGAAAAACAGCGGTGTAAGTCTAGTGAGCAACAATAACATTCTAGACAAGACGATGTTATCAGCCCAAGACCGCACTCTGCCGTGATGACATCGGCAACATCATTGCTGATGAAAACAGGATAAAGGAAAGATGGGCATCATATTTCAAGTACATACTTAGTCCTCTACATTGCTCCAGAACATCAGAGCCTATAGATATTCCTGGAGAGTCGCCATTGGCCATAGCAGCTCTGGATGAAGTTTGTCCTACCATCAAAGCCCAAAAGAATTATAAAGAGTCGGACATCGACGGAATTTTAATGGAGCTCATTAAATGTGGTGTCGGCAGTGTTCAGAAAGCCATCCACAAAGTGCTCCAGCTCATTTGGCAACAAAAACATATGCCAAACGAGGGGAATCAATCAATTATATTCCCTAATCACAAAAAAGGTGACAAGCTTCAGTGCAAAAACTATAGAAGTATATCACTAGCTTGTACGGCGTACAGAATATTTTCAAAGATCTTCGAAAATGAAATTAGATCATACGCCAACAGTGTTACAGGAGAGTATCGAAGCTGCTTTTGAGCAGGCAGATCGACGATAAACCAATTGCTTATAGCCATGCAGGTACTTAACAAATGCTTGGAGTCTAATATAGACGTAAACCATATTTTTATTGACTTTAAGCAAGCATACGACAATATTGGTCGTAACGTACTGTACCAAATACTGCTTTGCTTTGGTATCTGTGTCAAATTAGTCCATCTCGCCAAAATGACAATGACGTCGACAAACTTTCAAGACTATATCAATAACAAACTCATCGACACCTTTGATACAAATATTGGACTAAAGCAGGAAGTTGGGCTGGCCCCATTGCTATTCAATTTGGCTCTGCAATAGGTCGTACAAGTCGAACTAATTGATAGCTTATGCAGACAACCACAACATTTTGCCATAGCTGTTAAGAACCACCAAAGAACTTGTCCTAAAACTTGACAGCGAAGCAAAACTAGCAGGACTACCAACAAATGAGAACATAACAAAGCTCATGACCCAGTCGAGGGAAATACCTCAAATACACAAAACATTACATTTGGCGAATAAAGTACCGAAAATGTGGGCAAATTCGGATATTTAAGCACTAAAACAACGAGAACCGATAAAGAAAGAAACAAAGTACGTTGTAGAATATAGCTTGCAAATAAAATTATTTATTCAGTTTTGACGATCTTGAAGACCAGCTGCATACACAGGAAAACAATGCTCCAAGTATGTGATAAGACCTGTGCTAAAGGCTAGGATACATCTTCACAAAAGTCTTTAGCACTTTTCTTATTCGCGAGAAAATTTCGGTGAGCCATCACAGAAGTCAAAGAAATTCTCTCCATTATGGTTTTAAAATGCGTGGGTATATTTCATACAAAGCATACCTAAAATATTTGCCTCTTGTATGCAATTTTCACAGTTGATATCTACTCATACATCAATATCTGATTGAGAAAATCAATACTCTTGACGTGAAAATAAGATTTGCCTCACTGACGTCCCATTAACATATCCCTTGTTTGGGACCCGATAGTAAATAAGTCCAACAATTCTATAAACACAGGATTTCTTATCTAGTGTAGCACAAAAGTAGGTATCCCACGGTAAGATCAATTTATATTTCCACATCAAACTTCAAACTTTAAACGACTTCAACTACGGCACCCAATCAATAACCATTTCTATCTTAATAAAATCCCCTTCTAACCTTCAACACCGAAAGATTTATCTCCATTTCATTCTATTGCATACGCATGTAACTACTGATATAAATAAAATACACATTCTCTTCTTATCCACACAATCCAGAATGTTTGAATCCCTAAATATGTACGACCAGGAAGCTTTAGGGTTCGTTAAGCCTACCTCGAATTAAAGCAGATTTGCAGTTTCATAATTCACATGCTTTCTCCGGACTTAATCCTTAAATGATGCCATTTTCTAAATTGCTTGCGCTCCGGATTCGGATCCCGATCCCATACTATATATATCGACCCGGCTAAGCAAATACAGCTGCAGAATGTTGATGACGATATGTATCTGGAAAAGCGGGCGAATTCAACCAAACACACAAGACTAATACCGCAAACAAACATATATCGTGAATAATAGCCCACACATCAGGGAAATGGTTTGGGCCTTTCGAAAAACATCTAAAGTTGTATTTTCTAAAGTTGGTTTTTCACTTGCCGAGTCCTTAAGCGTCTTAAATGTTCAGGTTTTTCGTGGGTTAGTTTCTGATTAATTTCATAAATTTATTGTACGTTTAATTCTACCCAAGCCTAAGCTTTCACAAAAAGGATGGTATATCAAGGGAAAGCCTTGCAGGACAAATGTGTTTATTCGGGAGAGCTGCGAAGGAGTAGGTAACGAATTCGAGCCTTGGGAAAATTATTCACTTTTATTGTTATTGTACGAAGGAGCAATACTTTTGAATATTTAACAGATAAATTCTACAACCCCCCAAGGGTTTCCCGTTTGTTTTCCTTACGCTGAGAAGAAATTGGAAAATAGGTCATGAATGCAGAACCCAAATAAATTTCGGCGTTTGCACGGGTTCTGTGTATGGCATTAGGGAGAATCAACTACCGTAAAATAATTAAAATTTCTTTGGAATGCGTTCTTCTACTGTGGCGAAAAGGTTTTTTAACGAAGGGAAAATGCAATCAGCTATTGCAACTTAAAGCAAGATAGCGCATTTATGGTTATGAACGTGAACTACTATACACAACAAATAAATCATTAAATTAAAATAAGATTATCATTACTGTTACATATTAAACTCTTAATTTCAACCATCTTATCTCCAATCATATGTACCCTAATACTAACTCATCTGAAATAGCTTGAATCAAAATATTTCAGCGCACCATTCTGCACATAAATTTCTGCACGCATTCACAACCCCAACAAATGAATTTATCGACGTGCAAAAAGCAACCCAAAAATTAAATATAAATTATAATCCCCATTCATTCATAAATTTCAATATTCGGTATTAGAATCAAAACTGAATTAGAATGAGTTTACATAATGGCCAAAATGGCCATTAACGCGAACGCCATTCTACGCTTCTTCGCGGAACGGATCGGCCATTTCTTTGAGTTAAATTAAATAAAAATAATTTTGATGGTAAATTTTACGCAGCAGGGACGTTCGCGATGATGTTGTTGGTCTCGCAAGTGCTATACTCATTTTGCCTTTCCGTTTCCCAACCTCGCCGGGGCCAGCCTTTAACGCATTTTTTTCTCACAGCCCTGTCCTGTTGTTTTTCCTTCAATTTGGGGGAACCCCCACTGGTTTCGCAAACTTCCGTCTTTTCTTTGCCTTCTGCCAAGACGTCGTTGTTTATTTTCCACCCTTTTTGTAAATCTTCGAAATTGTTTGTTTTCCATTTCGCTTCCCTCTCGGACTCACACCAGCGTTGCGTGTTTCCTTCACGCCGCACATTGTCCGTGCGACTAGTTCCGAACAATGCAGAGAGAAAGATACTTGGCATCCTTTCACGAATCGAGTAGATATCGTGTAGCCCTCGCTCGTTTGTGCGAAGGGAATACTACGGTTGTGTTTATGTGAGTGTAGAGACGAAAAGTTCCGTTTGCGAAGGAAATTGCTAGCATAAATCATGGGGATGATATCGCCCTTCGACTACCCGCACGGGTGCACGTTTTAATGGAGGAGCTTGTGTACAGAATCTATAAATAACGGGGGGAGACATAATCGCATGTTGTTCAGAAGATAATTATCGACCTCCGGATTCTGTTTATTTAGAAAGTGATTTACGGTCCAAAAGGACTTTTCGCAAAAAAACCGCTTTATGTGCTTTCTCGTGAAAGCACTCATCTGTGTGCTTCTACTTGGGAATGCGAATACTGCTCCCTCACAGCAATTATTACTGCACGTTTTGTGCAACACAGTATGTTAACCTTGGAATGGCTTCATCAACCTCAAGTTGCAGCTTTTGAACTCCCCACAAGCTCGAGATGCTGCGCGATTAAGTGCTGACTGTCTTATGAATTTCTTAGTTTCGACTTAAATCTTGTTTATCTTGAGTTACAACATAGGAGTCGGTGAATTATTGCCATCACGTAAATGTTTCGCATTATTCTCCGCGTAGATGCTGAAAGCCACAGCCTCCATCGGCGCGGGGGAAATCAACAGCAACCCGCGCAATGCTGACTAACTTTTAATTGGATGCATGGCTCATTTGAATATATCACCGGCAGAAATTCAAAAGGCAATCAGCATCCTAAAACAACTTGGAACGGTTGAGTAATTCTTTAGGATTTACCGTCTCCTACCTGAACAGCAGTGGTGGCGGCGAGGCAGTCGTTACTCGCAAACAGCTACAACAACGATCCCAAAAGCGCCGGAGGCCACCTATTTTATGTCCGGGCATATTTTAATTGGGCTTTTTTCTACAGTCGAGTTTCTTTCCGCGAAATTATGGCGCCCCTCGATTATGAATTCAAATTATTGTTCCTCCTATTCGACATGGCTGTAATTTACAGTGGAATGGGCAGTTTTGGCAATTTAATCTTTTTCCCAGTGTCAGACCTTTCTTTTCAGCAATTATTGCCATCGTGAAGAATTAATTATATTTCACGTAAATGAAGCCGTTTAAATTTAAACGAATGTTATTGAGCCGTTAAGAAATTCAGGGTGGAAAATATCTTTTGTCTTTGGTTACGGTTGGATGCGGGTAGCTGTTTTGAGTAAGTTGAGTTGTATAACGCAAAGATTTTAATGGATACAAAATGAATAATCCGAGTCATTTGCAGATATAATGTTGATGATATTATTAAATATGAAAAATTTTCTGAAAGATATTAGTTAATTATTTAGTGCAAACAACATGTGGTAGTTGCGTTTAGATGCTGAAACTAATATTCTGTTGTTACTGTTTTAGTATGTTCTATGAATTATTTGACGAACTACCTACACTTACTTGCGTAAAGTTATGTAAATTACAATGGGTGGACCATGCAGAAAGAATGGAAGCAAACCGGCTATCCAAAAAAGCATTAAAGTATAGAGTAAAAGGTAGATGTCCAGTAAAAAGACCAACGCTTGATGTGAAGGAAGGATAGAAGCTGACAGCAGATCCTTGCTGGGAGTGATTAATTAGTGAACAGAGTCACAGAATCATAATTATTGGAGGAGATTGATCCTGGAGGTCAAAGCCCGGCTTGAACTATCGCGCTATAGATGATGATGATTTTCATTTTATCCAATAAATAATTGTGTTTGGCAAAAATAATTATGCATAGTTTATGTACATAAAGTATAGAAAATACCACTCATGTTTCACCGTTCTGTTCCCCTAAGGATATGATATTAATTCTATAGAAGGCTTGGAATCAGCCAAAAGTTGCTTCGGCTGAGTTCAATGCATGAATACGCTAGTAGACATTAGCTTTATAATGATAACATCGAAGTTTCTTTTGAATCTGTATGCCAATGTAGTAACCCCGTATTGATGATGTTAATCTACAAAATTTAGGTAACAAAAATTACATAAGATACAAATGAACGTAAGTTTGAAGAAAAATATATAACAAAAGTAAAAACTGACTTATAAATGCCCTAAAAAGGGTGAAATAATCGATGAGAAATCGTATTTCTCCTGTTTATTCATTTTGTTCGCTGAAATACCCTGGTGCTGTTAAAAACCTTTTACAACAGGTCAATCAATATAAATTAAACATACTGGCAATCCAAGAAACGAATTGGACTGGAAGTGGTATTCAAGATATGAGATCGCATACAATATTCAAAAGTGGGAAGCCTGCTGGAAAGCGAGGGTTCGCAGTGGCCTTCATTATAGATAGGGAGTACAAATCGCACGTCATTGATTTTAAGGCAGTAAATGAACGGTTGTGTGCATTCCGTATAAAAGCGAAATTCTTCAAAATGTGGCTCATTAAGATAAACACCCCCACCGAAGAAAACGATGACGAAATGAAGGAAACGACACAACAATAATTCAGGGTGATTTCAACGCTAAGATTGGCAATGAGCTATTTCATGGGAGAACGACTGGAGGATATAGCCTCCACGATGAAACAAATGGCAACGGTCAGCACCTGATTGACTTTGCTTGAAGCAGAAATCTAGTCATTGCATGCCACATTGACTCGTACATAAAGTGACCTGGGTATCACCGGACGGCAACACACAAGATCATGTTCTAATCCAATAACGTTGGGCCTCGAGCATACTTGACTTCCATACATACTGAGGAGCCAATCGTAGCTCAGATCATTACTTGATCAAATTAACTTGTTGATGTTGTATGTCAAATGCGTATTCAGCAAAGACCAGCTGTCTATAAAAAAATTGACAATGAATGGCTCCAAACGGCGTCTGTAGAAAAAAATTTCAGCGAGACCTTGAGAACCAGCTAGCTCCCATCCTATCATATATATCACTGAAAACAAGCAACAAGCTATGGGTGGAAGGGAAAGCGGCAATGAAGACCGTGGCAGAACAGACGATCGGACATCAAGCCCGATGCAAAAGAAATGATTGGTTCGATGACGAGTGCCAGAATGCGTTAAATAAAAAGAATCAGGCGTACAAAGAATATGAACGCAGAAAAACCAAGACGAAGAGAGAACAATATGAAAATTTCAGAAGGGTAGTGAAAAAGGTAATTAGAATTAAGAAAAAAAAATAATATGACAACCAATTGAGAAGAATTGATGTAAGTTTAGGGAGCAACAATACAAAATAAGTATACAAAGTAGTGAAAAGTCTGAAACGTGGTTATCAGCCCAAGACCACGATCTGTAGTGATGACATCGGCAACATCATCGCTGATTAAAGCAGGATTAAGGAAAGATGGGCATCGTTTTTCAAGAACCTCTTTAATCCTCCACCCAGCTCCAGAGCATTGAAGCTTATAGATATTCCCGGAGAGCTTCCATTTGCCCCACCAACTCTTGATGACGTTTGTTTCACCATCAAAGCCCAAAAGGATAATAAAGCGCCGAGCATTAATGAGATTTCAGTGGAGCTCATCAAATATGGTGGCAGCAGGGTTCAGAAAGTCCTCCATAAAATCATCCAGCCCATTTGGCAACGAGAATATATGCCGAAAGAGTGGAGCCACTCAATTCTATTCCCTATCCACGAAAAAGGTGACAGGCTACAGTTTGATAACGAGAGAGGCATATCACTACTTTGTACGGCGTATATTTTCAATAATTTTAAAAAATAAAATCAGATCATATCCCGACAGTATTATTGGGGAGTAACCAGGTGGTTTTGGAGTAGGTAGATCGACGACAGACCAATTGTTCGCTGTCAAGCAGGTTCTCGAAAAATGCTGGGAGTTAAACATCGACGTACACCAAATTTTCATTGTCTTTAAGCAAGCATACGACAATATTGATCATAATGTACTGTACCAAATAATGCTTTGTTTTGGTATCCCAGCCAAATCAGTCGGTCTTACCAAAATGAAAATGACGTTGATGACCTCCCAAGTCCGCATCAATAACCCACTCACCAATGCCTTTGACACAAATATCGGACTAAAGCAGGGATATGGGTTGACCTCATTGTTATTTAATTTGGCTCTGGAATATGTCATCAGAAAGCTACCTGTCGATACAAGACGTTCGTTATTATACAAGTCAAGCCAAGTCAACGTTAGTATTTTGTCTCGGTCATTGACAACCGCCAAAGAACTTTTCCGGAAACTTGACAGCGAAGCAAAACTAGTAGGGCTACAAATCAATTAGAATATAACAAAGCTCATGACGCAGTCAAGGAAAAATACCTGAAATGCCCAAAATATTACACTTGGTGAATGCGATATCGAAAATGTGGGCGAATTTGTGTATTTAGGCGCCAAAATAATGCGAACTGTTAATGGAAGAGGCAAAGTACGCCAAAGAATACAGCTTGCATTATTTAGTTTTGATGATCTTGAAGACCAGCTGCATACACAAGAAAACAAAGATCAAAGTATAGAAATCTGCGATAAGACCTGTGCGTTGGTATGGGTGCAAAACATTGACCCTTACACAAGCATCTGCGAACATATTAAATGCCTTAAAAAGACAGGTTCTGAGGCGAATAATTGGAGTGAAGCTGGACGGGGACCAATGGCGAATTCGATACAACCATGAGCATTATGAAATTTTTGATGAGCTGGAGGTCTACGAGGTGTGACAACTAAATAATGAGACTGACTTTATTGCCGCGCTTGCGGTGACCCTGCAACCTTGAAATTCCCTTTCCCTTTCTGGGCAGGCTTCCCCTCTTCATTGATATATTTATCATTGCTCTAGCTTGTTTAGTTCGCCTGCTGTATCGTGTTGATTAGACGTGTGTTGGTTGTGCTCGTCTCAAAAACGGCAAAACGAAATCAAGAGCAACGCGTCGCGATAAAATTTTGTGCCAGATTGGGCGAAACAGCTTCGGAAACGTACGCTGAAATTGTAAAAGTGCATATTGATAGTGCTCTTAGTTGTGCCCGGGTGTTTTGATGGCATAAAGGGTTTAAGGAAGGGCGTGAAAGCGTGGAGGACGAGGCGCGGAGTAGAAGACCAGTTGAGGTGTAAGCTGACGCAAATGCGCAGCATGTGCGCCACCACAAAGAATTTGTTCCATCGGGGTGTTATGAACGAGCGAGTGGGACTCCCGCCTACCGTTTAGCGCTAGAAGCGTGAGCCAATGACGCCAATTTACATTATGGCAGGTAAACAACACCATGATAACCATGTACGTTGCGGCCAATATGCCGCTGTGAAGCTTCAGCATATGGATGTACATTATGGCGAATAAACTACTTAGGAGTTAGCATGGGTAAACGCTGGTACATGATAGCCATGTACGTTGCGGCCAATATGTCGCTGTGAAGCTTCAGCATATGGATGTACATTACGGCGAATAAACAACTTAGGAGTTAGCATGGGTAAACGCTAGTACATGATAGCCATATACGTTGCGGCCAATATGCCGCTGTGAAGCTTCAACATATGGATGAGGCGTACACGGCAGCGAGTAACCACAAGCGAGAAGCTCTATGTATGAGCAAGCTAATGGAATAGCGATCATGTAAAAGCTTTCGCCAGCCGACTGAGAGCTACTGCGAATATGGGGGCGAAAAGATTTCCTCGCTCATATGCAAAGTATTTCTCCCAAGCTGGCTACGATAATATCGTAAATATTGCGGAATGGCTCTCATAATCTACAAATTGATAAAGTGAAGCGGGGGGAGAAGTTCCCAGTAAATGAGAACTCACGTTCTCATCGTCTCAGCGATTTTAGCGGCAAACTAGATCAAAAGCTCCTACTCGATTAATATTTATAGTCGTGGAGGAACTTTCGGCAGAGAGTCGGTATTCAAGTCCAAAAGGGAGCGTGCTGCTACCCAGTAGTTTAACCGGACGTGCAATTACGCGATTCAAGTTTGAGTTCAAAGTGCTGTCCAGTATCGACAAAATGCTGAGGGGTGAGGCGTTGGCTTGTGCCGCAGTCCTCAATCGGCCTTTTGGCGTTTCACGCCGTATGGCCACCCCGATCCATTAGCTTGTCCAGATGTTACCCTCTTCAGGCTGGCTGATAGTTAGAGACAGTTAGAGAGCGGGAGCGTTGATGATGTATATAGGACACACATCAAATAAGCTCCCAGCTCATACCAGTATACATAGGGTATACTAGTTTGTATCAGGGGTAAACCGGAAATCAAGTCTACTATCGCCAAGTACTCGAAAGATTGCGAAAACGAGTCAACAGGGTGCGCCCAGACATTGCTCGTGACTGGACCTTCATCACGACAACGCGACGTGTCACACCGCTTCCAGCGTGTTTCAGTATTTGGCCTCTAAAGAGATCATCGTGTTGCAACAGCCACCTTATTCGCCCAGTATATCAGCCTGGGACTTTTTTATGTTCCCTAGAACAAAATCGGTGGTCAGATGTACCCATTTCAAGTCGATTACGAGGGTACTTATGGACATCCCAGTCGAAGCGTTCCAGAAATATTACAAAGCATGGAAAATGCGCTGGAATCGTTGTATAGCTGCGCAAGGGGACTACTTTGAAGGGGACCGCAGAGTAGTAGAATAATTTTTAAATATTCGAGTTCCCTGGAATCAGTCTCATTACTTGATTATCACATCTCGCAAATGATTGTAAGACTTTGAAAACTGCAATGGGCTGACCACAAGAATTTATAAGGACGAACAATTTATGCCTAGAAAGGTATTTGTTGGGAGAAGTGAAGGGCTGAGGAAACACTGGTCTGACTCAGTCAACGAAGACAGTTCATCGCTACTCGTATTTCAAAATTGGAGCACGTGGTCAATGGACAGAGGCAGTTGGAGGCACTATTTGCAGGAAGTAAAGGCCCGAGAGGGGCTGTAGCGCTCGGAAAAAGAAGAAGATGAATAATAAAAACCTTTATTCACTATTTCGCATTACAATCGTAGAGAGTAACTTATTAGGAGATCTGATTCGATGCTCATTATTACCATAGTACCATTAATTTAGCATAACTGAATTCTCGGTTTAAATTACTTCATATATTTTCAATTTTTGATGGAAATTTGAAAAAAATAACATTTCAACTTAATGTAAAACAAAAAACTTATAAGAATAGATTAAAGCTCGGGTATTTTGTCAAAGCTATCTTCTGTTACGTTATCGTTGCTTCATTTTTCCATTCTTGTTCATATCAGTCCAATATGGTAGCTCTTACACGTAATCTCAATAATTGAAATCCAAACACGCGTCGTTGCTATACAAATACATCGCCATGTAACACAACCGTTCTCTTACCCGTAAAACTTATTTACGTCTGCTTATTTACGCCTGCTTAAAAGCTTGCAATAAAATTATATGCCATAGTTTAGTGAAAACTCAAGAATATATTTCCACGTTCACCTTAAAGTTAGATCAGTTATACAGAGAAAAGTATTATCTTTTGAGGACGCAGTTTCTGTCGGAGTTCAGTACGGGAGTCACTAATTTTAACTTCCTGTGCAAATTATGCATATAATTATCTAGAAGTGATGAATCTACTTTCAAATGATGATTAATTCTTTAGTTCACAGTCATCATCATCTATGGCGCGATAGCCCAAGCTGGGCCTCCGTCTCCAGGATTAATCTTCTACAATCATCAAGGTTTCTTGACCTTATTTGCCAGCTGATGGCTCCCAGCAAGCAACAGTTATCGACTTTTTGGTATTTCCGCTGGACGTCTATTATGTGCTTTATCTTTTAATGTTCTTTTGGGTAGCCGGCTTTCTTCCATTCATCCTACATGGCCTGTCCATTGTAATTTGCGTAACTTTATTCAGGCAGATTCACGTGGTTTGTCAAATAGATCTAAACCTCATCATTGTAGTAACGTATTCTCTACTCTGTTCTTTGTCATACTAGGCCATAGATTTTCTAGAGCAATTTGCGTTCAAATATTTCCATTGCCTTTGTGGATTTCATATAACAGCACAAGTTTGACTAGTGATTTTTAAATACGAAACTTATTTTGTCGGTGCATAACTCTGAACTTACAAATGGGAAGTATGGAGCAAAAGGCTCCATTTGCGGCATGTATGTGGCATCCAATCTTTTCCTTTTCGATACCTCTTCTATGTCTCTTGGCCCTAACATACACAAAACTATCCACATTTTCAAGGTTATAGTCGCCTATGGTCAGGTTTTGTGAACTGGAGTTTTCATCTTCATTTGAGTAATGAGTTTAGTTTTCATTTCATTAATTCGTAAGCCAATTCAGTTTGCATCAGAATCTAGGTTCAGAAATATTCTTTTTGCATCAAACGTTAAACATGTTATAATACTGACGTCATCAGCATATACTTCCGATTGTAGGGACTTGAACATTAGTGAGGTGTCCGATGATGTCTACCTGTTGACATGTTCCAGCGCAGTACCAAAGGTCATTGGGGCAAGCCCATTCCCTTGTTTTTGATTATGAAGCTACCCGTTAGTTTGCCGTTTACCTTGACCTCTATGTTTAGCATCGTGACGTTTTGTTGAGCCACCAAAGTCAAGCATTATTTTGTACAGGGTAATTTTGCCGACACTAACTTGAAGTTTACAAAACGTTGGTGTACGTGGATCTTTTGTTCTTAGTACTTTTCGAGCGCTGACTTAGCTGAAAATATTTGGTCTATTGTCAACCATTCACTTCGAAAGCCTCCCTGGCTTCACTTTTCTTTACATGATTTTGAAGAGCACTTTATAAGCCGTAGAAGCAAGGTCATGCCTCTATAGTGTTCACACCTTAACTTGTCGCTTTTTGTGCACAGGTCATATTACACTTTTTCGGTAGTCCTCTGATAACTGCTCTTCTGACTAAATACTGCAAATAAGTTGATGAGGAAGGCTACTTGGATGGAGACCCCCTCTCTAGAGCAGTTTTGCTTGCATTCCATCTATTTTAAAAGCCTTATTTTTTCACAGCTAAGGTTTTATTGCCTATACTTTGTCTCTGGCTGGACGTGAAACTGCAACCTCCTGTTCAGCATCTGAAATATTCATAGCTTCAATGGTTGTCGGGGACTCTGTGAATAGCTCCTGAAAATATCGCCACCATCTGTTTTTGATTTCGATTGGATTACTTATGATTGCTTCTTGTGCACTTTTACAAGGACTTATTTGAGGATTGAAGCCATCTCTTAATTGTTTAATGGAGGCATATGCCGACCTGAATTCATGTAAAATCGTGTTTTCGTATATCTGTTGGATCATAGTGTTGATATTCAGTCGTTTCTTTCTTGAACACATTTTTTAAGCTTGTCGTCGGAGAGTTAATATGAGTATATTTTTTGCTTTTGTCCCAAGTTCACTGGATGTATTATTTGTATACCTGGTTCCATTTTTCAACTACTTCCTTGCATTGTTTGTTATATAAATAATTCCTACTCTTCTTTAGCCGCTATCACAAAACTTCTCCGGCTGGTTCTGTTACCGAATTTCTTAATGTCTTTTATATCATCATCACAAGTTTCTCAAAACTAAGCGGGTATGTTAATGGAGATTTTCCAGCTCTGAAAGATATGTTGACGTTACTGAGCTATTATTTAGTTTGTGTACCTAGTACCTTGGGGCAACTGTACTTCCTTGTTTACAGTTTTTGAAAATGCAGCGTCGTCCGAATTGCAGTCAGCACCATAGAATAAGTGTGCGTCGTGAATGCTGGTGGTGGCTCGTTTTTGTATGAGAACGTGGTCGATTTGGTTGAATGTGTGGCCGTCTGGTGTTGCGCGTTTACTATTAAAAAGTCTAACATTCCAAGTACCAAAAGAATAGTCCTTTATATGTTACGATAGTCGTTGCCGTTTATTTAATCCAACCCGAGGCTGTTGAGTAAGTCCTTGTATTCAGTCGGGTATTGGTTCACAAATGGTATTTTATTTCCTTCTTAATCGCCAACAAGCCAGCCGGTTAGGGCACCTGCCTATCCGCCACCTGAAGACACATCCGAGGAGTGACCAAAAGCATCATATAGAGTCAGTCATTCTTCTGGAGAAAATTTCGCACATCTTGCGTATGATATCTTCATCTACGAGCTGTGATAATTAAGTCATAAGACTGATTCCATGAAAACCGTATATTTTAAAATTATTTTACAACTCTGCCATCCACTTCAAAGTAGTTCCCTTGGGCAGCTATATAACGATTCCAGCGCGTTTTCTATGCTTTGTAACATTTCTGGCACGCTTCGACTGGTATGTCCGCGAGTACCCTCCTCACGGCCGCCTGGATGTCCATAATCGACTCAAAATGGGTTCCTTTGACCACCGATTTTGTTCTACGGAACAAAAAAAGTCACAGGGTGACATATCGGGCGAACAAGGTGGCTGTTGCAACACGGCGTTCCCTTTAGAGGCCAAATACTGGGACACGCTGGGGGCGGTGTGGTGTGGTTCTTTGGAACCATCTTTGCGCACAACTTTTTCATCCCGAAATCATCGGTTAAAATTTGTCTGACTGTTTCACAGTTCATACCCAGCTCTGAGGCAAACATTCGTTAAACGCCGATATTCACCGATTAGGGCGTGAACACGCTGCGCTTTACTAGGAATGTGAATACGGTACAAAGATACATTTTTGTCGAGCCAATCTACTCCACCCATGTACTTATTGTACATAGTGAAAACTTTAGGAATGGGAACTAGAACCTTTTTCTTTTCCACTGTGAATATCTTTCCACCTTCTTTTGAGGAATTGAATTGAATTCAAACAACTCCATTGCCAATCCACCTTACAAGAATTATGTAACTCTCGTCATCCAGGAAATGCTCCTGTGAACCTCTTACTTTTTTCTTGAAAACTTTAATGTCAGATAGATAATGGTTCCTGTTGCGGAATGCCCCCTTTTTTCTATTTCCTCTATCAGTCTCAGTGAAATGAAGAAGTTGTCAAAGTAGAGTGATAATTTCTGTCCAGTATATTCGCTTTCCATCTTATCTAAAAATGTTAGTTGTGCTAACAAACTGAATTCAGCTTTATACTTAGTAGCTATTTCATCCTCTGTTTACCCTTAGTAAAAATCCGCAGTGTACACGTAGCCCAACGCAGATGCAGCAATTCAAGCTTTATAGTCCCAACGTAACGGTTTGCCACGTATAAATTGCTTTGTCGGATGTCTACCATAATATGGTACCATTGATTTGTCAATTAAATTCCTGATAGGTTCAAAAACTTTTCCAAAAGTTAAAAAATTTTTATTTAAGTCGTCTAAGAGGGTCGTATTTTGGAAAATTTGTCTCTTTTAGATATTGCAGTGTTACGAGGATAGTCCCAAACGTACCCGACCTGACTTATGAATACAGGCAGTTTAAAAAAAAACAATTACTGCGATTGACAATACCACCTTTCAACAACTTAATGTGAAATTCATAACGGTACGTTTATTATTATCTTTTTTTACATACATCCAAATTAAACGCTCTCAGTGCATTTATAAATATAGAAAACATTGGGCATCATAATGTGATACAATACTTTCACTTGAAAGTTCTAAGCCCAATCGATATCAAAGCCGAGTTGAATTCTACTCTGGAGAAGTCTGCTCCTTCGTTTACAATGGTCAAATATTGGGTAGCAGAGTTTAAGCGAGGTCCTACGAGCTGCCAAGATGAACACCGCAGTGGTCAACCAAGTGAGGTCATTACGTCAGAAAATGTGAAGAAAATCCACAAAATTGTATTGGATGACCGTCGACTAAAAGTGCCCAAGATTTAAGACACGGCAGGCATTTCAAAAAGGGTAGTGCATCGCCTTTTTGCCGAAAATTTGGACATGAGAAAGCTGTGCGCAAGATGGGTATCACTTTTGCTCACAATGGAGCACAAACAGCAACCTGAGGATATTTCCATGAGTGTTTGACAATGTTTTGCAGCAATAAAGCCGAGTTTTTGCGTCGATTCATAACCATGAACGAAACATGGGTCCATCATTTTACACCTGAAATCAGGGAGCAGTCAAAGCAGTGGACTGAAAAGGGAGAACCGGCTCCACCGAAAGCAAAGACAGTTCAGTCAGCTAGCAAGGTCATGGCATCCGTTTTTTGGGATGCACGTGGAATAATATTTATTGATTATCTCGAAAAAGGAAAAACAATCAACGACGCATATTATGCAGCCTTATTTCAGCATTTCAGTGATGAAATCAAGATAAAATGGCCCTATCTGACGAAAAAGAAAGTGTTGTTTCATCACGACAATGCACCAGTCCACACGTGCGTCATTGCTATGACTAAAATCAATGAGTTGAAATTCTAATTACTTCCTCACGCACCCTTTTTGACAGATCTGGCTCCCTCGGACTATTTTCTTTTCCGAATTTGAAAAAATAGCTCGGCGGCAAAAGATTGGCCAACAATGAAGAGGTAGCGTCTGCGGTTAATAGCTAGTTTGAGGAGCTTGACGGTTCCTACTATAAAGCGGCTATCGAAGCTATTGAACATCGTCGGGAAAAATGTATCAAGCTGAAAGGAGCATATATTGAAAAATAAAAAACAATTTCGCAATTGTTTTACTGTTCTCTTTGTCGGGTCGGGTACTTTTGGGACTCCCCTTGTATATACTTCATTACCTCTTCAAAGTGATTGCGGCGCATTGAATTTATGATGAGCTCATTTCTTGAGCCTGATTCATTAGACAAATATAATCTGCGTTGTGAAATGCTGTTATACTCAGATAGACGAAGAATTCCCTTGAATACTTTCATTTCGTCTGTTTGAATTGAAAACTGGTGATCTCTTCTTTGCTGTGCATATTTGATAGATTCGTTTGATAAAAGTTGAATCAAATCCTCATCAAGTAACAATTGGAAGATTTCAAATGGACTTCTGGGAGTATGGGCAGCAGTAGGTTTATATAAATTTGGTTGACTTTCTTCATTCCTCAATAAATCTTTGCAGTTCCAATTCCTATATTCCTTCTTCTTTCCTTTTTTATCACCTCAAATAGGTTTTGTTGTGTTAACTATTGCTGAAGTAGTCACTTGTCTTCCAGGTCAATTTTGAAGTTAGAAATCTTCTTCTGTTCTCGAATCTTCATCAGTTATATCTTCGTTACCTGGAGGTGATATGCTATGTGTTTCCAGATTCAACGATAATTGAACCTAGATCTGGGTTTTTGTCCATTTCATCTTCAGGCTTTTCAAGCTCCTCCAAAATTTCGTCGAGCGTAAGTGGTCTGAAATCAAATGTATTACCGTGTCAATACATTTATATTTGAAAACAAGTACGAAAAACCTTGTTATTTGCGCAATATTAGGTACCCAATGTTGCGCAAACTCAACGGGTTTTACAATAGGGGTGCCCAGTATTGCACGTTTTCCTGTTCCTTGAATTCAACAAAGAATTTTGTAGAAAATTCAAAGAAAACTGGCACAACTTTTAGTAGGAACTATGCTGTCACATGTAATTTCACAAATTCATTATAGAATATCAATGTGAGAATAATATTATTTTGTAAAATAATTTTACAAAACCCTTCTAAAATCGCGTCCTGTCTGTCCGTCTGTCTGTCTGTCCGTCCGTCCGTGTGTCACAGCAGTTTTTCTCGGAAACTACTTAAGCTAGAAGCATCATATTTTGTATGTAGGTGTAAAGTGGTGATTTTTTCAAAGTTCAACTATTAAAAAATTTTATAAGGTTTTTAAGGGGGGTCCCCCCATGTAGGGGAGTGACCCCCCAAAAAAATTTCATTGAAGGTAGCCGATATGGCTATCAAATGAAAGGTCTTGATGAGAAATTTTAAAAACAGGTCTTAGTTTGGCAAAGTTTGCTTCGAGGGGCGCACAGGGAGGGGAAATACACGAAAAATTTGTGTCCCCCCCTCGCGATTGGACACCTATGATCCGAAAAATCTGAAAAAAATCAAGAATGTAAGCCTTGATGAGTACAACAACAACAAATACGTGAGAAGTCGCAATTCACTCAACTTTGTTAGTAATAGTATGATTTATCGATTTTATGTTTTCTTGAATAAAATCTTAACGGTACCCTTAAAATTCAATGAAATTCAGTACACAGATGTCTATTTATAAGGTTGATCAACCCTGCAAGTTTCATAAAGATTGCATCATATTTAGCGAAGTTATAGCGGTTTGAATTTTTCTGTATTACTATGGAACAATATGCGCTGCATGTACTACTATGGCAACATATGGCTATGGAACAACATGCGCTTTTTAACGGCTCAGACACTACAGTTTTGCTAGGATTTGCATGAAAATTTCAGGAATGATAGATGTCATGAATAACTTTGACAATCAGTTCAGCTAGTGGTATCAGTAATCGTAAAACAAAATAGTGGCTGTTTTAAATGCGAAGATTGAATTATTTTGAGTTATTTTTTCCCAACTTCAACGTTTAAGGTGCATGCTTTGAACACTTGATTCAATTTAATGAATGACTGAAGCTGAGTACCTACAATCAGTACTCATAAGTGAAACAAGTCAAGGAGGTGGGAGGGAGCTTCTAACAAAAGGGTTTTGTAACAACTCTAGGATTCGAAAAAATTGGTCATGAATCGATGATAACAGTACAGAAGAGTGGCCCCTGAAAAAAAATTCATCAAACGTAGCCGATATAAGTATGAAATGAAAGTTTCCATGGGAGCTTTTCAAAACAGTTCTTAAACTGTCAGTTTTTGCTTCAATGGGGGCACAGGGGGGAAATACATGAAAAATGTGTTTCCTCCCTTGCGAATGGACATCTGAAATAATTATCAAGGGATATATTTATGAGTATAACAATAACAAAAACCTCAGAAGTCGAAATTCGTTCAACTTTGTTAATAATAGCATGATCTTCGAATTTCATAGTTTCTCCAATAAAATCGTCATTGACATGCTTCATCACTTTATTCAATCTGGTGACTGCATTTTGAAAATTGAATACAAAACCCTTCTGACATGAGCGTAGGTCTGTTTAGCCAACTTGTTTTAATTTAGATTCAAGTATCTGGTTGATTTAAGTATCACCTTTCAATTTTATATATGAAAATGTTATATTCATGAAATTACTATAATTAAGAAAGTTGATCGCCTTCGGGCTTCTGAGGTATTTGTTAGCATTGTTTTCAAAAAGACCTACTTCCTTCATTTGTTTAGATTTTGCGAACCTTAGGTGTCCGGTCGCGAAGGGAGAGACACAAGTTGAAGTGAAAACTGTCAATTTAAGACCTATTTTGAAAAGTTATCATCAAAACCTATCATTTGAACCCCATATTGGCTACTTTCGATAAAAAAAAAAATATTTAAGGTTCACCCCCCCCCATATGGGGAGATCCACCATAAAAACCGTATAAAAACCTTTTTTATGCTGAAAATTTTAACTTTTGACCTACTCACCATATTCTATGTTTCTAGCTGATGTAGTTTGCGAGAAAACTTGCTGTGACACCCGGACGGACGGACAGATAGGACGTGATTTTAGAAGAGTATTGTAATATTATTTTACAATATCCTAACAAGCATATGAATCACTTTATAAAAAATTCTAACAACCAGGCCCAGGCTCCCCTACTACCATTTGGTCTATCACTTCTTATCATTTACCTGTTTCGAGAAGTCAGCTCAAGTCTAAACATTTTGAAAAACATAAATAATCGGACATTGGGACATTAAAAATTCAGCAACATATATGCACATAATGAGGACGTATTTGACCACAAAATAAAAAAATTTTGTATTTGAAAAACAATCGAATTTTTATTTGCTTACTTTTCACTGTGGAAATATACAAAAAAGTAAACAGTACTCGTATATGATAACACGAAGCTATTAAAAAGAAATTTTAAAGAATTAAATTTATAAAAAGTTCTGAGATAAAAACAGTACACTTTGAACTTAATTACTTTATGGGGAAAATCTGATTCATCAATTTTTCGAGTTCTAATTTAAGCTGATTTAATTTTAAATTTTGTGTGAACATTCGCAAAGACGCATTAAGGTCATACTTGCTCTCAGATTATTTTTACTTGGTCTACAATACTATATATTATCAAAAATTAACAAGTTGCCGAATCAGCCAATTTACAAAAGCGTCAAAAAAAATAATAACTCATAAATTATTTCAATTGTTTAAATTGAAGAAAATGCCGACATAAAAAAATACCACAACTTTACTAATACTCCATTTTACAATGGCGCCCATTTTTCGCATTAGTGGTATCATGATTTCAAGAACGTCATCTGAGATATTCATTTGTACAAGATTCCTAAAGTGAAGTTGCATTTCTGATCTCTTAACAAAGTATGATGACTGTGCACTTTAAAGCTTTGGAGAAAAATGAATTTGATGTATTGATGGAAGCAGAGACAAGCAGACAAACAGAGGTCCTGATACCAGTACGAAACCCAGAAAACACACAAAATTATGTCAAATGGATACGAATTCCTCATTATTTTCGAATGACATTGTTTGCTTATTTCAATGATTCAAAAGTGATCAAACATAAAATCAACACACAAAAATAAACTAATTTCGCTGCGCTTCCATTGCACGTATAGTATCTATTGGTGAATGTTTTTTTTTCATTTCCGTAATTCTGACCAAATCGTATCAAATATAAAGCACTGTTCGTCTTTTTATTCCAAAACGTATCGAATTTTTCTTTTCTCTTACAACCGTCTCTTATTTTTCCAATTCAAACTGAACTGCGCCATGCTCATCTACAATTCCACTATGCTTTCTTGCCGCCACCTCTGGCGCGGCACGAAAATGTAAGATACGGATGGTTGGGAGAGATGAAATCTTTGTTCTATTTTTCGCGGCTAGGGATCGTTGTACAGAATCATGAAATTATTTTAATAAATAAATTCCTTTTCGTTTCATTTAGTTTGAAGTTCGTTAGATGCTTTTTTGTCCTTTGTGGTAGTGTGGTGGTTTTTCATCAGAAATAGTCTGAAATTTAAAATTAATTGTAGTCGACTAAGAGATGTCACTAAAACAAATTATCTCAGACTTAAATTCGTTGAAAGCGCTAAAGTTCAAATGTGGAATTAAAATTTCGTATCAGCAGATAATGAACGGAATGTAGCAATATATTAACATCTTTAATTGACTAGGCTTTATGTGAATTGTATTCGTGATTTCTAGAATTTTTGATAAACACCAATCAATTCAGAGTTTAGAAAGATTTTCAAATTTTTCAATATATGAGCAGTGATTTTGTTCACTATGCTATGAATAATTTATTAAGCGTTTATAATAATTTTTTCTCCGCAAAGGGGGCTCGTAGCTGATTGAGCTAATTACCCATGAAATAAATAAAAAATATGTTACTCCCTTTTCGTCTTGTGGTAAAAAGTCTTTATGAAAAGTGTTAGAAATTTGTATAGCTGCAGAATCTTAACACACATAAATTGCGCGAAGTGTCCGTTCCATGAGGATTCGATTTACGATCATGTTAAAAAAAAATGGAAAAATTTTTTCGTAGGTGTTTAAAATAAATATGCACATATTTAATTGAGCTTATTTGTCAAAAAATCGTATAGTCGAAATTAGTATGTTGACTTTATGTCATATTAATATCATTGCTGCAATTTGATGGAAACAGTCTTCTCGGCTGGACCAGTACAAATTCAACATGGTTATCAATCGCATAAAATATTTAAAATATCAACTTTATTTGCATGGTGAACGTTAATTTAGTTGGATGAATTAGTTTGACTACATTTTTGATGCACGTAACAGTATTTCCGTAAAATTTCACGAAAATTTAAGGCTCATTGAATACTTCAGTCAATATTAGCACTTTTTGGCTGATTCAAAAACCTGACAAAGATTTCCGATAAAGAATGAGTTTTTGTTGATATTTTGATATTTATTAAACCAGGAAATAAATTTACAATTTAATTATATAACAATAGTAATTACAGTAAATCCCACAGAGACAATCTAATTGGTTGCGCGAGGGTCTGACAGAAATTCCAATAAAACGAAAAGAACAACATAATTAAGTTTGAATCAAGCTAAAGAGTGGTTTAAATTTTTAATACTTAGAGTTTTCATTAGTTTCCGATTAAATTCATAGGTTCGAAGCTATCCATATTTTGAGTTTAGTTTTTTATGACGTTCGTTCAAAATTTTTAATTTATGGGGTAAGCTATTAAAAGTACTTACAGCTATAATGTAACTCCCTTTACTTTACTAATTGACATTTTGATTTCTGGCATATAAATCAATTTGAATCTGGTTTTGCTTTTTGATCTTTCAAAGGATTTCTACGTCTAGCAGTCGTTGCGTAGGTATAGACGTGTTTTTAATCGGACCTCTCGTTAATTAAAAAAATTATTTAATTTTTCACAAAAGTCAGTTGAAACAAATCTTTTTAATTGAAAACCATCACCTGAAATTTCTGTCCTGAAGAAATATCAAAAAGCGGAAAAATATTCAGGGGAAGTCCCGGTTTAAGAATATTCCCTATAGTCTCGCTGCAAAAGCAACGAGATGGAGGAGCCCGATGGCTGCAGCCATCTACCAGAAAGATCGTGTCCATCGCCAACGATGACGGGCGACAAAAAGCTAAAACGAAGATTCAATAACAACAAAGGAAAACCGAATATTTTATCAGTCATTGAGATCGATAGGTTAATCACAGCTAACGAGAAAGCTGAGAAGATTGATAGAGAAAACGGAGAGCTCGGACTTCGGATCCAATCACTAGAAGAATTAGTTGGAAAATTGACGTTCAACGAAGCAAAAAAAAAAACCAGCAAGAAAGAAAAAGAAGTAAACTCAAAAGCGACTGAAGACAAGAAATCTAAGAAACCGAAACAAGAGCCTGATCAAGAGGATGTCCTCAGCGCAGGCGGAGCAAACGTCAGCACGAACTATTATGCAGTGCTAGCTAGACTGGAAGATTCCATGAGTATTGAAGAGGATAAAGGTAACAAAACTTCTGAACATTGTACTACTAAATCTGATAATGGATTTATCGAGCATTTAAAAATTAAAAATAGGGAGAAAAAACCAAAGTTAGAAAAAGTTCCATCAATCAATGTTTTTGGGCAACCAGGTAAAGATATGGTTAGACTTTTGGCAGCCGAAAATAAATTAAATGGTTTTAAGATCAAGAGAGTCAATGCTGATAAACTGACAATTAGAACTGTCATTGGGTAATTTTCAGGCAGCAAAAAGTGCGTTAAATTCTGGAGATGTTCCGCATTTTGTATACATCCCCAAAATTGAAAAAAACCAGGCCTTTTTGTTGAAGGGTCTGGACTGCGGAGAGGACACAGTCAATCTCCTTCAGGTGCTTCAAGAAGTTGCACCGGCAATAGAATTTATTTCCATTAAAGGCTTTGCAACAAGGAGATCGATTGTCGAGCGTAAAAACTTTTCTTATTACTTAGTCCAGATTTCCAGCAAAAGCAGTTCAAGTGCCCTGCAAAAAGTAAGGTACTTGACCTTTCGTGTGGTGAGGTGGGAACGCCTCCAGAAAAGCGAGGTCAACCGGTGCTTCAGGTGCCAAAGTCTCGGGCATTCGGCTGCCAATTGCGCCATGAAATATAGATGTGTAAAGTGCACAGATGTCCATGCTCCCGACGAGTGCAAGTTACCTCAGGTGGAGCCAAAAGAAAAATTATATTGTGTGAACTGCGGTGTCTTGGTCATCCAGCATCATATCAAGGATGCCCCAGTTATCAATATGCAAAGGTAAAATTTACTCTAAAATGAAGTCCAGTCACCGCAGTGTGATACCTACCACGCCCGGGGTGTCATTTGCAGGATTCTAAAATTAACTTTGTTTTTCAGCGCTTAGGGTTTTCAAATGCCTCAAAATAAGTTGTCATCCAGCCACATACCCATGGATAGGATTCATCTCATTTCGATCAATGTCAACTCCATTGTGGGTCTACATCGACGTGATTGTCTCTTGGAGCACCTTGTCAAGCAAAAGCCTGACATTGTCCTTCACAGTGAAATCTACACTCAGAAAAATAAGCACTGTAAAATCAACAGTTGGCCACTGTTATTCCGGAAACTGTAAATTTTTTATCAAAAACTGTTGAATCAACTGTACTCAGTTGAAACTAAATGACTTTATGTTTAGCCTAAACGATTTTTTCAGTTATTTCAATGGCCACATCTTTCAAATGTGTCTTTTATTTTAACAGATGTCTGTTTAAAATCTTGTACCAACAGTGTTATATTTTGAACAGTTTTTTGAATGTTTTTCTGTTATTTCAACAGACGCATCTGCTAAAATCACCTGTTATTTCAACAGAACTTTCTATCGTTCATGTCATTCGCTTCACCCTTGGAATAACTAACGGTTAATTGAACGGCAACATTATCATTTCCAAGAACACTGCTACATTGTTAGATTGCAGTCGTATTTCAGTGCAACGAGCACAGCGCAGCACGCTTGGGACATTTTTCGTAGTGATTTTAAGCATCGACCTACTTGTGAATCGTCTACCAAATTTGTTAGCGGGCAGAGTGACATTGAGTTTATGCTTACTTTGTTTAATTTGTTGTCGTTTCATGTAGTTTTGGTTCTGTGTTTCACAATAAAAAGTTGATATGGATACATGAAGTGCAAGTGAGTCCATCTTAGATAAAGAATCTATTGAACGGTGTTCTTGGCGTCATTGAATTTTGTGGTACGCATAATTGACAAGTTGCTTCAAAGCAAAGAAAATTCGCGTGCTTTTATTTCTAATGAGGGAATAGAGTTGGTAAAATTATTTTCAGTTCGCAACAAAAAGTGCTAATGACTCTGTGCTGGATAAAAAGTTTTAGTATGTGGTATTCCTTTCACCTTTAAAATACGTCGGTCGCACACATGCCTAATTTATTTGTCAGAAGATCTTACAAAGAAAAGGTTACAAAGCAAGTGAAATAGATGGTTCCAAGTGATTTTTTTGGTGTTTTTAGATGCATTCTTGTGTCCTTCATTTACGGCCAAAAACAAAAGAATTTATCCTTTTTGTAAGAATTTGGTGAGAATTTCGCTTGGTTTCAACAAAAATGTGTTAATCTCAAAGATTATGATATCTAACCAGATTTCTCCAAGTGTTAATACATTCACATATCCCTTTAAAATTGAAACCACGAATGAAACCGGTTCAGCACTACCCTCTGATGAAACAATTAAAAATATTGCTGCTAGATAACGAGGGAATTATAAGAGATTACGAGGAATTACTTATTCTTCTCAAGAAATGGGATTTGGAAAAAAACATATCTTGTATTGAGAGGTAAGTAAATAGTTCACTACATTAGACTGCCGATTAGTCCATAAGAACAATTGCTTCAAAAAAGAGTTTATTCGAAATCTCCTGTACCTAATATCAACGTGAAAATTTTGTTACTCATTACTTTTGGGGAAAAATTTGAACATTGACATGAAATTACACAAGCCTTCTGCTGTTTCAAAATAAATGGACCGGCAATTTTTTAAACTGTGATAATGTGTTCTCCTTATGGTTCATGAACACAATGTAATTGTTTATTAATCAAATGTTCCAAATTCTTCTCAAAAATTATGAGCTGTAAACAGCCTTTCATGCCAAATTATGATCTTTTCTCTTTGATATTATGTACTAAAGGTTTGGAATCAAATACTCCTTAAAGCGAGTGTCCGTATGAAGTGATCAGTAATCCGTAACTCATCACATAATATAAGCTCGAGCACTTAGTGTCTTAACTATTTTTCGATTTAATGTGCAGGTGTCGGCGTGGGAATTGAAGAATTGCGCCATTTAGATGAATCTGATTTAGACAAGATTTTCCCATCTGTTGTTAACAAAGGCACAAAAGCAAAGTTTGGAGGAAAACTCAAAGCCTGGAAAAGAGAAATGGTAAAAATAATTCTTTTCGTGCCTAATTTTTTGAATAATTTCCCAATTGTCTTATTTTATAGTATGGTGAAGATGATGACATGGTTTCATCTGTTGAAAGAGTTAGCCGTTGGATAAAAACTGTCCAAAATGAAGCTAGCTGTTCTTTTGCATCCAGATCTCCGATAACATCAGAAAAGGGCTTAGATTCATGTACTTTAAGTCATTACAGGTGAGATTTCAGATTTAAAAATAACATTTCCTTTTTAACTCCATTTCAAAATACATAGATGGATCTGAGTGACATTCTTGTGCAGACCCCACGAGGTCAACACGTCCTTGCTTATTTTAAGGAGTACAGTACACTAATGCCTTGCCACCAACAGAATATTTCCAACTGCATCATAGATCATTATGTTGCTTCAGGAGTAAAGCTATCGCTAAAAGACTTGGAAAATATCGCTAATAGAATATGCACATTTTTTTCCGGTGATTATTCGATAAGTAATCTTAATGTTTTTGAATATTATATTATTTATTGGAGGTATAAATTCTTATAATATTTTAACAGGCCACATATTACGCACGCTAGGGAAAACAAAATAAACCTTGCGTTAAAAT
The DNA here is from genome assembly GCA_963969285.1 of Odontomyia ornata. Classification (NCBI taxonomy): domain Eukaryota; kingdom Metazoa; phylum Arthropoda; class Insecta; order Diptera; family Stratiomyidae; genus Odontomyia; species Odontomyia ornata. The sequence goes on from OZ017739.1 coordinate 21,589,500, forward strand.
ATATGACCGCTACTACAATTACAGGAAGGGAAGACAAGTTCCACGATCAACTCCCTTAACTTTAGCAGATACTACTCGGTCCAGCGAGAGATGTGATGACGACAGCCCTATTGAAATCGATGAATCTTTGGCAAAAACCTTCAGTTGTGGCTGAAGCTTAACGATAAACCCTTTGAAGAAATACTTGACAAATGGAAAAACTCCCATCATTACAGGAGGAGTTTAAAAAAATCTTTTGAAAAAAAAGAAAGGGTATCGAGCTTTTTAAATGAATGGCCGTTGTTTAAAAATGTATTTCCAGCCTCGTTTTTGGTAAAAACACCTTAATTTCACAAAGGAAATCAAATGACCATTTATGTGTAAAACAATTTCAGATTGATTTCGATTTCGGTATATTATACCCCAATAAATTTTTGGCTCTGTTAGATCTAATGGAATTCTTTCTGCATTTTAATTAAAACGTACTTGCAACATAATGTAAAAGATAAAGCTTCTCGCGAATTGGTTTGCAAATTGGATTTGGAAACGATCTCTTCGGGTAACACAATTTTCACCAACTGGATTTTATCACATTTTTTTCATAAGATTCGGAGAACTGTATGGTAACTTTATGTTTAACGCAGTGATCATACCCAAAGCTCGTTACAAAGGAGATGCAAAATCAAAAAAAGCTAAATTTCACTGACAGATGGGGATAACCTCTTCGTTATCTCTGCTTATGCAACTGGTGGAACTATTCTCAAGCTCAAGGAGAAAGTCAATTCCTTACTTGAAATACTCGAATTGAACAGGCTGCATAGTTATTATATTCTTGCTGGTGACCTGAACGCCAAGCATACATCATGGCTGAACGTCACCAATAATCCAAGAGGTGTATTCCTGAAATCGTGGGTAACAAATTAAATACAAGTGCAATCTATATGGGTCAGAGTTCCTATCATACCATAGGACAAATTCATAATTGAACCTCTGCATTGCTGACACAAGACTTGAATTCAGCTTTAATAGCCCTCGACGAAAACTGCAGGTGCTTCCTTACGATAGTGACCATGACGCAATCGTAATGGAAATCAATCATCAAAGGGATCATTTCTTCCTCATTCCAGTTCAACATGAAAATCATCGGTTGAATTTAAAAAATAACAGACTGGAGAAAGTTTCAAAAGAAGTTTAGTCGAGAGTACCAGAAGCAATGTCCTCCTTCTGATTATGGCAAGTCTTGCTAAATGGTTCCTAATGACAAGAATCTAACTAACAATGAAATAGATCTCTATTTGTCGAAGTTAGAGAAGCTGACGTTGGAAACGATTGAGAAAGTAGATCCTAAGATTAAACGTCGAAATAATATGGAAGGATATCAAACACAAACCACTGCAAAGTTGAAAAGATTGAAAAGCCTCCTTCTCACACGCGTCAACAATACGTTAATATCTATCGGCGATTTTTGGACAACAACCATACCTCGTTGGCTTTGTTGGAATTATACCTGAAGAATGTCCGAAATTTAGTCCGGTCATACTTCAGGAGTGAGGTCAGCAATCAATGGGCGGAAAAATTGAGGGGTATTAGCCCACAGGACCCAAATGGCGTTTTCGTGAAAGTGAATAGCATATTCTGTAAGAAGTCTCGAGTGAAGGTATCGAATCTTGAAGTCACTAGTGATGAAATAAATCTTCTCGATAGGGCTGGTATCGATAGTACGATTCCGGATAGCAATGCAACCAGGATTATAAGTGGGGGATTGCAGAAACTATCTCTAATTGGAACAAATTTTGAATTGGTTCATCTACCAAACTCTGAGAGAGGGAATGAAATGTTTTCAGAGGTCGTTGAAGCAAAAGTTTCCGACTTTAAATCAAGCCTGAACAGCCAATCAATTCTTCATTTCAATGAAATATTAACATCTAACCGCATATCAAGCTTAAATCTTATTGATTATTTTGTCAGCTATGAAGACTTGTGTTTCATATTTTGCAGGACAAACAACAAGAAATCATGTGGTTCTGATGGTATTCCAAATGTAGTTCTCCAACATTTGCCTGAGGTTACTATTAGGAATTGTTGCATATTGTTCAACAATATGTTGAGCAATTCATTTTTCCCAAATGAGTGGAAAAAGGCTAAGATATTTTCGATCTTGAAGGAAGAAAAAGAATCTTCATGCCCTAAAATCTACTGCCCAATCAGCTTGTGCCTGACATCAGCAAGTTGTTTGAAGTGATACTCAACAAAGCATTAAAAGCCCACATTGAGAAACATGAGTTGATGCCGAATTACCAATTTGTTTTTCGTGCCAGGCATGCGACCATTCATGCGATAGCAAAAGTAACCTAAGACATCTTTTGCTAGTGTGTGTCTCATTGATATCGAGAAAGTCTTCGATACGGTGTGGTTAGAGGGTCTAGTTTTTAAACTCCTTCAGGACAGGTTCCCCAGATACCTTGTCGCCATGATGTGCAATATGTTATACGGGAATCGTTTGTTATAACTCATGGGAATCTGACGACAATGTGCGAATTGAAGGTCTTGAATGGTCTACAGCAGGGAACAGTAACTGTGCCTCTGCTCTTTTCAATACTCATTCGCAAGTCATTGAACGGGTTTGATTTTAACGTCTCACCAACGCGATCATTGGTAGCGTTTGCTGAAGATCTGATCATCTATACGGCAGACCGAAAAGCTACAATAGTTCAGAGCAATCTCCAAAAAATGTTCAATGATGTGCAGCTGTGCACTGACAATTGGTGAATGAAAATCAATGCGTAGGAGTGTGGAACAATTTTCTTTTGGACAACGTTGCAGGGGGTCAGTCAGGACCTGAAACGTAATTGGAAAGATTTCCACATCATGGCTAGTGAGGGTAGTTTAGAACGGGTTCCACATGAATCCTGCATTCGATACCTTAGTGTTCATTTCGATAAGTATCTGTTCTGTACTGAATGTGTCAAAATCATGCTCAGTAAGGCACAAAAAGTAGTCATGGCCCTACGAAGACTCTCTAATTCCAGATACATTGAACAGAAGGTCAAAATTATCTGTTACAAGACACTGGTTAGACCAGTTTTGACATATGGATATCAGATCTGGTACAACAAGAGTGCTAGTGCTATGCAAAAATTAAGAGTTTTTTGAAAGAAAATGTCTTCGTGCATGTACTGGTTTGTACAGAAAGCCTGAGATGGATTGGAAGCTTTATATTTCGAATAGAAGAGTTTATTGAACTGCTCTAGTGACAAGAGTCGATATTTTCATATGGAAACTGTAACTGTGAGTAAAAATTCTTAGATTTCACAGCCGTTCCACCCTACAGACTGGTGTATTATGACTTGCCTCGCTGCTGGCTGCATTCCTCCGGAAGCATTCGTGTATTTGGACATGAATCGATACGTTATTGATTCTGACGGCGTCTCAATCATATATCACATATATAGACGGGCCACATATAAGAAGATAAAATATCCTTCAAATTAGAGTTCACGACACCATCAATTCCAATGGAGATAAGCTGATTGAGCTGAGACGGAGCAATCTAGGCATAAGTGGATTAATGACAATGTCCAAATTATTCGTATTTATTTTCACTTTTCGTGTTTTTCGCGAGCTAGAGAGCTTTGGCTTCACTAGGTAGGGCAACAATTATACTGCTCCATTTATAAACTTCTGAGCTTCCGTTTAGGGTTTTGTACTAAAATATAAAACCCAATTGAAATCGGTTTTCGCTGTCCATCGTTCTGTCTGTCCGTCCGTCCTCCCGTCTGTATGTCACAGCAGTTTTTCTTCAAAACTATTGCAGCTACAGACACCAACCTTTGCAGGTGGATCAGAAGTGTAAATCGCTTGAAAATCTGTATATCAATCAATTTTACAACGGATTTGAAGAAGGAGTCCTCCATATTGGAAGGGATGCCGCGACATTTTTTTTAACCAAAGGCCAAATGAAAGACCTTGATAAAAAATTTCCAAAACAGGTCTTCAAACGTTGTTCCGAGCTCCGTGGAATGCAGGGGGAGGATAAATATACAAACAATTTTTAACCCCCCCTCCCCCCCCCCATCCTTGCGATTGAACACCTGTGATCCGAAAAATTTGAAAATAATCACACACCCAACTTTTTAATGAGTAAATAACAACAAAAATCTTAGAAGTTGAAATCCACTCAACTTTGTTCATAATAGTATGATCTTCGCGTTTCATTGTTCTTTTGCTTTAGCACTACAACCCCTTTCAGGTCTTCGCTTAGAAATAGTTAGAGTATCTCGAAGAGTTCCAACTACCTACGATACGTCCTGATTTTAAGCTTGTACATATCATAACTGAATGGATTTACAGTCTGTTCGAAGAATCATTTGAAACAAATCTCACTGTCACCAACGGGTTTCGAACAAGGGAGCTTCAGCTTACTTCCATGGTAGCGATGACCTCCTCATTCGACTTAAATTTCTACCCGGCGAGTGATTTTTTCAAATTTGGAGACAAAAAGAAGCCACACGAGGCCAAATCTGGAGAAATCGGGGAACGGGGTAGTAGTTCATAGCCCAATTCAACCAATTTGGCCATAGCGATGGCAAAGGTGCGTTGTCATGGTGGAAAAGCACTTTTTTCTTCGCCAAATGGGTATTGAATCGGCCCAATAATTTGGCAAAGTCAAGCCCTGTGACCGTTTTGCCCTTCTCCAGGTAGTCGATGCAGTGTACGCCTTGTGAATCCCAGAAAACGGTGGCTATCACTTTTTTGGTCGGTAAGACAGTCTTCGCCTTCTTGAGATGCATGTTTGCTGGGTTTAGTTCACTGTTTTGACTGCACCTTGGTCTCTGGTGTGCACCAGTCGAGCCATGTTTTGGGTAGGGTCACAAAACGATGTAGAAACTTTTTCGATTTGCGCTTAAACAGCGTCAAATACTGCTGCACCAATAGTTTTCTCATGCTCAAAATCTCATGCAGGATATGATCTTCGTAGCCTTTTGAGATGCTTACTGTCTCAGCTATCTAACGCACCTTCAATTGGCGGTCTGTCAATACGAGCTCATGAATTTTTGTCACGTTATCCTCCGTGGTAGCCGTTTTTGTGGCACCTAGGCATGCCTCATGAAAAGCAGCCGTGCGACATGTTGAAACTCGTTAAACCAATTATTTACGGTCGCCATCGCAGGAGCAGTCAGCGTACACAGCCTCCTAGCACTCGTCGATTTTGCTGCGCAATTTCCCTTCCAAAAACAAAAATCGAATCGCCGATCGATATTTCTCTTTCTCCATTTTTCTGAAATTCGCGCACACGCCCACTTCCACACGCGGTCAAAACCAAACTATGAGTCCGATTCAGCTGAAATTTTGAAAGTAGCCATCCACAAGAATGGACTGTGAGTGAGTCTCGCTTGCGATAGTGGTGCCATCGGGTGGTGAGACCAGCCTCATAAGTAGTCATTTAAAAGATACTAATATTCTGAAAATTTGAAGAAAATCGAATCGTATTCACGGAAATTATACCCAATTGAAATTACTCTAATTATAAAAATGCACGATTTTGGTAGGTATTCTATAGCCTTTTCATCGAATCAGACATTGCAATTTCGATTCAATATTCTTAAAAATTTTAGATAAGATAAATAACATAAATGTTTTTGGGAATTCATGGTGTGATTGATTTCTGCAATATTGCAACAAAATGGCGACCATTAAAAATGGAGCAGCAATGGATTTTCTTTCAAACATTTACATCTAACGTGTTTCTTGACTAAGTTCATTGTTAGTGACTGCATATCGTAGTTTGAGTAAAAAACTCTTTTGACCGAAGCGTACGTCCATCTAACTGACTTCCTTATATTTTTGAATTATTGAAACACTTTCTACCAATCATATTCCAATGAAAAAATAAGGATGTTCCCAAAAGAAATGAGAAATATCTTTCTATAACATTTAGTTACAAAGATGAAAAATTTACATCTGTACAGAATATTCACCGCTTCAATATTGAATTTACTTGGTTTTTTTCTCAATTATATACATATTAAGTATAAAAAGCACAACACTTCTAAGCTATGTTAAAAATTTAAGAAATAGTTTCAGCAAATTAAATTTCTCTTGGTCCTTTCTTAGTTCATTAAAAATTCCTTTAATGGTAGGAAAAGAAATTCATGCACATAATTTCACTCAAAATCACCACACAATTACGAGTACAAAAAAAATTCAACCATTACATTCTCTCTGAAATATTTCCGACAACATATGAAGCTCTCTCACTCAAGAATTATTGCCATTACATAATTGCTTAATTTCAAATTTGTTAGGTTCAAATTCATTAATTCCATGTATAAATTTCTCGTTTTATCTCTTGGAAGGCAGAAACTCTCACGAAATGGTGAAAGTTTGGGTAGGAGCGCAACAAGAGTCTCATTCGTGTCCCAACAAAGCAGATTCGTGCCAACTATTTGTTTCCCTTTATTAAAACCATCAAACAACGTGAACAAACTGAAACAGCGACCAAACGTACAAACTAAGTATGAAAGCGAGCACAAGGGCTGGTTTTTCGGTCGGGGGTTAATGCTCGATAAACTCGAAAATTTAAAATATTTCTCTAAAGAGCAAGCAATTCGCATCCTTGTGTGGTTTCTACTTGAATTCTCTTGGGGTGGTAGTCGTGGTGGCGGCGTAATGGATGACGACGACTTTGTCACTATTTTCCTGAAATATGAACAAATCTATATTGCGTTTAGACGTAGACGCAACTATGCAAAGAAACGAGCCTGTGAGTCGTAAGCTCAATGGCTCCAAACGACCTTGTAAATGGGGTTGTATGGAGCGTAGACTGACAATACTGAGCGCTATAAAGACAGCTTTGTCGATTCAGTTCTATTGGGCACATGGATTCGGGTGGGATAAGCGAAGGAGGAATATTTGGTTACTGTGGGAAAATTCCCAGTGGAGATGAGGAAAGTAGTCATGAATGCGGTGACGAAAAAATCAAATGACGCATAATTAACTGAATAATTACATACAACATATAATTAATCTATTGAATGTTGACCAAAAATTGATTTTTATATTTTGTTTGAGGTTAACTGACTTTGCAAAATTAATTTCAAATAGTCACCAATTGCTGAAATACTTGTGTTAATTGAGTACTAGCAACTGTGAACAAAGCCCTCTTAATTGTATTAAATCAGCACGACAGCGGCCAATGATATTGGAAGCTACAATCAACTGACAAAGAAACCATGTTGATCGTGTCTGACGTACATATATGAACAATGCAGACAATTCTCTAAAAGACGTTCCCGCAACATACAAGTAAGCTTATACGAGTACAAGTAAGCTACAAACCCCAGACAATTTCTTCAACTGCCGACTTGGGTTAGGTCAGTTTTCAACATTTTGGCGGTCAAATTGATAATCATGTGTCGTTGGCCATAGCCAGAATGGATCGTAGACATGGTGTCAATACCCCCCAAGTAGTATGGATAGAAAGTAAAATTTTAGAAACATATTTTATTTTTTTTCTAGGCCCAACTTAATTTTGGAAATGATTTTGCATTCGGTTCAGCTTTGATTGATTTTGAAGTAGTTTTTGGATTGGGTTCTGAGAGAATTTTAAATTGAAGTATTGCTTATTTATTACTCACGTACTTATCACATTACATAACTGCCTAAGCTGATTATCATCGTATTAACAGCTACTTTATTAAGATTGAATGTGGGATCTTGCATTGTTTGAGAACGATACGTCTGTAATCGGATTTTTTGATTTCTCCGAAAACGTTTGGCAACAAATTTTTGTTAATTATTTAGAGTAGCAGAGGTTATATTGTATTTTTTGAAAAACAAGTTGGTAACCATCTATTCGTTTTGAATTCAGCGTGGTTTTGAATTCCCAGACAGTCACACATTATTTTCGAGATCAAGAAAAGAAAAGTAAAATCAAGGTTCATCTTCGCTCACAGTTTTAACACCTTTTTGAAACGCTCCGTGCAAATCACTCTTGAGACATTTATCAATAAATATGATTTACTTTCACATGTTCTCTGCCTGTAGTATAAGTAAGTAAATTTACAAAAATACTTTTTGGTAAAATCATATGGATGGGTTCAAAATACACACTTTCATATAAGATAGGGTTTGATCAGGAATTGGGTTCCATAGATATTAAAAAAAAGCCTCGTAAGGGCATATTTGATCTACACACATGTATCGAACGATTGCTTTAAGTTTTTATTTAGACCCGTTTAGTTTATGATACCAGTGATTCAATGAAATGCTAAGTTTCGATATGGCGAAAGATAGCCTACTGCTCACAAACTATTTTGAGATCAGAATTGACTTAAGGTCACTAGTGACCTAAATGGAATCTCGATACAGCACTGGTGCGACAATGAGCGTGTTCAGCTATCTTGCGTTTTATTCTTATAAATATGTTCCCGGTTTGAGCATAGCATAGATTTTTCGGGGTGAATTGACTGACGTATGATAGTATTTAAGACATATTTTGCATTCACTATCAATTTCTACTAGATTTCATACTAGTTCAAGGACCATCGTAGGGCTAGGCTCACCGGATTACAGTTTAAAACGCGATTTATACCTACGTAAAATTGCAAATACAAGCATCATATGAAACTGCGGCATCAAAAATATAATTTTTTGGTCGGCATCAATATTTCAAGTCATTGTAAAAAACTCAATGTTATCCTCTGACTTCAAGATCTCCGATTGAGTGCCTTTCAGCCCCGAAAAGCTGATACCGCTAGCTCGATATTCATAGAGATTCCCAAAAAATACGCTTCCTACGATTTCACCAAAATTTACCGTTGCTGAAAAATGAATTAAAAAAGCATATCTTAATATTTTATCACTTTTACAATGAAGAAAAGGGCCTATCAACAATAGATCATGATCTAAGATTTCCTACCGAATTAAAAATTAGCCTTAAATTTCACAAATTAGGAACTGTTATAACAAAACTACATCAGTCTTCTTTCTTTTCAAATTGAATCACAAATTAACAAACAAGTTGGGTAAACAGACATACGCTCATGTCAGAAGAGTTTTGTATTCAATTTTCAAAATGCAGTCACCAGATTGAATAAAGTCAAGAAGCATGTCAATGACGATTTTATTGGAGAAACTATGAAATTCGAAGATCATACTATTATTAACAAAGTTGATCGAATTTAGACTTCTGAGGTTTTTGTTATTGTTATACTCATAAATATCTCCCTTGATAATTATTTCAGATGTCCATTCGCGAGGGAGGAAACACATTTTTCATGTATTTCCCCCCTGCGCCCCCACTGAAGCAAAAACTGACAGTTTTAGAACTGTTTTGAAAAGCTCCCATGAAAACTTTCATTTCATACTCATATCGGCTACGTTTGATGAATTTTTTTTCAGGGGCCACTCTCCTGTACTGTTATCATCGATTAATAGCCAATTTTTTCGAATCCTAGAGTTGTTACAAAGCTCTTTTGTTAGAAGCTCCCTCCTGCCTCCTTGACTTGTTTCACTTATGAGTATTAATTGTAGGTACTCAGCTTCAGTCATTCATTAAATTGAATCAAGTGTTCAAAGCATGCACCTTAAACGTTGAAGTTGGGAAAAAATAGCTCAAAATTATTCAATCTTCGCATTTAAAACAGCCACTATTTTGTTTTACGATTACTGATACCACTAGCTGAACAGATTCTCAAAGTTATTCATGACACCTATCATTCCTGAAATTTTCATGCAAATCCTAGCAAAACTGTAGTGTCTGAGTCGGTAATAAGCGCATGTTGTTCCATAGCCATATGTTGCCGTAGTAATACATGCAGCGCATATTGTTCCATAGTAATACAGGAAAATTCAAACCGCTATAACTTCGCTTGATATGATGCAGTCTTTATGAAACTTGCAGGGTTAATCAATCTTATGAATAGACATCTGTGTACTGAATTTCATTGAATTTGAGGGTACCGTTAAGATTTTATTCAAGAAAACATAAAATCGATAAATCATACTATTACTAACAAAGTTGAGTGAATTGCGACTTCTCACGTATTTGTTGTTGTTGTACTCATCAAGGCCTACATTCTTGATTTTTTTCAGATTTTTCGGATGGAAGGTGTCCAATCGCGAGGGGGGGACACAAATTTTTCGTGTATTTCCCCTCCCTGTGCGCCCCTCGAAGCAAACTTTGCCAAACTAAGACCTGTTTTGAAAAGTTCTCATCAAGACCTTTCGTTTGATACCCATATCGGCTACCTTCAATGAAATTTTTTTTTCGGGAGGTCACTCCCCTACATGGGGAGACCCCTCTTAAATACCTTATAAAATTTTTTAGTAGTCGAACTTTGAAAAGATCATCACTTTACACCTACATACAAAATTTGATGCTTCTAGCTTAAGTAGTTTCCGAGAAAAACTGCTGTGACACACGGACGGACGGACGGACGGACAGACAGACAGACGGACAGACAGGACGCGATTTTAGAAGGGTTTTGTAAAATTATTTTACGAAACCCTAAAAACATAGTTCTTACAAAAATAGCTTAGAAACGGAAAAAAAGGTGACCAGATTTCTATTTCACCACACCAATCAGGGATAGAGTTATCTTTCAAGACCAAATAGGGTAGTATGCTTCGTTAATTATTTCCGTGATTTCAATACGGGGGGTAATTTCATCATCATTCTCTTGTACTCGAGCCGAATGCAATGGGCCAGTTGCCACATAGCATTAGATGCCAAGTACAAAATTTGACAGTACAAACAAAAACTGCCCGTCTGTTCAGTCTTACTGTCTACATTTTTTAGTGTTTCCTGTTTCCTTTTTAGTTTTTGCTAAATATCTAAATGAATCAAATTTTTCGAGGTCATTAAAGGAGAGTTACTGCAATGATTTATCGAAACTGGAGCAATAACATGGGCCAGTTTCAGGTGTTCACTGACTTATGTGTTTCATTATAAAATCCATGTACTTTGATTACCTTAAAAGCTACTTCAAAACAGGTAAATCATTTATATCTACCCACTAAATCTCACAGTGGCTATACACAGCATCACAATTGTAACGGTATAAAGCTACTTAAAAAGACCACAAGACAATATTATCAGTATAAACCAATACTCGCTCTGAAGCTTTGATTTTACTCAGATATTATTTGGATAAGGTTATCAATGGGACTTCCACCCCAGGGCGAATTTTCCATGTACTTAAAAAATTCTTTTGATCTATAAAAATACATACAATTTTAAAAATCTGTTCACATTGCTCTTTGAATTTTCATCGTTTGCGTACTTAGTAGTGACATCAGTCTTTACAGACTACATTTTGATAAAACTCACATGACTAAGGTAGCATGAGTATCCTTAATATAAGGAAAATGTTATCACAATATCAAGTTGCATTCATACGATAAATGCTGTCTAGTACTCGTACATCTAAACTACGATATGTCAGCTTTTAACACAAAAATATTAAGCTTTATGTCGTGAAACTTAGTGCCTTACGTATACTGAGAGAGAGAGAGAGAGCATTTCATCTAAATGAAGATTTTGCTGTAACTTTTTTGAGCAATTTTAACAAAATAAAAATAGTTATATGCCTACTTGATTGAACGCTCGTAAAATTACCCTACCTTGACCCATTTTTTCGTGGTTGGGAGCTGAATGTCATTTACGCACTGATTGTGGGGCTTCCATGCTCACTAGTGGCTAGACTATTCACCAAGCACTTAGGTGGAATCATTTGGCACATTACTTTGCTAAGCCATGTTTTGCTACGATGTGGGTTACTTTAAAGCTGAAGGATAATCCTCTAGCATAAGGGAACGGAGGAAGAGGAATTGCCAGACAAGCAATCACTCAGCCCTAACTGCTGTGAGTCACTTTTATTTTTAAGGATCACCAAAACATAATGTGCCACATAGTTCCATTTGTCAATCGATCCAAGAATCACCGCAACTATTCAATCCGAGATAAGCTCTCTTGTCTCCCTGTAGAGGCTCCCTCATAGCCCGCCCCATTTTTTGCACGCAAAAATGTGTTGCAGGCATCATTTTCCTCTCCTGGAAAAACCGACAATCGGGGGACCTTGACTTATCAATCTTACACAGTTAAAGCTGAAAACCCTCATGCCCACTCAAAAGCTGGGTCAGATAGAAGTCAGTTGTAACATGCTTTCGATTTAGCCACGGTTTCAGATCCACGGTGGGCCGTGCGGTCAACCCTCATGCAATTCACCCAAGATTGCTACCCATCGTTAAGTAAGCGCTGTCTCTCCTCTCTTGCGTCCTCACTCCAACGCAAATAAATAGCACGTTGCTCTCTAGCAAGTTGGGTGACAGGTATCACGCCTGCAACAACTCTCACCGCCAAATCAGGGCTGGCAGATATGAAGATGCAATCCTCAGTGCTCGTCTTTTCTTCGAGTATACGTGTAACAAGCGTTTCCAGGGCACTCCTTTACTAAGATCGTTGCCCCGTATTTCTGCTCCATACAGTAGCACTGACCCTCCAGCACTCGTCAAGAGGCATCTTCTTGATAGTTTGGGTCTTTCTATGTTCGCCATAATTTGACTCAGAGTCGATATGCCCAAAGAAGCCTTCTCAGTCATTACCCTAATTTGCTCAATGTAACACATCTTCAAGTCAATCAGTGGCCCCAGGTACTTTGCTGGTGGGTCCAATTCGATTATTATGTTTCCCATACTGATCATCCTTACTATAGGGATTCTCTTTTTTGTCAAGATGATTACTTCAGTTTTTTTCTAGTACAAGACTGAAGCCACGAGTAGCAGTCCAGTCTCTCACCTGGCGCATTATTATACCTAGCCTAAGTTGCACTTGTTCAAATGTGCGTCCAGTTTCTTCAGCACTTTTCCTACCATATCTTTCGTGTATAACGGGTGGTATGCTGACGATGATCCGGAGTTTGCCTTCTCCTTGCTGATCAGCAACAGCCTGATCCATGTGAACCTCACCACCTTCCATCGTATCGGGAAAACCCCTTCCCGTAGGCAATCGCTGAATGTACTGAGCAGCAAGTCAGGAAAATGGTGATAGACAAGTTGCAATGCCTTAGCTGAAAAACCATCTGGGCCCGGAGCCTTCCTTCCTTTCAATCATAGGACTGCCTCTTCCAGTTCCGGCTATGTGAATAGTGGGATCTTGATTGTTATTTTACCCTGGGCAGCGTCAACAAGGAAGGGATGGGCAGGAAAGAGTGCCCGCACTATTTCGTCCATCTTTTTGTTTCATGTATGCAAGGCTTTCATAAGGCACCGACCTTCCGCATAACTAGCTTGTAGCCAAAGCCCCATGGATCTCTGTTTACGTTGTCCACTAAATATTGCCAGCAGCGAGCCTTATTATTATGAATCAATTTGCGAAGAAATTTCCTGGCCAACTTTATATACTGCTACCCGTTTTCTTGCCTCGTCACGGATCCATACCCGTTGAGCCTCACGCCGAAGCTTGTGACACTTCCTTCGCTTTTCAGGAATTTTAGTCGAACACCAGTATACTTTTTCAGACTTTTCGACAAGGCATAGAGGCACTGCAAGCAGTCATGATAATGCTCATGGTTGAGTTCAGCAACTCTTGAGCTGCCAGTTTTTCTGCCCCTGCAAATCACTCAGCAGTGGAACACCTGCTGTGAACACCTCGAAGAACCTCCTTCCAATGTTCCATCCAATTGTTGGTGGTCGAGAGTACTTACGTAGGGAGAAAACATCTCGAAACTCAACCAGAATGTACTAATGATCACTGGCTGAGTAGTCTTCTAACACTCTCCAATTGTGTTTCTCCGCACTAACGACTCCAAGGCGAATTTCATACCAGTATGGTTCTTTCATAACCAATACGGTGGAAAGTCAGCGTATGCCCAGTGTTTAGTATGACAAGTGCCGTCCTGGCCGACATTTCTACGGTTCGTTTTTCCCGCAGATCTGTTAAAGGTATGCCCCATCTGATGTTTTAGCGTTGAAGTGTCCCCCAACAAGCACGGTGCCATCTGCGCTCGATACAGCGCCCTCCAAAGCGTTAAGCTTGGCTTGAAAAGATGACGTCTGGTCGTTTGGTGTTAGGTGTTACATATTTAAGAGGGTAGTCACGGAGTACAAAGCCCACATGAAATCATCACAGCCCTCCGCGTCGAAATCGCTGCTTCAAAACCAGATGACGGCAGTACCAGTTTTGCCAGGATACCATGTTGTAGAATTTTTATCGTGGTGTTACTCAGAAGCAAAAAGTCAGCTTTGATGTCCCCGCAAACTACTGAAGTAGGTTTTGGGCGGTTGAAGTGCAGTGTAGGCTTGCCTATAGGGTACGGTTCCTCGAAGTGCTGAGTTTGTCTTGGCTAGGGCTTATTGAAAAACCCGACGTTTTCCTGACCCCAAGACGTACCCAAGATCGGGTCTAGGATCTGCATCTTTGCAAAGGATACAGTGTGTTTCCTTAGCACACTCTTTCGCTTGTCTCTCATTTCACCGGATTTGTAATATACCTTGCGCTATTAAAACATTTTTACAACAAAACGGTCAATACAAAATAAACGTGCTGGGAAGGAAGAGAGCTGGTGGAACGGGCTACATATTTCAGAACGTTCTTTAATCTATCTCATAGCTCAAGAGCTTTGGAGTCAGTCGAAATATTTGATGTGCCCATATTGGCTCCTTTAACTCTGGAAGAAATGACCTCTGCCATCAAAAATCTAAAAACAAATAAAGCACTACGTGTTGATGAGATTTCAGTGAAATGAATAAAAACTGCTAGTATGGCTACATTAAGGGCCATACGGAAGCTAATCCAGCACATCTGGGATCAAGAGTAGATGCCGCATGAGTGGTGCTAATCAACTATTCACCCTATCTACAAGAAAGGCGACAAATTGGTAAGTAAAAACTTCAGACGCATACCACTACTTTGTTTTTTATTAAAATGAAATCAATTACAAACACTATTAATATTGTTCTAGTGAATAGTTGTTTTTATGAAAAATGGAATTGAAAAGCAGGAACACCATATATATTACTTATAGGTAACATTACATTTTCATAGCTTCTCAATTTGACAGAGGAGGTGTTTAGTAGGTAGTCCGGATGACTTGTACATGCGGAACCCTACTGTCAAGGCGTGAAGGGCCTTTACCACCCTACTATAGAAAAATATTAAATTTCTAAAAACTACTCACAATTTCGTATTTTTTTAGATTAGCTTAAGCTTTATGTGTTTTAAGCTAAACCTGTTCTGAACTACAATACATCACAGGTTATCACATTTTTAATCATTTAATTTTCCATATGATGGCCTCGTCCGGTATTTTTATTCGTTGCATCTCATGAAAACTTCTTTTGTAACCGATGATGCAAACTTGGAATGCATTTGCTGCCTGGAGCAATTTATGTACATTTCGGTAGAACTTTTAAATTTTTCATATTTACTTCACGATTTTTGAGCTGCAATATATTTTTCTTAATTAAAATTTTAGCATTCAATGCTATAGTATCATTTTAAAAAATGACCTTTAAATAATTTACAATACGTGCTGTATTTCTCCTACCTAATCCAAGGAAAGCGTCTATTGAATTAACCGATGGTAAGTTTTGGGGATGGTGCTTTAAATTAATATTATATTACTGACTATTGATTTTTTCGGTAATTGATGTCGTTTTTTCTCATAGAAAACGTGAGCTGCATATTTCATGTAGTAGCGAATGGGTGGCTTATATTATTACATACTATTTTAAAGATTCGATCTTAGACTATGGTCAGTAAAAAACTGAGCATTATTAGTAAACAACAAGTTGGTTAAAGATAAACTTGAAAATGGACAATCAAAGAGAGCAGCATTGGCATATTTTATTGTTTTACTTCAGAAAGAAATTGTGAGAAGTTTGTTTTGAGATCTACCTTACTGAACGCAAGTGTAAGCGTGTTTTGCTCACTTTTGTTCTGGAATTTTAATGTGGAAGATGTATATAAAGCAAATAAAGGCATTAATGGAAACTAACCGGCGTATGACCACTCAAAATAGTAGAAAAGCTCGACGTATCGAATTCAACCGTTTACTGGCACTTACAACAGCTTTGTTAGATAAACAAACTGGATATTTGGTTTCCTAATGAACTAGAAGAGATCCACCGCACCAAACGCATTAGCATATGCGAATCTTTGGTGAATCGTAACCAAAACGACTCATTTCTAACGGGCGTTAAAAGCGATGAAAAATGGATTATTTACGATAATGTAGTCCAAGCACGATCACTTTGAGCTACTTCCAAGGAACGAACCTATTGATTCAAATGTTTTTTATCATCAACTAGCGAAATTTAACGAAGAAATCAAGAAAAAACATCCTTAACTGGCCAATCGCAAAAGCGTAATGTTCCATCATGATAACGCCAGACCCCACAACTCTTTGATAACCCGCCAAAGATTAATGGAGCTCAATTGGGAACTGATGCCACATACCCCCTATAGCTCTGACTAACCACCATCAGACAATAATTTGTTTCTCTCCTTCCGAAACAATTTGAACGGTAAACTTTCGATTCCGATCAGGCTGTTAAAAATGAGTTGGACCAGTTCTTCGATTCTAAAAACCAAGACTTCTCCGAACGTGGAATTTTTCAACTTACCAAAAGATGGCAAAAGGTCATCCAACAAAATGGTCAATATATCATTGAATAATGTTTAATGTTAGTAGACCTAAATAAATTTACTTTGAAAAACATGAAAAAAACGACATAATTATCAAACAACCCAATACTTGATAGTACATGTATTGAATCGGCCCTACGCCACTGCCGATTATTAGTCAGTCTTTATCGACGTCGATGAAATTGGAATACACCTTCTAACCTCTCGCTGTTCCTGGACCGCTTTTGGTCAGCTGAGAGGAAGTTGATCACGTGTGTGAAACTTGACGTTGGATGAGAAGCCAGATGGCAGCAGACTTCATTACCATACACATGACCATTAGTAGGCGACTAATACATATGCAATGTGCCACCGTATGACTTTCTATCCTGCTTCAGTTTTGTCTGGGAGTGTCACGTAATTCTTTTTGCGACGCAGAACAGTTCACGCACTCTCGAAATCTGCTGAAATTTCCCTATCGGAAACGCATTAAATATATTAGACGGTGTTACAGTTACACGATTTGCATTTTTATCGCTAAGCGAAGGAGTTTGCTCATGGTATTGCAATTAAGGATTAGAGAAGTTGTTTTCGAGTTTCCCATCTTAAATTTAGCTCTATTGGAGTTTTGAATGCGCCATCGCCTTCTTTCCCATGGGATGAAAGTTACTAGCTTCAGTTTCGTTTCTGGCTTTTCGATAAATTGGTTCGGTGAACCTACTGTAGGCCGGTTCCCTGTGGCCATGACTTGTGTGTGCCTCATATTTTTTACTGATTTAGCCGCGTGTACCGTGTGCAACCCTATTTGCTTATCTTTTTTAAATAACTGTATTTCTGAACAGGCGTTTGCTGGTAATTTGTAGAGGATGAAAAATGGCAAGTTCGATTCAGAGTCCTGCGACATAGTTTTGGAGCATGCCTTGTAGAGGAAGGAAACGAACCATTTTTTGCTCTAACATCAGCGTCCAAACAATTGTCGCTGCATCCGTCCAACTGCCATCCTTTGTTTGCGTTGAACTAGAAGCAGCGCCACAATGCACGCTGCTTCTAGTTCAACGCAAACAAAGGATGGCAGTCGGACGGATGCAGCGACAATTGTTTGGAGGCTGACGTTAGACTATTCGGTGCTTTTGTTAGTGCTGAGGTTACGTTTTTAGATGTGGTAATGAATTTTCATCCAAGTGAGTATTCGGCAAATCTTCGTTAGAAAACAAACTTGAATTTGAGGGTAGAAAACGGCACGTCAAATTTTCGTTAAAAGTGTATTTCATGATTAAATAGTTCTATACTTGGATCCTTTTTATGTTCGCGAGAGTAACTAACTATTAGAAACAATTAAAAAGTATAAAAACGAATGGAAGAAATTAGTGAGTCGATGCCGAAAGCCAAAGATGCCATGCTACGTGAAATCGCGTTGTAATATCCACGATAAAAGTTTTTTGATCGTACCTTACTTCGAGTAAGAGAAAACAAATAACTAAGGTTGTAATGGATAACTCTTCGTTAAGTCCTTCATTAAGTCAATACTTTGCCAACGATTCACCAAGCTTTTCCGATGAAACCACAAAACATGATTCAAACAATACTTTGACTAGCAATAATTTCAACAGAAGCTTCCAGGCTTTTGATTATTTTGAAAATCCTGAACTAGAGGAAGAAATCAAAGTGCCAGATGATGTTAGAAACTTTTGGTTACCGCCATACACTGAACCGGAGATTCCACCATTGTTAACACTGCCCGGTGTATTATCTCCAAGTGATTTGACTGATCCATAACGTGATGCGGATTTTGCTCATTTAGGTGCTGCCGAGTTAGCCCAAAGACATGTCCTGACCGTAGACGATGTAACTCAAGACGAGAGAGGTTTAAGACGACTTATTTCAGCTGGATGCTTCCGATCCACAGTCAATTTGACAGGAAGACTTTTAACAATAGATGTGGCATCTCGAGGGTTTGCCAACTACGGATTAATTTTTACACTTGTGTAACAGAAAAGTACCTAATAGTGGTATGGCTTTGCTAGTCTTTGTAATGACATAAACCACCAACAAGGGAAAAAAACTGTTTGTGGCCGTAGTATTGTATATTAACACCTGTAAGATAGAAAATCCAACCACTGTTTTTACTTTTGAACAATGAAACGGGGAGTTAATGGATTTTAACAAGAAGAAGAATTTAAGGAGCTGTACTTGGGGTTGGTTAATGTCGAAAATTAGTTTAGAAAAATTGAAATGCAGAGATTTATCTGCGCACCAAGAATGTTTTCTTTGACTCGGGAGAAAAATAAATGCCATGCGTTTTGGGAGACAAAACAAGATTTGCAATAATTTGTTTTATGTCACCAAACAACCAGAGTAAATATCGTTCGGGGAATAACTGGCTAAATACGATGCCATATGTGGAACCCGACTGATACGACTTCTAAGAAAAAGTGATGGTACAGAAGTAGCTTGAGATAAGTTAGTAGATGTAACTTAATTTTGCCTTCTACGTAATGGAGGTGATAAAACTTAACAAAATTGACTTCAAATCAATTATCAATACGTTCTGAACTTTTATATACACTGGCATCAGGCACATGCGATATATGGATTTAAGCATTTTTGATTAGGATCAATGTAAACTTTTCCCATTTTTAAATGAGTATCGATTTATTTTGTAATAAACTAACCACATCACCGATTTTTGTGGAAAATTAAAAAAGATAATAATTCGGAGATTCACACTTATATTATGCAATCGCACGATTTCATATTTCAAACATTTTTTCTCTATTTTGCATAGCAACAAAATTATTTTTAAGATAGAAATGCTTTGTGAAAGATGAATTATAATTTCGACGATTATATTTTTTATACAAAAAAATGTAGGGTAACGAATTTGAAAAAAGAGCCTGAGTATCGATTTTACTTTCTAAATATTAGTGTAATAATCATTTGGATAATACTATGATTAGTATATTTGAATGGTTGATGTAAGATATTACTTCTTTGCTTGTCGCTTGCAGTCAGTTACATAATTACACTGCGGATTTACGATATATTTAAAAGACAGGTGGGTTCAAATACGAAAATCACTAGAAGTTTATGCATATGACATATAGTATATTTATAGTGTCAAGGAATACGTCGAAGAAATAAGCAAAGCAACTTCTTTTAGAACTAGTGAAATCGATTTTATATTTGAAATTTTAATGAAACATATGTACAGGTATCATACTCAAAGGAGCAACATGTTGTTTGACACAAATTCAAATGTAAGGTCATTGTAGTGAATAGTTGTAAACGATTCTAAAATGAGCATAAAGGCTAGCAAATTTAAAACCGAACGTAATAGAACTTGAATAAGTTAAGAATGATTTTTGATTAAGTTACAAACGTACTCGTACATTCAATTTTAATCGTATTTATTTCAATTTCGAATTCGTTAATATCTTATAGGGCACTATTCATATTACGATATAATAAAATGAATTGTTAGACTAACGCAGTCTTTCCTTTCCAGCGAGCCTTCTTTTTTTCCCAGCAGGACTGAGAGCGAACGGTAAGTATGCCGTTTATGGCTGGTTTCGCGTGGCACTCGGTACGGAGTACCATAATTTGATTTGCGTATTTTTATTAAAGTAGGTTGTTTCGAAGTTTGCGTTAGAGTAGGATGTTTTTCGGTGCCACGTCGGTGATATTCGGGAACACGTCCCAAGACTTTACGTCTAGAGCCGATGAGAGGTCGGTTAAGATTTCCTTCGGGAAATCTCTTCGATCAATCGACTTGAAACGAAAATCGTTACATACATTCATGTTAAATCTTCAATAACTACTAAGGTTTAAAGTACTCGTATATGAACTTCGCATTAAATCATGAAATACAATGAAATGAAATTGGCAAACATTCATAGAAGCTGACTGATAAAAACCCGAAGTTTCGTTACTGATATCTTTAAAACGATCACACTATACGCAATCTGTAACAATGGGCCGATAGAATTCTAGCTGTAGTCCAAGCAAAATAATGTAAAAGCTGTAAGCTAGAATTAGTTTAACATAATATTGGTTCAGAGCTAGAACAGCATTCCCTTTCAATCGATCAAAAATTGAAAATTTTAATAACCTATAATTACAGATTTTTATGTGGGAATTTTCATTCAAATGGAGTTTTTGTTGTTAATAGACTGGCTAGTCAATAACATTATACTAAAAAGGAACGCAATCGGATATCTCTCTAATACTCTTCAACTTAGAGACATCTTCTGATTTTCAATTGATTCCCTTCTATAAAGTGAAACTTCCTTGGAAATTAAAAGTTTTCATATTAAAGTAATCATGAGCTATATGATATTTTGAAAAGGCAGAGGTCTGAATGATTGTAAGACTAGGAAACTGCAATGAGCTGGCCACGTGATGGACCGATACAGTTGGAAGCACTTTTTGCAGGAAGCGAAGGCCCAACCAGGCATAAGGTACTACGAAGAAGAAGAAATATTGTCTACTTGCATTTTTTTGGGGCATTAAGGCCCATAATATGGCCCAAAAGCTTGGTTGAAAATATGATTGATATCAACAGGTGAACTAGACTTTGAAAGAAAAAATGGACTAAATTCGGCCTTAAACTTGAAAGAACTGAACAGATGGTCCGGAAGCAAAGAATTAGCTTTGCAAAAGGAAAGTTACCCTTGCATGTTTTAAATCTGGAAATCACAGTGCAAGCAGCAATCACTATACCCACTACCCGACGCGGACTACACTTTTGATTGATAAATTTACTTTAATTACTTATCAGAATAGAAAAGCACATAAAAGAAAAAAAATATATGGCAGTGACGATCTTTGGAGGACATCTTTCATTACAGGAGTTGTTAATGGCAGATTATTTTAATTCAATATAAGTTTTATTGGCATTATTAATCAAAAATAACGTAACACATCATGTCCCTTTGAAAGTTTTTCCAAGCAATTCTTAGCACTTTAAATTAAACAATCACCATGCAAAATTTCAAATGTGACTTCGATAATGTTTTTTAGTGAGTGTATGCAACTAGCTAACTTGCAGTGTTCGATCTGATCTTATAAGAATCTGCTCAACATAATCTCAAGCCTGTTTTCTAACAAGAATGTTTCTCCTTTCACTCCTTTCTCTGGTCAGCGATAGAAAAGGAAGTTCACATGTAAGTAGACTGCCATCTTTGTCTAACTATTCCCCATCACCGCCTTCAATCGGTTCAAAATCGAAAACTTGTACCGCTTCAAATGAGATAGCAACTCTAACCTCAAGCTACGCCCATTTGTACGGAAACTTTAAAGGTCGGCCATCATTAAATGCTTCATCTCTGTTCCGCTCGTTCATATAAACGCCGGTGTCATTGCTTGTTTCTTCTCATGGTTACAACTGCTTTGTCAGGAAACAAAATGCATTCCGTCGTTGCCAGAAGAATGGGTTTGATGGCCTCTGGAATTGCATTCAAACTCTTTCTCTTCCCATTGCACCGATGATTTTTGCATGGTGGAATTTCAGTTTGATGGTGCAGGCGCATTTGCTTTTGTGTGTGGCACTTGCATATACTGGGCCATTGATGGTGATTTTTGCAAATTCACTGGAAAAATCAATACAAAGTTGCCCAACTTGATTTTTGTCTTTTTTTTCCTTTTGCTGGTCGTTGCTGAAATAGCTCAGGCATTTGGGGAGTTACTACAGTAGTGGAACTAATATGTATTCAAATATGAGATTTTCGTTGATTTCCGTTTTTGGTCAAATTTTCACATGATTATGAAACTGATAACGATTTACAATTTCTTCTGCAGGAAAAAGCTGAATGACTCACCCGTCGGCAAAAATGTGTGGGCGCTGAAGAAACGTTGAGTGGGTTTGAGAGATATGACAATGGCCCTGGCCGCACTCTGATTTCTTTGAGAATTGCTAAGCAACTTGGGTTTACAGTTGGAGGAACCGATTATAATTGAAAATACAAATAATAGATGTTTGCGAAATATTTTGAATGATATGAGTAAGTGACTGGTTATTATTCAAAAAAAAAAAAATAGTTTGGCTTTGATAATTTATGAGTCTAAGTTAAATATTTTAAAAAGCAAAATGAAATGTGTTCAACAGTTTACCACAATTTAAATCATCTCTGGACATTAAACATTATATGTGTGCAGTAACATTAAATGTGTGGTGTATAGTAAATTTCATGAAGTTTTGAATGATAAAGTTCTTAGGCCGTCAGCAAATGCTATAAATGCCAGAAACATGCTTATTTCGTATTTAAAATCTTGAAATTATACAATCAATGAATACCAGCACGTATGTGATCCACAATCATTAATGACTTTATTTCCATATTTAGCGTTTCAAATACATATTCATTAACACAGCAGGAGCATAAAGAAGTTGCTTCATTGTCGACTCAGAATTATTGAATTTAAATGTTTAAGCTTTTGTTCAAGTTGAACATGATGTCGGATGTGATGTAAAATATGAATGATATGGGTAAATTCATTAGAAATATGATATATATGTTCATTTATATATTATTGGTATATTTTGTGTTTAGATATTCAGACATTTTAGAATACAACATCCAAAGGGGATATGTGTTTTTAAATCGATCCAAAAAGCTAATTTTACTGACATCTAGAGTTACGTGGGCTTTGTCGGGTGGAACAGATTTACGCCTTCATCAAAATGATGTTCAGTTTTTTGTTAGATATGTATTCGGTGTATAACCTGATTAAGATTAATTCTTTCGTTCTTATAATGCCTCAAACATCAATATTCGCAAAATGAATTCTTGTTAGAAAAAATATTACAAGAAGAAAAAGAAATTCGAATCTATAATAACATGAAAATAAAGTTTAATAAACTTCATCAGGTTAATGCCAAATTGATTTTGCCCATTTCTTCCATAGCGGTGCACGTTTTACTGGATTATATTTGAAAATGGAGAAATTAATTTGATACTGAGCCCATGAAATTTATTTTACCCGTTTGAAAGTTTTTTGAAGTCAGTTTTATTCTTTTTTTCATTTAATACTGTTCAGATGCTAATTTTATATCAAGATGGATAAGTAATGAATCCGTTTCATATGAGAGGCTTGAAAGTCATATAAAAACGTTGAATTTTTTCTTAAAAATTTGTAAAAACTATGCTGTATGACTTAACCTTAATCATTCTCTAATTTCAACCGAAAGGCTTTCCTAAAACCCAGTTTATCTATAAAATATCTTTATTGGCCCAAGAAAGATGAGGATAGGAAAAAACTCAAGGTATTCTGGTAAAGATTTTTTCAGGTATATTTAAAATCAACCGATTTAAATTAGCCTTCGCTTCCTGCAAACAACAAACAGTAATATATCGAATTACTTTGACTTAAATTTAGTCAACCGTCTTACCCGAGGTGCATTACTATACAAGTCATGCCAAGTAGTAGTAGTAGTATTTTGTCACGGTCATTAACAACTGCCAAAGAACCCGAGGAAAAATACCTCAAGCTAACAAAATATCACACTTAGCGAATACAGTATCGACAATGTGATCGAATTTGTATATTTAGGCGGCAAAATAACGAGAACTAGTAATGAAAGAGACGAAATAGACCGAAGAATACAGCTGGCAAATATAATATACACAGGAAAACAAAGCTCCAAGTATACGAATCGGTGATAAGACCTGTGCGGTGCTATGGATGTGAAATATGGACCCTAACCCAAGCATCCACAAACATATTGAACGCCTTTGAGCAATGGGTCCTGAGGCGAATAATCGAGCGAAGTTAGACGGGTACCAATGGTGAATTCGATACAACCATGAGCTGTATGAAATTTTTGACGAACCGAAGGTCTCAACAATTGTAAGATTGTGGAAGCTGCAATGGGTTGGCCATACGAATCGTACGGGCGAACAATGGATACCCAAAAAGGTGTTCGTTGGGAGAACTGAAGGGCGGAGACTAGTGGGGAAACTGAGGAAACGCGGGTCTGACTCGGTTGACGAAGACAGTTCATTGCTGCTCGGATTTCAAAATTGGGACACATGGTTAAGGGACCGAGACAGTTGGAGGCACTTTTTGCAGGACATGAAGGCCCAAGAGAAGCTGTAGTGCTACAAAGAAGAAGAAGTCTGCGATCTTAAAAAAAGAGATCTGCTAAAATTACAAACTGTTATGCAAAATTTCGCACATTACAGGGATTCACAGGAATTTTCATCTGAATATAATTCATAGTTGCAAAAATCAATTGGCTTTGCACAAAACACTTAGCTCAATATCATTCTACCATTTCTTCAGTAATCGGTATCGTCCATACATTTATAGTATTGTCGATTCCTGCTTAATACAATAGTGAAAACAGTGGAAACTCGAGTTAAACACTATTTATTTCTAGTGGACAGTTGACACACACAATTGATTGTACATATGGCAGTGTATATCTATCAGCGGTAAAGTGGCACTTTGGCAGATCTAGCCCGTCATGTTCTGCGAGCAGTACTGCCAATGTCGTTGTTCCTACAAACCCCTTCTCGGAAGGATCCTCCTTTACGGTGGCCTAATCCGCGTCTGCAAGCACAACCAATGGAAATTGTGCTAAAAATTAAAAACCGGTGTAATTTCTGCACACATGGGTGTGTAATTTTCCCCAAGTATTTGATATTCTAAAAAGTATTGAGCCTTTTTTGTCTCTAGATAGTGCTCTTTGTCATATATCGGGCAATACTAATTAGATTGAGTCAAACTGACATGCGTTTGAAATGTGACATTGCAATCTACAATTTTCATTCGAACAGTTTTGCATTTCGTCATTCGCGTCAAAAGTTGTATTTATTTAAAAATGAGTGAAATTTCTCAAAAAATTAGTTATATGTTGCAATATTACTACGATCAAGGTGAGAATGAATTGCAGGCTTGTAAAAAAATGTCTAAATGTCTACGGTCAAGTTACTTTACCAAAAACCACAGCCACAGGTGGTTCGCTCGCTTTCGTTCTGGAAATTTTGATATCAAAGATGCACCTCGCTCAGGTCGACCAATTACTGAAAAAGTCGATGAAATCTTACATAAAATTGAAGAAGACCGACACATAAGTAGCCAAAAAACTGCTTAGGAACTAAATATTCATCAGCAAACAGTTTTGAACCATTTGCGTAAGGCTGGATACACAAAGAAGCTCGACGCTTGGGTGCCGTATGAATTAACACAAAAAATTTGATCGACCGAATGCTAATAAAACGCAACGAGATCGAGCCATTTTTGAAGCAAATCATCACGGATGATGAAAAATGGCTAAGATACAAGAATGTCGTTCGAAAAAGATCATGGATGATGAAAAATGGCTAAGATACAAGAATGTCGTTCGAAAAAGATCATGGTCAAAAAACGGTGAATCATCACAAACGACTTCAAAGCCAGGATTGACATCAAATAAGGTTATGCTGTGTGTATGGTGGGGTTGGAAGGAAATTGTTTATCAGGAAGTGCTAGAACCTAGCCAAACACTTAATTTGGCTCTGTACTGTGAGCAATTAACCAGATTCCAACAAGCAATTCAAAAAACCCGCCAGAATTGATCAATAGAAAGGGTGTTGTCTTCCATCATGACAATGCCAGACCACACACATCTTTGATGACCCGGCAAAAATTGACAGAGCTTGACTGGGAAGTTTTGATTTATCCACCGTATAGTCCAGACCTTGCACCATCAGACTACCATTTGTTTCGGTCTCTGCAAAACTTCCTTAATGAAAATAAATTCACTTCAAAAAAGGACTGTGAAAATTACTTAGCCAAGTTTTTCCCCGATAAACCAAGAATTTTTACACAGATGGAAGAATAGCTCTACCCAAAAATGGCAAAAGGTCATAGATAATAATGGACAATATGTACTTAAATAAAATCCATTTTAAATAAAAGAAATATTCAATCGACAAAAATAGGTTCAATACTTTTCAGACTTACCAATATATTGAATTATCAATAGCAAGCGTGTTTGGTGAGTCATTATTATATATACTATATTTTGAAAACAAAACACACTTTTCAAACTCTGGTAAAATAGCACATAAAGAATTTAATTTTCAGGAAAACGTGCCAAAGTTATACACGTAACACCATTTTTCACTCTTAAGAGTATAAAATGCATCCGGTATAGTCATCTTAAACTTGTTCTACCGTAAACTGAGTTAAGTTTCATTGAAGTAGTTACTGCAATAACACGTTAGATATAAAGTCGGCTAAAAATAGAGAACAAAATATACCTATAAAGTAATTTTATGAGTACAACTAACCTAATTTTAAATTGAATTTTTCATCTGTGTAATCAGTTATTGATTGAATAATCAGTCGTATACAAGGTGTATTCAAAAAGTAAAGTGATTTTGTATTTTTAGGAAAAAATATTTATTTATTCGTCAATATTCATGTTGCTTCGTTTAAAGTAATCAATACACTTGTGCCAACAATTTTTCCAATCCTCGAAGTACTTCTCATAAGCACTTTTCAGTATAGCCTTGAGTTTTTCCAGCGATGCAGTCTTTATCTCCTCAATCACTGTAAATCTCCGTCCTTTCATAGGTCTCTTCAGTTTTGGGAACAAAAAAAGTCAGTGATTGTGGTGTTGTTTCTGGCCAAAAAATTTTTGATCATCGATCTCGTTTTTTCAATATTGTGGTAAATTTCGTCTCAAAGTATTGATTGACACACTCGCAAGATTTAACTAACTGAAAAATGAAAATTTTGTATAAATTTAAGTCCAAAACTTCTCCAAGTAGGCTCTGCAAAAATTAAAATAAAATATTGAATTCTATCAAAAATTTATCTTGAGCCATGAAGCTCAGTTGTGGAATATTGGCTACGTTGATGAGCAAAATGCGCATCGTTTAGTAAAACAAATAAGATAAACAGACCTACGCTCATGTCTGAGTTTGCGTCGAGTGGTCGTCGAGGCAGCGCGGATCAAGCAGCAAGGGCAGGAGTTTTTCAGCAAGAGTTTTTCGGAGGTTGTTCTTCGGAGGTTGTCGGAGGGAAAAACAAATGATAAAGTTTGAGTCGAGCAGTCCTCAAGGCAGCACGGATCGAGCAGCAAGAGCTTTTCGGTCGAGCAGTAAGAGTTTTTGGAGGTTTCCGGATGTTTTTGGAGGATTTACGGGGGATTTATATCACTACTGAATTTTGAGGGAAGGTGGAAATTTCAGGAGCTGCGGATTTTTGGAGGAATTTCGGAGGAAAAAGTTGTTTGGAGTTTGTGGAAAGAAGTTAAAGCGCCTGGGCAAGGCGCGTAGTGCGAGTACAAGTGGAGTGGAGGAAGGGAAAAGGAGTTGAATTTGGAGTTGAAAACAAAGAAAACATTATTATTAAGGCTTTTTTGTTTTAAGTGTTATTGTTTTCTTTATAATATAATTATTTTGCTTATAAATCTTTCATTTACTAGATAATAAGGGTCTTATTTTCTACTTTCTTCTTCCCGCGTTAGTATTCCAAGTTCTGTCTTGTAATCTGTGCGTAAGGGGGAAAGTAATCAATATGGGGAGCTCTCCGCTGCTAAATCTAGCTTCACGCGGAAGACGAGAAAAAACTTGCAGCGTTTCTGCGAGAAATTCAGGGCGATATAAAGGAGACGTTCATCCTCAACTTGCTTGCCAGTTGCAAAATGCAACTGCAAGTGCTAGAGGTCTCCAGTGACATGGAGATGGATGAGTGTGAAAGGTCCACGGACAGTGGTGACGAGTAAAGCCAGAAGCTCGTAAAGCCAGAGGCCAGAAAGAGGCCGATGGGGTCTTAAACGCAGGGGCCCACTTCAAAGCTATCAAAGACCCTTGAAGTGGCCGTGCGAGATTTTTCCCTGCTCAAAAAGGTGACGAAAATAGCTTCCGCTTGTTTGCCGGGGACCATACCCAAGCTGGGTGGAAGGCCCGTCCTTGAGGGAAATGACGGGAAATCGAAACCCTAGCAGCGAAGCGTGGCTACTACCAAAAAGGAGAGGGTGCCCCCGATACTGTGGGTTGACCTGAAGACTTTCAGGGATAGCATCAAAAGGGCTTGCGCACGAAACTCTGAAAAGGAACCAGAGTTCAACGTGATGGTGAACAGCTCCTCACGAACTTCGCTCCATCCCCAAAACGGCTGAGGATCACAGCAGCCTTTTTAACTTTCTGAAGTGTGCGAAGGTAGTGCTACACCTAAACCCTTCCAGAAGAGAGAAAATTGACTCTCCTTCTTAAAAGCGTGCACAGCTCATACGACGAGAATGATATCGTGACTGAGCTGAAGGAACATCTCGTAGAAGATATCCTTTCAGCAAAAATATTCTCTACTATAACTTCTAGGAGGAAAAAAAGTATGCTTTCATCCTTCTTAGCCCAGTTCAAACCGGACTTTGAAGTGAAGAAAGCAATAGACATCAAGTTCCTATTATACCAGAAGATACAATTGCACTTCCCAGTGCTTCAACTGCCAAAGATTTGACCACGTCGCTTCTAACTGCTGACACGAAGTTAGATGTGTAAAATGCGACAAGCAGCATAAGTCTATGAAATGTTCAAAAGACGAGATCTTCTGCGTCAATTGCAATGCTAAGGGGCATCCTGCGAGTTTCAGAGGTTGTCCTAAGGCAAAAGAAGTTGAAGAGAGGAGGAAGAACCTCCAAAAGAAAAAAGAGGAAAGGAGGGATTTCATCACCTCCTCTATAGAAAATACTGTACGTGAAGGGGTCTTGTACTCTAGCCTTTTGCAAGGTGCAAAGAAACAGCCTGTACCGCAGCCTATACGGCAACAAAAACAGCAACCAATGCAAGCCCATCAGTAGCAAAATGACCGAAATATGGTTTTGAGCACTGACTGCTAACAATTTTTCGGGTGTGACTTGTTCACACTCATTCAAAAAGTGGACTCTTTTGTCCCCCACTATAAAAAAAACTCACTACCTCTACTGAGAAAAAACCTGCGTATTTAGAATTCGCCTTCAAACTATGTGATGAGTTTCATTAAACTCTCCATCCTCAACATATGTTCACTAGCTCCACGCTATAAAAGGAAAAGGACCAGACTTCTTGTTTATATCAGAAACAAGGCTCAAAGAAAGACACACAGTGCATCTGAGGAAATACAAGATCATCAGGCGTGATGATCCAGACGGAAGTCTTGGAGTTGCTATGGCTCACAATGATAACCTGAAAGTCCAAAGGCACTGCCTTCCAAGTCAAATGAATTGAAGCAGAAATAATATGCTCCATGCTGGGGGGGGGGGGGGGGGGTGCACCTTTGCATTTGTGGGGATCTATGTTCGACATGGATATTTGGTGAGGGAACTCATTGACGACTTGGAAACAGTGCTTAATCTGTGCAAAAAATTCGATTTCTATGCCATGGGAGGTGATTTTAACGCGAAATATCCCTTGTGGGGAAATATCGCATTCAATGGCTATGGAACAGCTATCTCTGACTGGGTTCAATCAAATATGAATCTCATATTGATTGCCCCAAAAAAGCCTACCTTCCGCCGAAGCTCGTCTATTACTGACTTCTTCATTGTGTATGCCAATCTGCCAATGTGCCACAGTTGGAGGAATTTCGAGTGTAGAGTTCTTGACGTCGAGTCTGACCATCTTTTGGTTGAGCTGACCTTAAGAGTGAAAGAGGGTGTGCAACTTGAGTTTGCAGATCCTCAACTTTTCATTCCATACAAGCGAATCGATTGGGCAGCAGTAAGCGCTGACGTTGATGGAAAATTAAAGGAAATTTCGATCAACAGATTGAAATCGATGAGAGAGTTGCTTGTATAAATTCAACGCTGGATACGGCCATCTCAAAGATCTCCATTAAGAAATCCTCGACAAATTACTTTTATGGAGATTTACCGGAAAACATCTTGGAGCTTCACCGTAGACGCAGTTGGCTTAGAAAGCTACTCGCAAGAATCTACGACCGCAATTTAAACACGGTCAGCTGGGAGTATGAACGTATTCACGTAGTGATTACGTCCCTAAGCCGTGTGATCTCGAGGAGAACTTTTGCTAACGAGCGATTTGAGCAGGCCCTGGAAAGTATCAAATAAGGTCCCTGTATGTTTCCTCACATCAATAGGATAACGGGCAGAAAAAGACTGCCCGGGATCCTCACTTATGATGGATACATGCTCATGGATGACAAAGCCATCGTTGACTCTATCGCAAAACATTTTGCGAAAGTTCTTCAAGGAGAGAAAGCAAGTGAGGAACCTTCCATTACTTCGTTAGTGAGCAGCACCACAACGAATTTCGACAGGGACAATGATCAATTGTGCTTGACTCGATTCTCTGATTCAAATCCCTCTGACGCACCTACTGACCATGGTCTGTTTGTCAGCCCTAAGAGGCTCACTTTGTTGGCACAGGAGCAAAACTCCATGAAAAGCAGCAGGGGCTAATGAAATCCTTAATTATATGCTTAAAAGGCTTCCCCATGTTTTCTTTGTTATCCTCGCGATCATTCTAAATAACTGCATTAACATTTGCTACTTCCCTCAGGAGTGGAAATGTGCAAAAATATTCGCAATACCCAAGAAGTCGTGCAGTACTGACGTAGTCGATACTCATCCGATTTCATTTGTTTTAAACATTGGTAAGCTTTTTGAAAGGGTAATACTTTAAGGCATCCTACAATTCTCTGCCGGGATAAGAATTGTGCCGGAAAGACAATTTGGCTCGAAAAAAGTTCATTCCAGGGTGGATGCTATGACCGTTTTCCAAGCCGATATAACGAGAAGCAGGTGCAACAATAAGCTTGTTGTAGCTTGTCTGATCAATGTGGAGAAAGCTTTTGATTTTGGATCAATGGGCTTCTCTACAAAATGATAAATCTTGGCTTTCGGATCCATTTGGAGAAAATTATAGGCAGCTTCATGAGTGGACGAACTGCCTTTGCGGTGGCTGGTGGAGCTTGTTCAGACCCATTTAGTATTGACTCGGGGGTCCCACAAGGGTCTAAATTAGGTCCATTTCTCTTCGACATATTCACCTCTGACGTATAAGGCCGGAATCCAGGTGAACCTTCTCGCTGACGACTTGTATCTGAGCAGAATTTGCGCTTTGGTTGGATGCGCCTCCAAGATATTTGGATTCTCTTACTGCATTTTACCGGAAATGAGGAATCAAGGTAAATGCAAAGAAAAGTGAATTAATTGTGTTAAAGGACCCCCACCAAAAATTTGGGTCATCGTGCAAGAGGCATCTGGGACTCCAGGGTTAAGATAAATGGGCAGATGGTACACTGCTCTAGGCAAACAAAGTACTTGGGGGTAGGTTTCGACAGGAAAGCTCCCTTTAGTGCTCACGTTGATAATATTTTGAAAAAAAGTGACTTATGCGTACCATCTTCTTTTACCTCTTTTCAGGAAACATTCGACAGCGAGCCGATCATCGCCGTTTTCAATCGAATCTACTTGGGCATTTTACTAGCGTAGAATGAAACTTTTGACCAGCGGTTATAAAGTGTTCTTAAATTTATGAGTGTTGCTATTTTGTGCATTGCCAACAGTATCCTAATACTTGATTAATGAAGACTTAGCACCTTTTGCCATGCCATCGCGATGTTCTTTGGTGATTCTTGGTCTCGGAATATAAGCGGTAGTAATGTCTTGTTGAGAATTCAAGTTAATATCGCTCTTCGGTGTGATCTTTTGTACATCAGCAATTGTATGCGGGAATGATATCATATTAGTCTTGGGATTTTTCCGAGTTATTAGTCCCAACTCTTGTGTCTTCAACACCGTCTACTTTAACTTTGAGAGTTTTGAAGGCACTAGTGGTTGATAGTGGCGATGAATTTTTTATGAATTCTTCTCGCAGTGTATCTAAAGTACGTTGCATTTGACAATTAAAACCATCAATATTGACAACTTGACGCAATTGTGATTCATTTATTTAAACATTGGCGACTTTTTTGCCTTTGTCTTTCCCCTTGTCTTGCCTTTTCGCATAAGGTCGCACGAAAATGAACTTTGTTTCTAGTGCTTGAAAAGGAGTAACTGTTGAATTGGCAGAATGTAGCGACATGATTAATATTGGTTTGAGCTTACAAGGCCTGCAACAGAATTTTAACTGGCACGACTTCCGATATAATATACATTCTTCTTAAAATTTCCTCGAGTAGTTTGCATGTGTACATTGGTTTGAGGGCATTGAAGTTCTCTCTCACACTTCCAGCGAGTTGAATGTAATATGAGCGTTAAAATATACTTCCTACACAGTCATTTAGATCGATTTTCAGTACATTCAGAGACTTGTTTGAACAACAAAGCAAACGATTCCGCCCAAGATATATTATTATGGTAGATTTTCTCTGGAGTATTCAAAGTAGCACTTCATCATTTGGCAACAGTAGAGTTTTTTGGTTTTTTCTTTAAATGATTTTGTACGATGAGCGCATCTTTTACAGAATAAAAACATCTCCATTATTATTCGAAAACTAGAGCTGATTCAGAAAACCTGATGACATATTTGAAATCAGTATCAACAATTAACTCAAAATCATGTAAAATATTCCATGCACCAAACTATCTAATGGGTGGCGTTATACGTAAAGCTATTTGAAAACATATTCACAATGCATGAAATATAAATTCTAATTTATTTTAGTATTATAAGTTGTTCAGCGAGTGTTCCTCGAGCTCCTGACATATAAAATACGTTTGGTAATGACTATTCGTTTTGCAACTGCTTTTATTTTCTAATTTGCTTGCTTTGTTGCTCAAACTATTTTCTACCAATCATTTTGAAAATTGATTACTGGATTCTTAATATAAATGCGCTCTACGGAAACCTAGTAGTATCATTGTTTAAAGCATTTTTTTATTGTGTAAAATGTTTTGAAAATTTTGCACAATTGCGCTTTTTAATTCAACACTTTTATAAGTGCAAAAGTAACTCCTACAGGTACAGGTAGAAAATGTGTATGCTATTAAATTAAATTCAAGCCATGAAGGTTTATGATGAGAACGTTGATATTCGGAGCGTTAAAAGGAACTGAGTTTAAACAAAATTTACTTAAATATATACATAAAACGTAATGCAGTTTTCTATGCATAGTATGAATGTCTACATTGCTAAATAAAATTATATAAATTATCAAAAAAAAAAGGAAATCCTCAACCTATTTTCCCCTTGAATATAATATTAGTTAAGAATGCGTATTTTTCGACCCTATATACTAAGTGATGTTATCAGAAATTAAGTTTATTCTCTTTTTGAAAACAGCATATTTCACTTTTAAGATAGAATTCGCGAAAGATTTGAACAATCAAGTATCTTAATGATATGTATGCTCGAAATAAATGTAACTTTTTTATATTTTAAGGCAACAAAATAAATTAAATCAATATTGCGGACTTTATCTACTTCAAAATCCTTCTTATTGTGATGTGCCTATGAAGAGAAAATAAATTTACTTCGAATATTCATTTTCATGTACTTTAAAATAACGACAGTTATCAGTGTAGTTTTGTTCTAAAGCTAGGTATGAATTTATAGTCTCTCTAGGATAATGTTTGTACAATGTTAAAGTTGGATTAATTTAAGCCAACTTTATTCATTGATTTACATAAATAAATTTAGAACTGTCAGTTTAAATGAAATTTATGGTGTTTTTGATGGTTTTGGCACCAAGTTGGAAAACTTTTGAAACTATAGAGTCAAGTAATACGTACTATAATTGCAGTTATTATATTGTGAATCACATTATATATCTACTATCAATATGATTATAATTATGTTTCACTTGATTTTCAGTTAGACTATCTTCTGTTCTGACATGATGTTATAAACTTCTACAGTCTCAGTAAGAAGTATCTTAAATTCGTGAATGGACAAACAGGTACTGATTTTAAAAGCATCTGTGAAACCGCATACCAGCTTCTGTAAAAATCCTAATAAGTGCATCATTTCAAATTTGTATTTTGCTCAATATGGTGCTTCAGACAACTTTTCCAATTGTCCACAAATAACACCATGTCGTCATCGAAGTAATCCATGCTTGCCTTTTCATCTACCAACGCTCCCGTTAATCGGTTAACATATTTCATTTCCTAACATTCACGTATTACAGTGGCACATGTCTGAAATTGTTTTCATTGAGGCTGAAATTGCTTCCTAAACCTGATAATTGGCTTTTCACGTCTCCATTCTTGTCGCAAATGTCTTACTTCAAAGCAAACCCACATCATTTTGCTTCGGTAAATACCCGAGCAAGTAAATTCAAGTCATAAACATATGAATATTGATATGCAACAATATAGAAAAACAAAAATTACTCAAAGATTGCAGAATATGTATTTTCAATAAATATTACCTTACTGAATTCCATCCGAAGTATAATTAAAATTTATTAAAATTCAAGTGAAATAAAAAATTGTGCGATCCTAATTTGCGTCTCTCATTCTTGTTGACCACCTTGGCGCTTTCAACATAAATAAATAACTTTTTAGTTTGCGCGTAGTATGAGTGAAATGAAAATGAGAATCGATTAAAGAAATTGAATACTGGATAGTGATGCAAGTTACCTTAACGGTAGGGAAGTGAGATCGACTCCTTGGCCGTGTCGAGGAGGAGGAAAAGGAGATAAGATGTAAATTAAATTGTTGCAAAGCCATGCAAATTTTGCCCTCATTTGAATTAATCAAACTAATAGCGGTTAAAGTACAGGAATATTTCTTTTAACTTACAAAGTAAGAGCAAGTTACAGATAAATTAACTGGAGAACATGAGATATGCTTACGAAAACTGGCTAAGCCATGGTCGTACCTGTTCCGCTTTGGAAATTTCATCCTTGGTATTTTCCATTTTTTTATTAATGGATGATGGTAATAAGTAGGGAATACTGAGAAGAGTTTCAAAATGCCCGAAAAATCTAATTCCTTGGTGGAAACGCGTATTAAAGTAAGGATGATTTCATTTTTTACTTTTGTAGGTATGTTACCTGTCACGCAAATCTAGTTCGCTTCGCATAATCACAATTTTATGATCATTCATTTGCTAAGTAGACACATGACTTATATATTGCGCATAAAATTTCAATATACTGACATTGATATACGAGTATCTTTCAGCGACACTTTATGGGCCATCGCAAAGCGTCCAAAATACGATAAATCTAAATTGACACGGGACTTAATTTAGCTGACGCATAAAAAATGCATAAATCTCGCCATTTAATTAGAACCATTATCCCCGACCCCAACACACATTCTAGTCAATTATGTAAAACCTCGTTTAATTAAATTGCTTTTATTTCCATTACATGAAACCGTAACACACGATTAGCATAGAATTATGTAAAAATTAATTTTAGACATGCAATTTTTGGAGCGGCCTCAACATGGCCACGTCTATGTGAAGACATGGTCAGTTGACTCGGAAGGTGAGTCCCAGCGGAATAACCCAGATGGTCCCTAGGTTGAATTTGTCGTTCAAACAATTGGAGTTGCTTCTAATGGAACATCGTCTAGGTTTGGAATATTCAAAAGAATTTTTCTCTTTTCATGCTTATTAAGTTTTCTTTTGTAGTTTGTAGACTTAAGTTTCATATTTTGTCATCACGGTAAAGTTGAGACTACCGTTGATTGAGGAAAGACTGTGATTTTCTCCAGAAAATGCTTATAGCCTTTTTGTTCATACGCTAAATGTAATATTATAAGAGAAGCAATAAATTCAGTTTACTTGCTATCCAATACGAGTATATCGAGCTACTGTAATTTCATGTCTACAATATGTAGTCTCTGGGGTTCGCATAACTCCTATCTTTAAATTATCGTAACTGGACAAAAATATTTTTTTTCCCTTTGAATGTTATTTGTCTACTGATATGTAATCAGATTGCATATTTCAATATCTCTGTATCTTTCTAAGTTTCAAACTTTCCATAAATAGCAGACTGCTATTAACATGTTTGTATTCTTTATTGCAGCTTGGATACTTAATGGTATTATTTAAATTGCTAATGAGATGATAACTTTTGCTAACTTCTTTCCTTGTCATCACAGCTGACCATATCATACATTAGTTGCTCGCGAAGAGCTCAGATTGTGATTTTTATAAAAGGAACAGTAGCGATTATTGAATGTGCTGTATTGTAAGTATAGAATGTCTTTTGATATAATTAAAGTTGCATAGTATGATAATAAAGCAGCAGTTCTGAATGGGCATATACTAAGAAAAAATTTATTAATCGCGCAACTTGATAATAATATTGTACATGATATTAATTATCTCCGAACAGACGAAGGGGGCCACTTATTTACGTGAATTTGGTGAGATAAGCGCTCCATGTATTCCAAGTTTACTCTGTGAAACCTTAAGGTTCTTCTCAATATTTTTCGTGGAATCAGACCTCAAATGCAATGAAATCAAATGGTGAGGTTGATAGGGATATATTATTGTATTTCACCATTGGATGTACGGTTCGTTGCCTGGTTTATGTTGATATTTCTTTCATCAATGCCGAAAATGGTTTTTTTATTTTTTGACTAGAACTTTTCATAACCTTCCTTCCAAATAAATAATTTCAAGGTAATATTTTCAAAAGTTCCAAATCATTAGGCATTTCTTAGGAAGAAAACAATGAAAGCTTCAATTGATTTCCACTTATATTTATGCTGGGTTGGAAAATCCTAAAACAATTAAACATAATGTCTTTGTGGTAAGGGAGCACCGAACGTTTTTTTAATCGTATAGAAAAACTGTAATAAAACCATCTAAATACAATAGAGTATAATACACACTAAGATGATACCATATTTGGCCAAAATTCAAGAACATTTTTGGAATTTATATTTAACTAGTAAAACAGCCAGCATTACCAATAATAAACACCATGATAATCGTCTCGTGGCTCAATAATAGTGCTTCTACTTCGTCGCCTCTGATATGAGGGTTCGATTACAGAACGCGTTTTAGATTAGGTATGAATTTGAATGAACGAATATTTCATTGAATGCAACATTGAATGGAATGTAAAATTTCTAATTTGCACTAAGTGAGTGGTTCGAAGATGAGTTCCGGAATGCCTTAGATAAAAAAAATCAGGCGTACAAAGAATACGTAGGTCGGAAAACCAGGACGAAGAGAGAACACTATGAAAATCTCAAAGTAGCGAATAAGGTAATTAGTGTTCATAAAGCTATTCACAAACTCATCCAGCATATTTGGCAACAAGAACATGCCGAAAGAATGGAGCCAATCAATTATATTCCCTATCCACCAAAAAGGTGACAAGTTACAGTGCGAAAATTATAGAGGCATATCACTACTTTGTACGGCGTAGAAAATATTTTCATAAATCTAAGAAAATAGAATCGGATCATACGCCAACAGTATTCTTCGGGAGTAGCAAGGTGGTTTTAGAGCAGGTAGATTGACAATAGACCAATTATTCACAGTCAAGCAGGTACTTGAAAAATAGACGTACAACAAATTTTCGTTGACTTTAAGCAAGCCCAAATAATGCTTTGCTTTGGCATCCCAGCCAAATCAGTCAACGTCGATGTCGACGACCTCTCAAGTCCGCATCAATAACCAACTCATTGATATCTTTGACACAAATATCGGACTAAAGCAGGGAGATGGGCTGGCACCATTGCTATTCAATTTTGCTCTGGAGTACATAATACGGAAGCTACCTGTCGATACGCGAGGTGCATTACTATACAAGTCGAGCCAAGAGCCAATTTAACAGCCCCAGTGTGATACACAGATGGCGATGCTAGCAGTGAATCCATATTATTTTTAGGTTAGTACCAACCTTCAAACGATACTTGTGAAAATTTGACAGCAGTACGACCATTAGTTTGTGTGATATTGCGTTGTGAGTGTTGCTACTTTTGTTATTTGAAAAAGGATTGAAAAAAAAGAATTTCATATGCTGATAAAATATTGCTATTTGAAGGGAAAAAATATAGCTGAAGCTAAATCTTGGCTTGATGAAGAGTTTTTGGGGTCCACACTGGATAAATCGACCATCATTGATTGGTATGCTAAGTTTAAACGTGGTGAAATGAGCACCGAAGACGGCGAACGCAGTGCCCACCCAAAAGAGGCTGTCACCGAAGAAAACATCAAAAATGTTCACAAAATAATTTTGAATGACCGTAAAGTGAAGTTTTTCGAGATAGCAGACATTGTGAAGATATCTGTACGTGTACATCATATCATTCACGAATATTTGTACATGAGAAAGCTGTGTTTAAAATGAGTGCGGCGCGAGCTCACAATCAATCATAAGCAACAACGTGTTAATGATTCTGAGCAGTGTTTAAGCGCAATAAGCCTGAATTTTTGCATCGGTATGTGACAATGGAAGAAACTTGGCTCCATCATTTCACTCCGGAGTCCAATCGACAGTCGGCTGAGTTGACTGCACACGATGAACCGAATCCAAAGCGAGGATAAACACAACAGTCAGGTAACAAGGTTATGACACCATTATTCTGGGATGCGCAAGGTAAAATATTCATTGATTACCTCTAAAAGGGCCAGACCATCAACAGCAATTATTATATAGCGTTATTGGATCGTTTAAAGGATAAAATCGTTAAAAACGGCCCCATTTGATCGCGGACTTTGCAATTGGCCTGTTAATAGCCCATGCGGACAACATTAACATTTTGTCACGGTCATTAACAACTGCCAAAGAACTTTTCCTGAAACTCGACAGCGAAGTAAAACTAGTAGGTCTACAAATCAATGAAAATAAAAAAAGCTCATGACGCTGTCGAGGAAAAATACCTCAAATGCGCAAAATATCACACTTGGCGAATATAGTATCGAGAATGTTAGCAAATTTGTGTATTAAGGCGCCAAAATAACGAAAACGGGCAATGAAAGAGAAGAAATACGCCAAAGAATACAGCTCGCAAATAAAATATTCTATTCAGTTTTGACGATCTTGAAGACCAGCTGCATACACATGAAAACAAAGCTTCAAGTATCCAAATCTGTGATAAGATCTGTGCTATGCTATTGGTGTGAAACATGGACCCTAACCCAAGCATCCGCAAATCTATTGAACTTCTTTGAGCGACGGGTCCTGAGGCGAATAATCAGGGCGAAGCTAGACGGGGACCAATGGCGAATTCAATACCATGAGTAGTATGAAATTTTTGACGAACCAGAGGTCTCAACGATTGTAAGACTACAGAAACTGCAATGAGCTGGCCACATGAATCGTATGGACGAACTACGGATACCCAAAAAGGAATTCGTTGGAAGAACTGAAGGTCAAAGACCAGTGAGGAAACTGAGGAAAGATTTTCTGACTCGGTCGATGAAGACAGTTCATTGCTGCTCAGGTTTCGAAATTGGGGGCGCGGTAAATGGACCGAGACAGTTGGAGGCGCAGTTTGCAGAAAGCGAAGGCTCGAGAGGGGCTGTAGTGCTAAGAAGAAGAAGAAGAGAAGAAGAAGGAGTGGCAAGTGAAAGGGAGGAGAGAGTCGATAATGTATATAAAGCTGTCTTTTGTTAAATTGGGATATTGGACAAAATTCAGGCAGCTTGCTTTTGCCTCAGATGTAGAATAATTTTATTAAACTTTGTAGCGAGTCACCGTAGATGCAAAAATACCTGAATATTTACATGAAATAATAAAATATTTAACAATTCTATACACATTTTTTCTTGGCGCACATAAACATAAATATTTTTTTAAATTCAGACCTAGGAATGAGTTTAGTTAACTCCCACATACTGAGAATCATAAAAAAGAGTTCGATATTTCACTAAACGAGGTTACATTAAGGAATAAGCTTAACATTTCGTTATTCTTCTCAATGAGGGCACTCCAACTGGGGGTCTGGTAATGAATATTTTCTTCTTCGTCAGTAAACTCGTGATTTCTCGAAGGAAATCTAAACTGACCTCTCATCGGTTGAAGACGTAAAGTTTTGGAATATGCCAACAGACTATACCCAGCAGGTCAACAAGTCTGGCTACCCTTCGTCTACTCTGAAGTGGTTGCTGGCAGGCTAACTAATTTGGAGAGGAATTTCGGTCAGAGGTCTTCTACCAGCAGACTAACCTTCCGTTTTCATCACCTCCTGAAAAAGAACGGCTACCTACTGAAAAGAAAAACATTTTTTACGTCTAGCAATTCATAATTATCCTTTTGTCATCATCATGTTGAGGCTTCATTACATATGCTTCTGAACATATGCAGAGGAGAGAATTCAAGTTATAAATCTTCATAAATTTTTAATTACGCGTGCGTTAACCATCAATCATTTTCTAATATGAATGCATGCTGGTTTATGTTTCGGAACATTTCAAATTAAAAATTGAAAAGAAATTTATGCGCCTACAATTAATTGCTTAGTGTCTAAAGAATATCCTATATTTACAATCAATGTACAGTAGTGCAAGGATCAATGGTTACTCGAAAAGAGAAATTTTAACTAAATTAAAAAGGGAGTTACGAACGTGCTCTTTCACTAATTTCTTTTGCTTGAATCGTTATTTTACATTATTCGGATATTTTAATAAATGGCTTTTCAACCAACGGTCATCTCCTTAATAATTTCAAAATTCTTTGCATGGGTCTTTCTCTAAATGTTCAAACTATGTTGTTTAGTGCATACGTGACTTTATTAAGAGGGTTATATGTTGTACTCTTTAAATTTTTAAATTATGTTTTTCTCACATAGTGTGTGTTTTGCTCTTGGTGTTTATATTAAATGTGTTTATATATGTTGTAACTAAACGATCAACTTATTCCACAAAAATATTTTAATTTTTATTTATACTTATCCTGTAATCTACTTTAATTAAATATCCTATTTTGTCGTAATTTGCATGAGAATTTGATACAATTAATTATTCATGTTTAATGTCATGTTGAATAACAATTGAAATAAGGTTAATAGTCATTTTATTAATCCTTGCCCGAGTTTTTGAAATTGATTGAATAGTTCAAAAGTAAAAAGTGTATGGATCTAATATAACGTAACTAGGCTAGAGAAAAGTGAATTAAGATCATGCAACTTATCGTGTTGTAGTTGGTTGGTTGTCATGTGTTCATAAATTATTACATGATTTTTGCTTCATCTAAACACAAATCGGGTTCAGTTGTTTGTCCCTCGAACAAATTTGCGTGGTTTTTTATTTAAATTAAATGCTCTCTCTGTCGGTATGCTGTCTACGTCTCGTTCTAGCTTGCCGTATTGAGTTTGCGTTTTTTTAGAGTAGATTTTTTCGGTTTGAATTTGAGAAGGTTATTTTGGGCACCACGTCGTTAAAAGTTGGGAGAGCGTATTTTTTCAACGGTTTTCTTTGTTCCTTTTCCTTGGAATGGAGTCACGTAATTTGAGGTAAAGTCATTGTAAGTCGTTCGACGCACGTTAAATCGGGCATTTAAATCAGTTTTGTAATTCGAACTTAGTCTCCTCGCAAAAATCTGCGACTGAAACTCATCACCAACCTAGATAACTAGCCAGCAGCTTGGACTAGACTAAGAGTGTCCGGACTTGTCGACCTAATGGGTACATCCCCTTGTCACGTTCCAAGACTTCACGTCTAGAAGTGATGAGAGGTCGGTTGAGATTTCCTTCGGAAAATCTCTCTCGAATGAGCGAACGAGACGTGTAAAATCATAATAGCCGTCTAGGCGTTCTTTAGACATACATGAAAAATGAAAGAAAGTAAATTCCCCTTAGTTCTACTATTTTTATTTTTATTTCGTATACAATTGTTTCGTTCTCTTCTTGAGAACTTCCTCAGTACTACTATTCCATAAACTACAAGTGTCCTAATATTTATACTAAACTCATTAAACTATTAAATTGAATCTCTAATTACACCTAACCTGCCTTTAATCCCTCAAGGTTCTTTTACTTAATCCTTAATTACCTGATCCTTTTACTATTCAAAATTTTGTTTTTCCTTATTACTACTTAATTACATTCATTATTTTGTAAGCTTGAATAGCCAGGTGTATCCATTACCTGGGTCGCCATTCCAAATGTTCTGCGTTTTCTGCTACATCAAGCTTCCACAAGTTTGCAACTGTTTTCAGCATGCTCACGTTGTCCGCAGTGATGTCATGTTTTTCAAGGACAATATGTTCCACCACTTTTGATTTGAAGTTTTTTGCATTCTCCTTTTTGTTTTTGATGACTGCTTCCTTTAAGTGTTCGTTCCATCTGAGACCTAGTGATCTCTTCGATTGTCCAATGTAACATCTTTTACATTTCGTACACGATACCTTGCAGACTCCACTCCGCTCCATTTGGGTAGGGTTGGTTGATCCTAGCAAGTTCTGCAATTTTGTGGCCAGGCTTGTATAAACTATGTAGGTCGATGTCTACGTTTTTCATAGCCCTCTTCATTGTTTCGTTCCTTGCGTCAAAAGTTACAACTAACCTCTTCCGTTGCTCGACTTCCGCAGTTAGCGATTTGAACTTTTTGTTGAAGATCTCCTTCGTTCGTTTGGCTATCAATTTGGTGATTTTATCCGTAGGGTATCCATTCCACTCGGCAAACTTATAAATATGGGACGTTTCTTTTTTTCAGGTTTTCTTATTCAATTGTAGCGTGAGCATTCGATTCACAAGCCAGCTAAATGTTGCCCATTTTTGCTGTTGGCAATGGTTCAAAGTGAAAGAAATTATCCGCATGGTGTCCGTTGGTTTGCGGTATATGTCGAATTCCATACGAATTCCATCTACATGTCATCACGTCTATGAATGGTAGCCACTCCTCCGACTCCAGCTCGTGGGTGAAACTGATGTTGTTGTGTATCGAGTTGATCGCCGTGAAAGTTTGCTGGGCCTGATCCTCTTTGATGATCGTGAAGATATCGTCTACATAACGCACCCATCGATGTGTCAGTTTACCTTCTTGTGCTAGCTTCTCCTCCAAAAATGCCATAAAAACTTCACTTCACGGGGAAAGGCGGTTTTCCATTGGATCACTGCATGTTTGTTTAAAAAATTCTCTCCTGAAAGTGAAATAGCTTTCACCGATGCAAAGTCTATCCAGTTTCAAATACATTTTGGCTCGTGTTTTCCATTGTTCTCCTGATCTTTGTATCAGAATCCACTCCTCAAGTAACGCAAGTGCTTCTTTAATCGGAATACTGGGAAAAAGTGCCTTGACATCAAATGACACCATCGTATCGCCATCTTTCAAAGACTCCCAGGACAAAACCTTTGAAGTAAGTTCAGCCGAATTTGTTGCTGATCTGGTAACAAATTTTTTGTCCATGTTATTGAATTCCTTGACTAACCACTTCGCAATTCCTGAGTGGGGGCGTTTTTTGCTGACACGATTTCACGCGTTTCATGGCCTGGCTTGTGAATCTTCGGAAGTCCTATGATCCTCGGTAGCGATGCGTTGGTTACTTTTAAGAATTGCTCGAGGTCTTGAATATATGGCTCACATTCTTTCATCACTTTCTCCACTCTTTTTGTTGACTCAAGCAGTGGATTATTTCGTAGACTGAAGTATTTTCTATTGTCCTAATCGGTCTTGCCCATGATCACTAAGGCATTTCCTTTATCCGCTTTCATGTAGTGAGCCGGTAGATTTTTGAGCTCATTGATGATCCTATTCTCGTCCTGCTTTCCGAACCTTCTAGTTTCTTTTTTCAGTGTATCTGCAGTAATACTTCTTATCCTTTGTTTTTCCCCTGCCGTCGGTCCATGTATGCTAAAAAGCCTGTTGATCCCGGCTTCGATTTCCATGACGATATTTTCAGGTTTGGCGTTCGCGTTAATGGAGTATTTTAGCCCCATGTTCAGTAGATTTAGTTGAGCTTGCGTAAATACCTGGGGCGATTGATTGATGACTATGTTTCCGATTGTACGCACCAATTTCACATAGAGTCTTTCAATACTCTCCTTCACCAACTGCATTTCTAGATACTTGATCATTGTACCTTTCTTGAACAGTATACTTGTCTTGAGCTTAACGGTTTGGCTTTTCGGGGTGATGTTGTTGTGTTTGCATTTTTTAGGTTGTTCATGCTGTTATGTTAAGGTAAAAGTCTATATATACATAAACTAAAACTAAGCCTTTACGTGCTTGCAATACATTTTAATTGATGCTATTAACTCAAATCTGAAATTCTTTCGTTTTGATTATTCTTATCAAGTGCATTAAATGTGAGTTAGATTTTTCGTTTGTGTTTGATAACATTTCATTATCTTATTTATCGTGTTTTCTTAAATGGGCTAGTTGTAGGGTTTCAAATTTTTTTTG
Source organism: Odontomyia ornata (assembly GCA_963969285.1). Taxonomy (NCBI): domain Eukaryota; kingdom Metazoa; phylum Arthropoda; class Insecta; order Diptera; family Stratiomyidae; genus Odontomyia; species Odontomyia ornata. The sequence goes on from OZ017739.1 coordinate 21,634,305, forward strand.
AGTCTTATTACGAATATTATTGTGCAATACTTTAAATACTTTATGATATGGGATCCTGTGGCATAGTGCTATTATTGCTGTATTCACATCGTGGACCAACAATCATACATCGATATACGTCAACGTCGTTGAGCTGTGCGACCATCAACCAAAGATGGTCATCAAATTCCAAAAATGCACTGTGAGGCTTTGTCGTACTTAAGAGTCAAAGGACGTTTTTTGCAACAAGCGCCTCCGATTCTCTCAAGCCGTTGACCGTATCCTCCAATTTCGAAATCAGAGTAACGACCAACCGCCTTCGTCGACCGAATCAGGCCAGCGTTTCCTCGGTTTCCCCACTGGTTTTCGCCCTTCATTCCTCCCAACTAATACCTTTTTGCGTATCCATTTTTCATTCATACGATTCACATGGCCAGCCTTTTGCAGTTTCCACAGTTTTACAATGTTTGAGACCTCCAGCTCGTCAACAATTTCATATAGCCTATGGTTGTATCGAATTCGTCCCCTTCTAGCTTCATTCCAATTATTCGCCTCAGGGTCCGGCTTTCGAAGGCGTCCAATCTGTATCAGATGCTTGGACAAGGGTTCGAGCTTCACACCCATATCATAGCACAGGTCTTATCACAGATTCGTATACTGGAGCTTTGTTTTTCCGAGTATGCAGCTGGTCTTAAAAATCGTCAAAACTGAATATAATATTTTATTTGCCAGCTGCATTCTTTGGCGTATGCCGTCTCTTTCATAAGCGGTTCTCATTATTTTGGCACCTAAATATACAAACTCGCTCACATTTTTGATATTGCAATCGTCATGTGTTATATTTTGTGTATCTGAAGTATTTTCCTCTACTGCGCCATGAGCTTTGTTATATTTTAATCGATATGTAGCCCTACTAGTTTTGCAGGAAGAGTTCTTTGGCGGTTGTTAACAACCGTGACATAAATATTGATGCAGCCGCATAGACTACCGCTTGGCTAGACCTGTATGATAATGTGTGTCTTGCATCGATAAGTAGCTATCTTATGGCATATTCTAGAGCCAATAGCAATGGGGGCAGCCCATCTCCTTGCTTTTGATCGATATGTATGTCAAGAGCGTCAATGAGTTGGTTATTGATGTGGACTTGAAGTTGTGGACGTCATTCCCATTTTGGTAACACGGACTAATTTGGGTGGGATACAAAAACAAAGCATTATTTGGTACAGGGCGTTACGATCAATACTCTCGTATGCTTGCTTAAAGTCAACAAATAATTGGTATACACCTGTATTGAGCTCCCAGAACTTCTCAAATACCTGCTTGACTGTAAACAATTGGTATATCGTTGATCTGCCTGCTCTAAAGTCAACTGGATACTCCCCAATAATACTGTTGGCGTATGATCCGATTTTATTTTAATAAATCTTTGAAAATATTTTGTTCGCCATACAAAGTAGTATTATGTCTCTATAGCTTTCGCTACTTTTGTTGGATAGGGAATATAATGATTGGTTACACTCGTACGGCATATGTTCTTGAGGCCAAATGTGCACGATGATGTTATGGATGGCTTTCTGTGGACCGTTGTCACCATATTTAATAAAATCCACTGATATCTCATTATTATTCTTTGGGCCTTGATAGAGGAACAAACTTCATCCAGAGCTAGTGGGGCCAATAGAAGCTCTCCGGAAAGATTTTTAAGCTCCTCTGTTCTGGAGCTATGCGAAGGATTAAGAGAGTTCTTGAAATATGATGCCCATCTCTCTTTAATCGTCTTTTCATCATCGATGATGTTGCCGATGTCATCACGGCAGAGAGTGTTATGGCTGACTTAGTATGCTTGTCTTGTATTTTTGCTCGTTAGCCTTACATCGTCGCTTTTCAATTGGTTGCAGTGGTATTTTCTTTGTATGCTTGTCTTGTATTGTTGCTGGTTAGACTAACATCGATGCTTGTTAATTGTTTGCCGCAGTATTTTCTTTTCTTAATCCAAATTACCTTATTTGCTAATTTTCTGAGATTTTCATAATGTTCTCTCTTCGTCCTGATTTTCCTGCCTACATATTGTTTGTACAATTGATTCTGTTTATCCTATGCATTCTGGCAATCATCATTGAACGAATCATTTATTTTGCGCCGGGCTTGGTGTCAAGTTGTCTTTTCTGCCACCACGATCTTAATTGCCACTTTCACTCTAATCCATAGCTCGTTGCTTGCTTTCAGTGATGCGTCGGATAGAATATGAGTTAGGTGACTGCCAAGGGTCTATATGAAAGGTCTTGCAACAGATGCCGTTCAGAGTCTATTGATGTCGAATTTTTGTTGAGGGCTGGTCTTCGCAAAATAAGCCTTTGATACACGACATCGATAGGTTAATTTGATCAAGTAATGATCTAAGTTACTATGGGTTCCTCGGTATGTACGGACGTCAAGTACGCTCGAGACCCATCTTTGTTAGATCAGAACACGTTCGACCTGGTTTTGTGTGTTGCCATCCGGTGACACCCAGGTCATTTTATGAATGTGTCGATGTGCGAAGAAAGTCGAACGTATGACCGAAAGTCGAACGTATATTTTGCCGCATGCAAAGTCAACCAGGCGCTGGCAGTTGTCGTTCGTTTCATCGTGGAGGCTATATCCCTAGTCTAATTTTTACCATGTCCACTTGCATTTTCGAATCAAATATTTCCCTTAGAGTATGGCCTACCTCATTTCATCTTCTTATTTATTTTTTTTCCTTGTTTAATGTGCTCGTTATTTTCTCCTCGTTTGCTGAATTTGGTGTCGCTAGACCTTTCATAAATCAATTATTCTGCTTTGAGATGCACTTATACAACCTTTCTATAGCCCATTTCGATAGTGAAGAATAGTTCGTAGTGTATTGTTCACACTTTCACTCTTTTCGTTTAGTTTTACTTTTTCCTACACTCCCGGTATCTTAAGAACGGAAGCACTTTTTCTTTTTTGTAGCACTATGGTCCTTCTGGGGGCCTTCGATTCCTGCCAAAATGGCTTCGATTTTCTCGGTCTATTAATCGCATCCTCTAATTTCAAAATCCGAGCAGTGATCAACTGTTTTCATCGACCGATTCAGACCAATGTTTCCTTGGGCTCCTCACTGGTCTCCGCCCTTCAGTTCTCCCGACGAATATCTTTTTGAGTATCCATTTGCCGTTCATACAATTCATGTGACCAGTTCATTGCAGCTTTCGCAGGCTTACAATCGTTGGGACCTACGGCTCATCAAAAATTTCATACAGCTCAAGGATGTATCGAATTCACAATTGGTTCTCATCTAGCATCGCTCAAAGGCACTGAATATGTTTGCGGATGCTTGGGTTAGGGTCCATCTTTAATATTTATAGCATAGTACAAGTCCGGTCATAGATTTGTATACATACTTTATTTTCCTGTGAATGCAACTGTTCTGGAAGATCGTCAAAACTGAATAAAATATTTTATCTGCGAGCTGTATTTTTCGGCGTCTCGGTAGTCTTCAATGTTACGTTTCCACGCTCCAATGTTTAGTATCCCTCGCCATATCTACGCTTACCATGGAATCATAATGGTCTGAATTTTACTCTTATTTTTCATTGAATTTATAACCAAACTCAAATAAATTTATACCACTTCTCAATCAAATTGACTAGGTGATATTAACATTTTTCTAAATTTTTTTATTACTAATCATAATTGAAGTGTAAAGTAATCAAGCTGGAAGATGGGCTGGCACCATTGCTATTCAGTTTTGCTCTGGAATACGTCATAAGTAAGCTACTTGTCGATACAAGAGGTACGTTGTTATACAAGTCGAGCCAAGTGATAGTCTATGCAGACGACATCAACATTTTGTCACGGTCGCTAACAACCGTCAAAGAACTTTTCCTGAAACTCGTCCGCGAAGCAAAACTAGTCGAGCTAGAAATCAATGAGAATATAACAAAGCTCATGATGCAAATACTTCAAATATGGGTGTGAAACATAGACCTTATCCTAAGTATCCGATACATATTGAACGCCTTCGAAAGACGCGTTCTGGGGTGAATAATTGGAGTGAAGCTAGACGGGGACCAATGGCGAATTCGATATAACCAGGTCTTAACGATGACCGTTTAAATCGTATGGACGAATAACGGATACCCAAAAAGGTATTCGTTGGGAGAAATGCAGGACGCAAACCAGTGGGGAAACCGAGGAAATGCTGGTATGACTCAATCGACGAAGGCAGTTGATCGCCGCTCGAATTTCAAAATCGGAGGATGCGGTCAATAGACTGAAGCAGTTGGAGTTGGTTTTCAGGAGGCGAAAGCCTGAGAGGGGCTGTAGTGCTACGAAGAACAAAAATCACTTGAATTTATTTTACGAAAGGAAAATTTTTCTCCCGATCTTCTCCAAATCATCCTCAAAAATATTAATATTGCAGCGACTGAAACGTGAAAAGTTAGTTAAGAGATCTAGCTGTATCGATTCTCTCCAAACATTTGTTTCATCTATGTTACAAAATAACTTGAAGCAGTGATCATTCATATTTTTAATTTATTAGCGAATCAATCCATCAATGCTCCAGAACATAAAACTTCAAAACCGATTTTTCAAGTATTCATTTTGCTCTAATTTACAGAGAATCGAGCGTTTTAGTGAAAAATAATATCGTTTCAAGATGAATCTGCTTTCTTTTAATCAATTTTTAACTCAATAATGGCGGTTTCTGGAATTCCTATAGTAACATGGGAAACCTCAAGCTACGTTCCACCGATAAAAGGTGGTGGCATTGACAATATATTAAATGATCCTTCGATCAAGACCAGATGAGAGCTTTCCAACGTATTTCAGAAAAGCTTATTCAAAGAATTTCTAATTATTTATTTTTAATCGCAAACGCGAAATTTCCCCTCATGTTGAACAAAGATTAAAAATGAAAAATGACATATCTATAGTATAGTATGATGAGATAAAGCCCAACTTATCAAACAAATATACTTGACTTTCGTAGGGAACACATTCATATACTTTCTAAAAATTATAAATGTACCACGGCAATTCTTTTTCAAATTATCCTTGCTATACCTACAGTGAAATTTAAATTGAGTGCTTACAGGCGCTCATGGGTGTTCACATGTACATAATTTATCAAATTACATCCAGCGTAGCGCCACTTGAAATGATATTTTCAAGACATAATTCAAACCACCATAGTTCCTAGTTTCCCTACTCAAGTAAACATTTTTGAGGAAGTTTATTAAAAAAATGTGTCGTTTCCCGTTAAAACTTTAAACAATTTTTCCTGCGCTACCCCATACAGGCGCATACCCAGTGCTGATAACCTTCGTTGCTTAACTCAAGAGCCCATTTTATGTAATTTAAAATAATGATTACACACTTTTTCACTGAGATCGACCGCAGCTCAACTGCACATTACATGTTTACATGTCTTTAACGTGTACATAACGTGTCTTCAAGATGGCATCTTTTCCGTATGGGTCGGGCTTGAGGAGGGAAAGTAATTTTGAGTGTAAATTAATTGTTATTGACAGTTGGAATGAGCCATTGTGCCACTGACAGAAGAGATGAGAGGTTTTATCGCTGCTTTCAATCTTAATGGCTGACGTATAGCAAAATATGGAATCAAGGACATTCTGTATCAAATTCAGAACACATTATATAGGGAATTTAGCTAAGGATACTTTCATATGTCAAATGAAATGATAGTTGTGACAGTGCAAATGCTTCTTTTTTCTCGACGAATCGAATTTTATGGGTTTGTTTGTTGTTCAAGTGAATTTATAGCTTGGTGAAATTTTTATGCCTGATTTGATTTAAAGGCACCGCTTTCTAAATTATTTGGTTTCTTACCTGCATGTAAGCAAACCTGGCTTGAATGCCATCGTAGCACAGTAGTTTTTATAAAAAATATTGCTTGAGCGTTAAAGAGGGTATCAGGCATTTAATATTTATACACGGAACGAAGCAAATAATCGTATTTATATAGCTTTCAAAGCTTAAAATTTATCTTATAGATAATTTTACTTCCTGTTGGGCTTTCTACTTGATTCTGGATTTAGCGGGAATGCCAGTAATGGTTCTCTGGTATGTAAGGATCCGATTGTTTACTCAAATTAATCATTGTAACCCTCTTGAGTACGAAAATAAAAGCTCGTTTAGAAAAGAATGTTGCAATATCACAACCCACCGATGGTCATGACAAAGTAAAAATCTCGAACAAAGCAATACCGACCAATAAATTTTGTTGCGGTCTCAAAGATAAAACACAGAAAGGCCATTAAAATGCTTGAAAACCGAAGAAAAGAAAGCAATGTGGCTCAACAAGCGAAGCAACATTAGCCGATCGCCACGGTTGCAATACATATAGGTGCATATGCATGATGATGGGAAGAAAATTCAAGATTGAAGGGTAGGTTGGTCTAAATGTCGAAAATCCTGCATAATTACATACATGTGCGCCGAGCATTCTACTCCTCTATATGCACGAATTGAAAGGTACAACAAGCCCATATATCTTCCAACTGTGGCACCTTATAATATTTCTTAACTTACCTCACCTGACTTTTTTACCTTTTCTTTGTATTTCATTTCTTTCCTTTTAGTATTTTTTCTGTATTCGCATCTTCTCACCCGTCTGGTTGAATTTGTGTGTAGGTTCACATACGCTCTGGCAAAAGGGAATAAGATACGTTGGTACCTTCATCATTGGGACGGGGAGTATGCATGCAACAGTCATGGTAGTTTTCAAGTTCGAATCCAAAGAGCTGGATAAAATATTCCGACAAGAACAAATGGCGTTCCAATGAAATTTATTGTATTTTACTTTTCCTCATATGTGTTCATTGTAGTCTTTGCTGTTGTTTTCTTTTTAAGTCCACAGGTTTTATTACCCACTCGAAACGGAGCTGCAATAAATTTTCGCGCAAATTAATTTTTGATTCACTCATTTTACGAGAATTAAAGTCTTTTGCAAGGTTGTTTCGCATGTGTTCGCATTAAGATTTCAAGTAGATTTAAGAGTTAAACTTTAAATTAAATTGGCAGGGTGAAATATCGTTATCTGATTGTTATCGGGGTGAATAGGTAAAATACGTATCAATTTTCAAGCTTTCGAAAACATATTTTAAATGTAGGTTTTGTGTCATTTCACCTTGAATTTCATTATGTATATATGAATGCAATTAAATTACAGATTGATTTGCTCTACTTCTGTCAAATAAAATCAATGAAATATGGCCGAATTGAAATCAATAAAATGAAACAAGATGAGTAATTTTTGAAGAAATAGATTTATATCTCGTTTATGTACCAAAAAATGCATAACTTTTTTGTTACAGAATGTTACGCCTACTTTAAACGTTTTTTGATAATATGAGAAAACGTTTTAAGACCATCAACGATAACGGCCGAATGGTATGAAAAAACCTAAATGAACGCTTCAAATGGGTATTGTTCCTAGCCAACTTGTGTTAAACTCTTCATAAAATATTGATTTGACGTTTGGGCGTTGAAACTGGCAACACGCTTGCGAATTCATCAATATCGAAAGTATCAAAATTTATTAGAAAACGAAACGAAACCCGAAGAAAGCCGAAATTTCATCTTGGGCGAGCGTCCATCGCATACACCGTGGACAGAATATCAGAGGCGACAAAATGGACATGCTATTGTCAGCAAGTAAACACGATGGCGCAGCAACCAAAGACCAAACCCGCCCGTAAGGAAATCCCCTTGGACAGGATGGATGTGGACAATACGACAGCAAAGAATTCGAACTTTAATCATGACGTTAACCTAATTAAGTGTAAGGTAAATTAATTAATGGTAACAAAGGATGCATTAGTTGTAAAACGTAGAACCCCATCTCTTTTGGCAATCGCACCCACACCAAACACTATTCGTTTCAGCGTACTTGCAAACAATAACCGAAATAATAAAACAACCGCGAATAACACTCAAACGAAAAAGGTGTGATTCCCGCAAATTTTTGTAGAGAATGTCAAGGCAACAGATCTAAAAGACATTCTACTCTTACTCGTCTAGAGTACAGAATAATAAATTTGTCGAATTTCTGACTGAAAATCACAGCGGGCAGACTGGAGGCCCACAATTACATCATGATTCTCCTTAAGAACACCGAAGCAGTGGGGTACTCGTTCACTCCCAAAAGAAAGAAAAAAGTGTGCCGTGATTTTAAGAGGTGTTAACTCAAATTTTGGAGCTGAGGTGATCTGATAAGACATTAGCCAAATACCAGCTTTAAGGCTCAAGTCTGTTGGCCCACTTACCACTGCGTGGTCGAGGGATAATAAGATCGACTTGCGATTATTTATACTAATAGTGGAATCGGAAGCAGTTATCAAAATAGTTGAACAACCCCTACAACCCCATACCACTTTGCTCCTCTTACCAACCGGACCTCATATTCAGAAAACCGAAGAAACGGAACTCCGCACCACACTCTGATTCCACTGACTGTTAACCCCGTCGAGCGCCTACAACATATAACCATGGACTGGCTGGGAGTCTCTCTGAGTGAACTTCTATCCAAGGTCAGGGCATTCCTCCCATCCTTTGATGCCACCCCAGACCAAGAGAAGCCAATGGCTCTCCTCAATTTCTAGTTCAATCTTAATGGTCGTAAATAGACTTACCATTCTTTTCCTAATTATCAACTCCCTATTTTCACATAATAAGAGGTTTTTCATAGCTGATTTTGTTAAATCCTCCCAGCCCAACATTCTCCTTCTAAACTAGACAGTTCTTAACCATCAACACAAGGTACGTGTGAAGAACTACCATGTGCTTCGTAATGACAGTGACAGAGATACTATTTCTGCATAATTAGATAACCATCAAATCCCTTTTGAACAAAATAATTCCTCATGTACGCTAACAATTCTCAACACTAAGCGATCCAATGGAAGCCGAGCTGAAATTTTAATTGACTCCCTTTACCTCCCTGCAATCTAGTTCTCCTGATCCCATCACCGCTTAAAACAAACCCTCGCAAAATCCTCATCCTACGACCCATTTGTACTACGAGGAAACCTTGATGCCAGACACGAACACTCCACAAGGACCACCAACGGGAATTACCTATTCAAACGGCTCCATAAGGACGCCCTCCTCTCAGCATCCATAGCAAATGCTGGGATGCCCACATTTCCCAGAGGGACTTCATTTTTAAGATAACTTCAGAATATCATCTGAACTCAACGGTCCTACAACTCCTTTTACTGGCTCCACATTTAGCTCGTTATTGGACCATCGTGGTCTCCATCTCAACATAACCTTTAGATCACACATACCAGTTCCTACTAGCCCAGCTCACTAGAGACCATTGAATTCCATAGATTGGCAAAGTTTCTGAAAAGACCTCAAAAACCTCCTTCCAAGTCACCCATGGGAAAATATAATTCTTTCCAACGCAGAAATAGACTCTCCTATATCAGCGCTAATATTTACCACTATAGAGTGTCTAGATCAACATGCTCCCTTCCAGAAACCACGTAGCCCGCTTTATGGATGTCTAACACAGGAGATTCTTCAATTAATAAAAACTCGGAACTATATGCTCTAACGTCTTAAACTTATTTATCATCGAAATTTTAACCGGGTGAATGAGCAGTATTTCAAACTACTCGTAAAAATGCAAATAACAAGCATTTCCCGTGAAATACAAAAACCCATGAATTCCGAAGTCAACAATTTCTATAAAAGCAGACTGAGATCACTTCAACCGTCTTCAGTTGTGTTTAAAACTATAGATCAACTCACAAGTCGTAAGAGTTGCAAATTTGATATTGAGAAAGACCCTATGAAGCGAGAGAATGACGTCTTCCCTGTCCAATCCGACAGTCTCAATGCAAGTGAGGGATACTTCAAACAACTATCTCGTCGTCGTTAGTCGTCTAATACAGCTTTGAATAACAACGCTAGAGCAGAGTTTTGACAGAAGGATATGAAGTATCTTATTTAATTGTATTCTCCAGTTATAATAAAGCATCTTCCCTACAACATGCAGTCTTCGCCGGATTTTCCAGCTCAAAAACCGAAGTAGAAGATCTCTTAAATGCCTTAAATAGCAAGCTATTTCTTGACCTTGACAGCATCCCGAACAGAATAATCAAAAAGTACAGGAAGACCGTCTCCTCCTTCTAGACGATATTAGAAAATAATTGCATTAATAATGGTTATTTTCTAAAACCTTGGAACGTTAGTAAACTCATCTCAACACCAAAACCAGGCTGCGAAGATAACATCAATAATATTCAAGTAATGAAAACACTTTTGAGTCAACTTTCACTATTTATATTTAATTTTAAACACTACGGCTGTTTCGACACACCGTGTCTTCCTCAGATATTAATACTACAAAACTGGCTGCCCACAAAATAATTTATGATAAAATAAATATATAAATATAATATAAAAAAATATATAAATATAATATGAACCGTACATTATAATACATATATTACTGAATATAAGCAACAATTTTAACAGTTGGAAAATAATTTAATAGAAACCACTACAACGATCGCCAATGATACAGTAAATATATGAATAAATAAATATAACATAACCATACAATAACCATACATATATTAACTAAACGAATCAGTAAAATATTAAAAGTTTTTCTTTTATTTATTTCCAGACTTTCCAATGCATTTAATTTTTGTCCTTTTTCATCAACGTGTAGAATACTAAAGTCATTGCAAAAATTATGGTTCATCTCCAACAAATGATTTGCATAATTAGAAACCCCATTCTTATTTTTAAGACTATAATGATGCCCGTACATTCTTTTTTAAAGGATCTACCTGTCTGTCCAATGTAAACTTTGTTACATGATCCGCAAGGTAATTCATAAACACCCGATTTTTGTTTTTTGTCAGTAATTGTTTTATTGTTCTTTATAAATTTACCTAAGGAGGAATGAGTTTTAAATGCCACTTTTAAAGTTTCTTCATTCAGATATCTACTAATTATATCTGTGGTTTTACCAATATATGTCAAGGTACAATAATTTCTTGTGGTGGGGACAGGATAAACTTTTTTAATAGCTTGTATTTTCAATTTCTTTTTTACTATATTTTCAATTATCATCGGATTTTAGCCATTTTTAATGGCTATTTGTTTAATCAAATTAAGTTCTAACTGATAGTTTTCTTCCGATAATGGAATCGTAATGAGTCTGTGTAAATAGCTATGGAAAGCAGTAAGTTTATGTGAAAATGGATGTGATGATGTGTTATGAATGATCAAGTCTGTTTGTGTGGGTTTGTGAAAAATGTAAAAAGCGAATTTGTTATTTAGCTTTGAAATATTAATATCAAGAAAATTATGACATCTGTTTTCTTCTAGTTCCATCGTAAACTTAATTTTAGCATGCAAATTATTTATAAAATTAAAGAAAATTTGCAATTGTCGGTGGGTCCCTAAAAACATAGCTATAACATCGTCAACATATCTATACTAGAAAACAAACAATTTAAAAAAGGGATGCGCTTTAATTTTTGCTTCCAAATCGTCCATAAATATTTCAGAAGCTAAAGGACTAAGTGGGTTTCCCATTGCCAGTCCTTCAGAACCCATATATAAGTTATTATTAAATTCGAAATAATTTTGACCTCAGCAAATGTTAAAAAGTTTAAATATTGCCTCTCTCATAATTACGTTAGCACAGTTGATTTCTAATACCACTTTGCCGCGCCTCAAAGTAGGAATGTGCCAGCACATATTGCTGATGAAATCATTTCCCTCAAGGAAAATATCTAATACCTTGGAGTCCACTTTAATAATCTACTTAAGGTGAATAGACATGTCAGGAAAACTCTCAATAAAGCTAAAGCAGCGTCTGCAATCATTTCGCCCCACTTTTCCCCGAAATCAGTCGGCCCAAAAGTTAAGGCCTTAATGTACAAAACTCTTATTCTGCCGATCATTAGCTACGCGTTTCCAGCATGGCTAACAATCTCGCGTACTGCTGCCGAAGAAATCCAAATCTTCGAGAGGAAGATTCTTCAGAAATGCCTGTCCAATTACCGGTGGTCTAATAAGAAGTACTACAGAAACTTTGTCCTTTACAAAGATATGCGGCTAGAACTGATCCTCTACAACATGTCAGCAAAGACTTAAAAAACGCCTAGAGAAGTGGCAGGAGCACCTTCTTCGATGTATTCTCGCATTTTTCGAACATACCACTGCAATAAGTCCTACTACTTATGTCTCATTAAAATCCTTGAAGAGTAACACCACGATCCAAATAATTTCGAAGCCACCAAAAAGCCAGCGTTTTACGTTTCATACGAACCAATCACATATCAGGGTTAATTAACACATAGTCTGTAAGTAAAAAATGAAATTTTATTCTAGAATAAATATAAGTATAAGGTCGGGTGCTGTACTAAATAGCTTATAGTTTTAGGTTGGATGTAGGAGTAAGTTGCATTTATATTAGGATTAGAATTAATTTAAGTTTTAATGTATTTATTTGTCAGACCATTCAAGCTATAAGTCATAAAAGCAAATGGCAAAGTCTATATATCCAAAAAGACTAATGTAATACATATATGTTTGTATATATTCTAACCGTTAAAGTTTATTTGACACATATACTGTCAAATGTCACATAGTCATTAAGCACACTCTATAATGCCAAGTTATAAAACATTATTGAATTTTTTCTGAGGTTGTTGTTAAAACATTCGTATTTCTATTAAAAATTTGAATTTATTTTGAATTTATCACTCAACACTCATTGTCAATTAGGTCTATTTATTATGGCGCGCATTCGCTGGTTGAACTTGAGTTTGCCAGAAGACTACGTCAAATTCAAGATTTGCCTTACTCCACATGTAGAAGCCACCTTCAGATCATAGAAGCCAAATGCCCCCAATGCTTCGTCCTCTGAACGAGGGCTGGACAACTGTATCGAACAGGCTCTACCGTGCCCCTTTCTTCCAAGTCCTACCCAGTAGTCATGTGCTCCTATACGAGACAGTAGCTTAAAGAGGAAGTCGGTTTTCATTCTATCATATCCTGTTCATAGAGTCCTGGTTATTGCCAAAGCAGTCGAAATCTACCATTGAGTTTAAGCCCCGGTTGTCAGATTCTAGTTTAGGATATCTACCATTACGTTTATACATCCTAAAAGAAAATTAGTGAATATTACTCTAATTATTTATTTATCATGTTGCTTGACGTACATGTTGAACTCGCAACAACCCGAATACGTGCATTTTGGAGAAGTGGCAATGAGTATTACCTTCACAGTGAACACCTTGGCTACATGACAGTCTACTAACTACTGGTGGGCTAGCTAGTTTAGCAAAGAAGTGGTTGTGAATTATACGACGAGTAGGCCTGTCGCTCAATTACAAAAAGTCAGCCACCAAAACTACCCAATTTTTGGACGTGCTTCACTTTTCCCTACATTAGTCTACAACTTCATTACTACTCAAAAAAAGCAAAGCAAATGGTCTCAATTGTGCCACCGAGCCCCAAACCGCCGTGATGTCAAAAATATTCTACTTTAATTCGAACTCACACAAAATATCTACGTTGATCGAAAACTAAGAAATATCAAGCAAGTGACATCGTGAACCCTACTGAATGCTTTGAAATAATTATTCGCGAATTTTTGAAACCCTGCCACCTTATAATATTCCAGCTGCTTTACTTGATTCTTGAAAACTCTACCCTACTGGAAGGAAAGGCATAGACTTATTGATTATTCATTTTGTTGTTAGCTAGTTACAGCTATGGAATTATGAATAATGAGAATGATCATACAATTTTTCTTGGGAATTCTTATAACAGCATTCTACAGTTTTTATTATCTAGAAAGAAAACTATTAACTCTTTCTTATTTGCAGCAGAAAATTAATAAATTTTCATCAACGTTAACCGAGGTTAACAGTTAACCTTAGTGGTTAAATATTAAAGCAAATTTTATAATTAAACAATAAAGATGATTAATTTGGTATACTGGAGGCATTCCAAAGTGACTTGAGGCTTACTTTACATGCATAACTATTTAATTTGAGCTTTAATCAAAATGTCACACCGTGGCTTATATGTCTTCCCCTTTGCTTCTACTTATATGACAATGAACTGTAAAATTTGTAATTAATAACTTAAAAATTTTCAAATCATAATCGATGCAAAACCTTACCTCATATACATATATACAACTCAAAAAAATAAGTTCCGAATTCGCATTCAGAAATGCAATTTGCCTCATTTTTACCGATTTTGGGCTACATCTATTATCCGATAATATTTTTCCTTGTTACGCGAAAATCTGAAAGCAAATCTTCCCGCTGCCGTAAGGCGTAACCACGGGGATTGCTGGCCAACCCGCGTAGATCCCCAGGGTCACCTGATTGCTTGAAGGTCGAACTCTCAACCAGGGCCGTTACAAGAAGATAAAAAAAGAAAACGTCAACGAATGAAGTCAGGAAAACTAAAACAACATAATCAAAAGATCTTGACTAATTTCAAAATGAAAATGGCTCCCAACCCACACAGATTATGGCTACTTGGACCCGAGCATTGAATGTTTTTGCGACCCAACACTAACACGGGCAATCATGGGATCAGAATAAATAAAACACGTGGACTCCAATTTCCGTTCACATTCACTTGTTATTATTTCTTATTAAATAGCACAAAACACTTTTTTTCTTCTAAAATTGCAATGAATTCTTGATCATGAATAAAAGCGTTAAAGAAAAACAGCGCAGTTTTTAAAATAAGATTTCTAGTAATAAGACTTGTTTTGAATTTTCCTCCAGATTTCAAATCTTTTTTATAGGCCAGCTTCTACTTGTTCAACTATTGATTCAGAAAGTGTTGAAATGAATTGCTGGCAGACAATGAATAATACCTTTGTAAAGACAATAGGCATACTGCACGTAAAATATTTTGTACCACTTATGGCACACGACTTCATCAAAAGCTTCTAAAATAACACACAGCTCACAACAAATTTTCCATTCTTCTGCAGTGATCACAGGCAGACCTGCATCTATAACGACCATAGAAGCTCGAACTTAATCGTTTAGCTAGGTTGGCCTTTTTGTTGTTGTTGTTGTTGATGTAGCACGATAGCCCCTTTCGGGCCTTCACTTAGAGAAAGTTAGAGTATCTCCTTATCATGATCGAATGTGTCGGCACTCCACAAGTTGATATAGTCAGTATTGCGCTTTGACCGTGCGTCTGTCCACCCAGCTGCGATACGTTCTGATTTTAAACCAGGAGGTATCATAACTGAACAGGCTTATAGTCCGTTCGAAGAATCACTTGAACTAAATCCCGTTGCTACCAACAAGAATCGAACCAGGGACCTTCGGCTTACGGGATGAGTGCTCTAACCACTACACAACGCGGACTACAAGTTGGCCTCTTAACTCTGTAGTAAATTGAGTTGTATCTTATTGGAACTGATTGGATTAGTCGCTTTGGCTGTAAAGTGTTTGTTGAGCTGATATTCTATGAGTTTTCCGGCAGATTTTGAGCTTTTTTGAAATGAAGCACTATACTTAAATTTTTGCTAATAATGAATCAAATAACGATACAGCTTCTTGATCAATCAGATTTAAAGAATGATCGTAGCATGATAAATGATCATATAAAAGACATTTTTGAAATGCATATTTGAAGCATTATCTGCTATGCCCATAATTACTTTATGCTCCAAACGCCATTCCTGGAAAAATTACCAATTTCATTTGCCAGGTGTTCACCTACATGGCTACCAGTAAGAATTGAGCAATCCAGCAAAGCTGTTTTTAATTCAAAGTTTTGAGTACAAAAATGCGCTATGAGAGCAATAATCGATTCCAAGTTCCGTGATGATCAACAATATCTCATTATACAGACTTCCTTTGCTTCTCTTTGCACATATTTTTTGACTTCATAAAGCATTCGTCGAATTTCTTCTGCAACGTCAAGTTGGAAATTGTTTTTCGCGATGGTAAGTTGTATTAAAGATTCAAAGCTGTCACAAATTCTTTAAAACTTTCATCTTCTATAGCAGAAAATGGCTGAAAATATTTTGTAAACAGTTTCATCAAAGAACCATCGGCCTTTAACTTTTCAGCTGGTCTTAATTTTTGTGGAACACACCAAGTTATTGATTGTTGATTCCTTTTGATACTAGTAGGTCTCAGGTATGTTGCACTGGCTTATGCATCTATACTTGTTAATGAGGTTGAAGGAATCCTGCGGCTTGTATTATTTATTTCTAAATGACATGGACTTGGATATTCATCACCATTTGCTCTGTTATTCGCTTGTACATAAAAATGCCGTAAATTGCGTAGAGTCCATTTTTTTCAAATGGTATATCATATTGGAAATGGTAGTTTTGTAGGAGCATTTTTGCTTGCATAGATTGCATGCCACGCTTTTTCCTTCTATTGCAGAAAAATGGTTCCAATTGCTGCGTGTGCTACGGCTTTCCATCTTGGAAATTAAATCACTTTTGAAACTACTAACTCTATCACTACCCTTTTTATTTAATATACTTTACCTCCCAAAACATTTGCTTCATTTTTTTCCAAAAAAATTTTAATAGACGTTACTGAAAACTACAACCTTCTTCTTCGTAGCACTACAGCCCCTCTCAGGTCTTCACTTCCAGCAAAAAGCGCCTCCAACTGTCTCGGCTCAGTAACCGCGCCCTCCAATTTCAAAATCTGAGCAGCGAAGAAATGTCTTCGTCGGCCGGGTCAGACCAGCGTTTCCTCAGTTTCCCAACTATAGTCTCCGCCCTTCAGTTCACCCAATGAATACCTTTTTGGGTATCCGTTGTTCATCCATACGATTCACGTGGCCAGCCAACTATAGCTTCTGCATTCTTACAA
Source organism: Odontomyia ornata (assembly GCA_963969285.1). Lineage (NCBI taxonomy): Eukaryota > Metazoa > Arthropoda > Insecta > Diptera > Stratiomyidae > Odontomyia > Odontomyia ornata. Next base: position 21,651,170 of record OZ017739.1, read on the forward strand.
TCGTTAAGACCTCCGGCTCGTCAGAAATTTCATCCACCTCATGGTTGTATCGAATTCGCTATTGGTCCCTGTCTAGCTTCGCTTCCATGTTTCACACCCATAGCATAACACAGGCCTTATCACAGATTTGTATACTTGGAGCTTTGTTTTCCTGTGTATGCAGCTGGTCTTCAAGATCGTCAACACTGAATAAAATATTTTATTTGCAAGCTGGATTCTTCGTCGTATTTCATCTCTTTCATCATCCGTTCTCGTTATTTTGGCGCCTAAATACACAAACTCGCCCACATTTTTGATACTGTATTCGCTAAGTGAGATATTTTGCGTATTTGAGGGATTTTTCCATGGCCGTGCCAAGAGCCTTGTTTTATTCTCATTGATTTGCAGCCCTATTAGTTTAGCTTCACTGTCGAGCTTCAGGAAGAGTTCTTTGACAGTTTTTAATGACCTTGACAAAAAGTTGATACCATCCGCCATCCAAAATTAACTTACCTGGACTATTTTAATGACGTCGTACAAAATGAATAATCTGTTATTTTGCGAAACTTATATTTTTTATTTGTGAATTATTCTATAAGTTCTCAACATAGAGGAAATAAGTGAAAATACCACCAACTTTTTCATACGGCTTATTCACGTATTCCGATCATTAGTTCCTCAAAATAAGCGTAGATGTAAGCAATACTCGAAATATCTGCTAAACAGGCTCCCACTATAGAATACAGATAGAAACCTTAAGATATCTGATGACCTCATCAAAATGAACTTTCAATCGGTAACTAATTCAGCATGAGGATATCTCAAAAAGCGATCTCCAGGGTGCAATTTCCTCCACTACTCTGAAAACAGCCATATTCTATTTCCTTATGACAACGCTACGAATATGGTATTTCTTCGTTTCTCTTTAAATACGGTCACATGCTACGTGGACGGAGTTTTCTTATATGAAATGTTTTCAGAACACACCAGAGATTGCAAATGGAGAATGAAAATGTTGAAGAAGAAAGAATTTCCACTTTTCTCAGTTGTTACTGTTATACTTAACAAACACATATATGTACGTGAATATGTGATGTTAGCTGGATATGAGATATGAAAGTTTTCTATTATGGCCACTGTCGAAAGTTTTGCGTGATAATTGCAATTATATACGTAGATTCGTACTGTGAAGACGTACATCTTAATTGCGGATAAGGGAATGGCTGAAATGGGAAAACAAGCAAAGGAAATGTCTGAATAGGAACTTTACCAATTTAGCATAATTTACGCTAAAGATGGTTGACTATAATTTTCCCGCTGAGAGTAAAGTGAGTGAAGAGTGATGTTGAGCTGATAAAGCATTATGTAGAGATAAATAAGTATTTGACACGAATTTCTTATGGTTTTCGAACATTGATATAAGGCATTGCTTTCATTTTGGCGATATTCGAATATGATGAAAACCAAATATGGGTTAAATTATAAATGTAATATTTAATAGCATTATTCACAAGCAACACAAGATCGATTCATCTTTTTGCTGAAAGAACGCGAAGGTGGGAGATGCGAAAATTAATTGCTAATTGAATGACTTGTGGAATGCCTTGAAGACTGTGGCGCAGAAAAGTTATAATTTTCCCCAATGAATGTTTGGTAGTCAACACCAACGGCCAATATATTCCAAATCTGAAGTCTTGTCTGCAATCTTCCTCTCTCGTAACAGGTGAGGTTGATCTATCCTTCTTATTTTTTCTTGGTGGCAGCCTTCTCTAAATGTTCTCTGCTCAATTCATTCTTTTTCTGTGTACATTCCCTTCAAAAATCTTGTCAATACAATTGTCTTCCTTATTGTATCCAATATTAATTATGTCTAGATGTAAAATTACTGTTGACCGGTAGTTAGCGTAAATTAGTTAAGATTGAATACCCTTGACAAGTTTGCATTGAGGACTGATGTCAACATTTTGCCGGATTTTCCAGGAGTTAATATATCGATACTGCATCTATTCTTCATTCTTTAAGTTTTAAGCTTGCTAAGAACATGCTGAATACAAGGGTGGTCCAATAAGTACTTAGCCTCACCGCCCGATGGCGACACTATCGCAAGAGATAGTACATTTTTGTAAACGGCTACTTTCAAAATTTTAGCGAAATCAGACTCGTAGTCTGATTTCCGCGTGTGGAAGCGGGTGTGTCAGCGGATTTTTGAAGAATGGAGAATAAGCAATATCAGTCTCAGTGATTCTTGTTTTTAAAAGGGAAATCACACAGCGAAATCAAAGAACACTTGAATGCTATGTACGATGACTCTACTCCTGCGGTGGCAACCGCCAAAAATTGGTTTAAATAGTTTCAACGTGATCGCACATCGGTTTTTGACCAACCATGCGCAGATGCACCAGAAACGGCTACCACGGAGGATAACTTGACAAAAATCTACGAGTTCGTATTAGCAGACTACCGATTGAAGGTACGCAAGATAGCAGAGACAGTAAGCATCTCAAGAGACTGCATGAGTCATATCCTGCGTGAAATTTTGAGCATGAAAAGCTGTCGGTAGGATGGGTGCGGCGTTTGCTCACTCCAGACAACAAAAACAGCTGTGAGACCACTTCAAAGTAGCGTCTGACGTTGTTTAAGAGCAATCCTAAAGAGTTTCTGCGGCATTTTGTGATCATCGGTAAAACATGGCTCCAATGGTACACACCAGAGACCAAGGGGCAGTCGAAACAGTGAGCTTCATCCGGCGAATATACTCCAAAGAAGGCGAAGACTGCCCCAGTGGCCAGGAAAGTGATGGCCACTGTTTTCTGGGATTCACAAGGTGTGATCTGCATTAATTACCTGGAGAAGGGCAAAACGGTCACGGAGCCCTACTATGCCGAATTGTCGGGCCAATTCGATGCAAAATTGCAGAAAAAAGGCCCTATTTGGTAAAGAAACTAGTGCTCTTTCACCATGATAACACACCGGCTCACACCTTTGCCGTTGCCATGGCCAAATTGGTAGAATCGGGCTATAAACTGCTACCCCATCCAACGTATTCTCCAGATTTGGTGCCGTGCGACTTCTTTTGTTCCCAAACTTGAAAAAGTCACTCGATGGGTAGAAATTTGAGTCAAATGAAGAGGTCATCGCCGCTACGGAGACCTACTTTGCAGACCTCGATAAAACATATTTTGCAGACTGGTTAAAGAAGTCGAGTGTATCGAGATTTGTAATAAACATAAGCAGTCGAGCAGCCCCGTGGTGATCAGGAGTGGCTGCTCCTGAAGAGATAAGGTGGTCACCCCGTCGAAACTGCTTAGTTTGTTGTTTTACTAGTGTAAAGTAAACTGCATCCGTCAAGTTTCCATCCTTTAGGCACTTCAGCCACTTTAACATCTTTAGGTTTGACATTCCCCTTGTAATGCAACGACCTTCTTCGGTGAAAGTAACGGCTGCTTTTTGTGTAATGTTTGCGTTTGTCTCAAGCCTCCGTGTCCGCTAACTTTAACGAGGCAAAACAATATTGAATTTCTGTAGAGTAGATTAATTGACACCTAATAGAACTTTTCTAAAGGCAATAAAAATTGATCGGTGCGTCTTGTAGAGTAGAGTACGCGTGATAAGTATTTTGTAGTGTAGCTTCGTGGCTCGACAAGAACCCGCCTCATATGATCCCGCAAATGCTAGTCGTCAAGCACGCGTACGCGGTCATTAAGCGAAGCTAGTTAGCTGAGCTCGGTGTTGTTTTAGCTCGCTGACACTTGTGCCAGACCATCGGCACCCGTGTTCTACACGGACATTTCGAAATTCTTTACAGATTATGTTGGGAAATGAATTGCCGCTTTTCTAAAATTTCTGTTCTACTTTTGTAGGCTAAGTACTCATCAGACTCCCCTCGTACGTCAAGTGCAAAAATTAAACACCGGTATTGGATAAAATCAGTCAATTCGGAATGCGAGAACAGTTCTTAAAAGCACCTAAGCCTCTTGATATGCTCGAAAAATTTCAAGTAAGGACATTTGGGATGGTTTTTTGGGGTTAGAAGAGTGTTTACCGCTTGTTGGCAAAAGAGGAGCTCAGATCAAAGCCTTACGTAAAGGCACCAATAGTTCCAGTGTTTAGTGCTGCAAGAAGGCCGGCTTGCAGATCAATCAGATGGTGTTATTTTGTTTAATTAACTTAAAGCCCAAGAATTTTATTTCACCATTCTTGCATGCTAACACGAATTTTGTATTTGTATCTAAATTATTTAGAGTTTTATTTTGGGAGAATTGAAAGACAACTATTACTTTTCCAAAGTATAATTTGAAATAATTTACGCGGGAATGATAAAACAAAATTCTTGGACCTTAAGCTTACGTATGAGGCGAAACTTGTATAAAAACTCTGAAATAAAAACATTTATTGTTGTGTTTTGAATTTACAAGCGTTTTATTGAATATAAGTTTAAACCTTATCGAATTCTCCTTGTCTAACGACATTGACAATGAGCCTACGTCTCGATCCTCTAACGAAAAAGAGGTTCAAGACATTGCATTAAAAAGCAAGCACTCTACAGCTTTTTCTAGAAAATTGGCGGCCCTGTCGGAATTTGCGCTATCAGGCCTCATTTATCTGGCTCTTGCGTTGAATGGAATGCAAAATATACCCGTTGGCAGCACCAGCCGGAAAGGTAAATTTCTCGTATGTAGCGTAAGGTTTCGAAAAAGAATTTGGCTTGCCTACTACTGGACTTCTTATTGCAATTTTTGTAGCACCACATGGGTATTTATTAACAGAAAGGATCTGCCGCCGTTCGTATTTGGAGACCCTTCATAGAGGCGCAAATATTTTTCTAATTAAATTGAGTTGCACACGTATGGATCACATATTGAAAATCGGCGGGTAATAAATTGTTATAAACATAGTTATACTCGTTTCGCCCTTCTCACATTTGCTGTTTATACATTTCACAGTGGTTACCACACAAATGTGATAACTTGTCGGGTTGAATAGCTCAAAGAGTTAATTTCAAAAGATTTCCATAGAAGTTTAATCAGCACTTGCATTGCCATTAATATATACATTTTCGATTCTTTTCTGAACCACAAGGGGCCGTAATTTTGAATTTTGATTGAAAACGGTTGCTAAAAATATTAAGCTGTAAACTTTCGTATTTTTTATTTGTCATCCGATTTGCATAATTAAATTAATTTAACTTGCCTTAATAACTTATAATTTCAAGTTTTATCGGAATCTGTTGAGAAACTTGGCTGCTAGAGGGCTACAGAAATAAAATAATGTTTATGTCACCCCCCTGTATGGGGTGACCCCCTTAAACACTTTAAAATATTTTCTCACACTGCAAATTTCAAGAGGCACCACTTTTGACCTACGTAGAAAATTTCCTCATTCTAGCTCATGTGGTTTGCTAGAAAACTTGTGACGCACGAACAAACGGACGGACGGACAGACAGACAAGTCGCGATTTTATAATTTTTTAGGGTATTGTTAAAAATATTTTACAATATTTAAAAAATATTCTGATTTATAAATACGTTCAAGATAAGTCATTTAAAACGTTTCCATGAAAAAAATTCATTATTTCAGTTGCCACTAAAATGGCGAATTGCGCTTGCCTCCTGACCTTTGGGGGCCGCCATTTTGAATGCATGCATTTGATTTTGGACTATTTCAAATCGTTGTGGGCTAGGACTTCATCAATAAATGTGCAAAATCCCGTTCAAATCGGAGTTTCACTCTAGACAGGGCAAAATAATTCAATTTTTAGTGAAAATGGCAGCTAAAAATATTGGGTTTTAAATTTTCGACTTTTATATTTTTCATTCAATTTTCATAATTTTCTGCATAATACAAGAACATAGTACAGAGATCCATAACCTCAAGTTTCATTAAAATCCGCTCGAAAATGTGACCGCTAGAGGGCCACGAAAACCTGAAAAAAACGCACATTTAAACCGCCGCCATTTTGAAATTTGCACATGCATGATCACCAAAATATCAAAGACTGTAGATCTAAGTAATGTCTATCTTGAAAGAAGCCTTTGAAGTTTTGAGTTTCAACAGCCCGCAATTTTGTTTTGTGTGACCTGACCTCCAGTTTTCTCACGTAATTCTTTAGATACTTATAATTTCTATCTCTATGCCAAATTTCATAAAATTCTGTTGAAAGCTTTGACCACTATTACAACAACAAAATTTTGCACGTTTTTCGACCTTTGAGCAGCCGCCATGTTGTTTCTGCCATACCGACTTTGGATTTTTTATTGTGAGATTCATCACATACATCAGTGAACCTTTATATCAAATTTCATCCAAATCGGAGCTATACTTTGGTCAGAACAGACCAAATGTTTAAAATGGCCGCCATTTTGTTCTTGCCTGGCCGATATGGCTGGTTCACGAATTTAGCCGAGATATTAACCCAATACACCTTTCCTGAAAATTTGGTGAAATTCGGAGCGAAATTGCAACCTCTCGCGTGGTCACAAGTTTCGATATTTCCCATATATATATATATATATATATATATATATATATATATATATACTCGTGTATATATATATATATATTATATATATATATATATATATATATATATATACTCGTGTATATATATATATATATATTATATATATATATATATATATATATATATATATATATATATATATATATATATATACATATATATATATATATATATATATATATATATATATATATATATATAAATGATACTCTCCGCAATAGGTAAATTTCTCTCGGGAATTTACCTAAAAAGAAGCAATTCTATATCTAGAAAAAATATCCTCAATCGCGTTACAAAATCAAGAAAATCTGGATAAGGCAGTAAACTCCGTAGCAGCTGCATTCAATCATGCTGCTTTGAATTCATGCAATAGAACTAGACTCAGAGGGAAATCAGAGTCCAGTTGCTAGAACAGTGGGATTATGGTTCTTTAAATTGAATGCAGAACGGACTTTAACTATGTTGAGTTACAATAATTATACAACTTGTAAAGCTAAGCTTAGGTTATTCAAAAATGGAGTTTATACGGCAGAAAGAGCTTTATGGAGATTATTTTGCGCTAAATTGAAGATACCTACGAGACCAGTCACGTCCGGTACATTCTTAATGCAAGATACGATTGAGCCATACAAAAGCCTTGTGTGAATTAATTTAGAGCAGCAGAGATAAACTTAAAGGTTTGATACTAGTAGGACATATATTTTGTCGTACCGCTTGAACTGCACAGAAAATTCGAATCAGCACTAGTCAAACAGGTAATACATTTTTTCAGCCCATTAAAATCTCCAGACCTGGATGGAGTCATCCTGGAAGAAATTTGGCAAACATTGGAGGACAAAGACCCTGGCTTGCGACAGTTGCAATGTATGCCTATGGTTAGAGTGTACACTCCACTCCCCTTCGGCAAACAAAAGTAGTTTTTATACCTAACCAGGGAAATATTTTCAAGCCAAGACTAAGGATTTGAGACTAATATGCCTGAGTTCCTTTCATTCAGTGACCTTGGAACTAGATAACTAGCACCATAAACTCTAGTCTGGACTCAAAATAACAGCAGATGAATCTGTCAACGCAACACTAAATATTCTGATAGAGCTAGAATAAAATCCCTTGTTTGCCAGCAATCTACTTAAACTACATTTCTTAACACTTAGAAAGTGTACCACCCTCTATTGTGAATACTCATCAAATTCTATAGTGTATCGTGTACTGTTAAACTTGTTGACCACCTACTCAGATACACGATATTACATACGTCTTAGGCAGTTCAAATGTCAAGCAGATAGTTAATATAGGCACTCGACAGGTGATGTTCTGTCTTTCCTTCTTTGAAATCTAAACTATAATGAGCTTTCAAGGAAGCTAGACCAAATTAAATGAAACGTGATACCATATTTAGATGAGATTCCGTTCCTTATATTGAAAAAATGTATCTCCACCTTATCAGAGAGATTAAATCACTATACTCCTTTATACCTCAGTACAAAACCTGAGTTATTTCAAATTGAGATAATATTGCAAAAATGGCTTGTACATCGTGTGCTCTTCAAAGCTACACAAGGTCTATAAGAGCAACGTGAAGACTACAACCTCATATTGTCACCTGGATTTACACTGCCATAGGGGAACCAAATTTGCTTTAAGCGGTCAGATTTTATGACCTGCAGCACCTAAGGTGGTAAATCAGAAAGCCATTAAAACAAGTTGGGTAGACAGACCTACGCTCATAACAGAAGGGTTTTGTACTCAACTTACAAAATGCAATCACCAGCAACGAATAATACCAAGAAACATGTAAAAGGGAATTGCTCATTCAAAAGAAAATCCATTGTTTCTCAATTTTCAACTAACAAAAATCACTCAAATCTTGAAACCCCGAAAGCATTTATGGCAATGATCTTATCTGAAAATTTTAAGAAGATCAAACAAAACTGCAGCGTCTGATTCGATGGAAAGTCCATAAAAAACCAAAATAGTGTGTTATTGTGGTTATAAATGGAGAAAATTCAAATGCATATAACTTCCGTGAATATGATACGAATTTCATCAAACATACAGGGTATTAGGACCTTGTGTAAGGCTACTAAATTATCGAATGTTGTTGGGTTTAAAGGCATCCATCGATTTTATTGAAGAAAATGTGAAATTTGAAGATCATACTATTATTAACAAAGTTGAACGAATTTTGACTTCTGAGGTATTTGTTACCATTATATTCACTAAAAGTTTGTACATTTTCCTTTCCCCTGCCCCCCACGGTATCGATACGGTTTTGAAAAGATCTTACTAAGACCTTTTCAATGACACCCCCTACTCGACTATCAATGGTGAAAAAAAAAGTTGAAGGGGCATCCCCCTATATGGGGAGACCCCCCTTAAACCACTTTGAAAAATTTTCCCACCCCTAAACTTTCAAGAAGTCGCCACTTCTGACCTTTCCACAAAATATCGTGGTTGTAGCTTCTAAAGTTATGGAGAAAAAGTGCTGTGACATACAGACGTAGGAACGGACGAACAGACGAATACAGGTCGTGATTGCAATAGGGTTTTTTATTTTAGTACAAAACCCTAAAAGGGGCTTCAGCTAGTAACTTTACACATAGCAAGGGCCACCATTCTGCCCCAAGCATAAGTAGTCCTGGTGCAACGTCATTTGCCTCCAACCAATTTACTCGTCTTACAGGATGCAAAGTGTATTGCAGTAAGACTATATTGCAGTGGTTTATGAAATAGGATAGATCTGAGCCATTCAAAAATCTTGGTTCAAAGTATCTCAGGCTATAATCGTGTTGTCACATAAACTCTTTATTTAAGGAATTTGAAAGTCAAACTCCAGCCAGGGCTGAATGGAATGATGTATTATCCTAGGAAAAAGACGTGGTAGACTTATAATAATGATAATGAGATATCCTAACTATCTTTAAACAAAGGCCCGAAAGAGGATGTAGTACTGAAAAACAAACCAAAAGAATTATATGCCGATGGCTGCAAACTATTCAATGAAGTAAGGAATGGCGTATTTTCTGCTGAACTAAACTAAAAGCTTCCAATATACTTACCAAACAATTGCAGAGACTTTCAAGCAAAACTTTGGTATTCTTGAAACTGTGAGGCAATTAAATAACCGGAGTGAATATCTGAATTTTCAATGATAGCCAAGCAGCGTTTAATTTCCTTGCAGGAAACTACAATTCCATCGAGCTTGTCCTCAAATGCCATATATGGGGGCGGACCGACAAGTACTTAGCTTACAAAAGAAAACACGAAAATTTTGGAAGTGACAATTTATTTCGCAACTGGAAAATCGGGTTCGTAGCCTAAGTAGACCAATTTGACCGTGGCGATGGCGGAGGTGTGAGCCGGTGTGTTGTCATGCTGGAAGAGTTCTTTTTTCTCCGCCAAATAGGGCCTTTTTCCTGCAGTTCAGCGTTGAATCGCCCCAATAGTTCGGCATAGTAGAGCCCGGTGACCATTTTGCGCTTCTCCATCTAGTCCCAGAAAATGGTGGCCATCACCTTTCTGGCCAATAAAATGTCTTTGCCTTCTTTGGAGCACTTTTGCCCACTGTGGTTCACTGTTTTGACTGCTCCTTGGTCTCTGGTGTACACCAATAGAGCCTAATTTTGTCAACGTTCATAAAATGATGGGAAACTCCTTCGGGTTGCGCTTAAACAGCATTAAACACTGCTCTGAAATGGTCTCGCGGTTACATTAGTTATCCGGAGTGAGTAAACGTGACACCCATTGCACCAAAAGCTTTCCCATATAAAAAATTCCATGCAGAATATAGGGCACGCGGTCTTTTGAGATTCCAACTATCTCAGCTGTTTCGCGCGCCTTCAATTGGTGGTCTACCAATTCGAGCTTGTAAATTTTGTCAAGTTATCTTGCGTTGGTGTGGCTCACGAAACTCGACGTGCGACCACGTTGAACTCATTAAACTAATTTTCAACGGCCGCTATCGCAGAAGCAGAGTCATTGTACACAGCATTCAAGCATTCATTAATTTCACTGCGCAATTCCCCTTCCAAAAACAAGAATCACTGAGATTGATATTACTCTCGCTCCATTTTTCTAAAATCCGCGGACAATCCGCTTCAAAACAAAACTACGTAGCCATCTACAGGAATGTACTACAGGATAGCGAACCTCTCTTGCGATAGTGATGCCATCGGGTGGTGAGTTTAAGTACTTATCGGACCAACTTCTTACCCCTATCTCTTAATGAGATGTCGAGACATTCAAAGATGCTGGTCATTTGGTTGCATGCATATAGGGACAGCGAGGGAAACTGCAAGAGAGCAGGTATGATGGTACCAATCCGGTCTACCATCATCCATTGGTTATGCATGAAATACAGATGGGGTTTCCTTGTAATGACTTTGGCCGCAGCTTTAGCTGCCCGGGTGAGCAAAAACAAAGAAAAAATGCAGTCTTTTGGCTGCAACATCATCACTGGCCTTGCCAAAATACTTTCGATAGATTTGAGAAGTATCACTCGGTTTGCTGAACACTGGGTGATTCTCATGAGAAAAAAAGGTCGGCATATCTACCTACCTATGCAGCGAATATCAAAGCGACAAAGAGACATGTATCTGTGAAACAGTTCGGAATATTGAGAGCGACTTTTTCTTCTTGTCCGAGATGCTGATTTGTGAAGAAGTAATTATTGTAATAAACGTTATTAGTATATATGAGATTCAAGTGTTTAAATATCGGATCAATTAATTTGTGTATGCTCATATGCTTTAATTGGCGATTTTATTAATTTGAACACATTGCAAGTGGGGTGCGTTAAAGACTTTAAACAAAAACTAAAAAATAAGAATGAAAGAACAACAAGACATTCCCAAAAATGCCAGCCTGGATGCCTCAAAAACTCCGCTGAATATTGCCCTTGCGGCTGGACGCTGTTCGCGACTTTAAACTACCGCCATTTTGGGAATCACAGGTTGGGCTGTGGTTTTCCCAAATCGAATTGACGTCTAGTCATTATAACATTTTTTCCAATTTTGTAAAATTTAATGTGGTCGTAACAACGTTGGATATCAGAATATTAAAACAAGTTGCAGACTTTGTCAAATGGCCCCCTTTGACTAATAAATATTGCGATTTCCCCACAACAACATTTGATGCAGGTATTGGGGGAACTCAAATTAAATGACCAGAAACCCTCGCATCTATATGGACATATGCAGGCTTTGGGGGCACTCAACTCCCGAAGGATCCATTACGCGCATTATAGATGAGGCAGTTTCCAGTCTACGTACAAGCCACCATGTCAGTTTCTCCGAAAAAGATGTGATGCCATTGTTTTAAATGGCGGACAAAATCGTCGACGAATTTAACGCAGCACTCGCAGTGATAACAACAACATCGAAAGACCCAGTACGTTTGACATCAGAATCTGGTGCGCTGTTACTGGAAATTTCAAAGCGCCTTGATAATTTTAAGATGAACAGCAAAAACAATTATTCCGGAAACCGAAATTTCAAGAACCAAAATTGATCTCGCTCAAGAAACCGGAACGGAAAAAACCACGAGCCAAGCGCAGTTAAAAATGCAGGAGAGCCATCACACTTCTGCTATTACCATCGAATGTATGGCGAGAAAGCAATCCACTGTCGAGATCTCTGCAATTATCGGTGACGGAGGAACTAATGGTGTCGTCATCAGGAACGGTCAACGATGACACCCAAACAAAGAACTGTTTATCCATTACCGATAAAAATACAGGATATATATTTCTTGTGGGCACGAGCGCAAAAGTGTCGTGGACGTAAAGCGGAAACGCCTCGTAGATGGTAAGATCAATTTACATTCTTTGGCGACAATTTCAAATGGCTTGATGCTTGATGATATAAGGATGGCAGAACAACGGAAACTATTCCATCAGATTCTATCTCAGTTGCCTAAAGAGACGATGTTCAAACATTATATTGTCACGAAAGGTTCTCCCATCGCTGAACGAGCCTATTGGCTACCGCAAGATAAGTTCCAAGCTGAACTCGAATACATGGTTGAAAAGTAAATATGTCGCCCTTCAAGTATCCAATAGGCCAGCCCTCTTTATTTGGACCCAAAGCAGTCAGGCAAATGGAGACAGTGCGGTAACTATAGGAAATTGAACTCTGTAACTATTCCAGATCGATACTTGATAGCTAGTGTTGAAGATTTCGTCCATAACATACATAGCAAAATGATATTTTCAAAAATCGACTACGTTCGCGCTTATTACCAAGTTCCAGTAGCGGAAGAAGACACAGCTGTTCGAATTTTTGAAAATGTCTTTCATAATGAGACATGCTACTCAGACCTTCTAAAGGTTTATTGACATTGTTTCTCTCTGGTTTAAACTCATGCTTCGGATATTTAGACAATATCACGATTGCTTCTAAATCAGAGGAAGATCACAAACGGCACATTCGAGAGATATCATTTTTTTAAGGAATACGGAATTAAAATCAATCCTTTGAAATGCAAATTTGGACATTCTGAAGTCCAGTATCTAGGATACCTCCTCAATGAGGATAGAATTACATCGCTAACTAAAAAAGTGGAAATAATCCTGCAATGCGAAAGCCCACGTACGATCCAAAGTTGGAGGAAATATCTAGGTATGCTGAACTTCTACGGAAAGTTTCTGAAAAACGCTGCTGAAATCTTAGCATCACTCAACGATTATCCACATGAATCTCGAAAAAATGACAACCAATCAGTAGATTTAACCCCTAAAGCTAATGATGCTTTTGAGAAAAGCAAGCAATTATTAGCAAACGCAACAGTACTAGCGCATCCTGTAGAAAATGCACCATTAGCCACCACACCATATGCTTCAAGTTTCACAAATGGGAGATGTGTTCGAGCAGTCAGTTTACAACCAGTGAACACTGCTCGGATTTTTCAGCGAGAAATTTAATAAGGCACAACCGAACAAGAGCGTCTATGACAAAGAGTTGCTGGCTGTACATTCCTCCATAAAATATTTTCGTGACAGGTTGGAAGGTTGATCAAAAGCCATAATGCTACGCGTTTGATCAAATTCCAACAAAGGCGTCTCCTCGACAAATGCGGCAGTTAGAATATAATTCGCAATTTGCAACCGATATACGTGTAATTCACGTCGAAGGAGACTCCAGTACTGTTGCTGATGCTCTTTTGCGAGACGATGTAATCGCAGAGAATAACTTGATTGAATTACCCGAAGTGGCCAGTAAATACGAAAAAGACGAAGAACTGAAATCATTCTTAAGTTCTGAAACTTGACTAGATTTGGAAAAACTAAGGACGCAAAGAAGATACCTTTATTGCGATACATCCACAAGAACCACATGACAATGAACCCCAAAAATACTATGGATTCAAGCATTTAACTCAATATATCGGTTATTGGAAAATTACCAGCCGTCTGCTGCGAGCAAAATTCGTCCGGCCGAATATGAAAAAGGATAAAACAAATTGGACAAAGGCATGTATTCAGCGTCAAAGAACAAAAGTTAGCAGACACGTGACAACCTTTCCACTTCAGCTTGCAGTACCAGATAAAAGCTTTGAACGTGTACATATTGATATAGTAGGACCATTACCTATTACTAACAGCTGCAAGTACGTGTTAACGATGATCGATGGGTTCTCGAGATAGACGGTAGCAATTCCAATCACCGAAATAACAGCAGAGGTAGTACCCCTAAGTTTTTAAACCAACTGGGTGGCGGGACTCGAAACTCCAAGGATACTGGCCACAGATTGTGGAAGTCAGTTCGAAAAAATGCTATTCAACGCGTTGACAAAGTTTTTAGAATGCAAGCACATTCGGAGATGGCATATCATCCTACGTCAAACGGCATGATGGAGCGGTTTCATTTACCTTTAAAAGCAGATTTAATGTGTCACGAAGATGCTTCTTGGGTACAAGCATTACCAACTGTCTTGTTGAGTTTACGTTGCGCCCACAAAGTAGATATGAAATTGTCAGCGGCTGAAATGGTGCACGGAACATCTCTGCGGATACCTAGTTAATTTATCAACGACGAGCGATTGCATAACGGAAGTGAATCTACGTTCGTGGAAAAATTTCGGCACGACATGCAAAATCTCCGACTAACACCTATAAAACACCATCGTAATGGACCCATTTTCATATTTAAAGATTTAAACACCCGCAGTTACGTTTTTATTCGAGTTGTCGAGTCGAGTTAAAAAAGTCGTTACAAGAACCTTATACTGGATCTTATCGTGTAATGCAACATATACGAGTAAATAGAAAAGTCTTCAAAGTCTTAATGAATGGAAAGGAATCAATGATTTCTATTGAACGACTGAAATCTGCATTTATTATTATTCTGAAAATCAAGGAATCAACGCCGTCACCGTTCATCAATTATGAAGAGAGAAGACAGTTACTGTTAAAAACGTATCCTGGTTCAGGAAAACAAAAATAGGTGTCATTCAAATTGTCTGATTGACAAATCTAAAAGGGGAAGTATTTAGCAAATATAAAAGTGACAAAGAGACATCTATCTGTGAAATATCAATAGCGACATTTTATCACTGCAAACCCAAACGTTTTAAATTAAAACGCATAAACGTTTTAATTAAAACACTTTTAGTGTTTTAATTCAATGAAACACTTCAGGCGTTTTATTTTAAAACACTTTCCGTTTTAGTTAAAACACTAAGCGTTTTAATTTAAAACGCTTCAAACGTTTTATTGAAAGAGACACTTAAAGCGTTTTAATTAAAACACCTAAGTGTTTTAATTAAAACACTTATGGTGTTGTTTTTTCAATAAAACGTTTGAGGTGTTTAAATTAAAACACTTAGTGTTTTAAATAAAACGGTAAGCGTTTTAAATTAAAACGTCTCAAACGTTTTCTCGAGAAAAAAACACTCTAAGTGTTTTAATTGACATAACATCAAGGAAAACGTTTTAATTAAAACACCAGGCGTTTAAATTAAAACGCCTAGGTGTTTTATTGAAAATGCGTTCAAGTTCACGTCAAAACACGTCTGTCAATTCACTGCAAACCCAAACGTTTTAAATTAAAACGCCTAAACGTTTTAATTAAAACACTTTTAGTGTTTTAATTCAATAAAACACTTCAGGCGTTTTATTTTAAAACACTTACCGTTTTATTTAAAACACTAAGCGTTTTAATTTAAAACACTTCAAACGTTTTATTGAAAAAAACACTTAAAGCGTTTTAATTAAAACACCTAAGCGTTTTAATTGACATAACATCAAAGAAAGCGTTTTAATTAAAACACCAGGCGTTTTAATTAAAACACCTAGGTGTTTTATTGAAAATGCTTTCAAGCTCACGTCAAAACACGTCTGTTGATTGACAGACACATATTAACTGCAAACCCAAACGTTTTAATTAAAACATTTTTAGTGTTTTAATTCAATAAAACACTTCAGGCGTTTTATTTTAAAACACTTACCGTTTTATTTAAAACACTAAGCGCTTTAATTTAAAACGCTTCAAACGTTTTATTGAAAAAAACACTTAAAGCGTTTTAATTAAAACACCTAAGTGTTTTAATTGACATAACATCAAGGAAAACGTTTTAATTAAAACACCAGGCGTTTTAATTAAAACGCCTAGGTGTTTTATTGAAAATGCTTTCAAGCTCACGTCAAAACACTTCTGTCGATTGACAGACACATATTAACATGTGTTCTTTAGAATTTTTTTGTGAAAGTTGTGCAAAAAGTAATGAAGTTTCGTTTAAAGTGGAAAAAGTGGTAGTTAAGCTTCAACACTGTTTGTTTATAGCAGGAAAGTGCGAGAAAAGGTATTGTGAGTAGTGATAGAAAGTTTGGTTTCGAGTTCTCGTCCACATACTTACTTTTGTCTGTCAATATGTCCGTAATTCTTTGTGCAAATAGTGCAACAAGTAATGAAGTTCTATTTAAAGTAGACGTGGTATTTAAATCTTGACACTTCCTGTTTAGGGCAGTGAAGTACGAGCAAAGGCGTTATGAATGTATGAAAGTGATAAATTTCGTAGGTTTTTCATCAAAGGCACAATGTAAGCACAATGACTTCTCGACTAGTTGACCGAATACCACATTTGCCTTTTTATTCGTCCACTTCATTGTTGAGTAAGGTAAAACCTGTTGCAGTATGATCAAATACATATTATCAACAACGCTTTTGGTGTTTTAATTCTTCTTCCAATTTTAAAACACTTTTAATGCACATTAATAATTAAAACACCTAAAACGTTTTAAATTAAAACGCCTAGACGTTTTAATTAAAACGCCTAGTGTTTTAATTAAAACAGTAGGCGTTTTAATTAAAACATTAGGCGTTTTAATTAAAACGCCTAGTGTTTTAAATTAAAACGTCTAGGCGTTTTAATTTCAAACGTTTTAGGTGTTTTAATTATTAAAACGCCTGAAAAGTGTTTTAAAATTGGGACGGGAATTAAAACGCCAAAAGCGTTTTAATTTAAAACGTTTGGATTTGCAGTGTTAACATGTGTTCTTTAGAAACTTTTTGTGAAAGTTGTGCAAAAAATAATGAAGTTTCGTTTATAGTGGAAAAAGTGGTAGTTAAGCTTCAACACTGTTTGTTTATAGCAGGAAAGTGCGAGAAAAGGTATTGTGAGTAGTGATAGAAAGTTTGGTTTCGAGTTCTCGTCCACATACTTACTTCTGTCTGTCAATATGTCCGTAATTCTTTGTGCAAATAGTGCAGCAAGTAATGAAGTTCTATTTAAAGTAGACGTGGTATTTAAATCTTGACACTTCCTGTTTAGGGCAGTGAAGTACGAGCAAAGGTGTTATGAGTGTATGAAAGTGATAAATTTCGTAGGTTTTTCATCACAATGACTTCTCGACTACTTGACCGAATACCACATTTGCCTTTTTATTCGTCCACTTCATTGTTGAATAAGGTAAAACCTGTTGCAGTATGATCAAATACATATTATCAACAACGCTTTTGGTGTTTTAATTCTTCTTCCAATTTTAAAACACTTTTAATGCACATTAATAATTAAAACACCTAAAACGTTTTAAATTAAAACGCCTAGACGTTTTAATTAAAACACAAGGCGTTTTAATTAAAACGCCTAGTGTTTTAATTAAAACAGTAGGCGTTTTAATTAAAACATTAGGCGTTTTAATGAAAACGCCTAGTGTTTTAAATTAAAACGTCTAGGCGTTTTAATTTAAAACGTTTTAGGTGTTTTAATTATTAAAACGCCTGAAAAGTGTTTTAAAATTGGGACGGGAATTAAAACGCCAAAAGCGTTTTAATTTAAAACGTTAGAATTTGCAGTGATAACACTGCAAATCCAAACGTTTTAAATTAAAACGCTTTTGGCGTTTTAATTCCCGTCCCAATTTTAAAACACTTTTCAGGCGTTTTAATAATTAAAACACCTAAAACGTTTTAAATTAAAACGCCTAGACGTTTTAATTTAAAACACTAGGCGTTTTAATTAAAACGCCTAATGTTTTAATTAAAACGCCTACTGTTTTAATTAAAACACTAGGCGTTTTAATTAAAACGCCTTGTGTTTTAATGAAAACGTCTAGGCGTTTTAATTTAAAACGTTTTAGGTGTTTTAATTATTAATGTGCATTAAAAGTGTTTTAAAATTGGAAGAAGAATCAAAACACCAAAAGCGTTGTTGATAATATGTATTTGATCATCCTGCAACAGGTTTTACCTTACTCAACAATGAAGTGGACGAATAAAAAGGCAAATGTGGTATTCGGTCAAGTAGTCGAGAAGTCATTGTGCTTACATTGTGCCTTTGATGAAAAACCTACGAAATTTATCACTTTCATACACTCATAACACCTTTGCTCGTACTTCACTGCCCTAAACAGGAAGTGTCAAGATTTAAATACCACGTCTACTTTAAATAGAACTTCATTACTTGCTGCACTATTTGCACAAAGAATTACGGACATATTGACAGACAGAAGTAAGTATGTGGACGAGAACTCGAAACCAAACTTTCTATCACTACTCACAATACCTTTTCTCGCACTTTTCTGCTATAAACAAACAGTGTTGAAGCTTAACTACCACTTTTTCCACTTTAAACGAAACTTCATTATTTTTTGCACAACTTTCACAAAAAATTTCTAAAGAACACATGTTAATATATGTCTGTCAATCGACAGACGTGTTTTGACGTGAGCTTGAAAGCATTTTCAATAAAACACCTAGGCGTTTTAATTAAAACGCATGGTGTTTTAATTAAAACGTTTTCCTTGATGTTATGTCAATTAAAACGCTTAGGTGTTTTAATTAAAACGCTTTAAGTGTTTTTTTCAATAAAACGTTTGAAGCGTTTTAAATTAAGGCGCTTAGTGTTTTAAATAAAACGGTAAGTGTTTTAAAATAAAACGCCTGAAGTGTTTTATTGAATTAAAATACTAAAAGTGTTTTAATTAAAACGTTTAGGCGTTTTAATTTAAAACGTTTGGGTTTGCAGTGAATATGTACCTTTTTGATATTTTTCTTTCTTCTTAATTTATAAACGCTATTAGTATATATGAGATTCAAGTGTTTAAATATCGGTTCAATCAGCTTATGTATGCTCATATGCTATACCTACGGTGTAAACAATTATGAGTGAGTTTAGGTACTTGGACACAATGTCGACAGTCAACATTGAGGCAAGGTAGATATCAGAGTCTGAAGAGGAGAATTTGGTCTTACTGTTAATGAAACCAAAACTAATAAAATGAAATCAAAACTAATAATCCAGGCTAAATAAAGAAATACAAGTTGGTTATTGCCTCTCTTTGAAAGGTTAAAGCTTTGAAAGAGTTCGGAGCTCTTGAAGCATCTTCTATATAAAAACAACTTCAAAAAGAACTAAATTGCCGAAAGATAATTGTCGTAAGCAAATCATGTATCTCGGAATATTCTATGCCCAATTATGTGCACTGCGAAAGTAAGCATGATATCTACTAATCATTTGAAATTTGTGTTTGCTGTATGAATGCAAATCCTGGAATTTAATAAATGTTTCCAAAGACGCCATGAACTGGATGTGCTTGCATTTCAATGCAAAGAGCATATAATGATCTGTAGCTTACTGATGCAATGAACAGAGTAGCTTTTCTTCTGTTTAATATATTGGTAAGAATTAAAAAATTATACTTCATCCCGACAATTACTCAAGCCAAAATATACATATACTACCATTAGAAATACCATGAACGCTCTTCCGAAACAACTCCCAAAAATGAATTTTATATTAAGACTCAATTGAGGGTTTAAAGCTAAAGCCAAATGAATGAGATTTAATTATCCACCAAGAACCACACTCAATCTCATGCAGTGCACGAGTATGGTGAGCTATAGAGACCTACAATATGAGTCCATAACAGAAATTGTCTATACTGTGAACACTAACATTTTCTATTATGCACCCTCTAGGGTGCCGTTGTCACAGTCACCCCTTCGTTGGTCTGTCGACTTTTTATATCGAGCGGCACTGAGCGCATGAACCAACACTAACAGTGCGATTGAAATAAGCCAAAAGAGTAATGAATTCATAAAAGTTTACCTTCCTAGTTTCATTCATATTTTTTCAGCAAAAATTATAACAAAAGTCAGCAGATGAGTTTTTAAATCCACAAAGGAAAAATTGTTCAAAGAATTAAAACTTTGAACATATATCTATGTTCAAAATTCAAATCCTTTATATTTGTGATTTTAAACGAAGGCTTCAAGATCAAAACAATAAATTAGCGGATTAGTTATAGGTACAAGAAAATTGTGGTTTTATGATATAAGCTTGATTTAGAATTTATTCAGCTCATATAAAATATTTCCATAACAGAATCGTCAAAATAGAATGACTTGAACAATATTCGCTGCAATCAATATTGAACTAAAGCCTTAAGAATATATTCAGCGCTCCCATTTTTGAATTTATATAAATACATAAAACTTATCTATGACGAGCAACCAGACTTTTCTCGTATGCAGTAATTAGTAGCACCTAGAATATCTAAAATCTCTACTGGCATCTCAGCAAATAGAATGAAACATTTGCGTATCACATTCCAACTTTTCTGAATTAATATACATTAATTAATTTATCATTCAGGATACGTAACAATACCGTAATGCCAATCACATTCATAGTAAACGGAGCCTGACGAAATTACTCTTGCGGAGCAAAAAGATTTGTAACACATGCTAACCGACCACCTCGTGCTCAACAATAGTGGGTGAAAGGACTTAACCTCCCCACACAAGCAGACATGATTAGCTCCACCCGATATATTATTATCATTAATTAATTTTTCTCCATCGCAGCAGTATGTCTATGAACGGGAGCGTTACATAATAAATTATCAGTTCTTAACCTTTACACAGTCAAAATACGAAATATAGTAGCAAAACGTTTCATTAAATTTAATTAATTCCAGACAAAGCTCTGGCATAATATTTTCCTTTTCTGCTTTCTGATGAACAAATATGTTTTCGTTTTCTTGGCACGTACAAGGATATACCATTTCTAGCTCACCCTCTGCAGCCATACACAAAAGCACATCCATATTATGAGTATAGAAATAGACGTTTGCCTCCCCGTACCTACACAAATGTACAATTATACACGTATATCCGGATCTTATAAATACAGACAACATTTTTTAGATATTACCGTAAGTAGTACAACAGGAGGGTATCGTCGACCTTCTTTAAAAAGGATCTGTGTTCATGACAATGGCAGGCACACTGGGATTGAGTTTGAGAATACAAGGATGAATGGCAAGGGGTAGTAGTTGGTAGCATGGTACTTTTTTCCCTGACAGAATCCTAAGTTGTTATGGGAGTGATGCTGGATTGGGGCTGGTATGAGATTGAATGCAAGGACATAGGAAAGAAATCTGGTAGATAGTGTTGTCATCTTTGCATTCTATTTTACTTTTCCACACTATTTTAAGTTAACGAGTGTAGAAAAAAGGCAGCTTATTATATGCCGCACAAATGAGTTACATTCCTTTATACGATCAAAATTTGTATAGCTTAACTGTAATTTCAATCGAGTCATGTTTGGATGAATAGAGGACCAATTTGCTCTAGAGTATCTACTGTAGATTTTTTGAGCTTTCATTGTTTCCGCATTACTTATATCATTATTTAAACAAATTTTTAAAGATATGATTGATGTACACCATTTCCTAAGGTTAGAAAATTTCACCAAAACTCTAAATTACTAGTTGATGTCATAAGAACTCCGATGAGAATAGTTTCTAGTGCCAACTGTATGATAATGTTGCGCATATTATGTATACATCTAATAATTTAGATTTTCTATCGTCATAAATATTTTCACTAATGAAAGATAAATATCAATGTTCATAAAAGGAAGGAAATGCTCCTCATAAAGAAAAGCAGCCCTAGAAATACACCAGAAAGATGTCTTAGCTTTTCAGGAACGGAAATCTCTTGGTGTGAAAAAATTACTTAGGGCAACTTGACAAAAAATTAACATCACGAATCACATTGAGTCTACATGCATAAAAGCCTCGCAAACTGTAGGTGTCTTATATCCACTACAGAACCGAAGTTAGTTTCTAAATCCTTAAAAAAACACCTTGATAAAAATGATGATCCCATCGATAATGCTGTATGGAGCTTTTGCGTGGAGATTATGTGACGATCATCTGAAAGCAAAGATCCAGGTTTTGCAAAACAGACATTTTAAAATAGCTCTAGATAAATTTTTCAACTTTTCCGCAAAAAAATGCACTCATCTGCTGGAGTTAATCATCTAGTAAAGACTAAAAGGAGAAAAAAGAATATTTCTAGAACTCTGGCTTCCTGGAACCCATTAGTTGCATCACTTAATGATAATGACCAATCACAGCCTTATATAGCCTTTTCAGCTTTGCCTCATCTCTATTAGTTAAACTTGGTTTCAAGTTCTAATATGCTAAAACTATTATATTCTTTTACGTCGAAACAACTTTTTTTGGTCAAATTTCTCTATTAAAAAATGTAAATTTGTAAAATTAAAGTTGGCAGTTCATAAATTAAATCTACTATGGCGGCAATAAATGTACATATATTTAAATTACCTAATAACTTACATTCTACGATTGTACTACAAAATACTGAATAAAAATTATTATTATTATTATTATTATCATTATTATTATACTATATTCAATTGAAATAAAATTGTATTTATTAAAATGTTCCTTTTGGTCACTAATTGCACGAAATTTTACGTTTAACCTTCAAGCAGTCGCGTGGCATCGAATCGACGGCACTCAGTACGTTTTCGTTTCCTGTATTGTTATTTCTTGTCGTATGCATTCCACATCTCCAATAACCTGTCATTTTTTCACTGTGCACGTGATAAACAGATTACATCCACTCCCTGCCTTCCCCGGAGCGTATAATCCGCATTTGTTGTAGTTGCATCCCAGACGTCGAAAGCACGCTACGCGTCTATCGTCGAAAAAATCACGCGCGACGCTCAACGCAAGAAACTCTGATTTGAAATTCAATTAATAGTTCCGAGTAAACATTGTAATAGTGTTTTTTGTATAAAATGACTCGTTGACTGCTAACTGATAGTGAAATCCTTGCGTTTATACAAGAAGAAGATAACGAGAGTGAATCCGAGCTTAGTGACCAAGGCTCAGAAGTTTCCGATTACATTCCAGTTCCGGAGGAAATTCAATCTGCTTTCAGTTTTAAACACGGCGAAAATTAAACAACAACAGAGTGATACGCCAAGCTCAAAATATTCTCACGCAAGATTCGGGTGCTCGTAGAAACGGCGTCGGAGTAACAACATTCATACAAGCCCGGAATTCATTCATTTTTGAGGACACTATTACAAAAATTTCAAAAACGCTAATGTATTCATCCAAAAAAAGGTGCGATCGTACGACAGACCCCGTGATTGCAAAGCAACTGATGCAGTTAAAATTCGAGCATTATTCGGATTATCGTACATAGCAGGACTGATAGTCAGAAAATCCAAGTCAATTTGGATTTTCCGAAAAGACAACGCTGGTGTTGTACGTGCCCAAAAAAAAGACCTCTGGTACTGATATCATCTCTTCATTTTGCTGCTGGAATTGATGAAAGTATAAATGAAAAGCGCAAACCAAGGATTGTAACTTTTTACAATCAAACAAAAGGCGGCGTCGATGAAGTTGTCAAAAAAGTGAAGATGTATTCAACATCAAGGAAAAATAATAGATGGCCATTAACACTCTTCTATCATCTTCTGAATATTGCTGAAATAAATGCCATGGTAATATTGAGGGCAAATAAAGTCGTCATAGAGAAAAGGCGAAAATATTTACGTGGATTGGGCATTGAACTGACAAAAGAGTATGTTTAGAGAAGAGCAATGATGGTGAACCTTCCAAGAAAGCTCAAAAGAAATATACAAGAGCATTTGAATGTGAGTTCTGCAAACATTGACAATGCATCAAGTAGCATTCCCACCACAAGTAGGAGAAGCTGCAAAATGTGCCCAGCAAAAAAAAGGAGACAATCAAAAATACAATGCACATCATGCCAAAGAAATGTTTGCAGGACACACACTAAATTCATATGCAATGAATGTTATCTCGGCGGAGAAACTGAGTCTGAGGACAACTAAACCAAGTTCATATAAATACTTTGATTTTAATTATTTTATCTCATGGAATAGACTGATTTTATTATTTTGTTTATATTATATAAGGTTAGTCAGAGTTATATAGGAATACGTTATTTATGTTGTTATTTGAATTTATAGTTTTGTTTTTTCTGATAGAAAAATTCTGTTAATACAAAAATTTTATCCTAACATAATAATAATGTACCTGACCACAAAAATATACTACTCTGTTTCAGATTTCCTAGTTATAACCTTGAGAATACCTCTTCCAAGTTCCGCAATAATCTATAAATGTTCTCCCTATAACAATGATGTCATCTAGATGTACTAATCGGGTCTTCCAGCTTAGCTCTCGTATCACATATTCCATCAAGCGTTCGAACACTGCTATATGGTTGTAAATTCCAAAAAACATCACCAGAAATTGACATATACCATACAAAGTGAAAATATGGTTTTCTTTCGATTTATTTTATTGGACTCCACCTACTAGAAGCCACTCTTGAGGTCGAGTGAAGAAAATCTTTTTGCCTGCTTCAAAGTTTAAAGCGTATGCCAATGCATCCTTCACTATCAACTTTTCGGCTAATCGAAAAGTTTGTTATGCTTATCTATCATGCAAGGCGCTAAAGTAAGCTTACTTCACTGCTAACAGTACCGGTCTTTCGATGCTTATCCTGGGCAAAATGCTGTAGAATTTCACTTGAATTGTGCATGCGATTTTGTGGCTGGAACTTGTATATCTACTTTTGCTGATCGTCTTCATATTGCATATAAAGCTCATTCACTACAAATGCCCAATTTTAATAGTTTGAAGAATCATTGTATCCCTAGTGCAAGAATTTAAGGGTTTTGTCTGCCGCCCTCATTACACTTGTTAGTTTTACCAGTGGTTTCATACTGATTTTTGTAGATACTCCAAACCGTGTGCCGGCCCATAGGTGCTTTCACATTCCTAGATCGCCATGATATGCAATCGTAAATGGAGCTGGTGTGTTAGTTTTCATTTTTTGATCTATTCTTAGTCTTATTTTTCTGTTTGACATCATCTTGGACGTGGTTAAATCTTTCCTCCAAACCTTAAATTTGGTTGTCCAGTGTTTAGTCAGACTACATAGTTCTAGCTTCATTTCGATTGACAGTAGGTCTAGATTCTTTCCTAAGTGTTTTGATTGTATTTCAAATTTTGTTGATTCTTTATCCAGTTTCTAACCTGAGTCGATTGAATATTCGTCCAACATCGGATTAAGTCTGCCTTTAATTCAATTGATTGCTACTCCAATTTCTGATTTAAGTCTGTCTTTAATTTCACTAGTTGGTCGGCCAACTCAGGAGTTGTCGGTGGATCGTGTTTACAAATTCCACTGGATTCTGGTTGCTTGTTATTCAAATTTCACCGAAGATAACTGGATTGCTGTCAATATTTACATTAAAGCCTTGTCGCCTGTTGATTCCACTTCATTTAATTCCTCACTGCTCTCTCTCTGAACTCAAGCAATTACAGATCTCTTACTTTGGCTTCCTGCCACTTTGTTAACTGGATGATTAATCTTGAAAAATTAGCACTCATTCGCGAGAATTTAATCATATTTAAAATGGACAAAATTACTTACAATCTTGAATGCTTCGTATTAACCTATTCTTCGATTAGGAGGCCATTTTATTCCTTCACTCCACTATCGTGCTCTCAATTCACGACCCACTGCGATTCTCATCAATGAAAATAAAACAAAGCTCATGACGCAGTCAAGATAAAATACCTCAAATACATAATACATTACACTTGGCGAATACAGAATCGAAAATGTTAGCAAGCTCATGTATTTAGACGCCAAAATAACGAGAGCCACTAATGAAAGAGACGAAATACGCCGAAGAAATTAAGCTCGCAAAAAAATATTTTATTCAGTTTTGACGATCTTGAAGACCAG
Organism: Odontomyia ornata; assembly: GCA_963969285.1. Taxonomy (NCBI): domain Eukaryota; kingdom Metazoa; phylum Arthropoda; class Insecta; order Diptera; family Stratiomyidae; genus Odontomyia; species Odontomyia ornata. The sequence continues at coordinate 21,677,219 of OZ017739.1, forward strand.
CTGCATCCACAGGAAAACAAAGCTTCAAGTATACAAACCTGTGACCTGTGTTATGCTATGGATGAGAAATATGGACCCTAACCCAAGCATCTGCAAATATATTGAATGCCTTTGAGTGACAGGTCCTGAGGTGAATTATCCGAGCAAAGCTAGACGGAGACCAATTGCGAATTCGATACAACCATGAGCGGTATCAAATTTTTGACGAACCGGAGGTCTCAATCATTGTAGAACTGCGGTAGCTGCAATGGGCTGGCAACATGAATCGTATGGACGAACAACGGATGCTCAAAACGGTATTCATTGGGAGAACTGAACGATGGAGGCCAGTGGGGAAACTGAAGAAACGCTGGTCTGACTCGGTCCACGAAGACAGTTCATCGCTGCTCGGATTTCGAAATTGGAGGACTCGGCCAATGGACCAAGATCGTTAGAGGCGCTATTTGCAGGAAGCAAAGGCCCGAGCGAGGCTGTAGTGCTACGAAGAAGGACCATTTTCCTCGGTGGGTTCTTCCTCAAATTTTCACCATAATTAATACTCCGAGCTTTTCACATTATTTGCTTCGCGACCCCAAAACTTCACGGCTTCATTTCATTTCCATGGGTTCCACTCATTTGGGGAAATTCATATTGCATCGAGTTCAGTCTCTTTTACTTTTTGGAGTTTCCATTTAAATTTCTTAGTCTCTCCTTTGATGACTGTCATTTAGTGACAGTAGTTGAATTTTATTTACGGCTGATTTGAGGTTTTACAGAACTTATATTTGTTTAATGTTGTATCGTTTAGCTTAAAGACGAGGATCGCAGTACCTGCATACATCAAGTGCTGCTTTGTTTTCTTCAGATATAGTGTCATTGCAAATAGGTGAATAAGTGCTGACTGAGGGAATAAGTGCTGACTGAGGGTGATAAGTGCTGACTGAGGGAGTGCCTCCTCTCAAATCCAATTTATCCACTTGCAACCTAGATGCATTGGACAAAGTTGCTCAATTGGAGGAATCGAGAATATTGGAGCTCGCAACCAAATCAGTGAAATAAATTGTGTTCAGCGAAGATGAGGGAGGAATGGACAATTTTGACTGGAAAGGCATAATGGACCAATTGAATTTGATAATACGTGAGTGCAATAAGATTGGTGATTAATGAACATATACGTTGTAAGTATTAAATGCGAAAGTATGCGACTGCAAATCTTATCATGATACGCAAGATAGACCGGCAATTATATTGGTTATTATTGAACTTATATATTTTGCGTTAAATAACGTGGTTGGAAGAGCCAGTGCGTGGCAAAATAGTGAGAGTACCAAAAATGTACATCAGAGCAGCAATCAAGAATATGGGCCGCAACGATTATGTTGCACATTTTGTTTTAAGATTGTATTGATAATTTCGTAAAGTAAGGCGATTAAAATTACATTTTAATATTCATTTATACATTGGTTAAAATTTAAAAAAAATGTCATCTTTCCGACTGGTAAAGACTTTAATTCGTGGAAGCGAAAACTTTTCCTTCTAAAGTGTCAGTAGAAGAAAAATAAATTTGAGCGAAGCTCAATACCTTGCTGCTAAAAACTATTTCTACATTCCGGCTATTCACAGCCTTGTTCCGTGGCCACTTGAGGGTCTTCGAGAGCAAGTGGTGCCACCCACGCGCGTGACCCTAAGCCGAGAAATTTCAAATCTCGTGAGGGGTTAAAAATTGAAAAGTAGTTTAATCAAATAATTCTTTCATTAGGTAACATACTTCTTCATTCAACACCCGAAGCAAACCAAAATTTATTCGTTTGCTATTCCAATTGGTTTCACATTGACTGAATGAACATTTTTTTTTACTCCGAATATAGATGTTGGTTGTAGTATTCTTTGTGACGAAGATGGACCATTGCATACACTCAAATCCCAATCAACGTTTGATGCTACGTTACTCCATTTTGTGAACTTTAATATCTTATTCAAATTTTACTTATACAATTTTCCTTTAGTGCTTAACCAACTTTGGGCGGTGGAAGTTTTATTCGCATATTAGGCAACCCGTTCAAGTTCACGCATGCAAGTGCTTGGAATAGTTTATTAGCACTGATTATAAGTTGACCTGTAATAGTAATTTCAACACGGTATGCCAACAGTAACTTTCAAGTTAATTTAGACACGTTACAAAATCTTCACCTATGGAATTAAGAAGAAATTTTCTTCTCGTACACTCCTACATATTAGTCAAAATTCCTTTATTACTCTACTTCATCTACCCATTAATATATTTGTTTTTCCACTAGAAACATTGATTAAAAGGTACCGTTCGTGAGAAGAATTTCGATTTATTAAAATTTTTAATAGCTTTAAACCCAAAACCATGAAAACTTTTAGTCTAGTTGCATGCCATTTGAAATAAATTATAAGTGTAACCTTTTCGACGATATTTTAACAGCAATAAAGATAATCTGAAACTAATGCCATAAAGATAATCTGAAACTAATTTTTATTATCGATATTGACTCACATAATTCAATTTTTGGTATCGTTTCAACATTCACTATCAATTGAATGCGCAAAAGGTAGCAAATATGTAAGGAATCGATTACATCTTTTATTAAAATAATCTACATGTAATCATTTTTATGGAAATATATAAAAAACTTTCAATTTGAAACGTGGATATAAAAAACTTTCAATTTGAAACGTGGAAGAAAGTTGTCACGATTTTCATGTACTGCTGACGTACCTTTTTGATAATTACCAGCCAGGTGTAATTATCACTAAACCTGCTACTGACGGTGTCAGATAATCTTGATATAACGGAATGAAGTAACTTTTTAATTGCCTTGATCATCATCTACTTAGTGTTACCTTTAATTGCATCCCAATTAATCGATTATGAAACGTTGGAACGTTGATCTCAAAAAGAAAGTTAAAGCTGACTTTGATCATTAATTATAAGCGGATCGTAATAAGATCGATGCAAAGTACCAAAACCATATGTAATACATAATTTAGAATAAAAGTTTATTTTTAAAATTAAAATTGTTGCAACTGAATTTTTAGCACAATGGCAACTCCACCCGGTATAGTACACAATATTCCGTTTAGTCCTACGTATGTATGCTCCTGGCAGGATTTTCGGTAGCTGTTTGCATTTTGTTTTGGATGAAATTTATGCTCGAAAATTAGGGATGAAATCGTAGTATTCATAAATAAAATTCATAAATAAAATTTGTGGCATCATTCTCCCCCAGGCGCGCAAGCTAAATCGTGATATGCAAAATGTGAAAATTATGTTTCTATTAAGGTGAACTTATACATTTCAATTTTTCCAGTCGTATATATAATGGAGCCAGAAATTGCATGGCGAATGAGGTTTATTGTGAAAGCAGCATGTGTTCCAACAGTCTACTTAATTTTAATATAATCCGTTGTTCTACCTCCTGCTCATCCCGTGTGTGCGAAATTGAAATGAAGAATGAATGCTTGAATATATAAATCTTGCCATAAGATAGTGTGATGAACAAAAGATATGAAGACGATGCAAAAATGGAGTCATTTTGATAAATACTAAATGATGTGTATGTCGCGTGAAGATTATTTTAATTTGCAACAAAATGAAACATATGACATTATGCAAATATTCGTCCCTTTGTGTTAAAGTATATTTTATTACCTTGAAATTGTGTATGCATTTTTTAAGGATGAAGGACTGAATATATGTGAATAGAAGGAGAGCTTAAATTAGATACTTAATCCTTCCATGACAAATTACGTCTGTTTAAGAACGATTGCTTCGCCAATCGATGCGTTTAACATTATTTATAAAAAGATGCTATTGTAAGGTAATGACTATATCATCGTGTAGAGTGCCAATACATTCAATCAAGATAATGAGATACTCTAACTATCTCTAAGCAAAGGCTTGGAAGGGGCTGTGGTGCTAAAGCAAAAATAAAGCTATTGCGAGTTATTTAATTGAAGCATATTTTAAAATACTCAGTTGGTTTTAAACTTTAAATAAGGATTGATTCGACTTCATTATATCATCAAACAGCAGTTGCAACCCGATGTTTGTATGACGTGGGGTTTACCGTTCGTTTCGTTCGGTTTCATTAACAATGTTTATCCTTTTGGCTCTGCATTCCCATTTTTAGGGTTTTGTAAAATAATTTTACAAAACCCTTCTAAAATCGCGTCCTGTCTGTCCGTCTGTCCGTCTGTCTGTCTGTCCGTCCGTCCGTCCGTCCGTCCGTCCGTCCGTCCGTGTGTCACAGCAGTTTTTCTCGGAAACTACTTGAGCTAGAAACATCAAATTTTGTATGTAGGTGTAAAATGGTGCTCTCTTCAAAGTCCAACTACAAAAAAATTTTATAAGGTATTTAAGGGGGGTCTCCCCATGTAGGGGAGTGACCCTCCAAAAAAAAAATTTCATTGAAGGTAGCCGATATGGGTATCAAATGAAAGGTCTTGATGAGAACTTTTCAAAACAGGTCTTAGTTTGGCAAAGTTTGCTTCGAGGGGCGCACAGGAAGGGGAAATACACGAAAAATTTGTGTCCCCCCCCTTCGCGATTGGACACCTGTGATCCAAAAAATCTGAAAAAAATCAGGAATGTAGGTCTTGATGAGTACAACAACAACAAATACGTGTAGAGTCAAAATTTACTCAACTTTGTTAGTAATAGTATGATTTATCGATTTTATGTTTTCTTGAGTAAAATCTTAACGGTACCCTTAAATTCAATGAAATTTAGCAAACACATGACTATTTATAAAATTGATTTACCCTGCAAGTTTCATAAAGATTGAATCATATTTTGCGAAGTTATACCGGTTTGAATTTTCCTGTATTACTATGGAACAATATGCGCTGCATGTATTACTATGGCAACATACGAGGTGTGTTCAAAAAATATCGCCAATTTTGTTTTTTTTCAAAAATTATTTATTTATTCATGAATATCTATTTTGTCCTCTTCAAAGTAATCCCCATGAGATATTATACACTTGTGCTAACGGTTTTTGCAATCTTCGAAGCACTTCAAAAAATCATTTTTTTAATCTTGTACAGCTCCTCCTTCGATGCCGTCTTTATCTCGTCAAGCGTAGCGTAACGTCGTCCTTTCATGGGCCTCTTCAGTTAAGGAAACAAGAAAAAGTCACAGGGGGCCAGATCTGGGGAATACGGTGGCTGCGGCATCATTAGTGTGTTGTTTTTGGCCAAAAAGTCACGCAGAAGCAACGATGTGTGAGCAGGGGCGTTATCGTGGTGCAAAAGCCAATTTTTGTTCTCCCACAAATCCGGGCGTTTCTGGCGGATTGCTTCGCGCTAATTGCGCATAACTTGCAGGTAATATTCCTTATTGACCGTTCTTCCCTGTGGCAAGAATTCATGATGCATCACGCCCCTGCAATCGAAGAAAACTGTCAGCAAAACTTTCACATTCGACCGAACTTGGCGCGCTTTTTTCGGTCTTGGTTCATGCGGCAGCTGCCATTGAGATGATTGAGCTTTGATTTCCACGTCATAACCATAAACCCACAATTCGTCACCAGTTATGACCCTCTGGAGCAAATTTGGTTCGTCGCAGACAGAGTTTAACATCTCATTAGCAATGTTCATGCGTTGCTGTTTTTGGTCGCAATTGAGCAATTTTGGTACAAATTTCGCGGCGACCCGTCTCATGCACAAATCGTTGATAAAAATCGAATGGCACGAGCCAATCGATATGTTTAGGTCCTCAGCAACTTCTCTAACGGTGATTCGACGATTGGCCAATACCATTTTCTCCACTTCATTAATTTTTTCGTCTGTTGTTGAAGTGCTCGGGCGCCCGCACGCTCTTCGTCGTTCACAACTTCTCGGCCTTCTAAAAACATTTTGTACCACCGATAAACGTTGCTTCGGTCCAAGGTAGCTTCTCCGTATGCCACAGTCAACATTTGGAATGCATCCGCGCACTTAATTTCGTTTTTCACACAAAATTTGATACACGTTCTTTGATCCATTTTTTTGAATAAGTAAAAATCGAAGACGATTGAAAACACGTGCAAGTAAAGCAGCTATCACCAATCAAGTGAACATTCAAAATGGCCGAGCTTGTCGGCATAAGTGACGGACATGAGTACCAACATAACGCCACAAAAAAATCGAAATTCGAATATACGTAACCCGCGAAAATTCAAAATTCGTGATACTTTTTGAACACACCTCGTATGGCTATAGAACAACATGCGCTTTTTACCGACTCAGACACTACAGTTTTGTTAGGATTTGCATGAAAATTTCAGGAATGATAGGTGTCATGAATATCTTTGAGAGTCGGTTCAGCTATTGGTATCAGTAATCGTAAAACAAAATAGTGGCTGTTTTAAATGCGAAGATTGAATAATTTTGAGTTATTTCTTCCCAACTTCAACGTTTAAGGTGCATGCTTTGAACACTGATTCAATTTAATGAATGACTGAAGATGAGTACCTACAATTAATTCTCATAAGTGAAACAAGTCAAGGAGGTGGGAGAGAGCTCCTAGCAAAAGGGTTTTGTAACCATTCTAGGATTCGAAAAAATTGGCCATTAATCGATAACAGTACAGGAGAGTGGCCCCTGAAAAAAAAATTCATTAAAGGTAGCCGATATGAGTATGAAATGAAAGTTTTCATGGGAGCTTTTTAAAACAGTTGTTAAACTGTCAGTTTTTGCTTCAGTGGGGGCACAGGGGGGAAATACATGAAAAATGTGTTTCCTCCATCGCGGATGGACATCTGAAATAATTATCAACGGAGATATTTATGAGTATAACAATTCTAAATACCTCAGAAGTTGAAATTCGTTCAACTTTGTTAATAATAATATGATCTTCGTATTTCATCTTTTCTCCAATAAAATCGTCTTTGACATTTTTCTTGATTTGATTCGATCTGGTGACTGCATTTTGTAAATTGAATGCAAAACCCTTCTGACATGAGCGTAGGTCTGTTTACCCAACTTTTTTTTTTTATTTAGACTACATTTAAAAAAACACCCTACAAAAGAGTTAAGATTCTTTTACAACTTTGCTACACACAAGGGCGGTTCAATAAGTACCTACATAAGAAAAACGAAAATTTTGGAAACGTGGCAACTTATTTCTCCACATAATCTTTTGTTAGTTTGATGCACGACCCATCGATGCTCCGACTTCTTTAACTCGTCTGAAAAATATGTTTTCTCGAGGTCTGCAAAGTAGGCCTCCATGGGGGCGATAACCTCACAATAGATGGGGTAGGATTTTCGTAGCCCAATTCGACCAATTTGGCCATGGAGCGAGCAGAGGTGTGAGCCGGTGCGTTGTCATGCTGGAAGAGCTCTTTTTTCTTCGCTTGTTACCGTACACAGCATCCAAGCGCTCTTTGATCTCACTGCACGATTTCCCTTTCAAAACAAGAATCAAATCACCGACCGATATTACTCTTTCTCTATTTTTTCCAAAATCCGTCCTACTAGTCCGATTCGGCTGAAATTTTGACGGTAGCTGTCTACAAGAATGTACTACACGATAGTGAATCTTTCTTAAGTACTTATCGGACCACTATCGTATTTATTTCGTTGACGTGCCGTTCAAATATTTTTTTTTCTCCTAAAGTACAGGTTGGCTCAAACGTTTTGAAAGCGAAAATGAAAGATCGTGTATTTTTTTAATGATATTAGTTTTTTTATTCAATATAATCTCCCTCAACTTCAACACACTTATTTTAACGATCCTTCAATAATTTTATACCATCTTTGTAATGATTTTCCGAAAGCTCTGCAACATACTGTTCCACAGCTCCAATAGCTTCCTCATTCGATGAAAAACGCTTTCTACAAAGAAGTCGTTTCAAATTCCTGAAGGGTAATGGTCATAGGGAGCCAAAATTGGCGAATACGGCGGATGTTCAAGCGATTCGTACTTTAATTCTTTCAATTGCACTTGTGTGAGAAAAAGCAGTGTCTGGATTAAAAATGATTCTTTTCTTTTGTATCTGCAACAATACTCAGAGTTAATTTTTGTATCTTTTTCAAGATAATCAACAAAATCCCTTCTGAATTCCAAAAAAAAACGGATGCCATAACCTTTTTTGCGGGTCGTTCTGACTTGACCTGTTTTGAAGTTCAAAACCAGCTTCTGTGTACTTTACACGTTCTTGTTTCAGTTTAGGATCATTATGGTAAATTCAAGTCTCATCCACATCTAGAAAACTATGCACAAAATCAATTTAATTCTACTTAAAACTTTAATTCTAATTACGCTTATAAATTTGCTTCCGATTCAGTTTCTGAATAGCGTTTTGATACGTTATTCTTCGTATAAAATGTAGAGTACTCGTTCATCCGAGATGTCTATGTTAGCAACAATTTTACGCTTAGTCGCATTTGGATATTTACAAACAATATCATATACTTGCTCAATGACGTCCACTACGTGGTTCATCTTCAAGGCTTATATGACCGCGTTTAAACTCTAAAGCCCATCAATGCACAGTCGGAAATGAGCAAGCTGATTTCTTCAATCCTTTTACGATTTTCATGTGAATTTCTGTTGCTGATAAACCTTCCAAAACTAAAAAAATTTATCACTGTTTGGAGTCAATTTTACTCTTTACTTTTTATTGAACTTTAGAGTCAATTTTACTCTTTATTTTTTATTGAACTATTTCAATTTATTTATTTGAGTCCGCGGGCCAATTTGCTTGTAGTTGAAGACTTGGTGAAAGTTGTTGGAAACGTGTAGCCTCTGATGATACAACTTGTGTTGTTTGACAAGGCTCTCTTTTTTATTTTGACATGAGAACCTGGAAGAGCGGCTCAAGCAAGTTCTCTCAGGAAACTTGACCCGTGAGAAGCTAGAAGAATGACCCAAGTGAATATTCCTATCTCTCGCGGTAAGTTGGTCGCGCTGCTGACATTTTAGCTCGGGAGCAGACGAAGAGTTCTCGCGGGAGGCGAGGATGAGCTTGCGCTGTTACGAATGCACTTGCGTTGAGACTTTCTGTGCCACCACAGTCACTCCCTCCCCAATGACCTTCAAATTTGTCCAAGGGAGTGAAAAGGTGGCATTCTTCTTGGTGATAGTTGGCTTTTGTTGTTTCAGCATGCTAGCAGTTGGTTGAATCGCCTGAGTTGGCCGCAAGGACGGTGGCGTGGGCGACTGTGGTGGTGATGGTGACTTAAGCGGTATTAAGGGTGTTGTTGATAGCTGGACATCGGAGTGGTCAAGTATTCTGGCTTCAGATCGTTGGTGGAGAGGGTCTTGGCAACGCCGTTTACGTCTATGATGTAGGTGCGGTTGCTGACCCTTTCGATAACCCTTGGGGGTCCGGAGTACCGCTGGTGAAGCGTCTTCTTGACTACGTCAATGCAACAAAACACATATTTGCAAGTGGCGTGGTTCTTGAAGACAAACGGGTGGTGTTTTGTGTGCTGGAAGAATTGTTTTGAAAAGGTGACGTAAGTCTGCGAAAAAATCATGTGGGCAACTGGTTGGTATCGTTTGGGGTGCGACTAGTTCGCCTGGGATTTGTAGCGCTATGCCGAAAAACATCTCTGCTGCGGAGATTTGCAGTTCTTCCTTGAAGGTGGAGCGGAAGGCCAACTGAATCGCCGGAAGTGCTTGCAGCTTAGGGGTTTCTGGAACGCACTTCAAATTGCTCTTGTGCGTTCGATGCATCCATTCCACTATTCCGTTGGCTTGTGGATGATGTGGTGTGGTATGAGCGTGGGTGGCTTCCAGAAGGCGACCAAGTTTATTGAGGAAGTCGGCTTCAAACTGGCGGCCTTGGTTTGAGGTGATCTCACGTGGCGTACCGAATATGGCAATCCAGTGGTTAAACAATGCTCTCGCGATGGTGCTGGCCTTGATGTCATGCACTAGTATTACTTGAGGCCTGTGTGTATACCGGTCGATGATGATAAGGCAGTTCTCGTAGCCAGGAGGTGCGGCAACTAGTCATCTGTGACCTGGGCCTCACTGATGGCTCGAGCATTAAGCATGGGGAGTACCGCAACCGTTTCTACGCGTAAGAAAGCGTCGGTAACGATGTTGTATTAGCCTAGTGTATACTCCAATCGTGCGTCGAATTTGCCGATGAAATCTAACAGTTTGCTTTGGGGGGATGGAGGCTTTGTCCGAGAGTTGTGTCAGGGCAAAGGTCAGTGGTCAATGGTCGGTGTGGACTGTGAAGGGCTTCCCCTTCCAAATGCGCTGGAAAAACTTGATTGTGGCGAAGACTGCCAAAAGTTCGTGGTCGTAGGTGGAGTAGCGCTGCTCGGTCTCGGAAATCTCAGGGGTATCCAAGTACGGTCGTCCTGTTGCTGGTCTAAGGCTGCCAAAACGACGGTATTGGATGCGTCGGTTCTTCGTACCAACTGGTACGAGGGTGAAAGGAATGCTGCTGTAGTTATTGTGGCGATGCTTTGCTTGCAGCTTCAAAAAACTAATTCAGCGCCGGATGTCCAAGTGATTTGCGATCTCTTGGTGCTACAACGGCATGTGGTATGCAGCTCAGCGGCATGAGGTATGCAGCGGTGATAGAAATTAAGCATCTCAAGGAAACGTCTCAGCTGTGAGGAGTCAGCAGGTTTGGGAAAGTTCGCGATTGCTTTTATCTTGCTGGTGGTCGGAAGCCTGTCTTGCAGATGTGTCGAGCAGGCTGATCTGGCATTTATTCCAGTTGGGCTGGAGCTTTGCAACTTTTAGTATCGAAAGAAGTTCCTCGAGGTGGCATTGGTGATGATCGTGGCTAGCAGAGAATACTAGAATATCATTCTGGTAGATGCATACGAAGTCGAGCTTTCTCAGCAGGTGGTTTGGTCTCCGCTACATGGTTTGGGCTGCGTTGTGTAGGCCAACATGGATATTCTTACGAATTCAAATACCCCGAAGGGCATGGTGACTGCCATTCTGCAGATGTCTTTCGGTGCTACCGGGATTTGATAAAAGGTTCGCTAGAGGTAGACGACCAAGAATATTGAACCGCTGGCCTCCTGGATCAGATCCTCGATAAGGGGCTTTGGGTAGTGGTCTGGATGGGCGTGGGCGTTTAGTTGGCGGTAATCCCCAGTAGCTCGCACCATGTGCAAGAGGCGGGCCCATTGGCTTGATGAAGGTCGAACTATGCCTCACTTCAACAGGAAGTCAAACTCTGCTTTTGCAGCAGAAATGCGTTTTTCCGCAAGGTGACGTGATCTAGAGAAGACAAGTAGACTGTGCGTGATTATCTGGTGGTGAATCGGAAAGTTAGCGATCGAAGCCAACTCACCGGGTCCTGGAGGTGTATTTGCGTGCTTAGCGATTATCTGCTTGTATATTTCTCGGGTGGTGCTTTTCAAGATCGCTGGCTTGGCCACGGCACTGATGCTATGCACTGGTGGAGCTAAGCCAAGGACGCTGACAGCAGAGAGGCTAGTTGGCACAAGCTCTTATGGGGACAAGTGCTCGGAGCTAGACCAGCGCTTATCGGGACTCCGTCTCAAGCAAACCTACACCACCAACCCAAAGGTGCGAACTTCGAACGTACTCCGAGGCCTACCAAGGTTTTAGCGGGACGGAGCCGTTCACACACAAGTGTCACCTTGGAGCTACCATGCAAAGCAACAAGGTCCAAACCATCATATTCGCCAGTCCAAAACATGAATTCCAGTTTGTTGTCCAAAGCGTAGTGCAGATCCTATCAGGGTCGTTACATATCATCCCAGGAGGGAACCTCACGCCGCCCCCATATCCTTGACACGCCGTGCCGCCACAACTGTACGATATTCGGTTTTATCCATTGTTTAAGAATTCACTAGCACAACTTCAAATGGTTTGTAAATAAAAAATTAATTGCTAGCTAGAAATAAACTTTTGTATATGCTCATATAGAAGACGAAATATTAAAATTGTGTATAAATTTTGATTCCTGTACTGGTTAATAGGTGTCCTTTTCAGAACTTTTCAACCAGCCTGTAATTATCAAACTCATAGCTTATTTTTCATCTCGGTAATTTAAATTTTATTTACTTTTACGTGAATAAAAACCAAGTTGACATTATTACTTGTAATTGCGCTATTTCTTTAGACGCGAGCTTGCCCGTTGAATTTGATTCATTACACATCTGAAAACATTAGGAAGAAATAAATTTTCGCTTTCGTTGGGGAATGTCAATACAATTGTCGTGTAATCACTGATCGCATTCACCCAGCTATAGGATTATACGTCCTTGCGGCTCAGTGAGATTAGGCGCTTCGATAGTTTTTCAAACGTAGGGAGGCACAAAATCAATTGCAGATGTTGTGATGCCACTTCGTAGTCAGGTACTTACCTCAATTTTCCCTATGGCCATATATTAACTTTGGCATCAGCATAACTGTGAGAGAATTGATTTATGACAATTCGCTGATGTGATGTATGTGCTGTCGCGTCTGGTATACAGTATGTGCGTTAAAAAGAAAAGTGCGTGTCGTTAGCGTGGCAAAGTTCGGGAATCCTGGCGGAAAAGGAGAACTTGGATCTAGAAGACGTAGTCGAGATTTGATATTAGGGATGTTCATATGAGATTCTATGCGGCGAATTGGTAATGGTTTGAGGGAAAAAGCTTGCCGTGTGATAAGAAATGACTTAAATGCAAAATAAAGTGAACTTCAAGTTAATCTTGACATTTTTTTATGAGACTTTGCATTGCCGGGCATATGTGAAATTAAAGAGTTGTTTTAAAATGCTTGAAACAAGATAAATCCAAATTGTCATGCAAGTAAACTATTCTAATTAGATGCATATAAAACTGAAATTATAATCAACTTACAAATGTGGAATACTCCAAGATTTTAGTAGAGGATCTCATATCCTTTTTATAAATCATCATTGTGTAGTACGCGCTTACAAAGAAATTTAGTTGGACTTGGGATGCCTAAATTTCGTAGTGCGTAGCTTTACTATTTAGAAGTTAATATAGAAATATTATTTCTGCTGTAGTGATACCATCAATAATAGATTTGATTTGGAGTCTAGTGCTTATTGTGCTTAAAAATCACGTTAAAAGTAAGCATAAGAGCAAGAAAAGCTTAAAGTTTAAAATTTACTGGCTTGGACACTATTGGAGGTTAATTAGTATAACACTGTGGAAAAAGTCGATTAATGCGTTTTGCAATCTTGTTCAGAAATATGCTTAATGAAGTTACTAGCCATGGAAGTCTGCTAAGACAAAAATCAAATAATGTTTATAAAAGCCAGCTGTAGAAGACTTTTCGAGACGGTTTATGCTATTTGGAGGGACATTATGTTAGGCAAACAGCGTCAAATCTATTTCCTGGCTATAACTGCAGTTGGATTTTTTATTATAAATAGTACATTTTTTACTTTGCCCTTCTTCTCTTGAAGTATCAAGTATAGTGTACTTATTTAAAACCTTCAATAAATTCAAATTAGGAACTGTACGCCTTTGGTTTTTTACTCAAAAGCCAATTGTATTCCTGTGTTTTAGAGCTTAATAAATATATTCTTTTATCCTTTTTTGTGCAATATATTAGTTCACTTATTTTTTACATGGTTATAATATATATGGCAATGTAGTTGTAAGCTCAAATATTTCAATTCACAAATAAGCTTCCCTTGTCTTTCCTCTTTCCCATTGTGCCCGTTTGTGTATGTAAAGCGGTCCAACATGCACAGAGCATCTTATTAAAGGGACTCTTAATGACTGCGCATTAGCCGACCTCAAGATGCCACTCAGAAATGCAAAATTAAAGATGTCTGCGATTATGTTGAATTGCATTAGAACTGCATTCTGCATAAAAGATATGATAAACAGGTCACATTTATAACCGGATTAACATAACATTGCGGTAAGAGAGTTAAATTAAGAATCAATCAATTTTTAAACAAAATTTAGAAAGTAAGTACACAAGATCTGTTAACTAACTTCAAAAACACCACAATATCTGCACAAAAAAAAACAGCAAATTAAAAGTATATATTAATATTTGCTACAAATGTTGAATATTCGCTTTCAAAATTCATATAAAGTCTCTCAAAAAAATTAAACGATTCTTGGAGAAGATGATTCACTTTAAGAATAGCTAGAAACGGAAACGCTATCCATTTACAATGGTTCATATAGTGTAGTGGTTAGAGTGCTCGCTACGTAAGCCGAAGGTCCCTGGTTCAGTTCCAGTTGGTAACAACGATAGTGTTTCAAGTAATTCTTGGGACGGCCTGCAAGCCCGTTCAGTTATGGTATGTACTGGTTTAAATTTAGCACGTATTGCAGATGCGTATACGACTTACCGCCAACGTATGGTACTGAACATATCACCTTTTTGAGTGCTGATTTACATATATGATCAAAAAAATGAGATACCCTAACTTTTTCTGAGCGAAGGTCGAAAAGGGGCTGTAAGGTTGAAGCAAAAAGAAAAAAATCATTTACGTAGAACCTTTAACTGCCTATCATACAAAAGCCTCTTTCAAGTCTCTACATTCACCAAGCTTAGGCTATAAAAGGACTATTCTGATCCAAGAGATTTGTTGTCATCGTTATCTTAGATGAACATTTTTTTAATTCGAATTACAAAAATTGGCTTGTTCTTGGTATAAAATTAGCTTATAATTAAATACACTACGAAATGCGAAAATCATTATCTTAATAGGGCTTCGAGACAAACATCAATGTAATTCTAGTGAGCAACAATACAAGACAGGCATAAAAATTAATAACAAGCCTGAAACAAAATTATCGGTCCAAGACTACGCTCTACTATAATGACGTTGGCAACATCATCGTTTATGAACACATGATTAAGGAAAGATGGACATCATATTTCAAGAATCTTTTAAATCCTTCCCAGAGCCCCAGAACATTGAAGCCTACAGATGTTCCTGGAGAGCTGGCCCCACCAACTCTGGATGAAGTTTGTTCCACCATCAAAGCCCAAAAGGATAGTAAAGCACTGAGCATCGATAAGAGTGTGGAGTTCGTTAAACATCGTGGCAACAGTGTGAAGGAAGCAATCCATAAAATCATCAAATGAGTGGAGCCAGTCAATTATATTTACTATCCACAAAAAAAGGTTACTAGCTACAGTGCGGAAACGATGTATGTAGGCGTATCACTACATCATAGTAGAGTTGGTGCTATTATTGGGGGGTGTCAAGGCGGCTTTAAAGTAGGTAGATCGATGATAGATCAATTTTTTATTGGCAAGCAGGTACTTGAGAAATTTCAGGAGTTCAATATAGATATACATAGAATTTTCGCTGACTATGTAAGCATATGAAAGCATTAGTAAGAGCGTACTAAATTAAATAATGCTTTGCTTGGGTATCCCAGCCGAAAAAGTCCGTCTTACCAAAACGACAATGACTTCAGCAACCTCTAAAGTCTACATCAAAAACCAACTCACCAATTCCTTTGACACAAATATCGGACTAAACAGAGAGATGGGCTAGCCCTACCGCTATTAAATTTTTTTAAAATACGTCAAAAGAAAGCTGCCTGTCAATACAAGAGGTGCCTTATTATACAAGTCGATCTAAGCTGCAGCCTATAGGGATGACATCAACATTTTGTCACGGTCGTTAACAACCGCTTAAAAGACTTTGCCTAAAACTCAACCGCAAAACAAAAATAGTAGGGTTACAAATTAATGAGGATAAAACTAAAGTCATGATGCAGTCAACGAAAAATAACTCAAGATTCCAAAATATCACACGAGAACTGCTAATGAAAGGGATGAAATATGCCAAAGAATACCACTCGCAAATAAAATTTTGTTTTCAGTTTTGACGATCTTGAAGTCTAGCTATATACACAGTAAAAGAAAATTCCAAGTATACTAACCGGTGATAAGATCCGTGATACGCTATGGGTGTGAAACATGAACTAAAGCCCGAGCATCCTCAAACATTTTGAACACTTTCAGGAGACGGGTCCTGAGACAAATAATTGGAGTGAAGCTAGACGAGACCAATGGTGAATTCAATACAACCATGAGTTGTATGAAATCTTCGAAAAGATGGAAGTCTCAACGATTGTCAGACTGCAGAAGCTACAATTGGCTGGGTATATGGTTTCTATCGATGAACAGCAGATTCCCAAAAAGGTATTCGTTAGAAGATATAAAGACTGCAGACTAATCGGGAAAACAAGGAAACTCTAGTCTCACTCGGTCGACGAAGGCTCGTTGCTCGGATTTTTAAATTGGAGGACGCGATCAATAGATTGCGACAATTGGAGGCGCTGGTTGCAGGAAGCGAAGGCCCGAGTGCTAGAAAGAGGAAGAAGAAGGAGGGCTTCGAGAAATTTTTTTTCAGTGCTGTCAAAATAGAGCAACAATTCCTTGAGACTGGCTTTTGCTATTTATTTAAAATAATTTTACAGCTTGATTTACAAATAGATCACTCACATCTATTAAGAGAACTTGAAGTTCTGGAAGCAAACTTTACAAAGTATTTATGATGGTTTGAAATTTTTTTTACTCAAAACATGTCTGCACCCAATATTAACTTAAGAAACTTATTTATAACACTGTTTGAGATATCACTCAAGTTACATAAGAGAGCGGCCTCGAGTATTTCCCTTCTTTTTGTGGAAGCTGGAAAGATTTGCCTTATCACATCTATCATCAATTTTTATGTTTTACTCTAGCCTTTCAACAAGATGCTTAAATCATTCATGGCGCAACAACCCTGGCTGGGCCCTAATCTCCAGGGTAATCTCCACCGAATTGTTCATAAAATTCATCATTTTAATGTAGTCTCCACTATGTTCCTTTTCCTAAATTCTAGCTAGTACACCTATCAAAGCAGAGCAAAAGTAAAAGTTTGGAAAAATATAGTTGAGAATATTATTCGAGAACTAAATGCAGAAACAAAAAAGTTTCAAGACAGAATGCTAATAAGCCCATTAAAAAGTGTAAACAATCCAAGAAAGTAGAAAAAATTGAAGATATTGTATGTTTTTTTTTTACGGCGAGTTACATATTGAGGGTATTTCAATTTAAAACTGGATTCGATGTGGTAAATGTCTCAGATGGTGTCACGAAGAATATCCCACTTTTGAAAGCATTGGAGGTTAAATTTGTGATGAGTATCGATCAATATTTAAGATTTTTCCGTTAAATGCAAATTTAAGTTTTTTTAAGCTTACTTTATTTAATCACTAGCAGACCCGGCGAACTTCATATCACCTGCACTCTACCTTCTTCGCCTCTAATATCTACAATCTAACTTCCATCTACTATGTTTTATACTTCTACTATACGTATAAAAATCAATTGCAGTTCGTTAATCTCGTTAAAACTGAAAAACGGCTTAACCAATTTTACTATATATTTTATTTTTATTTTCTAACAACCTCGTTTGGAATTTAAGATGATAGAAATCTGTGGGCTATGTAATGAATCCAGTCGAGATGTCAACTGGGACTTTCCCATTTCCAATGTCTAACAACACTTAGATTTAGTCGTCAATTGGAGTCTCTTCACATCCCGCCACAAATTTGAAGGTTTCAAGCAGACATTTGGCTTGTCAGCTACAGTTGATCGGGTAATAACTGGAAGATTCTGACGAAAATCACCGGATAACAAAATCATGGCTCCATCAAGATGTTTTGGCTATCACGAAGATCATTCAACTTTCTGTCGAGTGCTTCCAGTAACTTCTTGTGGGTGATATTGCATTTATTCCAATTGATCAATTTGCATACCTGTAGAATTTTCGCCATTGCACTGTTTTTGGCGATATTGCAAGCTGGTGTTTCGCTAAATTGCACGTTTAGAGGCAATTCCAGGACGAAATGTGCAATTCATTTGTTTTCTAACAAATTCGCACATACTCGTATTTCAGATGAAACAATGTTAGAGCAACTCCATTTTACGATCTGATCATTGCCAAAAGCAATGAAACCATGAACGTTTCTCCAGTCCCTCCTAGAGTATTGAGGAAGTAAATTCCACCAATTCTATTGTTCACAGCTTCACAGCCCAAACATGACAATACTTCAGGTGCTATCAATAAACACGTGATCTCTATCATGATCAATGTCTCATTGTAAATTTCTGTAGTCATTTGTAGTGTGGAATTTAAAGTTTGATAGGGCATAAAATGCAAAATATGCTCATATATGTCATCTCTATATTTCACGCACAAATCTACCGAATTTGGGGGGAACGTGTCAATATGATTATCGCAAACAATGTGCAAATTTCATGCGGCGATGAATGTATGACAGAATCCTTGAGTGTATTATTCCAATGCGAATCGTTCTCATATCACCTTCTCGAGTGCCGGCACATTTGATCAAGATAATTGTACACTTTAACAATCTCTAAGCGAAGGCCCGAAAGGTGATCTAGTGCTAAGGTTAAAAAAATCGTTATCAAGTAACTGTTATAGTTATACCCTACAGTAAGTCGCACACAGATGTCCGTTAACTGTTCTCAGTTATTGAAATGATGATAAATCACCATGAAAATGCACCAACAATAATCGAAGACAACAACAATTGAAGTTATTTGGATGTACAGTATATATGTGAGCCAGAGCGTCTGAAGCAAATTCATTTGGATGTTTTTCAACTGGCGATCTATGTGTAGTAGCGCGGCACTCCTGCATACAGCAACGTGCTATCGAAAGCATTTGTTTGAGAATCTGAGAAGAAACTTGTTAATGTTGTCGACGGTGGCCGTGCTGCTCTGTCTGCCATGTTCTCTCAATTGAAATACACTGGTTGTCCATTTTCTGGATGAACTGCCAAATGGAGTACTGTAGGGTTTTTTTCATGAATCGAAAATGAAAATTAGAACCAAATTGCCCTGTTGCTGCTTACATGGCAACCCATCTGATACTGAGATACTTCGTCATTTGCATTTCTTACAGCGAAAATGGACATATCGTTGCATATTTTTTTAACTTTTCGTTCGGCCTCATTACGATTAGACTGTTGCATCAAGCAATTCTTAGACGCAAATACGAACACACTGTGACAAGATTTGCAAAGAAGCTTCAAGCATGCGCAGAACTGATATGTTTATTTGAAGGCATGTCTTTGCCAGGAATACATGCGCTCCGTTTTATTTAAGGCAATGAGTAGGAATTTAGATATCGCACATATACAAAGATCTACGGCATTATCATTACTAAGGTGAAGGGCAACTTGCACATTGCAGGGAACAACCAAGAAAATTCATATTGATAAGCGTTAAAAAACCGAGAATTAAAATCATTTAAAATATTAAAATTGGTGGTAGAGACGCCAAAGATAATATAAATTAACTAGCATCGTAGTCTGAAATTTCCCTGAAATTTTACCTATTCATCTTTTCTTTAAGCATTATCTTTATATTCTTAGCTCATATTTCGTTTAATACAACTATCATTGTATTGCAGCTTGAATGATTAGATTGCAGAAATACAAAACAATTTTTCGAAAACTACTGCACACGAACTGACAATCGGCATTCGTTTGGGCTTAGTTCAAGCCTTTTAGCTCATTATACGCTATGGAAGAAAATTCGATGCATGCCAGCGTCAAATGTCTAAATAATGTGTGGCTGCGTGAGTATGACAAAAACTTCCTACTAAACTGCTTTTAGGAAGAATCGCAAATTTCTGCAACTGCGGACCTGCTCTGAAAAATCCGCGTGTACGTGCTTCCACTTAACCATGTGTAACTTGCGACAGTCACATGACTATATACATTGTCGTAGTCTGATCCGTTCCTTCGAATTTTCCATATTATTTTTCTTTTTAAACAACCCCTGTATTACCCCTCACCCTGCACCCCTTCACGCAAATGCTTCTAGTTTAAGACCTGTTTTGAAGAGTTCACAAAGTCATCCAGCATATTTGGCAAAAAGAACTTATGCCAAAAGAGTTGAGCCAATCAATTATATTCCCTATTCACAAAAAACGTGACAAACTACAGTGCGAAAATTACAGAGGCATATCACTACTTTGTACAGCGTACAAAATATTTTCTAAAATCTTAGAAAATAAAATCAGTTCATACGCCAACAGTATTATTGAGGAGTATCAAGGTGGTTCCAGAGCAGGTGGATCGACGATAGACAAATTGGTCACGGTCAAATAGGTACTTGAAAAATGCTGGGAGTTCAACATAGACGTACACCAAATTTTTGTTGACTTTAAGTAAGCATACAACAGAATTGATCGTAATGTACCAAATATACCAAATGTAATGTACCAAATAATGCTTGGTTTTGGCATCCCAGTCCGTCTTACCAAAATGACATTGACGTCGACAACCTCCCAAGTCCGCATCAATAACCAACTCACCGATGCCTTTGACACAAATATTGGACTAAAACAGGGAGATGAGCTGGCCCCATTGCTGTTCAATTTGGCTCTGGAGTACGTCATACGGAAGCTACCTGTTGATACGCGAGGGTCATTACTATACGAGTACAAGTCAAGGCAAGTAGTAATCAGGAAAACGGCTAAGAAATCAGGGCAACGGCTGAGAAGGCCTCTTCGGGAATATTGGCTCTGAGTCGACTTAAAGCCAACGTAGGGGGAGCCAGCCCATCAAGAAGACGCCTCTTGATGAGTGCTGTAAGGCCGGTGCTACTGTGTGGAGCAGAGGTGTGGGGCGACGCTCTCAGCAAGAAGGTATACCGAAAACGTTTGGCACAGGTACAGAGGAGAGGAGCAGTGAGAATTGCATCTTCGTATCCAACAGTCTCTGATTCGGCGGTGAGAGTTATTGCAGGTGTGATACTTGTCGCCCTCCTTGCTAGAGAGCGCCGCGCTATTTACCTGCGCCGAAACGGGGATACGAGGGAGATGGTTGTCCGCGAGGAGAGACAGCGCTCGCTCAAGGATCGGTAGCAGTCTTGGGTCAATTGCACGAAGGGAAGGTGGACTGCGCGCCTCATCCCGGATGTGAGACCGTGGCTTATTCGAAGGCATGGTGAGACTAACTTCTATCTGAGCCAGCTTTTGAGCGGGCATGGGTGTTTTCAGTCTTACCTGCATATGATCGGTAAGTTACGGTCCCCCGATTGTCGGTTTTGCCCAGGAGAGGAGGACAATGCCTGTCACACTTTTTTGTGTGTACCAAATGGGTCAAGCTGCGAAGAGAACCCTACAGGGAGACGGGAGAGCTCACCCCGGATAATATAGTCGCGGTTATGCTCGAATCGGTTGACAAATGGAGCCAGGTGGCACATTATGCTCGGGCAGTCCTAAAATATAAAAGGAACTCACAGCAGCCGGGGGCGCTGGGGCTGGGGGATCGCTCTTCTCACATTTCCTCTTCCCCTCTCCGCTCCCGCTTGGAAAGGGACTCCCCAGCTTCAAGGCACCCAACGGCGTAACAAAACGAGACCTGGCCCGAAGTAATGTGTCAAACGGTTTCAGGCTGGGTTCTCAGGTTGACAAAGGAGGTGTTTAGTGGGTAGTCCAGTCGCGCATGGGAGTCCCACACTCTGTGCATAAATAGCATTCACCTCCCTATCACAAAAAAAAAACAGCCAAGTAGTGGCCTATGCGGACGACATAAACATTCTGTCACGCTCATTAAGAACTGCCAAAGAGCTCTTCCTGAAACTCGACAGCGAAGCAAAACAACTAGGGGTACAAATCAACGAAAATAAAACAAAGTTCATAACGCTGTCGAGAAAAAGTACCTCAAATACACAAAATATCACACTTGGCGAATACAGTATCGGAAATACGGGCGAATTTGTGTATTTAAGCACCGAAATAACGAAAACGGGCAATGAAAGAGATGAAATACGCCAAAAAATACAGCTCGCAAATAAAATATTCTATTCAGTATTAACGATCTTGAAGACCAGCTGCATACACAGGAAAACAAAGCTCCACGTATACAAATCTGTGATAAGACCTGTGTTATGCTATGGTTGTGAAACATGGACCCTAACCCAAGCATCCGCAAATATATTGAACGCCTTTGAGGGACGGGTCCTGAGGCTAATAATAACCGGAGCGAAGCTAGACGGGGACCAATGGTGACTTCGATACAACCATGAGCTGTATGAAATTTTTGACGAACCAGAGGTTTCAAGGATTGTACGACTGTGGAAGCTGCAATGGGCTGGACACATAAGTTGTGTGGACGAACTACGAATACCCAAGAAGGTACTCGTTGGAAGAACTGAAGGCCGGAGGCCAGTGGGGAAACCGAGGAAACGCTAGTCTGACTCCGTCGACGAAGACAGTTAATCGCTGCTCGGATTTTGGAATTGGATGATGCGGTCAAAGGACCGAGATAGTTGGAGGTTCTGTTTGCAGAAAGCGAAGGCCCAAAAGGGGCTGTAGTGCTAAGAAGAAGAAGAATTTTTGAGAGAAGTTAAAGTAATTTTCATTACTCTAGCTCATGGTTCGCGAGAAAACTTGCTGTGAAGCACGGACGAACGTACAGATGGATAGACAGGTCACGATATTAGTAGGGTGTTATAAAAATTTTTATAATGCCCTTAAAAAGAATTATCTAATCGCCTTGAGTGTCAGTGAGACTAACGAATAATAATTAATTTTTAGGGTTAGTGAAAAAATTTTTTTACACTAGCCTATTAATATCGTTACTTGTATGTCTGTCCGTCTATGCGTCAAAGCGAGTTTTTTCAGGAACAATAGAAGAAAAAATCATCAAATCTTGGAGCCGCTTAGAATTTTTGGATTAATGAAAGTTTCATAGTCGAAAAAAATTCAAAGGGTTTTAATGCGATGTGATCCCTTACAATTTTTTCACCGAACATAATCAAATAGGGTATCAAATGAAAGGTCTTGCTGAAATCTTTTAATATCCTTTCCCGCTCATCTCGTCCATGTTGACGCTGTCCATGGCGAAACAGCAGTCGAGTGTCCACTCTTCAGACAGCCGGAACTGGTGGATGCAGTCTTTTCAATGAGAGCGAGGAAGGCTCCAGGCCCAGATGGTATTCCGGTTGAGGTGTTGCAGCTTGTCTATCACCATTGTCTTGACTTGCTGCTCCGCACATTCAACGCTTGCCTACGGGATAGGGTTTTCCCAGTACGATAGAAGGAGGCAAGGCCGTCTGCCTACCGCCCATTATGCATGCTAGACACGGCTGGGAAATTGCTAGAGAAACTTATCCAGGGAAGATTCACTTGCGCAGTTCGTTGCTGCTGGGGACCTATTTCCTAAACAGTACGGCTTTAGAGCAGGACGCTCTACTATTGATTCAATTGCAGAGGCGGTGAGCGTGGTCCAAAAGGCAGAGGCACATAGTTGCACCAAGCGACGGATCGTCCTGATGGTGACGCTCGACGTCAGGAACGTCTTGAACTCCGCTAAAGGGTGGATATTCTGGTTATGCTGGAAAACCCTTTTCAAGTTCCGGAATATCTAATGCGGCTTTTGAGGGACTGCCTAAAGGACCGAAGCCTGCTCTATGACACGACACAGGGCCAACGAAGGATGGCTGTTACATCGGGTGTTGCCCAGGAATCTATCCATTAATCTGGACCTGTGGAACGTGTCTTACGATGGGCTACTAAGACTGGAAATGCCAGATGAGTCACGCTGGATTGGCTACGCGGATGATGCTATGGCTCTGGTCACTGGATGCACCATTGAACAAGCGCAACTAAGGCTAGGTATGCTAATGCGCCAAGTGAGAGACTGGATGACTGCTCGCGGGTTCAGTTTAGCCCAGGAGAAAACCAAAGTGGTCATCTTGACAAAAAAGAGAATCCCTAGAGTAAGGATGATCAGTATTGGAGATATAGAAATCGAATCGAAACCAAAGGTGAAGTTCTCGGGGCTACTGGTTGACTCAAAGATAAATTTCTCTGAGCAAGAAAACGTTTCTTGATGAGTGCTGTAGGGTCAGTGCTACTGTACGGAGCAGAAGTATGGGGCGGCGTTCGCAGTAAGGATGTTTACCGAAAACGCCTGGCACAGGTGCAGAAAAGAGGAGCACTGAGGATTGCATCTTCGTATCAGACAGTCAGTTATTGCAGGCGTGATACCTGTTGGCCTCCTTGCTAGAGAGCAATGCTCTATTTATCTGCGTCAAAACAAGGATGCGATGGAGATGGTTGACCGCGAAGAGTGACAGCGCTCGCTCAACGATTGGCAGCAGTCTTGGATGAATTGCACGAGGTTAAGGTGGACTGCGCGCCTCATCCCAGATGGGATACCGTGGCTAAATCGAATGCATGGTGAGACTGACTTCTATCTGAGCCAGCTTTTGAGTGGGCATGAGTGTTTTAAGTCATACCTGCACAAGATTGGTAAGTTACGGTCCCCCCCATGTCGATATTGCCCAGGAGAGGAAGACAATGCCTGCCACTCATTTTTTACGTGCACAAAATGGGACAGGCTGCAAAGGGCCCTCTACATGGAGACGGGAGAGCTCACCCCGGATAATATAGTCGCGGTGATGCTCGAATCGGTTGACAAATGGAACCAGGTGGCACATTATGCTCGGGCAGTCCTAAAAGATAAAAGTTACTCACAGCAGTCGGGGGTGTTGGGGCTTGGGGATCGCTCTTCTGGCACTTCCTCTTACCCTCTCCTCTCTCGCTAGAAGAGGGATCCCCCAGCTTGAAGACGCCTCATGGCGTAACAAAACTAGACCTGGCCCAAAGTAATGTGTCAAACGGTTCCAGGCTGGGTTCCAGCTTGAGTGCTCAGGTTGACAGGGGAGGTATTTAGTGGGTAGTCCAGTCGCCTTCTTGTGAGCGTGGGAGTTCCGCACTCTGTGCGTAAATGGGCATTCACCTCCCTACCACAAAAAAATATATTCGTTGTTAAAGCTGCAATATTGATTGTGGGGTAGGCAGGAGAAGAGGTAGAACGTCAAGAAATTGTGTTTCCCAACCTGTAAACCGAAAAATCTGAAAAAAATCATGGAGTTAGTCCCGTCTGAGCACAACAATAAAATATACCTCAAAAGTCGAAATTCGCTTTGAAAATTCATTCAACAAGTGACATCACTAATATTAAAACAAAATTGCAGCCATTTTATAGAACAATATTGAGTAAAATAAGTACCATTAAGGATTTCCATTCCATCAGGTACTACACTTTTTATTGAAACTTCACCGAATTTCAGGATAAAATGAATAAGAAAAGCACCATTAAGATTTCATTCAGTCGACGGTTACTAGTTATACTGAACAAAAATGGCTGCTGATTAAAATGGAGTAACAATCGTTATATGTCGTTAAAGTTTTTCTAGAGTTTATTCATCATTGGTGTCTGCATATCGTATGTTGAGTACAAAACCCTTCTGCCATGAACATATTTATGTCTACCCAGCTTGGTATATATATATATATATATATATATATATATATATATATATATATATATATATATATACTTTATGCGAGCACCATATCAAGGTGGTTTCAGAGCAGGTAGATCAAAAATAGACCAATTGTTCACAGTCAAGCAGGTGCTTGAAGAATGCTGGGAGTTTAACATAGACGCATACCAAATTTTCATTGACTTCAAGCAAGCATACGACAGTATTGATCGGAACGTACTGTACCAAATAATGCTTTGCTTTGGCATCCCAGCCAAATTAGTCCGTCTTACCAAAATGGCAATAACGTTGACGACCTCCCAAGTTCGCATCAATAATCATTTCACCGATGCCTTTGACACAAATATCGGACTAAAGCAGGGAGATAGGCTGGCCCCATTGCTATTCAATTTGGCTCTGGAGTACGTCATACGGAAGCTACCTGTCGATACGCGAGGTACATTACTATTCAAGTCGAGCCAAGTAGTAGCCTATGCGGATGACATCTACATTTTGTCACGGTCATTAACAACTGACAAAGAACTCTTCCTGAAACTCGACAGCGAAGCAAAGCTAGTAGGGCTACAAATCAATGACAATAAAGCAACACTCATGACGCAGTCGAGGAAAAGTACCTCAAATACATAAAATATCACGCTTGGGAAATACAGTATTGAAAATGTTATTGAATTTGCGTATTTAGGCCTCAAAATAACGAAAACGGGCCCTGAAAGAGATGAAATACGCCAAAGAATACAGCTCGCAAATAAAATGTTTTATTCAGTATTAAAAATCTTGAAGACCAGCGGCATACAAAGGAAAGCAAAGCTCCAAGTATACAAATCTGTGATAAGACCTGTGTTATGCTATGTGTGTGAAACATGGACCCTAACCCAGGTATCCACAACTATATTGAACGCCTTTGAACGACGGGTCCTGAGGCGAATGATCGGAGCGAAGCTAAACGAGGACCAATGGCGAATTCGAAACAAGCATTTTTAAGAAATTTTTGACGAGCCTAAGGCGTCAACGATTATAAAAAAAATGAGTCGTATGGACGAATAACGGATACACAAAAGTGTATTCGTTGCGCGAACTGAAGACCGGAGACCAGTGGGGAAACAGAGGAAACGCTTGTCTGACTCTCGGTCGACGAAGACAGTTTATTGCTGCTCGGATTTCAAAATTAGAGGACGCGGTCAATAGACTGAGACAGTTGGAGGTGCTATTTGCAGGAAACGAAGGCCCGAGAGGAGCTATAGTGCTAAGAAGAAGAAGATGTTGACTTCACCTGGGGTCTGGCCAAGTGAATACTATCACACTTGAATTTTATTTTTTGTTACTATTGTTTTAACTTTAAAGATGATAAATTATAATATGTGTAAAAACAATGAATAAAGACCAGTTTTAGATCCATCCCCACCTTTTATACCCTTTCCGATAATGTCTTGAACAACTTAAAATATTCATTTGGCTGGACTTTACTTATTTGCAAACTAGTGAACAAAATAATCTGGTACCGATCAATTCGTGCAGTTTTCGAACAGATGGCGTAACTTGATTTTTATTCCAGTGCTGAATCAGTATGTGTCATTTAGCTGAAGCGTAAACAACAATACTTTTTTTACTCTGAAAATGTCGAATTTTGTGCCGAATAAAGGGTTTTTGCGGGGAGTACTTCTTCATTACTTCAATATGAAGAAAAAGGCTTCCGAAAGTCATCTTATTTTGGTGGAAGTGTATGGTGTGCATGCTCTAGCTGAGCGTACGCGCCAGAAGTGATTTGCACGGTTTAAAAGTGGCAATTTTGACTTGGAGAACGATGAACGGGCCGGACAGCCAAAAAAATTAAAGATCACGAATTGGAGATATTGCTCGACCAAGATCCATCCCGAATGCAAGAAGAACTTGCAAAATTACTTGGCGTTGCTCAACAAACCATTTCCGATCGTCGTAAAGCAATGGGAATGATCCGGAAGGTAGGCCAATAGGCGCCGTATGAATTCATACCAAGAGACGTTGAAAGCCAAATTTTCACGTGTGAATAAGTACTGCTTCAACGGCACAAAAGAAAAAGTTTTTTGCATTGTCACTGGCGATGAAAAGTGGGTCTATTACGATAATCCAAAACGTCCAGCAACGTATGGATACCCCGGCCATGCATCATCATCGACGGCCGCTCAGAATATTCATGGCCTGAAGGTTATGCTATGTATATGGTGAGACCAGCTGGGTGTGATCTATTATGAGCTGTTGCAACCGAATGAAACAATCACAGGGAAAGTTTACCAATGATAATTGATGCGTTTGAGCCTAGCACTGCGTGAAAAACGGCCGGAATATGAACAATGGCACGGCAAGGCAATTTTGCAACATGACAATGCTCGGCCACATGTTGCACAGGTCGTCAAAACCTACCTTGAAACGCTAAAATGGGATGTCCTACCCCACTCGCCGTACAGTCCAGATCTTGCGCCATCCAATTACTATCTTTTCCGATCAATGAAACTTGGCCTGGCTGACCAGCACTTCTCCAATTATGAAGAAGTCAAAAATTGGATCGATTCGTGGTTAGCGGAGGAGCCGGCCGAATTTTTCAGAAAGGGGATTCGTGAATTGCCAGAAAAATGGGGAAACGTTATGGCTAGTGATGGACAGTACTTTGAATATTAAATTTGTAACCATTTTTTCACAATAAAGCTTTAATTTTCGAAAAAAAACTGCACGAATCGAACCGGTACCCCTATTACTTTCTTACTTTTTAAGCTCATTCTCGAAAATGCCATTGAGAAATTAGCATTTATTCATTATAAGCCAAATTTGCATTGCGAAATTTTCTATTAATATAGTAATTTATTTAAAATAATCTCACAAGTATGGTGTATTTCACTGTAGAAAGTCAGTATTATTGGAAGATAATTGTCATGGTTTTCAAGAAATACATTCGTAATATTAGGAATATTCGATGTAGGATTAAAAAATTCAGCTCAATTGTATGGATATGTCAATTCGATATCAATACTGGACTTAAGAAACTAATCACTGAAACAGTTTCCGAAACCTTTAATTTCTGCTTGTTACTGATAAATTTGTGATTTGCCTTTTTCTGATCATGTGGTCCATTGAAACGTAAGCCTTTTGTTTTATTCATCTCCATGCCAATCAAGTTTTTACTTATAAATGAAAAAACTCTTACTCCTTACAATTACTTTTTAATGATCTTAACATAGGGTTGTGTTAACGAACTAAGTATTCACCTTTGTACATCATCGCAATCGACTGCATTCCAAACAATGAATAAAGACCAGTCTTCTATTAAGTTAAGAATTTAGCTCCATCCGAACAGCTATAACCTACGTTACACGGAGAAACATGAGAATATAGTCCTCTCTCAATTCAATTTAACCTCTTTCAAAGACAGAAGATCAGCTTAAAATGTTTTTGTTTTTTTTCTGATACACCGAAACACAATAACCTTTTAAATTTTAAAAATTTAGTAACTCTACTCTTCATTGAAAAACCGAGAATTATTTCTTCCAGGATAATTTATTTCATACTCTTATAACCTGTACGTATAATACAGCGAAAAGTTACAGTAATATTAATAAGCCTTACGATAGTTTTTTTACTTTAAGAACAATAATTTAACTGCTTAATTAAATTTCCTTTTTTTATGTTTTTAAATTTTCAGTTGTTCATGTATAGTAACGCAAATGCTATTACGATGCATTTCTCTATGCACTATCAATTATTTTAATTATTTTTGTAATTTTCAAGTTTGCGTTAAAATAAATTTCTAAATTACATTACATAAAAGTTTTCCAACACTCTCATTGGAGGAATTGATTTCTTTCAATTTTGTGTTAAGATTTCAACAATTTGATTTTTCAACGCTTTTATGTGTATGTCAATGGAGATATTATAAGGGTAAGGATTGTTTTTTACGTATTTATAGTTTTTGATATTGAAATAACGATGGTCGCCTCATATGGAAGCATTTTATTTGGAAAATGGATGGTTACGGTTTGTTATGAGTCTCAGGACTCGTTACTTTTTGTGCACTATCATGTGTTTATAGTTCTGTCAAAATCTTATCACAGAAATATGTAGATAAAATTTTTGTTATAAGGTTATTTCAATTACGTGTTTGGGATACATATTCATTATATAACTATGAATTATTACTTTTTTTATTACGTATATGCAATTCACTTCACATTGTTTTGTATTCTTACTAGCACTTTTTCCATGAAATAAAAGCGAAATGCGGAAAACGGATAAATTATGTAAATTATACCTAACTTTTTACATTTTTTCAAAAAATGCCATTAGTTGAATTGGAGGAAATGACTTGACGGTTAGTTAAAGCCGCTCTGGTCAATTTTAACTTGGAAAATAATTGAACCTAGTTAAATAAAACTACTGAATACCTTAAGTCGTTATACCTATTACTATTTCTATGATAGGAAATGAAGCATTTATGAACATTTGAAAGCGGTTGAATAAATGTTTTTGTACAGCTGAAGACTATAGAATTTTACTGAAGCCAATTGTTTTTTGGGTTTTTTTGATTTTTATGTTTTCTTTCATGTGGATTTTAGTCTACCCTGACCAAATTTACGTATATATATAATTTTTTCTTAAAGATTTTATTGATCACTTTCTTACAACTTTAGCGTTTACGTAGTGGATTTATTGTGTTAGTAAAATTGAACTGCATTCTTTAAATCTCAATTATTGACTTTGACTAACAGTGATCCATTCCTTCTTTACATATGGAAGGGAAAATTATTGCACGGTACGTATCCATTATTGATTAATAATAATTTTATCTGTACTCCACCAGATCATATTAAAGAAATAATAGCGCAAACTATGAATACTAAGGCAGTGTTAAAATGTGTGTGAAAAATTAGCTTCTGGTAAAATAAAAATACGATTTGTCGATCGGCATGATATCTCAGGATCTTAAAACAAAAAGCTTATCTATAATGGAGTTGAACAAAACAAAAACATTATAATCATAAAGTCAGCTATAGAAATCATATTTTGGCGTTTGAAGTAAATTCTACAGAAAAGAGCATTGTTAGCCACTCTTTGAAGTTTTGATGGGATGTACTGAAGTTTTGATGGAATATACTGATTGAACTAAGATCCAGATTCTCCTTGGAGTAACTGATAGTCATAAATCAGCCAAATTTATGATGTATATTGGTGTTTGGAATTGATGCCCTTTTTCACAAATTTAAATATCAGAATAAGTGAAAATTATAGCTACAGCATGGAGTTTAGATTTCGAAATTTAAATATCAAATTTTGAAATGAGATTACATTTGCAAAAAATTTCTCTTTTTGTGTATAATGCGAGCTGGCAGCCTTTCTAAAACTCACTTCTGGGGTTCCGAATGAGTTTTAGGCCAGAATGATTTATACGTATCAAACAAGATCAGTCTGCCCTTAAAGGATCGCTTCAGTATGGAATTTACCTATAGCAAAATACGAAATTATATGGGCTGTATTCTGGAGTTCAGAAATTAACAGGAAAGCGATTCTTTCTCGTAATAACTGACCAAACGGTTCTTAATTACTGATTTTGGCCACGGTTTATACGTCTTTTGTAATTAGTTTGTTCCGTTCCTCATAATTTCTTTCAAATCCAACCTTGAACACTTCATAGAACGCGTTGATGAACTCCTTCTGCTGGCAAACTTATGACAGCTTAGGTGTAAGAGCTATCTGATAGGTGCCACTAGCTTACTTTGTGAATGCACGTGAAGTGCATTGGATTTGTATTTCAAGAGTTATGACCTTCGCAGAAATTGTATTCGCCCATACGCATCGGTAACTTTATAACGCAAAAGGAGACCTGGAAAGTGAAAGGAGAGTATATCAAATATAGTTTGCAAGTGCCCAAACCAATGTTGTATGGAATCCAACAAATTAAAA
The DNA here is from genome assembly GCA_963969285.1 of Odontomyia ornata. NCBI lineage: Eukaryota > Metazoa > Arthropoda > Insecta > Diptera > Stratiomyidae > Odontomyia > Odontomyia ornata. Next base: position 21,708,405 of record OZ017739.1, read on the forward strand.
ATCCGCTATTTACGGGAATGGAAGTGGATTTTCAACCAAGAAGAAGCCTCCGGTACTGCACATGTCCGGAGAAGGTATCATGATCAAGGAAGAAGCGCTTGTGTATTTTCAAACACATGTATACTCACAGGTCCATGATTTTGCGAATGTTACATCAGTCTGTGCTAGCGCTTGTTCCAGTAGCATCGTAGTGTCGCTTGCAATCATACATTTTCTCAAATACATATATGTTTTATTGTGTTATATATACATGAATAAATTTTCGTTGCATTAATTAGTAAAAGATAATTAGGAAATAGATTTGCAATTATGTGCAAAGTTTTATATACCCCTGCAAAATTGTGCTCAAAGAAAAAGAGTAAGGTGAAAACGTATTGATCTAGCATGCACATATAATCAGTCTACATCAATGATTTGCACTATTCTCAAGAACAAGAACAAAATTAAGGAGTAAGATGCTTCACAGGGAGCGGCAAGCATATCTTCTTAACGGTTACATATTCTCGAAGAACATCTCCTTCTGCAGAAAAATATTTGCTTGAGTTGAATCTGTCACTCCATGTGTTTCTTGTTACAGATAATGCTCTTGTCTATTCTTTAGGCCAACAAGATGACTTTTCTGAAGAATTTGAGTACATCGAAATTCAGTTTGTTCCTCCCAACACTCCAGCCCATGGACCAGCAAGTTATTTGTAAATTTATGCAGCTCTACACTAAAACACTATTCGAGCATGGTTTCCAATGGCTGAAGAAACCAAATTCACTCACAGAGAGCTTTCTAAAAATTACGTCCACATCATTGCATACCTCAAGATGATGGACAATGCATGAGAAGAGATTATCAAGAGAACCTTAAGTTCTGCTTGAAAGAAGTTTTGACCACACTCTCCGGTCAAAACTTCTTTCAAGCAGAATGCGACTTTAAGGGTTTTGAGACAGCAACGAGATTGTGTCTTTGGCCACTATCATGGGATTGGAGGTAGATAGCAGTGATATCGAAGACCTCATGGAAGAACACAGTCAATAGCTGATGACTGAGCAGCTTATGGAGTTGCATTGTGTATTACAGCAAGAAGTTTCGAAGGAAAGTTTCTCAGAGGAAGAGGAGGTAACAGAAAATCAAAAGTTTTCTAGTGAAATAAGATCAATGCTGAAAGCATGGGAAACTATTGCATTTTACATTGAGGAGCACCACACTAATAAGAAAGTAGCTATGCACCCTGAAAGTTGCACGCTAAGTTGTTGAATTAGCCTCCATTTTTGTGTCTCTAAACTGATCTTGAGACCCTTTTTAATGTAAAAAATTTTTGTATACTTGCAAGACCTACATACATGTTACTATAATCTGATCAAATAAATGAGCTCCAAATTAAAGATAACAAATTCCAGAATTTGAATTTTGTAAATTTTTAACCTTTTTTGGTTGTAAAATTTTGACTGTTGTTGAGCACCTCTTATTGTTGAGTCCCATTGTGATTTATGTTTATAGAGCTTTTGTTTATTTTTTTGAGTTGTTGTTCTTAACGTAGAAAAGTGGGATAAAATTATATAATTAATTATTTATTATTCTCGTAAAAATTTAAAATCTAATGAGAAAACTTGTTTTTTTATTTAATAATTTGTTTGTTGACAATAGTTAGGTGCGTGTGACTTTAATATTTAATTACAGTAACTAACGACTGACTTCAGGCAAAATTTCTTATAAATTTGCACACCTTACACCCGTGGCCCATGCCATCTCCTTGTAAATTAAAATTTTTTTTAACTTTATGACTGCTATGGAGACGTCTTAAAGAAATTATTTTTTTTTTTTTGATTCGAGACCTTCAAATTTGAACATCATTAAATGATATCATCATGGAAGCCGTATTAATTTCAATATGAATTGGATAAAATGTTGACTTCTATTTCCTTCAAAACCTGGAAATTTACCCATGCCCGTTTTTGAAATTTTATACCCGACCGTCCTAAAAAAATCTGCTGTTATATAAATAATTTTGATGTCAAGGATTTTACTGATTTACATGAAAAGTAGATAAGCACGTTGAATGCTATAACAATAAAAAATTTTATTTTTTAACGTTCAGGGGCTATCATTTTTATCTTCAGCGTTTAATGTTATGCCTTTTTCGTGAAAATTCATTACTTATTCTGACCAGCTGTTTTGCCGAATCTCGAACAAATCAAAGCTTTCCTTTGGTCTGAACAATGATCACCATCTTTTTAAATGATAGTGGAAAATTTTGTATTTTAAATGTTAGACTTTCTTATTTGTCATCAAATTCCTTACCGTCTTCAGAGGTTGAGCAGGTTCAAGTCAATAACCTAGAATATCAATTTTCATCGAAATTTCTTGCGGAAGTTGAAGACTAGAGTGAAATTTGTCATTTGAAAGGTACTTTCGTATATTCTTTAAAATCAAAAAAAAACATTAGATTCTTATTGATATCGATTTAAGTATAATTTTGTCTATTAATCTAATAAAAATTGGGCTTTTTACAGGGTTTCGGACTATCAGACCTTTGCCAGTCAATACCGTGAATTTTGAAAGCTGACATTAGCAATTTTCTTAGAGTTATCTAGACACCTTAATTGAGTTCAGCATAGTGAAAGTTCATAGAAGTCCATTGAGTCGCATGGTTACAACTGCAATAACAATTTTTCGTGTTTTCTATCCTTAATTAACCACCATTTTGGACTTGCTCGTAATATTTTAGATTTTATTGCGAGCTTCATTATATAGCCTTATTAACTTTCGACGCAACTTCGTTCCAATCAGCGCTGCACTTTTTTCGGAACAGAATACACAAATTTTCATCCACAATGGCAGCATTATGTTTTTACTTGGCCAATTTAGTTGATTAACAAAACTGGTTAAGATACTCATATATACGAGTAGGTACTTGGAAGTCAAAGTAAAATTGTTAATTCCAGCATATTCATTTTCTCGAGGAATTTACCTCAAAATCAGCGATCGAATAGGTAAGCACAGCATATAAGAAAGCTTTTTACAACAAAACGGACACCAAGATACCTTGAAAGGAGAAGAGGCTTATTATAATACAATATGTCATTTTTACTCAACAAACGCATTTTATAGTCCAATCAGATTATACCACATATGGTGGTTAAGCAGCGAACAATCATGCAGTTCCAAGCAGCCCAATAATGCGCAGAAGGATATCTCCTCAACAGTATTATAAAGTCTACACAATTACCAGCGCCTCGGGGGTCGAAGGTCCTTGTTTCAGTTCTTGGGGCATATCTTGAAAAATATATGCCACATCAGAAAATGCTGGGAGCTCAAAATAAAAGCAGGCTAAATTCCCTTCAAAACAATACTACATTTTTGAGCTTGCAAAAATGGTAAACTTCCTGAAAAATTGCGCTTCACTTTTTCGTCCAACTTACCCTTATAGCTCTTTTGTCTTGAATTTTATAGGAAACTTAGCAGGATTAAAGTTCTAGAAGACGAAATAAATTAATCACAGAGGGTGCCCTTGAGCATTAACAAAAATTTTAATCAAAGATCATCGAGTGGGGTTCAAATCAAAGGGGTTTATCTAAACTCTAGAACCTCAGGTTTTTGCTTTACCACTACAGCTCCTTTCGGGCCTTTGCTTAGATATAGTTAGATTATATCATTATCTTTATCAAATGTGTCGGCGCTTGGGAAGGTGATATGGTCAGTACCATGCTTTGGTTGTATGTCCGTCCACTCACTTGCGATACGTTCTAATTTGTAAACCAGCACGTAACATAACTGAACGGGCTTAAGTCTGTCCGAAGAATCTATCGAAACAAATCTCGTTATCGTTCGAATCAGGGACCTGATTAAAATACGTTAATTTGTGAATCAGGTATCCAACGGGGGCAAAAAATACGAACTTTTTTGACTCTCGTCTCGCGATTAAACATACCTGAACCTAAAAACTGAAAAAAATTATGTATGTAAGTCTTTATGAGTACAAGGTAACAAAAACCTTAGAAATCAAAATTTGCTCAACTTTGTTAGAAATAGTGTGATTTATCAATTTTTGTTTTCCCCCGTTAAATGGAAACAGTACCGTTAAACTTCATAAAATTTAATAATAATTATATACATTAGCATAAGGTCCCTGGTGTGCACAAAATTTCATGGAAATTGGATTATAATCAATTGGAATATAGGCGTTTTAATTGTTCGAAATCACAACAAGACATGTTTATAATTGATATACTATACCTATATGTTTCAAATCAACATAGACACTACAGTTTCTTTCAAATTTCCATTAAAATATTTGGAATTATGTTTGTTATGGGTATGTTCAATTAGCCGAGTATTCAGAAAATATATGAAAGCTAGTACAAAATGTCGGGTACTTTGTATTGTTAAAGAACCTCTCAACCTTTTGGATATATTTGAACCATTTCTTCTATGTGCAATCGATGCATAACTAAAGTAACCGATTTGTATCATCAGAGATATAATCTTAATCCCTAATATTGCTACAAAGCCTTTCAGGTAAGAGCACTCTTCTGTCTACTTAACTCGTCAATCATAATCTACAGGAATAGTGCAGCAAGTCCAGATATTGCAGATAAATAATTTAAGTTCCTATAAATAAATGAACTATCGCGGCCTTATTGAATTCGCAATGTAATTCGCTTCAAAAAAAAATGCTGACATTTTTCAGTGACTATAATTCAAAATTTATAGAGGAATATTTCCAGGAACTCTTCGAAATGATATCATTGAACATACTAGTCCATGTATTAAACAGATTAGATGTACTTTTTTAGAACACATAGAAGCGCTTGCCTTCCTAGCAAAAAGCGATAATATAAAAAATGTGCCTTCTTTGCTATCTCAAAAGCTACCTTCGGGGAGTTGCTAACTAGATTGCTGTCTAGGGGATAATCTTGCAATCCTCTATTCGCATTTCTCCTGCCTAACATCACATTATTGGTTACTAATCGTGCAACAGCACAATTCGAGCGTTGTCCTCCAGTATTGCAGTCTTCCAATTGGATTTGTGACTTCATTCACCACCTTGCGGTGTCTTGTATGACACTGCTGTCAGGATTAATCGAGTCCTTCCATAATTTCCTCGGTTTTCTAACCGGAAGCTTCCCTTGTGCTCTACTCTCTAACGTTCTTCTGGATAGCTCTTCCATTTCAGATAAGTTTCTCGAGAGAAATTCACCTATCCGGAAAGTGCTTTACTTATATGAATATACCTGTATGAGATATAAAGAAATTAGTGACCACGCTAGATGCCACAATTTTCTTTTATTTTCACCAAATTTTCAGGATAGGTGTATTAAATAAATATTCCGGAGAAGTTCAATAACCAGCCAAATTGGCAGAGCAGAAACGAAATGGCAGCCATTTTAGACAAAAATTCGTGATTTCTGTTCTGGTCAGAGTATAGCTCTGATTTGGACGAAATTTGGTACAAAGGTTCATTAAACTGGGGGAAGCTCACAATAAAAAACCCAAAGTCGAACTGTTTGAAACAAAATGATCCAAAAACGTGCAAAAAATTGTTTTTGTAGTTGTGACTAAATCATTCATCCGAAGTTAATGAAGCCTGGTACTGTAGTACAGGTTATATGTATCTAGAATCAAAACAAAATTGAAGGTCAGCTCTCAAATCTCAAAATAGCAGCTAGGCAAAGTGCAAAATGTCAAAGGTTTCTAAATGTCACAGGTAGAAGGTAAAGGGAATACCTAATGATCTAATGATATCTAACTTGAAGCTATAGATTATTGATGCGAGTTTTCAGACCCTGCAAAAAAACAATGAAAATCGAATGATAAATAAAAAAGCCAAAAATTTAAAATTTGATATTTTCTGCTGCAATTTTCAATAAAAATCGAATATTTTTTCATCTCCAGAGTAAAAGTTAGATTTGAACAAGATTTGGCGAGAGACTTGATGAGAATCTTAGATAGATATCTCTTAAAAACATTCAAAATCAAACGCTTAAATTCATAATGATAGCCCCTAAAATCAAGAAGTAAGCAAAATTCAATATTTTAGTGGCAATAAAAATGTGTTGAAGTCCGCATAATGTAGGGGTTAAGGTACTCGCTGCGTAACCCAAAGGTCCCTGGTTCGAGTACCGTTGCTGATAGCGAGATTTACTTCCCATGAATCTTCAGACGGACTATAAGCCCGTTCAGTTTTGATAAGTACTGGTATAAAATCAGAACCTATTGCAGCTGGGTGGACGGACATACAGCCAAAGCATGGTACTGACCATATCACTTTCTTGAGTGCCAATATATTCGATCAAGTAATGAGATACTCTCACTTTTCCTAAGCGAAGGCCCGAGAGTATTGAATGTATATTATATCTGTAGAAGTATCGCGAGGCTTGAAGTAAGAGCGTAGAGATTGATTAGTACGAGATTGATTGGAGCGGTTCGGAAGAGCCAAGCTTCGTGATGGTTGCTTAGTGCCTTTGGCATAGAGTGGGTCGCAAAGGACCGTTCAAATGCTTTGACTCAGGACTTGGGTGACGTACGACCGTTTTTCTAAGAGTAAATGCTGGAAAGTAAATGTTTTTCATGTAGCATTTTTAAGAGTATAATATATATTTTAATAGAAACATTTGAAATGACTTCGATTAGAAGTATATTAAAACAGAAAAGTGGTGGCCAGCTAAATTATCATATGCTAATCAGGGTCCCCGCCAGAAATTGCCAATAGGATATTTGTATATGACCTGCCCATTATGATTTGCACAACTTTACACATACGGACACAAGGATGATTGTCATACAAGTCATCATAGTAACGAAGTCTCACTCTGTTCCATTCTTGATAAGACCGAAAACTTTTCAAAGAACTTTGCGCTCGAACACATCCAGAGCCTTCTTAGAACCGCTCTTTATGGCTGAACTTTGCTTCCGGATATTAACACCAGTTCAATGAGTAGTTTGTAAATGTAGAGCTTATTTTCTTATGCATATCTTTGGATTTTAGTATGGGAAGTATGAAAGAGTAAGCTATGTTTACAGGCTTTATTCTTTACCTGATCTAATCCTTTTTATTACGTTTTTAGTCAAGTTAGACTGCTAAATACGTATAGCTATCTAAATTTTCAAGATAATAGAAAACTGTGGACAAGTTTTGTCACTACCAATTGTGTGCACTTGGTTAGTGGCGTGCTCATGGTTTTGCTTATGTATTTTTGACAACAAGTTCCAGAGCAATAGTTGCATGTTCGTTGTGCAACGTGATTTGTTTGAGCTTCTCCTAGGATCCAAATTCATTTGCAACCATCCAGATCTGGGTGGCGCGATAAAGAAAGCCTTTTGAAAAATTAGGGCAAGTCCATTTTATTGTTTTAGGCCTAATTCCACTATGAAATTACCTGTTAGACCCCCATTGACTTTGAAATAGGAATATGCATTTGGCATTGTAACCTTAGTCATGCTAGCAGGTTTGTCCAAACATAAGCGTTATTTTGTAGAGCGTGTTTTCACCGATACTTTCGTATGATTATCTAAAACCTACTGAGGTTTAGATAAGCAAGCTAGATTGATTTCCAGCATTTTTCTAGTACCTGCTTTTCTCAGAATATTTGATCACTCAGTCCTTGACCGTCCTATTCGGAAGCCACCTTGATATTGTACTAGTATATTTTTATCATATAGCTAGAACTTCCGTTTGATTATTTCGGAGAGCACTTTAAAGAACGTGCGCAAAAGTATAATACCTCTATTGTTTTTCCAGTGTAATATGTCTCTCCTTTTTGTGCATGGGGCACATGATGCTTTCATCCATATTTCTCATGCGGGTATTTTTCCGACCGTAGCTTTGATCTTTTTAAGGTCGCAGTTGAAATTCTAGACTTGGCCTTTTATCCGTGGTAAGATGGGGGCATAAAATATTGCTCAACTTTGGGATATTAACAGCTTTCTGGGTGCTGAAAATATTGCAGTCGCCTATTTTGAACGTCGATTGGGGCACAAGTTATCATCTAGTACCATTGAAATCATTTTTTATTGTAGATTAAGACGTTTGCGCATAATACTGTAAAAAGCTGGTGGACTCCCGAATTTGTTTGTGCCATCAACACCAAATCAGAAATGCAGACATAAAACTGATAAAGTGGTCCAAGGATATTGTGGCAACACACTCTTAACGCTCAGCAAACACTACCAGCGTTGACAACAACTAAAAGTTTTGGTGCTCGTAAGCGTCTTAACCCTCTAACTCCCTTTTGGCTACTATTTAACCATCGGGTCTCTAAAATCACTTTGGGATAATATCTTAATGCCGTGGCAAAATTAAAGTCACGTGCATAGTACATTCACATAGTATCCACACCTTCCATTTACCCTGTGTTGCACACTTTCTGAATTTTCCCAGGGGTCGGTCAGCTGAGCCGGAGCATGTCAGCTGAGCCGAGGCCTGTTGTATTCAAAAAACAAAATAAAAGGCAAATAATATTTCCGACGCACGTGTTCTTTTGCGCATTTCAGAACATGGAAGTATTGTCAGTTCCTAATAAAAAACAAAAACATTGCATGGAACGAATTTGTTTGTCTTTCAAATTATTGATTTTTATAGATCTGGTAATCCTGAAATCTTCCATTGAAGCACATGCTTATGTTCGCGCCAATCCTCGCGTCGGCATTTACCTACCTACCTGCTACCGAAGATTTATCGTCGCTCTTCCACATGTGTTCAGATTTTTCCGGAGGGCGTCTACATTTGATCGCCGCCAGCTGGCGTCCCCCTTCACTACTCCTACCAGGCTCTGGCCACAGAGAACAACATACAGCGCGGTGAAAGCACGCCGGGTTGTAATTGTCGCAGTTTGAAGCAGGATTGAAGTGCTCCAGGTTCAAATGAAAGTATGAATTTAATTATAATAGTATTGATGTGTGTATTAGCGTATTATTTTGTGATGATTTTGGCAAAAGAGAGCGTAAAAAAGCTTTTCTTGATTGCATTATGCCATTTCGGCTAACTTCCACTAAAAAGGCCACTTTGGAAACAATTTTTTTCGGCTAGCCCAAGGTGTTTTTTGAATGACAAATATTTACAGATTCGCTAAGTGGTCTAATTTATGATATTTTACCATTATAATAAAATATTATGTTTGCAAAAAGATGTTATTAGCTGCGAAATGTGCCACCATAACCTACAAATACAGGTGTTTGTTTAAATTGTAGTATAGAATTTTTATCTTGAATCTCATACCTTACAGACTGAGGTAATTCATAGAATAAAATGGAAGCGATATTCTGATTCAAATAATTTCTTAAATTTTACTGTTCGCTTGTCAGATGTAGGGGACTTTGCCTAAAATGTATTAATTTTTTATATATTGTACTTGTGGGTGTTTTATCTTTGCATTTTTTATGTTTTTATGCGGACTGCGCGTTTTTTATTGTAAAATGTAATTTATTCTAACATTATTGTTATTTTTATTACATATTGCTACTTTATTTTTATTGATACACCTTTTCAATCATTTTCAGAACAAAAGCCATGACTACTAAAGAACGAGGAAATAGCCCGAATTCTAAACGAAATTACAGACAAACAACCCAAAAACTTCGAGTTACAAGGTGATTTTGGCGCGGAGGATTTCATTTCGTGCCAACCCTCGAATAACGACAGTGATCCTGGCTGCTCACGCGGGTCATCTCGACGGTGGTCTACGCGGCGGCGTAGAGCAGCTCCGCAAAATCTGGCGGAGAACTTTGATGATGATTTTGGAGAAAATACCGATGATTCTGTCTACCGCTCCGATTACTCAGCTTCTTCAAAACATACCTAACGAAAATTTTTTTCGAGCTTACCTCTGTTGAAACTTTTACTAAACGAGTATCTTTTGGCGTGCGGTATCTTTAGGATGAACCGTAAATTCTACCCGAAAGAACAACTTAAATCCGAAACCTACATGACAATTGGCCAGACCAATTATGCCCAGTCAGGGGACGTAACTGCCGCAAAGTGGCGAGATCGTGGCAAAAAGCTGGTTGTCATCATCAGTTTGATGCACAACCCTAGCAAGCAGAGATCGCTTCTTCGAAGAAACAAGCCCGGTGCGAGGGAATCAGTAAACTACCCCAAGTCTACAGCGGATAACAATATTTTTATGGGGGGAGTTGATAAATTTGATCAACTCATGTCGGTTTATTCGATTGCCCAAAAGTCTCGCCGCTGGTGGATGAAACTACTTTATTATTTCACAGACATGGCGATAGTCAATAGTTACATAATGTGGAAGTACTTACCGAAGAACGTCGTTCCCGGCATTTGTCCCACATCGATTTCCGCTCTCAATTAGTCAACGAAGTGATTGGTATAGCCTCGAGACAGGAGTAGGTAGGAAGAAACATCAACCCGGCGGTTTCTCTACTATTCAAAACGCAATTCGTTTGTCAGAAGCAAGAGAAGGATCTTGGATGCGCGCACTGTAGTACCAAAGCGAAGGAAAAGAGGTTTGCGGTGCATGTAATATTAACTTGTGTAAGGAGTTTTTCCAACCTTTTCATCAGTCGCAGTAAATGTACGCAATTTTCACCTCATACGGAAGTTAGTACCGAGCTTGCAGCTTTTGTTTGGTAAATGTGTTTGGATTTTATCCCAAAGAAAAATCACAAAAGCCCGCTTGATCCACTATTTTTCATACATACAAGTAGAAACTGGATGCGCATAGTTTTAAGTGTGTTGCATGAATTTGTTTTGTTTTGACGGATATCGATTGCACCAAACTGTTCGATTTTTTTATGTCACGCCGCAAATGCACTGTTCGAGTTTAGTGTATTCAAAATTTGACTTCTCATATGAAATAAATTATTTTATTTCTAAAATGCGTGTTTCTTATTTATCAACGTGTTTAACGCTAAATTGGAGGTAGGGAAATAATCATCCAGTGCCCACAGCCAGAAGATCGTTTCCCTAAATGGGCAATGGGATACTATTTTCCCACCTCCTAAAACCTTTTTCCCCGGTAACTATTTTTTTATTATTTTTCTGGGTGAAAGTGTCCATTAAGGAAACAAACGACCGATTTTGTAAAGATTTGAAGTTTCTAGGTTTCTCGCGCGTTAAAGGGTTAAACGATCGAGTGGTCTTGTTGAATTGATACATTGAACAAATGCCCAGCGATTGTATAATTTCAAGCAATGCAACTTAGTGTCAAGCATATTGATGATGAAAAACTGTTGAATTGATAGTCTTACTAATAAAACGAGGAGAACTGATGACAAGTACATCACCGTTTATCTTTTCATAGCCAATTAACTTGTTCAGCTACTCCAATTAAAGCTTAGTCATACTGAGTGCATTTTTTTTACGATGACGAGGAGGCCAAATGTATACGAGAAAAAGTGATTAACCGGTAATAACGTGAAATTTAAATTTTCTACGCAATTATTTTTAAAAAATGTTCACAATAAGATTTGCTATCCATTGACTATCATTGAGGTAGTCATTTTGCCATGTTGATGAAAAAAATATTAAATTATGAAATAAACGGGAGTTCAAATTGAACATTCCGATGTACTATTAATTCAAGGCAAAGGATTAAACCATTACTTTTGTGTGCGAAACGATTTTTAGTACGATTTTGAGTATTTAAAGTCAAAGAGACTTTGAAATTTTTATTGAAATCAGCTTCAGCGAAAATTCCAACCAATTGGCTTATCCATTATTTATTTTTATCCTTATCCTTCTGCTTTAACTTTCCTTTAACTCAGGTGATGCATTTGATTACTTGTTTTTCAGCCACACACTTCTCAAAACATACAGTGCATTTCCAATCACACCATCCTTAACAGCGGCAAACAAAATGCAACTAAATTCTGGCAAGCGAAAATAAATGAAAGAACATATTCAAAATTTCAATGAGTTTATATAAATTTTTAAATAATAATAAAATCAAGATATGCAATAATAAAATCATACACTGGATTTCTATGCACTACACGCTTAATCTATGCATGTTTAGATGTAAAAGTCGAAGACGTTGTTTGTTGGTTTACTGGTTCTGTGTTTTTTTTTTTCTTTTACAACGTCGACAAAATTGTCTCGTTGTCGTGTAATTGCTTGCAATGTACAATTCGCTTTAGATTGAATTGTTTCAATATTTTGTTACAGTAGTTAATTAATCAATGGACATATTGCCCAGAGCATTACGAGCTTTTAAATCATTTACTGGTTATTGACAAACATTTTCAAATGTGCTTTACATCTCTCTCTCAAAGATTCCCTAGTGGGCGTTGTTTTAATTTTTTTTTTTCAATTACGTCCTACGATTTTCCTCACATTTTGCTTCTTATTTATAAAATAAATTACAGTAACACATCACATGAACGTAAATTAAAAAATTTTTCACGATAAAATTATATTTTGTTTACGTCTTCGAATTGAAAATAACAGAAAAAATTAAAATTATTTCCACGTCATTTAAATTTGTGAATTTAAGTCTCCTAGTCATCATTACATTTTCATGCTTACACTTGTTATTGCCGAAAACAAAATAAAATCTGAAATATTTGAACTCGATAAAAGATAAATGTCTGTACGTATATAAAGAGATGAGGAGCAAATCGGATTTCTGCACATCAAATTTTACAAGAAACAAATCACAAACAAAACAGCAAAAAAGTATAACATTTAGCGACAAAATGTCCAAAATAAAATATCCAAACTAATAATAAAAGATTTTCGCTTCACATAAGTAAAACTTTGTGTCTACGTATAATACGATTGCTTTGTTGTTAATATAACACAACTGAACGTTATCGAAATAAATGCGATAAATGCAATAAATGCCATAACAAAAACAAAAGCTTAGAAAGAAATTTGAAAAGTTGTTGTTAAACCATCTTCGGAGTGGGTTAAAAGCATAACATGCTGGAATTTACTATTTCGCGGAGTGACTGGTGGTTTCAATATGTTTAGTACCGGGTTAAATACAACTGGATCAAGTTTTCATTTGTTTTGTTTTGTATGTAGTTTGCATTTAGGTATTATTTTAAAATTTTCAATTTAATAGTCTTACATCTAGTACGTATATGAGTATAGCTTTATAGCGTATGTAATTATTTTTGTTTTTGTGTTACGTTCAAATATAATCTTTCTTTTATTCAGTTTCTTCCCTAATTCTACTCATATGGATGATAATGCGTATATATACTTGTCTCGACAAATCCACTGGGAACTATTATATAGGCGGATACATTGTTTTCTTTTTATCTTTAATTTTAATATTAAATACACAGTTTATACTCTCTAAACGCATTCTAAAAACTCTCAGTAGAAAATTAAATTGACCTTAACATAGATAAGCGGGCTTAATCGAATTGTAGTTTTCACTTTTCAATTTTCAGTAAAATTTTTATCTTCTTTGTTTCTTTAAGTATAAACCAATGGCATTCATTTATTATTTACAGTTTACGCAGATCCATTTTAACTGAGATCCGAGTCTTAATTAAATAATTAACATAAAAAAAGGTTGAAATGATATGCGCGAACACAAGAATTACGAATTCATTCTAAACTTCTCTTCTCACAAGAAAATTTTCATTTGTTTCTTTTTTTCATTTTCTTCAGCTAATGAAATTAAACTCTAACTTACCAATAATAATAATTTTCCTCATATGCATTAATTAGTTTACGTCCAAGAGAAGAATTCCTAGGTTTAATTTTATCAGCTTAATAATTTTGTTTCTTCATCTTTAATCAGGTTTTATTTTTTATTTTCTTTCAGTATTTTTTTTCTTTTGTTTCGCTCTTATTCTACTTTTTTATGGTTTTAATTGTTGAATTTTAATTCTGTTTAATTTCATTAAAATTAATCTGATTTGTATATAAAATTAAGTTAAACTGAGAATGAAATCGCGATTTATGTGTTAACTTTACTAACGGCCTTTAAAAGGTCATGGCTCTTTTCAAGTGAACCCATCATCCCTAAATTATTACCCACACCTACACCCATACCCAGACCTAATTTGAGATCATTTTGTCCCACCGAATGGTGGAGGTGGCCTGAATTTTGTGATGTTACAATTGAGTGATCTTGCGGTTTATTGTGCTGCTGTTGTTGTTGGGCGGATTTCATCGATTCCTGGGCTTTCATTTTCTCTTGCTCCTCGCGATCACGGCGTGCCTGTAATCAGAAGAAAATATAATTTACAAACTTTTGTCGGGAAATTGTTCGGTATACAATCAGCAAATTGGTTATGAAACTCAAAAATTACGAGACATATATTTAATGTCAAAATGCAGAATAACGGTGAACTCCAGAAAATTCTTGTCAGCAGTCATGAGTGTAATAATTAATTTCATTAAATTAATAGAAAGGTTGAAATTTAAATTGGCTTTGGAAAACGACAGGAAAAGAAAAAGAAATCTAGGAGAGTTTGCCTAATCATTACGAAAAAATTACAGCCCAATTATCAAACCCACGTTAAACTTATCCAAACATAATTGGGAGTGAATAACCTGATGAATGAAAAATAAATATGGTCTACAACTTTCGTCTTACCTGTTTTTACAATAAGACTTTCCATTTACAAGAAAAATGTGATAAACCAATATTTTTGACCTTGAATACCTAACTAATTTTGCAGAGGTAGAATAGATGAAAAGTAGTGATATTTCATTTATAATAGTGAATTTAAGATTTGTACCGATTTTCAACACTATGCGAAGTATTGCAAACTAAAAACATATGTTTTCCCAATTTAAGGTCTCCTAAAAATTAAAGGTTTGCGTAATATTATGCATGAACTCTTCTGAGAAAATTATTTGGGAAAAATTTTCTTTAAATCCTTAAAGCACTGCACTTTAAATCGTGCAAAAAACATCCAAGTTCCTAGGCATCTATTTCACAATTTGTATTCATTTTATTCTTCAGGGTTATCCTAGAAGCAATTACTCTCCCTCACTCAGGACGTTTCGCAAGTTCCCGTATTTCGTACTCCAAATTCCTCTGCAATCATATACTTCCACTCCTGCTAATTTGGCCCACGGATCGCTTCCTCAATCTGGGCATATGTGGCGAAGGCTAACTCTTTGACGAAATTAGTTTCAATGCACTCCTTCTTGTCTGGAGTTTCGAAGTATTCTGCCGATGTTCCGTTTTCATCCACGCCTATCAGGCGTTCATTAGTTTTTCTACCAATGTGCGCCTGTTTGTCCGTTGGCGTTAGTGAAATTTCTAGTAATTTCTCCCCATGCGCTTAGGCAACAACTTGTGTGAATATATAATCCCGTGACTTATCTACGCGTTCTTTGAAAACCTTTTCATCTTCTGGCGTTGAATTATGACAACTCGTTGCACGACTGGATGCACTCTTGTATCGAAACTCCTTGCTGGGTCATCCACATTCTCCAGTTCTAGCTGCTCTTGGCCGTCCTTGTCCACATTTCAACGGTGGACCCTGAGTGTATTCCTCATCGATTTTCTTGTCAGTAATAGGCAAAGTAATTGACTCTTTATAATTTTCATTCGTATCCATGTAGTCTACATCTAGAGACACATCGCACTGAGTCTTCATAGTATACTCTTCATCAATTGTGACATCTCGTACTTAGCCGATTTTTCGCATGTCGTTCAGTCAAATTCAGCTTGCTTTTGGTATGCTTAAATATAAAATCAATTGTCCTTCGATCGGTTTGTCATCAAGTTTGCGTCTTCCGGGTCCATTATGTTGCACAAAAGCTTTTGAGCCAAATACATTCAGGTGTCTTAGGTCTGGTATTTTATTGTAATATAATTTGAATGTTGTCCTGGTATCCGTAAGTTCTGCTTTGACTACAATTTCTTAGATAGTTTGAAGTAGCAATAGCTTCTGCCCAAAGAAACGTATCGGTTCCCAGTTGAATTAATAAGCACCAAGCCATGTCAACTAGCGTTTAGTTTCGGCCACATCATTTTGTTGAGGCATGTGGGTTAAACGCCATTTTATTCTTGCTCATTTAAAAAACTCATCGAACTCTTAGTTTTAAAATCGGATTGTAATGCATTGATCTTAAATCATATCTGTTCCTCCATAAAAGTCTTCTATTCTTTGAATGCATCGAATACTTTGTCCTTGCTTTTAAGTAAATGTAACTCACACCATCCGCTATAATCGCGTGTGGATTTCATGAAGTATTTAGCGACTCTTTCGCAGTTTACCTTCGATGGTTTGCCAAATCCATATGGATTGTGTTAGCAATCTCTTGCTTCTTTTCAGTATGTGGAATATAAGTTTTGATTGTCAGTTTGCATCGATGACGCACATCACATGATGACACGCCTCCAGCTATCGGTTTCATGCCAGATACTCAACCTTGTGATAGAGCCACAACAGCATTCATATGTAAGTATCCAAGCCTTGCTTGCAACAATTTTGCATCATTTATTTAGATTTCTTCTGTCATAATTGTTTTAACATGAATCGTTGTCTCCTTCAGATAGTAGAGATCTTCTATGCAATTAGCAATTAGCTTGACGTCACCATCTTTGCCACTGATAAAAGCCTTACCTTTTGTGAATAGTACTCTCGTTCAATGTCTGTGACCTTTGAGAGAGGTATCAACTTGGTCTTGATATCTTTTACAAGTAATTATCGTGCAAGTGCATGTCAATATTGCCATGAGGTCCATTGCTGCTATTGTATGTACGGTACTTTTAGCATTCAAAGATGCTGACGCAGAATTTGCCACATTCAATGTAGATGTACACTCCTTCACGTTTGTCAATAATTGTATATAATTTAGCCGCTGTCTGAGCACCATCTCGCTTTCAAACATATATTTTTGTCTTCTTCTGTTGAAGCGATTTCTACGAAAAAAATCTATGATTTTGAGTTGCCACATCTACCTGGGCTTCAGTCACAATTTTTGCATTTTGCTACCACGTAGTCTATGCAACCGCACGTAAATCATTTGTGCTTATTCGTTATTCCAAAAGCTATCATTTTTGTGTTGGTGACCAGTAAATAACGCATAATGTCCATCATCCAGTATTTTACTTTTAAGAGTCACCGGATCAGGCAAATCGTCTTTAGATCTGATTGCACACAAAACATTTTCATAACTCGGCAGCAAACTTTGTGACATTAGCACGACCAGCATGTCTCTTGGAATGACAATGTCAATGATTTCCAGCTGTTCCACTGAATTTGAAAGGCTGTCAAGTCGTTCTCTAATATCATCGTTTTCTTCTTTTTTAGAAGATATAATCTCGGTGAGCAATTCTATCTTCCTCACAGGACTTTTTAATGCATGGGTCGATTGCAGTTTTATCCGAATTTCTTTTGATGTGGCCCATTTTGTCAGGCACTGCATTTCTACTCGTCCTAAAGAAAAAACGTCTGCCTTCGCTTTCCGGCCGTTTGCAGTTCACTTTCCCAACTTGATCGCACTTGTTTCATCACTGGAGGTGACTGTTGGAGCAGCAATATCTCCACTTACATATCCCCATTCATCATTAACACAGATTTCATCCAAACATCCCAGACGTCATGATTGGTCTTATTTGAATGGCTGGCTGGAGGAAGGCAGTAGGCTAAATATTTCAAAAAAATTTTTATTCGTGTAATAACAAGGTATATCTACCTAAATGCCTTGTGAATAATTTATTCAAAACAATATTGTTTTGAAAATCGCCTTTAGAGTGCAGGAGGATCGGAAGTATCGTGGCAGGTTATCAAAGTGTCATTCCTTCTTGTGTTTGTGATTAGTGTTTACTGTTTACCTGTTTACTCTTCGATTTTTTGTTGAAATGAATCGATCAAGTTACACAATAATTGACCAGAAGAGTCTTAACAAACGCAAAAAACCGTTAATTTAAGCGAGTGGATAGATAAGAAACGAAAACTGTGTAGAGACCGTGTGAAACCTTTAGTTAGTCGGACAGAGAAGCAGATTCTCCCGAAAGTTGCTCCAGTTTTAGTAAGTATAATATAGTTTATATATAAAATGTCGCTTGTATAATAGTTAAATGGATTTATGTTTAAATTTTTCCAGACTCTATTTATTTGAATCGCTTTAGTTCTAGCATGGTTTTATTAACGCTCATTTCCATTTGTTTTCCTTTACAGCCAAAAGCCTGCAACGAATAATGCAAAAAGAGCTGCAGCGTCTTGAAACTAGAGAAAGTTCGTTAGCTATTCACAAAGTTTTACCAGGTATCGTATGATGAACAGTCTCTAGTACTTTTGAGATACATGTCGTTACATTAACCGATCAAAAGAAGACCAGAAGTATCAGATGCAACTTCTCGGAGACTAGCTACATTTAACTATAAAATTGACAATGTAAATGTTTGTAAGAAAATGTCTGTAACAAAATGTTTTGCAATGTTTTCCAAATCAGTCCACGCCGGGTTGGTACTATTCAAACCAAATTAAAAAATGGACATTTGACCCCTAAAGAAAGAAGAGGCTCTCATACAAACAGACCTTATGCGTTGGATTATAATATTCGTAATATGATGAAAGAATATATTGACAGTTTTCCATTAGAACCCAGCCATTACAACAGGAATATTAGTATGAAGAACAATTGCTTGAGTGCAGACTTAACCTTGCGAAAATGTATAGACTTTTCAAGAGTGAAAAGCCAGATATTTCTGTTAGCCTTACTGTCTATAAAAAACTATTTGATCGCAATTCCAAATTAAGATTTGGAGTACCGAGGTCTGATATTTGTCGACAATGCGAACTATTGTTTGATAAGTTGAAGACAGCTTCAAACGAGGCTTACAAAACGCTACACAGTGATTCTGATAGGCAAGATGTTATAACATTAGGTGTAGATTTACAGCAACACATACAAGTATGTATTATCAGAGGCAATTTTTTACCTATGATTTCATAGCATGAAGCTATTGCAAAAAGAGGCTGCAAAGAAATAGCTTCTTGTATACTAAAGCACAGCATTATCGAGCTATGCAAAGTTGGATCCTAGAGAGGAAAGAAAAATAATTGTATGGTCGGAAAGATGTACTGGACAAAACAACAACTGGTGTGTTATATCTATGTACATGTTGTTGATACGCAGTGGATACTTTACAAAAATAGAATAAAAATGTTTGATATCTGGTCACAGTTTTATGTCATTAAAAAGACCTTTTTTCACTTGAAGGGTCGAAAGAAGAGGAAGAAAAAAATCTGATGGAAAACGAGGTATGTAGGTCATTATTTGTAGGAAACTAATAGGTAAACTACATTGTTTAAATACAAACTTCCTGAATATTTAGCGAAATCGACTACCGCGTTCTTCCAGCCAGCCATTCATTTAACACGTCAAATCGATATGAGCCGTCAAAATACATATTGTGGTTGTGTACGCCACGTGATCAATGATAGCGAACTGATTTTTGAAATATACACTTTGGTTTAATTTAACTTGAGCACCAATTTAACTACTGGGACCTTCTTTAAATAAGGATAAATAAACTGAGTTTCAAAGTGTCATCTTTTATTTAAGCGTCTGATTAACAAGACAGTTGACAAATGAATGAATGGATGATAAATTGTTGAACAGCGGTATATGCGATGGTGTGTGTCTGTGTGTGTGAGAATGTTACCATCCAACAGATTTGATACGGACTACTATCTGTCACGGAATAAACTCCGATGCCGTATTTCCAAGAAGCCCGAAATCGGCTAAGCCATCGATGCCAAGATATGAGCTAAACAAATTAAACGACAGCTCAGCAAACTACATATACGAGTATATGTCGCCACGTGAAAGCTACCATATACAATCCCGATAGAGATAGAAGATAATAGAGAGAACAATAAGTAATTTTCTGTCTGAAATTTTCCTAATTTCACTAATACTACAACCGCACGCTCTCAAATCAAATCAAGTGGTGAAGGATAGTTTCACTGAGACAAATATGTTATTCTTATCCTTCATTTTCTCAAAAACTATGGAAATTTTACACGGGCTGTTGTGGCTATATCGGTTTTGGTGCACGGTAGACAAAAACTGATACTTTTAAATGATTTCCTGAACCACCAAAGCATTTATAAATGGATATAGCCTCTCTTTAGTCTTCTACCTCTATGACTCCTCAATCCCAATGGCGGGGGAATATAGCGACGACATTCAAACAATATGGAAAATGCTTAAATATACCAATGATCACAGAAACTGCAGAGAAAGTTTTGGGACATCAACCGAAAAAGCAGCGGGATGCTGGTTCGATAAAGAATGCCAAGATTCGGTGAACAAACAAAATTACGTGTATAAAAAATGGATCCGAAGATCTACCGGGACAAAACAGGAAAAATATAGAGATCTTCTACGCAAAGTGAAACAAATATGTACCTAGAACGAAAAAGCGACTGGCAATCAAGAACAAAATAATGACACTCAACGAAGCCGGATCGGCATATGCCTCCTTCAAGTAAATAAAGATAGGCTTAAAGCCTATGCAAGAATGCGCAATAACTTACAATGCAACCGAGATAGAAATATTTTCAAGAGCTATTGACAGCAACTACAAACAACTACAAAGCTGTGATCGATTCAGGAGCCGATGATGTCCACATCTTAGCACCAACTTTCGAGGATATAGAGGCAGTCATATGCGACATTGTAAAAACTAAGGCCCCTGGAATTGATGGAATACCTTCAGATCTCCTTTAGGTTGGAGGAGCCTATTTACATATTCTGCTTCATAAACTAATAAGCAAAATATGGGAATGAGAACAATTACCATACAATTGACGTAGAGGTATCATCCGTCCTTTTTTCTTAAAAAGGGAGACAAGCACATCCTATAAAAAGGTCTTCAAAATAATTGTACACAAGCTCCAACCTTTTTATGAAAATACAATAGGAGAGTACAAAGCCGTTTTTTTCAAAACAAAGATATTATAAAATAGACTAATTTATGCACCAAGGTCGGTTCTGCCTCATGGGCACCACAATTCTCAATGAGAAGACTCCTAAAATTTTCTCTACAAAAATGATTCTCTAGATTGCTACAACACTGTTCTCACAGCAATAGTGCGTATCGTTGAGAAATATGCGTCCAGAAAACTGTAAAATAGTGCTGGCAGCCATGTAAAACAATTGTTAAAAACAAGGCATCTGGTCTGAATGCAATGTCATATAAACTATTTAAGCTGCCAATAAGGTTGCTAAGTACCCTTCTCGATGAATTTCTAACGTGACTTACAAGAGAAGGGGCACCATACTGAAATATAAAGCATTGGTTAATCACCAGTAAGGTATGAAGGACTTAAAATCATGCAGGGACGACCTATGTCTGGTGCACTTTCCAAGTGGACACCGTGATTTAGAGGCAGTAGAAGAAACCCATAAAGGACACTTAGCAAATGAATAAGAAGAAGGAATAAATTCACAAACTGCTTGAGTTGCAATTGAATCAGCACATAATGGTATGCACGACAAATTGTTCAATAACGAAAAAAAGAAGAAGACAGAAGCAAGAGCAGCGACAGTCTGTTAAAAGCGGGAAAACGAAAAACAAGAGCGACATTTTTTGAAGATTTTTACCTCCCACAGTAAACAGGATAGAACCCTTCTTCTTCATGATTCAGTAGTTTACGCACATAAACCATTCTAGTTCCTATATACGAGTATATTTTTTGCTTTATCACTACATCGCCATCCTGGCCTTTACATAGAGATAGATAGAGTAGAGTATCTTGATCGAGTGTATCGACATTCGAGAAGGTGATATGATCAGTACCACGCTTTGGCCATTGGTCCATCCACCCAAATGCAATACGTTCTTATATTTTATACAACATCTTTATTCACAAGGCGTTGAGTTAGCTTGTGAAATTGACATTATCCATTTTATATTCCACTTCATGGCTTTCGAAAATGCCTCAAGAAAAGAGACAATTGAAGGAAACTGTATCCAGGAAACAAAGCAACCACTAGAAATGCGAGAACATCTTCTGACGTACTCCAGGACTCTGTCGTAGAAGAGGAGAGACCGGCTGGGAACTTATTACCTAGCTGAGGAGCATATTAGATACCTGAAGCCAGCGAAGATCATTCACTTTCCATGACAAGTGGGCCAGTTTGAAGAACTCTAGGTAATTTAACGAGAATGGGGGCATAATTGATCTGGAACGGTTAAAGTGTAAGACAGGTTTATGTTGAATTAGTCAAAAACTCAGCGAAATTGTCGAAGACAAATTTAAATGTTGAAAGTTTTATGTTGATGGAAGGAATATTCTACGTTTTTGATTTACTTGAACGGTCTATTTCATGTAGAATGGAATAAGGTACTTGTTCAGAATAGAATACTGAGGGCATGTTGACTATTGTGGGCATTTTAGATTAATGGAGAACGTTTATACTCTTTTATTTATTATAGTAGAATCTCAATAATCTAGCCTCTGTCTTATCCGGCGTCCCTTATAGTGCGACATGCTATGATTATTAATTCTTAAGGATACACAAGTTGCAACTTATAGTAACACACAGTGACGTATTGCAATTTTTCCGAATCTTGTCTATTTCTCAGTTTGCTTATAATGCAATTGCTGATAACGTTTTAGGATTGATAAAAGTCGTCAAATTTTGTTATTTTTTACTAGTAGTTGTTGCGATAAAGTCGGCAACCCAAAAATGGAAGTATAAAATATTAATATTAGAAAAAAGTAAAATACAAGTCCACCTTAGTCGTGGTGTATCCATTAACACAATTGCGATAGATAAAGTGTAAGATGATCTTCAATTTATGGCATTAAAAAAAAAAGTGCAAATATTCTAAAGTCTGTGTCCACCACTGACTGTGGGCCAGCTATGAGGCAAACTCTCAAGAAACCGGAGGACTCAGAGGTCGAGGAGGCTTTGTACATGTGGTTCTTCAGAAACAAAATAATTTATTTCTATTTTTAGGCCCATACCCCATACTTTTATACAGTCCACGTGGTGTAGTGGTTGGAGCACTCATCCCGTAAGCCGAAGGTTCCTGATTCATGTCTCGTTGGTGACAACGAGATTTAGTTTGAGTGATTCTTCGGACGAACTATAAGCCCGTTCAGCTATAATACGTGCCGGCTTAAAATGAGAACGTAAAACTCTTTTGGAATAGCAGCGCCATTGGGCGGTGAGGCTAAGTACTTGTTGAATGACCCACGTATCTTCGTCAATCAAGTCATACCAGCGTTTCCTTGGTTTTCCGTTGCTCAAAGGTTTTCAATATATTTGTGGATGCTTGGGGTTAGGGACCATGTTTCACACCCTGTGTATGCAGATGGTCTTCAAGATCGTCAAAACTGAAAAAAATATTTTATTTGCGAGCTGTATTATTTGGTGTATTTGGTCTCTTACATTTGCGGTTCTATTTATTTTGGCGCCTAAATTCACGAATTCACTAAAATTTTTGATACTGTATTTTCCAAGTGTGATATATAGTGTATTTGAGGTATTCTTTCTCGACTGCGTCATGAGCTTTGTTTTATTCTCATTGATTTGTAGCCCTACTAGTTTTGCTTCGCTGTCGAGTTTCAGAAAGAGTTCGTTGGCAGTTGCTTATGACCGTGACAAAATGTTGATGTCACCGACACAGGCTACTACTTGTTTCGACTTTCTAGGAATTTCATTGCAAAATGTTTGTCAGATAACCGCAAAATGTTTGTCAGATAACCGTCTAATTTGTTTATAGTTGTGATATTAGTCATTTGAAATGTCGAAAGGATGACAGTTATATTCGGAAATGATTTTTGGCATTTATGACGTTCAAATTTAGGCCCCTTTTTTGAGATAGATAGATCACTAAGACGAAAGTTATAGCTGGTTCATCAGAATAAACCAGTTACTTTACGCAGCATTAGAAAATTATTCGATAGCTTTCACATTGTACAATTTAGGAAGTCGATCGCCAGCTCCTTTTTTAAATCAGTCTAAAGATAAAACTTGATCCTAGTAAGTCAATAGTTGCGGTCGCCATGCGGCTTGAACTCGTATTGTGATCAGTTTGCAATTAAATCTACTCAGGAATATTGCTCTCTATATTACCGAATAAAAAGTCACAGACCAAGGTACAGCAACAAGAGAAAGCGTTGTTAAAGTGAAGTTTTTTAATAATGATTTGCAAGAGTACACCAAAAACAAAATTAATACTTATCTCATATTCTTGTACATACAAAAAGTTTCTACCCCTTCCAAGCCAGACTATTTTGACTCACTTTTAACACATTTCGAATTCCTTAACTTTCTGGGGAAGTTAGTCCGCATATGCGGAGAAGTTCTGGTTTTCTTAAATTAACATACAAAGGCTGGGAACTCAATTGAATTTAAAATTTTGGCAGTTCCTTCATTTTGTTAGAACTTTCTGAAGCCTTCTTGCAAGAAGAATATCCTCAACATCAGTGCCCTAGAAAAATATGATATTGTTACATGTACAAATAATTACATGTACAAATAATTCTGCGAGCTACTGTCGCAATTGTTTTCATCATCATTAAGAACGTCAACAAATGAATTTACTCGAACCCACGAGAACCCAACAAGCATGATCTACATCTGCAAGTGACGTCACTCCATTCATTAATTTGCTCGAACCTACCAGGTACCTCTCGGTAGAACATTCGCCAATGTACGAGAAATGGGTGAATAGGTAGAGACCCTATATAAAGGCGAGCTGAATGAATGGGGGGATCATCATTCATTCGACTGCGATAAGAACTGCGATAGTGTGTTTCGTAATAGTGAAGTAATTTAGAAGACAATTGCGATAATAAATTTATGGACAAGTGTTAGATTTTTTTTAATAGTGACAATTAAAATTAGTGAAAGTGTTAACTGATTATTGTGCATTTTATTTAATTAAATAAACTCTTTTAACTTAAATTAAAAGACATTGCGTTTTCACTTTCCCGGAACGTTAAAATTATAGGCCGCGAACCAATAACACACGACAGTGGTGTCAAGAAGTGCGAAAGAAAAATTTTGAAAGTGAAAATTTGAACATTTTTATAGTGCACAATAGTAAAATTTAAAGAATCATTAAAAATGCCACGAAGCTCAAACTTAAAAATTAATGATTTGACCATGTCGGAGCTTAAGGAAGAGTTGGAACAGCGAAACCTGGCTACGCAAGGTACAAAGGCCACACTGATTGCACGCTTGCGTGACGCGATCGAGTCGGAAGGCGTGAATCTGGGTTCGGGTGAGTTATCAGATGCGGAAAAAGGCGCAGAAGGTGGAGAAGTAGAAACACCAAAATCGAAGGAGCCAGAAAATGCGCTAATGCAAATGTTAATGCTGATGTCATCGAGTCTGACTGCGAAGCTAGATGAACAATCAGCGAAGCTAAATGAACAATCAGCCCAGCTAAATGAACAGACATCCAGTTTAGCTGTGAAGCTAAATGAACAATCAGCGAAGCTAGACCAACAAGCGTCCGAAATCAAGGCAGACATCGCACAGAAGCTGGAAAAACAGTCAACCGAAATAAAAGCGGAGCTCAGTAGTCTCAACAGCCAAATTAAATGCGTCGAGGAGAAGGTATACCAGGTCGAGGAGAGAATCAACCTTGAGATCAGCCAGGTCAACCATGAGATGGAAAAAGTGAAAAAGGACTTGGAAGCAGCGAAGGCAGTAGTAACCGCCTCACCAGCCCCAATTATAACCGCAGCGCAAAGCTCATCTAGAAATGTACAGCACCAATATTCGATGGGCAAACGGTCTGGACTATTTACAAAACCCAGTTCGAAGCAGCCGCTCGCATAAATCACTGGAATGAGCAGGAACGAGCAACTGCATTGATTCTTGCTCTAAGAGGTCCAGCTGCTGAGCTGTTGCAGACGATCCCCGTTGAATTGCACTCAAACCCGAATGCTATAATGAATGCGCTCGACATGCGTTATGGAGACGATCATCTAAAGCAGATTTATCGGTCACAGCTAAGGCATCGAATGCAGAAGTCTGGTGAAACCCTACAGCAGCTAGCCCAAGACATTGAGCGATTGGCACTTTTGGCTTATCCAGCCTACGACCCAGAACATCGAGATGATGCAGCGACAGAAGCATTCATCAGCGCACTAAAGGACCCGGAATTGCAACAAGCCGTGCGTTTAGCTCAAAAGCAAACGATTAAGGACGCATCGGCTTATAGTCTGAACTTTGAGGCAGCGAAAAATGTGACTCGTACCACTGCCCGGGTGCGTGAGGTAGTGACAGACGAGTGCAGGTATGAGCACGTGGAAATTGAGCGAGACCCGCATGTAAATGGTGCGCCTAGATGCTGGAATTGCGGAGAGAAGGGGCACCTGCAAAGAGACTGCAAGAAGCGAAGAAAACCGAGCTATTGTCCAGGGTGTGCAGCTAGGAGGAGATCCAGACCGAGTCAGGAGCCCAGAATGGAAGCCCTTCAAACAGAGGGGTCGGGAAACATGTAAGAGCCAACTTCGTGGGGCAGAGGTTGGCTAGGAGGATCGACGTCCCCAGCGCCACCATCAACGTGTCAAGACTACATCGTGGAGAAGCGGACTTTTGCCTTCCGGGTCAAGTTAACGGAGAAAACTGCACCATAACAATCGACACTGGTGCAACCCGATCGATTATCCGACAAGACCTAGTTAGACAGCAACAACTTCACAAGGGCAGAATTTTTTCACTACGGACAGCTACGGGAGAAACTGCACCTGTTCATGGAGAGGTCAACCTCCGGATACAGTTGGGAGACGTTGTATTCCGACACAATTTTCTGGTTGCAAATATTATGGATGACTGCATTCTCGGAATGGATTTTCTGCGACCACATGGAATCACGTTGGATTTGGGCAAACGTGTATTGAAATGGCAGAATGTCGAAGTACTGATGGAGGATCTCAGCGTCCAAATTCCCAAGATGAATGTAGTGGTATGTACTGACACTGATGTACCGAATTCTTCCGAAAGCATTGTATGGGCCAAGCTTGATGGTGATTCTGGAGACCACCGATCTTATCTGATAGAGCCAACGAAGACGTCCGCATTGCGCAGTTTGATTGTAGGACGAAGCCTTGTAAGATCT
The DNA here is from genome assembly GCA_963969285.1 of Odontomyia ornata. NCBI lineage: Eukaryota > Metazoa > Arthropoda > Insecta > Diptera > Stratiomyidae > Odontomyia > Odontomyia ornata. Next base: position 21,735,381 of record OZ017739.1, read on the forward strand.
TTAAGGAACGGATATGTGCCGGTTAGAGTCCTTAACACCGCAGATTCAACCACGAGCATCAAAGCGGGAGAAGTCATCGGCAGCTGCCAGCCTGTTTCCACCATCACCTCTTTGGAAGCTACTCACGACCATCATTGCAAAAGGAGACAAGACACAGACAAAGCCCGGGAATCAACGTCTGCAATATTGAAGCAGGTCAAATTGCCAGTGCAGCTATTCAAACGAGCCTCTGATCTGGTCACCAAATACAGTGACATCTTCTCAACAAGCCCGGATGACCAAGGCCGAACGAGTCTGGTAACTCACGTCATAGATACACAGGGAGCCAAGCCGATTCAACAAGCACCGAGACGTCTCACTATAGCCAAACAAGGAGAAGTGAGCGCGCTGATCTCGGACATGGAAAAACAAGGCGTTATTGAACCTTCTGTCAGTCCATGGGCCGCGCCTGTAGTTCTAGTAAAGAAAAAGGATGGTAGCACTCGTTTTTGTGTCGACTATAGGCAGCTTAACGACGTCACTAAGAAAGATAGTTACCCGCTTCCACGCATCGATGACATCATGGACACTTTGACCGACGCAAAATGGTTTTCTACACTCGATCTCAAAAGTGGCTACTGGCAGGTAGAAATCGACAAGAAGGACCGAGAGAAGACCGCATTTTCAGTTGGGACCGGATTGTGGCAGTTTGTAGTGATGCCATTTGGGCTTTGCAATGCTCCAGCCACTTTCGAACGCTTGATGGAATATGTGCTACGTGGTCTAACCTGGAAAACCTGCTTGGTGTACCTAGATGACATCATCGTCATCGGGAGAACGTTCGAAGGGCATGTGCGGAACTTAGAAGAGGTTTTCTCCCGACTGCGACTGGCAAATTTGAAACTTAGTCCCGACAAGTGTACCCTTTTCGCAGCTGAAGTAAAATACCTGGGACACGTCGCATCAGCAGACGGGGACAAAACAGACCCTGAGAAGATTGAAGCCGTGAAAAGCTGGCCAACACCAAACAACAAGCGCCAACTACGAAGTTTCCTGGGTCTGGCAACCTACTATCGAAGATTCGTCAAAGACTTTGCCAAAAAAGCTAAGTGTCTCCATCAGCTAACCGAGAAAAGTCGTCCGTATGTCTGGAACGAACAATGCCAGACAGCCTTTGAGACCCTGAAGGAAAAGCCGTGTGAATCACCCGTGCTGGCGTATCTGAAACCCGGAAACCCGGACACTGATGCAAGCAACGGCGGTATTGGAGCTGTACACTCCCAGCAGATCAATGGCGAAGAAAGAGTCCTCTCGTATTACAGTCGAGTTCTTTCAAAAAGTGAGAGGAACTACTGTGTGACCAGGAAGGAGCTACTGGCTATAATAGAGCCCACCAAGCAGTTCCACAAGTACCTATATGGCCAGAAATTTGTTCTTCGAACGGACCATGCATCGCTGAGATGGCTACTTAACTTCAAAAACCCCGAGGGACAAGTTGCGAGATGGAACGAAAGATTGCAGTCGTACAACTACGAAATTGTTCATCGAAAGGGCGGAGTTCATGGAAATGCTGACGCCCTATCTCGTTGCCCATGTCCAGCTAACTGCAAGCATTGCCGACGGATTGAGGAAAAGGAGCCGCCGGTTGATCTGCGACTGATAACGGCTGAATTCGATGAAGGTTGGTCATCGGAGGAGATTCGAAATGCCCAGCTAGCCAATGAAGACATCGGACCATTGCTCGTATGGAAGGAGACGACTGGGCGACCTGAGTGGAAGGACGTTTCAACGCATGGCGCAACCCTGAAAAGCTATTGGGCACAATGGAACTCCCTTCAGGTGGAGGGTGGTGTACTCAAGCGGAAATGGGAAACGGCGGATAGCAGCTCCTATAGGATGCAAACTATACTACCCAAAAGCCGAATCCACGATGTGGTTAAGGAAATGCATGAAGGATCCTCGGGAGGCCATCTTGGTGTTAACAAAAACTTAGCGAAATTGCGGGAAAGATTCTACTGGCTCCACGCTCGAGAAGACGTAGAGGACTGGTGTCGCAGATGCACAATTTGCGCTTCCGTCAAAGGTCCAAAACGACGACTGAGAGGACAAATGCAAACCTATAACGTGGGGGTACCGTTTGAAAGGATTGCTGTTGACATCGCTGGACCCTTTCCTGGATCTGAATGGGGAAATCGATACACGCTGGTTGTAGCTGATTATTTCAGCAAGTGGCCCGAGGTCTACCCCATTCCCAACCAGGAAGCAACTACTGTAGCCGAACAGCTAGTGTTAAATTGGGTCAGCAGGTACGTCGTGCCTTGTGAACTACATTCGGATCAAGGCCGAAACTTTGAGTCACTAGTTTTTAGCGAAATGTGCGAGCAGCTGAGAATACGGAAAACGAGGACAATTTCGCTGCATCCCCAATCCGATGGAATGGTCGAACGTTTCAACGGCACGCTCAATAAACACCTTGCCAAAATGGTTGACGAGAACCAAAGGGACTGGGACCGACAGATCCCACTATTTTTAATGGCGTATAGAGCCGCTGAACATGCGTCGACGGGCCAAGCCCCAGCCAAAGTCATTTTTGGAAAGACTATTCGTTTGCCAGCCGATATAAAGTTCGGAACACCCCCTGAGAAACCACAAACGGTCTCAGAGTACGCAAGTGATCTAAGACAACGGTTGAACCAGATACATCGGACAGTGCGAAAACACCTCGAATCGGCTACTGACCGCATGAAGACCAGGTATGATCCAAAGGCTAATTCTACTGGCTTTCAGCAAGATGACTTGGTGTGGCTTTATAACCCGCAACGGCGAAAGGGTAGGTCTCCAAAGTTGCAACATAATTGGGAGGGACCATACCGAGTTACAAAGCGAATCAACGACGTCGTATACCGAATACAGGAACATCGTAAGCCCAGAGCTAAAATGAAAATCGTGCATCTGGACCGTCTTGCCCCATATTACACCCAGGGAAAATTGACTACAAATAGTGACACATCTTTTCGGGGCGAAAAGAACTGAGGTGGGGGCAGTGTTACATGTACAAATAATTACATGTACAAATAATTCTGCGAGCTACTGTCGCAATTGTTTTCATCATCATTAAGAACGTCAACAAATGAATTTACTCGAGCCCACGAGAACCCAACAAGCATGATCAACATCTGCAAGTGACGTCACTCCATTCATTTATTTGCTCGAACCTACCAGGTACCTCTCGGTAGAACATTCGCCAATGTACGAGAAATGGGTGAATAGGTAGAGACCCTATATAAAGGCGAGCTGAATGAATGGGGGGATCATCATTCCTTCGACCGCGATAAGAACTGCGATAGTGTGATTCGTAATAGTGAAGTAATTTAGAAGACAATTGCGATAATAAATTTATGGACAGTGTTAGATTTTTTTTAATAGTGACAATTAAAATTAGTGAAAGTGTTAACTGATTATTGTGCATTTTATTTAATTAAATAAACTCTTTTAACTTAAATTAAAAGACATTGCGTTTTCACTTTCCCGGAACGTTAAAATTATAGGCCGCGAACTAATAACACGCGACAATATACTTGTATCAGAACGTCTATTTTTAGGTTCAAAAGTATTCTCATGCATGTTATCTTCCAGAATGGAATGAGATAAAATACTGCCCGTACTTCTTGTCACTAAGATAAATTTTCTTTTCCCTTGCGTCTCATTCGGTCAATGATGTACACCAGCCTTTGCACTTTTACTGGAAGAGCTTTCTGCATTTCTCCAAGAAAAAAAAGCCAGTTAAATTAGTTTGTCTTGTAATTATTTTTGATGAAATAAAAGATTGAATACTGAATAACCAACGATCTGAATAAAATCACCAAATTTTAAGGCATGAGTCCGAGGTTTTGGGATCAGTGCAAGCAAGAGCTCTGATAAAGTTGTAACTTGAGCTGTAATAGCAACTTTATCCCATACTTAATAGCTAATTGCCTCTAGGATGGATAAAACTAGTTTCTTCCACCATGAAGCCTGATTTCCCTTCTTTTGAGTCAAACCTTTATTTGTTCCGTAATCTCCTATACTAAATTTTGAAATTGGCACCTGTGATATTAGTAGAACTTCAAAGGTGTTTATTGCCTTTTCGATTACCACATACCGACGTTAGTAAATCTGATCATCAGACTTAAACCATGCTTAGCAATAGTTTCCATAGCTTTTTGTGAGTCGGTACCTTCTTGAAACCAATAACATGTTAAGGTTATCAAGCTGCACTTTTTGAAAAATTTAAATTATGATTTGTGACTGAGGGGCGCCCATAACAAATAAATCTACAAGTTTATACGTACTTGACTTCCTGCTACTAGATTATTCGCAAAACTTATCACAGAGGCAGCATTGCCAACTAAAGCTGCTGCTCCCATGCGCGCCCTTACCTTTTTCCTACCAAAACGATCCCCACCTAGGTTTTCGTATTCCTCAAAATTGAACAAATAGCGCGTGAATTTTTAGATGTGGTGTTGTAATTCATTTTACAGCCTCCTCTAGAGCTTTTGAGAAACCATTCATTGAAGGCATGAGAACCATTTGGTTGGCACACAACTTAAATATATAATATTCCAGTTTAAATTTCTAAACTCAATTTATGGAAATATATGAGTCAAATTTTGATATTCAGAAGATGTTGCTCGAATTACTGATTAATTTTAAAAAACCTTCCTGGCAGCAGCGCTCTCCTGCTAATTCAACTTGTTTAGTTATATTTTAAAAATAGCAAGACTAAAATCTCATAGGAATAAATGTCTACGTAATGAATCGTCCAAAATAAATGAATATCTAATCCTGAAGACAGGAATCATTTGTTTATCCAAAGATTAGGCTTTACAACAATAAACCCATTAGTAGCATTTCGCAATGAATCCGCATCCCAACCCCAGCATTTAGAACAATAGGAAACTTTTCTACCATTACCCTAAGTAGAGTACCATAACATTAGCAATGCTAAACTTATTTCGACCCTTCCGAGCTATCATCAAAGTCCACTTAATTAAAACGATTATTGTCAAAAACAATCAAAGACACAAGAGAAAAACTTACTTGCTCGTTTATTTCCTTGACGGCGCGCAGTTCCTTTTTCAATTTCATTCGACGATTCTGGAACCAGATTTTGATTTGACGCTCCGTTAGACAAAGTGCGTGTGCAATTTCAATCCTTCGTCTTCGTGTCAAATAGTGATTGAAATGGAATTCCTTTTCAAGTTCAAGCGTTTGGAAGCGTGTGTACGTTTGCCTGCCTCTCCGTCGAGGACAACCATTTGGGCCTGTAAACATAAGAAAAGACGAAAGGAATGGATATAAAAACATCAACATGACGAGATATATAGGAAAAGTGTACAAATGTAATAAAATCATAATTGCGGATATTACAACTCTTAAATTTAACGAAGCGTCTAATAGAGAAAAATGTGTATTGTAAGGGTTTGTTGTGATAATACCCAACGAAATGACGACCATTGACGACTAGAGAAAATTCCTTCAAGGACACATTCTGTTTCTTTTTTGTTTTATTATAGTATATTTTTGTTATGTTGTTTCGGAAGTGATACTTTCTATTTGAAAGTTAGAAAGTCATGACAAGTTATTCTCGAAAGGGTACGGTCATAAATAAAAAGGTATACACAACCGATGGACATAAATGCGTTGGTCGGAAAGGGTACAATTTGCAGTGGTGACGAGTTTTGAAGAAAGCAAATTTTGCGATTATGTAAGGAATGTTTTTTAACATCGGCAATATTTTAACTTTTGAAGGACAGGTATTGAAAAGAGTAAATCCTTTTCATGGAGAGAGTTGTGTCGTTCTGTAATACGAATAAAGCGAGGCGAATCATCAATGGAAAACAAAATATTTAATATGTAGTGTGGATGTGTAGTGTTTCCAAATCCGAGAGAAGTTATTTGGCATATTCTAAACTATTAGGGTTTTGTACTAAAATACAAAACACTATTGCAATCACGACCTGTGTCCGTCTGTCCGTCCGTCCGTCCGTCCGTCTGTATGTCACAGCACTTTTTCTCCGAAACTATAGAGGCTACAGACATGAAACTTTGTAGAAAGGTCAGAAGTGGTGACCTCTTGAAAGTTCAAGGGCGGAAAAATTTTTCAAAGGCGTTTAAGGGGGGTCTCCCCATATAGGGAGGTGACCCATCAAAAAAAAAATTTCACCATTGGTAGTCGAGTAGGGTGTCGTTGGAAAGGTCTCAATGAGATCTTTTCCAAACAAGTTTTAAAATTGCCTTACAAGTACCGAGGGGGGCAGGGGAAGGGGAAATGTACAAAACCCTTCTAAAATCGCGTCCTGTCTGTCCGTCTGTCTGTCCGTCCGTCCGTCCGTGTGTCACAGCAGTTTTTCTTGGAAACTACTTAAGCTAGAAGCATCATATTTTGTATGTAGGTGTAAAGTGGTGATCTCTTCAAAGTTCAACTACTAAAAAATTTTATAAGGTATTTAAGGGGGGTCTCCCCATGTAGGGGAGTGACCCCCCGAAAAAAAAATTTCATTGAAGGTAGCCGATATGGGTATCAAATGAAAGGTCTTGATGATAACTTTTCAAAACAGGTCTTAGTTTGGCAAAATTTGCTTCGAGGGGCGCACAGGGAGGGGAAATACACGACAAATTGGTGTCCCTCCCCCCCCCCCCCCTCGCGATTGGACACCTGTGATCCGAAAAATCTGAAAAAAATCAAGAATGTAGGCCTTGATTAGTACAACAACAACAAATACGTGAGAAGTCGCAATTCACTCAACTTTGTTAGTAATAGTATGATTTATCGATTTTATATTTTCTTGAATAAAATCTTAACGGTACCCTTAAATTCAATGAAATTCAGTACACAGATGTTTGTTTATAAGACTAATTAACTCTGCAAATTTCATAAAGATTGCATCATATTTAGCGAAGTTATAGCGGTTTGAATTTTCCTGTATTACTATGGAACAATATGCGCTGCATGTATTACTATGGCAACATATGGCTATGGAACAACATGCGCTTTTGACCGACTCAGACACTACAGTTTTGCTAGGATTTGCATGAAAATTTCAGGAATGATAGGTGTCATGAATAACTTTGAGAATCAGTTCAGCTAGTGGTATCAGTAATCGTAAAACAAAATAGTGGCTGTTTTAAATGCGAAGATTGAATAATTTTGAGTTATTTTTTCCCAACTTCAACGTTTAAGGTGCATGCTTTGAACACTTGATTCAATTTAATGAATGACTGAAGCTAAGTACCAACAATTAATGCTCCATAGTGAAACAAGTCAAGGAGGCGGGAGAGAGCTCCTAGCAAAAGGGCTTTGTAACAACTCTAGGATTCGAAAAAAATTGCCATTATTCGATGATGACAGTACAGGAGAGTAGCCCCTGAAAAAAAATTCATCAAACATAGTGGATATGAGTATGAAATGAACGTTTTCATGGGAGCGTTTCAAAACAGTTCTTAAACTGTTAGTTTTTGCTTCAGTCGGGGCACAGGGGGGAAATACATGAAAAATGCGTTTCCTTCCTCGCGAATGGACATCTGAAATAATTATCAAGGGAGATATTTATGAGTATAACAATTCTAAAAACCTCAGAAGTCTAAATTCTTTCAACTTTGTTAATAATAGTATGATCTTCGAATTTCATAGTTTCTCCAATAAAATCGTCATTGACATGATTCTTGACTTTAATCAATCTGGTGACTGCATTTTGAAAATTGAATACAAAACCCTTCTGACATGAGCGTAGGTCTGTTTACCCAACTTGTTCCTGATATTTTAGCAGCTGAATTCAAACCCAATACGGATAGGTAACCGCGTTTGTTTCAAGATATTTGAAGTAAATCTTCAAAATTTGAAGCAATTTTTGTTGGGGAAAAACTAGTCCCACACAATTTAGAATCGTCTTAAAGATTATCTATGGATATGAAGCAACTTAAATGATACAAATTAGGTTTTTCGAGTTTTGTTCAACATTATAATATTCAAATTAGAATGGACGCGACAGTACATTTCTAGGAATTCAAATTCTTCGCTGATGATTGATACAATTGCATAGAACACTTTTAATTTAAAGTATAACTCATATTCCTTTACAATTTTCTATATCTGACAGTATCCTGGAGAATCCTCACTGGCTGTTCCAGGGAAGTACAGTTTGAACATTAGGCACAGTACATGTATCCCAAATTCAAAAATCTTTTCGTATCTCTTAGCGTTATGCTCAATATAAACACTAAATATGCAAGATTTTTTTATTTTCTATATCTTTCCAAGTTTGAAAAGCATGCAAAGTCCTACTAATTTAATTCAAATGAGTGATGAATGATTTGAATTAGCTAGAGTGAAAAATGATTTGTGCAGATCCAGTCTGAGGTCTGGAGCTTAACTTTTATTTAGCTTCAACTAGATTACCTCCATCATATTTTGATATTTGGGAAAACTATGACATAAAAGTCCATAAATCACATTAATACAAGGTGAGTAAGGAGGAAGGTGCTCCTGCCAGAAGGTCTTTGTATCCATCATAGGGTTCGAAACAAGTTTTCTAATAGCGTGAATCGGTGACTTCAGCTTAAAAAAGTTTTCTGAATGCTCCACCGATTGAGCATATTCAAATTAAACACTTTTAATTAAATTTTCATAAAAATTGGAAGGCAATAAAAGTATCTAAGTCAATTTGAAGTATGTATCAACCATCAACACGTGGTATTGTTGTTGTAATTGCATAGAATTGAAATGGCTATAACTCCCTTGATTATAATTTGATTTCCATAATATTTTGTGAGTATAAGGGTATTATATGAATCTATATAATTTCAAAAAGTTTACGGGTACCGTTTTTATTTTATGGGCAAAAATGTGAAATCTACAAAACATCCTATTTGTAACTAAGTTGGGCGAATTTCAATTTTGAGCTTTTTGTTGCCCTTATGCTTATAAAGACCAACGTCTGCAATTAATTTGAGATTTTTCGGCTCAAAGTTGTCCAATCACCGGGGAGGAGACATATAATTTTCGAAAATTTTGCCTCCACCTAGATCATCTGATACAAAAAATGCCTTTTTTGTTTCAGATTCTAAAGTTCTAATTAAGACCTTTCATGTAATACCCCACTTGACTACCTTTGATTAAAAAAATGTTAAAGACTGCTTCGTTATAAGTTCCCCCTTATAACGAAGTAGCTTTAAACAATTTTGAAATGTTTGGTAAGACCTAAACTTTTGAAAAACAACATTTTGTTCCAATATTACTAAAATCGTTGACTGATCTGAATCTTAAATTTTTTTTTGTTATTCATCTTATCTGAAAATTTGGAGAAGATTCAATCAAAAGTGAAGTGTCTGGTTCGATGGAAAGCCCATGTAGAAAAAAAATCGTATATGATTGTTGTAATCAAAGGAAACTCAAATGGCTATAACGTCGGTAAATTTTTCTGAAACTCAAATGATATTTTGAAGAACTACTTAACTCTTTGTGTGGCAGTGGTACATCTACTTGTCAACAGGCTTCCAACGACAATTTTGATTAAAGCGACGACATTCCTTTGTCCAATATTCGAGTGAAAAGGACTACCGTACCAGTTCAGATTACTCCAATCTGGTCCAAAAATTTTACTGTTGATCTTGCCGATAGCTTTATAGGCATCCAACATGGCCCATCTGCTCGCAACTTGGAGACCAAAGACGGAAAAAGTATTTTCAATTGAACTGCTAACCGACCAAATTATTGACCACATCGTTTTCCAAACAAATTTGTACGCCCAACAATCTGGGAAATCATACAATTCAACAAGTTCCCGAGAAATTCGGGTATTCAATGGTATGAACTTTTTGATGGGCGTGAAACATCAAACAAGTTACCGGGATTATTGGTCAACGCTTCCAGAATTACATGATGCGTTTATTGCGAATTTGATACCAGTGAAGAGATTCAGCTGGTTATTAAATAACATTCACTTTAATTATGTGCCCGTTATGCCTCAGAGGGGAACGCCAAATTATAATAAACTGTACAAAGTGCAACCTTTTTTGGACATGTTGTTGGAAAGATACCAGAAATGTTTTGAGCCTGGCGAATTCGTTGCCATCGACGAGTCGATGATAAAATTCAAAGGAAGCAGTATATTGAAGCAATATATGCCAAAAAAGCCAATAAACCGAGGCTACAAAGTTTGGATGCTATGCGATAAAAGTGTCTTTACTTAAAATTTTGAAAAAAGACGACGCACCAATGAAGAATTTGGGTGAAATGATTGTTCTGAATTTGTCTTCAATTATAAAGAATCGAAACCATAAATTATGTTTTGATAATTTTTTCAATTCGCATGATCCTCTGTTGAACTGAAGCAAATTGGTATTTATGCATGTGGAACCGTACAAATCAAAAGAAAGCACATACCAAATGATTTGGTACCCGATAAGAATTTACGCAGAGGTGATTTTGATTGGAAAATTAGTAATACTGGACTTCTGTATCTGAAATGGATGGATAAAAAAGCGGTTACAGTTCTATCAAACTTTCAAAACCCTCATAATCTAACTGAAGTATAAAGACGAGGATTCGATGGAAGCCTTGACACCGTTCAAAGCCCTCACATAATACGCGACTACAACTGGTTGGTAAGTTCGATCAATTAAAAAAGTATTATGATTTGGACCGTAAAAGTCGAAAATGGGGGCCAAGAATTTTCGATCACTTCCTTGATATGAGCTAAGTTTGAAAATTATGAAGAAAACCTTAAAACCTTCAAGTAAGAAATAATATCCTATTTGACTAGCAAATCTTTGCCGACACGAAAAAGAGGACCAAAAACCTCACCAACGCCGATTGAAAAACGTAAAAATAAACCATTTTGTGATCAATCATTTAGAACAACAGGACAACATTTGCCCGAAAGGACCACATCACGCCGCTCCACTCATTGCAGTGATACAAAACATCAGCGACGAATGAAGTGGAAGTGTTCCGTGTGCAATGTACCCCTCTGTATGAGTGATAGAAAAACATGTTTTCAAATGTATCACTTCCAGTAATATTGGCAGTGGTATAAAAATATACCATATCCTTGTGAAGAATCCCTTTATGGGAAAATTTGTTGGTTCAATTTTATATTATAATTTGATACCATACATATAAAAGTAAACACGTTATCTGAATTATCGAGCTTTTCAAATTTTGCCCCGCAAAGAGTTAAATGACTGATTTCATATAATTTAATTATACTGATACAGTTGTACTGACAAAAATTTTAAATCCCAAAATGAACCAACAATATTTGTGTCCTCTTCCTACACGATTGGACACCTTTGAGCTGAAAACCCGAAAAAAAACTCGAAAGTAGGTCTTTATGAGTCCAAGGACAACGAGTACCTCAGAAATCAAAATTCACTCAAATCTGCTAATAATGTTATGATTTGTGAAGTTTACATTTTCCCCCGAAAAACGAAACGGTGCTCTTAAACTTCTTAAGGCTTTACATTTATGAAGGTTGATATAAGTCAATCTTATAGTCATTTGTATACTGAATTTCATTTAAATTAAATGTACTGTTAAGATTTTATTCAAGAAAATGTAATATCGATAAATCATACTTCTACTAATAAGTTGAGTGAATTTCGACTACTGTTGTACTCATAAAGGCCTACATTTATTATTCTTTTCAGACTTTTTGAATAAAATGTGTGCAATCTTGAGGGGAGTACGCAAAAAGTTCGTACGCTTCCTCTTCCCCTGCCACCCTCAGCACTGATAAGGCGATTTTAAGACTTGTTTTGTAAATATCTGATTAAGACCTTTCCAATGACAACCTATTCGACTAGCAATGGCGAACATTTTTTTGTTTAAGGGTCACCTCCCTATATTGGGAGGACCCTTTTAAAATTCTCTGAAAAAAATGTTCACCCAAACCATTCCAGAAGTCACCATTTTTGGCTTTTCTACAAAGTTTCATGGCTGTAGCTTCTATAGTTTTGAAGAAAAAGTGCTGTGACTTACAGACGGACGGGCGGACAGACGGACACAGGTTGTGATTGCAATAGAGTTTTGTATTTTAGTACAAAACCCAAATTAGTCCATCTAACCACACCGTATCGAAGGTTTTCTCCATAACAATGAGACACGCTCTAACTCATTCTCTATTGTTTAGTTTTCAACAAATGTTTGTTCGTTACTTCCGTTATCGAATGGCTGGCACGAAAAACAAATTGGAAATTCGCCATCAACTTATATTTCTCAATGTGGGAGTTTAATGCTTTATTCGGTATTCATTTCAAACACCTTATTGATGTAAGGCAGCAAGCTGATTGGACGATCGCTTTTAGGACTCAAAGGTTCTTTTTCTTTCTTTAAGATCGAAAATACCTTTGCCCTTTTCCACTCATTTGGGAAATAAGAATTGCTCAACATGTTGTTGAACAATATGCAAAATAGCAACTTCGGGCAAATGTATAACTATATTTGTAATACCGTCAATACCACATGAATTCCTGTTGTTTATCCTGTCAAATATGAAACACAAGTCTTCATAGCTGACAAAATAATCAGTGAGATTCAAGCTCGGTATGAGGTCAGACGTCAATGTTTCATTGAAATGAAGAATTGATTCGCCGTTCAGGCTTGATTTGGAGTCGGAAACTTTTGCTTCAACGACGCCTGAAAATTTTATTTTATTTTTATTTTATGTACGCTATTGTACAGATCCATGAATCCAATTATAAAATAGGTAATGAAATATAATATAACACATGCGACAAAAACAAAGTGAGGACTTTGAAATAAAAAAAGAAACAAGAATATAAAATTCTAATGAACTATTGGAAGCTAAGTAGAATATTATGTAATATGCTTTTAAAAATGTTTAAGGAATGGGGCAGGGAAGCCAGCTGGAGCTCATTGTAACGACGTGATATGCGTACTAAAAATGAATAAAAATAAATATCGGTACGAACAAAGGGCACAATTAATATGTCAGTTGAACGTGTTCTTGGGGTGGGACGTATATAAAGCCTTTCCTGAAGGTTGGATGAAAGAATACCGTGATATGATTTAAATAAGCAACAGAGGCCTAAGAATTCTCTCCTTTTTTGAGGGATGGACTGTTGAGGATCTGTAAGCGCTCATTGTAGGAGCTGTAAGGGAGGTCATATTTGAAGAATAGAGAACGTGTGAGTTTACGCTGTACAGTTTCAACAGCATCCGATAGATTGATATTGTGAGGAGACCATACTTGGGAGGCATACTCAACGATTGACCGGGCTAGGAGTACAAATAGGTGGACGCTGGTTGAAATGTCAAAGGACTTGCAGGACGATCGTAAAATAAAACAAGTGACACGTGTAGCTCTAGTGGTTATGCATGAAATATGAATGTTAAATTTCAAACCTGGGTCAAATAATACTCCCCAATCTTTAAATTTTTCCACATATGACAACCCATTAATTCGATATTCATATAAAACTTGGTGAATTTTGTTGGTGAATTTCATGTGACAACATTGTGAAATGTTAAGAGGAAGTAAATTACATTGACACCAATTTTGGAGATTGTCAAGATCAGTTTGAAGGTATGTGCAGTCGATGCTGGAGTTAATGGAACGATAAATTTTGAAATCATCAGCGTAAAGAAAACGATTAGAGGACAGGTGTTGGGGAAGGTCACTGGTGAATATGTTGAATAGCAAAGGGCCTAAAATTGATCGTTGAGAAACACCAGACTTTGTGCTAAATGAGGCCGATGAAAAAAAATTATTCCATGTAACAGTGCAGGAGCGATGGGATAAGTAGGATACGATTCAAGACAGGTTTGAGTTGGAAATGCGGAACGATCGGAATCCGTTAGCCAAAAGGCCGTGATCAATACTGTCAAAAGCTTTGGCAAAATCGGTGTATATGACATCAACTTGTTGGCTCTTGTCAAAAGCAAAAGAGATGGTATTCGTAAGTTATAACCAATTAGTTACTGTTGAGCGACCTTTGATCAAGACGTGTTGTTCATTTGCAAACAGGATATTGATGCCATCGTACATTCTGTTATGCACAATCCGCTCAAGAAGCTTGCCAAAATAAGACAGCGAAGAAATCGGCCGATAGTTCGAGTTTCCACTACGATCTCCGGACTTATCGATATGGATATTTGACTCGTTCTCTCAGGGTTTGGTAGACGAACCAATTCAAAATGTGTTCTAATCAGAGCAAGTTTCCGCAATCACATATAAACCAGTGTCTATTTCTATCCGGAGACGTACTATCAATTTCGATACCAGCCCTGTCGAAAAGATTTATCTCATCAATAGCGACTCCAAGTTCCGATAACTTCACTCGAGACTTCTTGCGGAATGAGATTTTCACTTTCGTGAAAACACCATCTGGTCCCTGTGGGCTAGTACCCCTCAGTTTTTCTGTCCATTGATTGCTGACCTCACTTCTGAAGTATGAACGAATTAAGTTCCGGACATTCTTCAGGTGTAATTTCAACAAAACCAACGAGGGATGGTTGTAGTTCAAAAATCGCCGATAAATATTGTTGACGTGTGTGAGAAAAAGACTTTTCAATCTTTTCAACCTTGCAATGGTTGGTGTTTCATATCCTTCCATATTGTTTCCATGGTTAATCTTGGAAACTACTTTCTCAATCGTTTTCAACATCAGCCTCTCTAACTTGGACAAATGGAATAGATGAAATCATCGTTACTTACATTCCTGTCATTAGGAACCGTTGAGAAAGCGTTGCCATCATCAGAAGGAGGACATTGCTGCTGATAATCCCGATTAAACTTCTTTTGAAACTTTCTTCAATCCGTTGTTATGAAACTCAACCGGTGAATTTACTGTTGAACTGAATGAGGAACACATCATCCCTTTGATGATTAATTTCCATCAAAATTGCGTTATGGTCGCTATCGTAAGTAAGCACCTGCAGTTTACGTTGAGGACTATTAAAAGCTAAATTCAAGTCTACCATCAGCAATGCAGAGGTCCAAATATGAATTTGTCTTAGGGTATGTTGGGAACTCCGACCCATATAGATTGCATCTGTATTCAATTTGGTTGTCTGTTATCCACAATTTCAGTAATAAACCTTTTGGATTATTGGTGGCGTTTGGGCATGACGTATGCCGGGCAGTCAGGTTACAGACAAGAAAATAATAACTATGCAGTCTGTTCAATTCGACTACTTCAAATAAGGAATTGAGCTCCTCCTGAACTTGAGAACGTTTTTCTGACCAGTTGTATAGGCAGAGATAATGAAGAGGTTATCCCCACCGGACAGTGAAATTTCGATAACAGACACTTCAAGAGAATCAAAGTTTTTATTTTGGAAATAATAAAAACTCTTACTAATATCTCGGTGCCACCACCCCCATCACCGTTCACCCTATCGTTTTTTACGAATACAAAATCCTTGAACGTCATGGAGAATTGAGGGGTGTTTCGGTGAGAAGTATGATGTCAGGCTTTTGCTTAACAATGAATTCAAGGAGATAGTCACGTCGATGTTGACTTAAAATGGAGTTAACGTTCATCAAGATGAGACGAA
Source organism: Odontomyia ornata (assembly GCA_963969285.1). NCBI lineage: Eukaryota > Metazoa > Arthropoda > Insecta > Diptera > Stratiomyidae > Odontomyia > Odontomyia ornata. The sequence continues at coordinate 21,750,919 of OZ017739.1, forward strand.
GCCTATCCGTGGGGATGTGACTGGATGATAAGTTATTTGGGGACATGTTGACCTATGCGTTGAAAAAAAAAATTAAGTTTTTCATCTTGCTTTTTAATTCTTGTCGAAAGTGATTCAAGTTGTTAATCGATTTTGAAAAGCAGCTCATTATTGCCACTTACATTATTTACATTGTTGCCTGTTGGTCCTCTAGCTCCGAGTACAACTGATATCCCGGGCATGTCGTAGTTGGAAGGTATCAGACTGCCGTTTATTTATAATTTTTTTGTTTTTGAATAAATTTTACTTTTACATCTTAATATCGGGGAGATCCATAGTATCATGCTGGATGACAAAAGACATCGCTGTTCACACAATACAGTTTTTCTTTTGGCTCCGTCTGAGCCAATTCGCACTTGCCGGGGGCATGGACATCTTTACACTTTTCGAATCTGTATTTCATGGCACAATTGGAAGCCAAATGGCCAAATTTTAGGTACTTATACCACTGGTTGTCCTCGTTCTTCTAGTGGCTTTCCCACCTCACCACTCGGAAGTTCAAGTAGCTTATTTTTTTAAGAGCAATTAGACTGCTTTTGCTTGAAATTTGGAGTAGGTAAAACGGCAAATTTTTACGTTCGACAATCGATCTCTTTATTGCAAAGTTTTTAACTGCAATAAATTCTATTTCTGGTGCAGCTTCTTTAAGCACATGAAGGAGACCGACACTGTCTCCTCCACAGTCCAGACTCTGCAACAAAACGGTCTGATTTTGCTCGTTCTTGGGAGTGTAGATACATAAAGATTGGAGCCTCTCCAGAATTCAATGAACTTTTTGCTGTCTGAAAGTCAACGAGTGACTTAGTTGTAATCGTCAGTTTGTCGGCATTCACTCTTTTGATTTTAAAATCATTTAATTTATTTTCGGCTTCCAAAAACTGAACCATATCTTCGCCACTTTGCCCAAACACATTTATTGGCGCGACTTTAAGCTCTGCAAGGCCCTACAATGACACAACTGGAAGAATATCATGGAAATCAAAGAATTTAAACAGATTTTTTTATTCGTACAAAAGCACAGATTTTTACTTTAACATAAATAAATCAGAGTCTCGTCAGCAAGTATTTTCTCAATGTGAGTTTAAATTGAAAAAGCATTGGTTGGACACTGTATACTACTTTTATAAATCGGTGAACGGAATCCTATTAAATGACTATTCTATTCCTGCTCTTTCAAGATGATACTACTTACAGACTAGACTTTAATAGTGAAAATTAAATAAACCGAAATTTTCTACTTTTCGGCTTACTAAACTCCTTAATAAGTGCATCGTAGTCCAACTTAGATGCGATATCAGCCGCAATGGATAAAACTCTTAACTCTGTAAGTCTTTGTTGACCCATTGTATTTCTTTAAAAATTTTTAATAAACTTTAATTTAGAAAAGCTCCTTTCAGCGAAAGTTCTACTTAAAGATATTGTTAATAAAATTTGAATATGTTTGGACAAATTTCCTTCAAGTTATTCTCGGTTACGTATTGAAGCAGATGTTTTATATCTCCAATGCAGGCGGGCAAATTGGGCATAATTGCTTGCAGTTCTTCATACAATTTATAAGATTGGATGTCACTGCTCTCACCCACTCGTAGGACTGCGTCTAAGTCTTGACAATGTTTTAATTAATCCTCTTCCCGATTTTTTTTGAGTTTGCTTAAATCATAGAGGAAATCGAAATCTGCAAAATGTAGATTCAAAGATGTAAATCTTGTATTCATACTGCTCATTATGGAATCAATTATACTATCAAAGAACTCTGTTTTGAACCGAATCGTGGGAGACTGCATCACTACTTTCATAAGCGAACATCCTTTTCTTTTTGGCTAATCTTTAATTTTTAAATTATTTTGGCAAGTCATAATTACTTTCTTCAATAAATCGATGAGTGTGAGATAAGCATTCTTCGAATCCAATTTGATGATATTCTTTGATCCAGTCACAGAACGGATGCAAATGATCAAGGGCAATGCTTAAATGGACTTCTACGGATTGCCATAATTTGCTTATGATATTCACGTGCGATAATATTGCATACCATAAATGTAACGACATAATTAACTCGAAGCTGAGAATTTCGCTTGGAACTAAATCACAATCTCTCAGTGTATCAGATTCTTCTGTGTGATTTTTAAAGCTCTAGATACATTCAACATCATAAAATTAGAATAAAGGTTTTAAAGTAAGTTTTAATTTGCCCTTGATAAACTCCCAGCATTTGCTTGACCTTGCAAATAACAAATAAATTTTTTGAATCAAACCAAAAAATGTTTTTGTTCCCACGGAAGAATTAGCTGCATTTACTAACAGCAGGCTCCAACTATGACAACCGCAAGGTGTAAAAAATGCCCGCGGACTAATATTCAAAATTCGCGTTTTAACTCCGTTTTTTATGCCTACCATATTCGCACCAATGTTGTACCCTTGGCCGCGACAATTATGAATATCTAATCCATTTTTTCCTAATTTTTCAAATATTGCATCAGTTAGGTAGTCCCCGGTTGACTCAGTGACAACAAGAAACCCAATAAAATGTTCTTCTTTTTTACCGGTTGTTATGTTGCAAAATCGTAATATGGCAGACATTTGTTCAACATAACTATAGTCTCTTGTGCAGTCAAGCAAAGTAGAATAATATTTCGCCTCTTTTACCCTTCGAATCAGTTCTCCGGTTACTCTTTTCGCCATTTGCCTTATCAAATGATTGTGAATATCGTGGCTTAGATAATGTGTTTCAAGCCGTTGGTCATTAATACGTTTCAATTGTTCTCGAAGCAATTTGAATAAGTCTATGAAATCGCCAAAATTTTCACTACAGCCTATTTCAAGAGATTCTCTATGTCCTCTGAATGTCAGATTATGTGAGGCTAAGAAGTTAATGATGTCAATTAATCTTTCAAATAAATTGTACTAATATTTTTGAGGTTGATGAATTAGCCTTTCATTTTCTTTATCTACTATTTTCTCATGCCTAGTTTGCTTCTCAAATGTTAGCCATTGAAACATAAATGACATTTGTTCTCTGGTATTCTCGTGTCTTTGTAAAATATTTGTTAAGTGTTTCCAGTCACAGCATCCTCCCTGAACCATTTAAATTTGAGAATTGCTAAAAAGTCTACACGGACAACAGTAAACTTTGTGTTGATATCTAAAATAAACCAGCCAGCGATGATGTTGAGTTTCACCATTACGGAGTCTTCTTAAAAAATAAACATGAGAAAAGGGCCTACGATCATCATCTTTGGGAGAACCATCATCACTGTTATTTGATGGCTGCATTGGACCACTTTGAACAATATCATGATGCTGACAATCGGTTAGGGGAAACGAGGACATTCCCAGATTAGAACTTATAAACGTTTTTTCGATAATGTCGCTTTCATCACCGTTAACTGACCGAGAAATTATTTATTTTTCAGGGATTTCGCTCTACGCCTCAGATTCTGATTGGGTAGAGTTTGATGTTATATCTGTTTCCGACTGTAGCTTGCTACTCAATACATCTGAAGTACTTTCCAAATTGAATGAGGTACTGGCTGTTGCAATATTCGACATCAAAGAAATCAATTCATCTGATTTTGTCATGCTATGAGATGTTTTTTTGGGGTAATTCATCAATCCTGAACCTAAAACCTGATCTGATAAGACCCTTTTAGCTTTCTTTTGTCTTTTTGTGGACCCAGATTCCCATTGTCTCCCGATATCCCTATTCCTCTTGGGATCTGGGCATGACATGACGTACGTCGTTTGACGTATATTGAACCTATTAACAATAATAATTTTGTTTTTACGTACATATTGATAGTCACTCCACATGCCTACAGTTAGTTTATGACAAATTACGTTAAGTAGCTTAGTGAAATTCTATATGAATAAATAGAGCTGATCAACAATCACTACGTATTAATTTAATAGTTATTTTTTTCAACACAATATTACGCATTCCCACTCAAAATAAAATAATAGATATCTTACGGTACTCTGCTTTGTCTGGCGAGCCATGGAGAAAGAGTGAAGGCAGACACAAATCAACTGAGATCAGAATCGTTTGTAGGTACGGAACTCTCTTGATAGCCGTTGCCATGTTGATCAACGCATGTAGCATTTGACCTCGCACACGAATAAATGCTCACGATTCTTTCACAGAAGTAGCGGAGGGATGAAAATAACCTTGTAGCCGATTCAAATCTCTTTTGGGACATTTACCATCGTCCTTGGATCAAATTAGACGCCACGTCACGTATGTCTTACATAGACCGGTTTCTGTAGTCCGTTGTTTAGGGTTGACTAGGGTACACTGCGACTTATGATGGTGGGTTCATTATATGTATAACATAAAAATTTGCGCATGATGAGTTGCATAAAAATTGCATATCCTGTCAAGATAAAAAGGTCTGCCCACGGTGAAGAAAACTCATTCTTCATATCGTTTTAAGGTTGATATTGATTATTGGAATGATGTGCTTGCCAATTATGCAAATTTCCCAGCGCAAACATTAACTGACATATGCACATGTTAGCAAATGCCATCGGGTACCTCTTTCGAGCTCCACGGAAGTGTGCTGGTGGGTCAAGGAACCCAATAAGCACAATTGAATTATAAGCTACATTAGAATTGTAGATATCAAACCGAAGATATGAGTGCAATTGTGATGTGAGAGAAAACATTGAGGGCAGTTGCGAAAGAATACTGTAAGCCAAGATGATCGCCCCCGATGGTCTAATCCGTCATAAATGCCCTACTGTAGTTGAGTTGATCGTGGGCACTATTTCAGTATGATATACTATGGACTGGACATAGATGCGTAACGCTAATTGCTAGCAATTTGAATGGTTTTATTGGTATCAAGACTTTTCAAACTTTTATTTAGTAAGAAAAGGCTCTCAAGTGCGGAGTCCCTATAGCGCGAAGCCGAAGACGGTCGCCCACGCCGTACGCCGCCACTGTTTGTTTTCTTGGATGTTCCGTCTGCGCTCAGGACATCTTCTTCATTAAGTTCCTTCTGTGATTTCTTTGGTTTTTTCTCATTTGTTGCTTGATTTGATTTTATTTCTTTTTCTTCTTGGTGGTTTGTTTTTCTTTGTTGAAAGTGAATTTGCCAACTAGCTTCTCTAGCTTCATTTTCTCTCTAATATTTCTCCACTTTGTCATTAATCTGAACCAGTTGTTCGATTTCGTCTTCTGATAAAATTTTCAATTTATCTTTTTCTTCATTGTTCTCTCTTTCGAATCTTCGTTTCAACTTTTTCTGGCCGATCATTGATGGCAATGGGCATGATCGTTCTATTTCATGGCTGAAGCCATCGGGCCTCTCGTTGCCTTTGCAGCGAGATTCGAGGCAACTTCTTCAGAAGTAAAACTTCTGGTATTCGATAATTGCTCGGAAAATTCGAGGGTGATGATTTTTAATTTAAAAAATTAATTTCCAACTGACCACTATAATAAATTATTTAATTTTTAAAAATTATTGCCAGGAGCGATTTAACACGATCAAACACGTCTGTTCGCAACAAATGCTAGACGTAGAAAAAAGTACGAATCACTTCTGGTAGGAGCATAAACTTTTCTTATAGCTAAACTACCAAACAGTTTCGCGATTTTAATGTTTTTACCGCCTAGTGTTTTTTCCCTCGTACAACGCTTTTGCATACCTTGTAATTGCACTTTTTGCAGAAACGATTTTGTGCATAAAATAAAGTTAAAAAAATAAATTATAAGCACGAGCTCGGTCCCATATGTGAGACTGATTCACCTTTACGAAAAAAACTAAGTGCATACATAAATCGTTATTTTTAAGGATAAGCGCGATAATTTCGTCAACGTACAGAAATCAAATCCCTTCCCACAATCGACTTAAACCATAAATTCCAAAATCTTACATTAAGAGGGTCGTATTTAGCCAAGCGAAAAGAAATTGAAGGAATCTTCCAAGTTTTCCCATTAATCAGCCATGCCCAATATATTGCTGAAACCATTAACCGACCAACCACAAGACATATTTCTTCGCATGCTTACAAGGCAAAAAAAAGCAAATAAATATATAATCGTAAATAATTAGATCACAACAAAATTCGTCTGCTGAATATTCAATATCACATTCCGTCATTGTCCATTTCAGATTTCCCGCCACCGAGAGTTCGTTGGTCGCTTGAGAATTGCTCGTAACATTTAGTAGCTGGAGTGCGGACGACCAGTTTGCAAAAAATACATAAAGAGAGAGTAAAGTGAAAAAATAAACTTAAGAGCTATCACAATCGCCAACCGAAAAATGCGACAATGTGGAGTCGTCACGCTGCGAATAACGACCACATTTGCACACCCCTTGGCCCCCCGCGGCAACTAAAACTGTTTCTATCGATGCCAAATTTTTTCGGTTACGTCTCGTCTACTGGCCGCTGGTGGACCGAAGCGCTCACTTCTGATTTAAGTTGCACCTTAATTTATATTTTAGCATTTCAGTACGCATTATTTAAATTTAGAATTGTTTTTATGGCCTTTATAGCTCATGATGATGATTTTTATTGCGTATTAAAGTTTATTATTATTAGCAGTTGTATAGTATTTCATTGATACGGCAAATGGTTGGTGGTTGTTGGATGATGTAGCAAAGCGTGCTCCGTTGATTAACGTTAGTGACTTTGGCCGCGGCTTCAGATGGCTGAGCTGGTCGAGGGAATGCTAAGCCAACCAGCCCCACAATCAGCTGCCTCGACGACGCGAGGTGCAGTTGAGCGAGGCAAAGGTGTATTAGCTTGATAGTGCGGCTAACCGCGAATTATTATGTTCACGGCCAGCACTAGTTTTTCCGATTGTTCATTACATAAATTGTTGCGGCCGCAAGATATGAGAAATGAATGAATCCAAACCGCAGCTCAATGGATTGTGTTGGGAATTTAATTTACCGGCAATATAATGGGACTAAATAGTTACAGGCTGAAGATATGTGCTGAAACGAAATGAGTTGTAGCATTAACTCAACATTCAAAATCAGTCTTTATTTTACGGGCCCCTTTCACACTGAATAAATGCTGGCAACCCTCTCAATGCATCCAATACTGAATTACATCAAAATGCAAAAAACTCAATTCGCAATTGCTCTCAATTCACCTTCACATCAGTTGTCTGCGCTCAGTGCTGCAATGCATTCGTCTTCTTCTAACGTCACAAAGGAGGGGCTTAGAAGAGACCATGGATACCGGAGGGCTGAGTATATGCATGCATTGCAAGGCGAAACCGGTCGCCTAGCAACAGCCGGTTACTCTGGGAGTTAGAAGCCATGTTGTATTCGGATGGAATGTTCCCGAGCAACACGGCATGGAAGGAGACGGTTGTTGCTCAGCGAGTTCAATCGGCAGGGAATCATGATGGTGATGGCACAGGCCGAGGACGATGTCTGCCGTTCCACCGTTGCTGTGGCTCCGTGGAAAGTGACAAGGAGGAAAATGTCCTCCACACTCAGCTCTTATGGTGTCAATGATGTTAACCATCGTCTCTGCGTTCATGTCAAAATTGTGTCTGACGACTTGGACGCAATTTTGTCGGGTGGGCGATACATGGCTCAGCTATGATTTCCTGTTTGGGTTTCCCAATGCTATTTCGTGTGTAGCGCAATGTATTGTACGTAGACACATTCAATTTACACTCGACTTAGCATTTGCACTAACAAGTGGAATAAGGATTTAAAATGGATGGTAATGCGAATTTCGCTCCATGGTGGGATAAAGTAAATGGTAACTATTATTGCGGCATAAAGACTTTCTCCAAAGGAAAAAACGGAATTCTTCAGGTTGTAGCTTTTGGCAAGAATAGAATGAATTGGTAGTTCTTGGAAAACTTAGATGTATACTTCAAGGATGAACAACGGCGGCTTTAAGGGTTTTTAAAGACTTTTGTGGAACCATAGGGAAGAAATTCGAGCCATAAGACAGAGTTATCTTGATAAAGCAGCTTTTGAATGTTTTGTTTTAAGGATTCAAATTTAGTCACTTATAGAAAACCCAAAAAATTATATCCTTTTCGTATACTGCATTTTCATAAGTTGAACGATTTATCTAAATCCAAATAACCCCAAGCGCACCTTTCACTAATAATTCCCAAGTAAAATTAGCATTTGAGCTTCTTCATAGAAAAAAAACCAACCATTTATAAATACAAAATTTAAATAAATAAGCTATCATATTAATAGCCAAATTTTTAAAGTGCCACAATGACAATGATCAGAAAATTAGAATTAAATTTTTATTTGATTGATATATCTTCGGTTGAACGGGAACCATTTACAAAATGAATTATAAGCAATTAATGGTCGTTGCGAAATTTGAATACACGTTAGATCTGAGTTCTTTGGCAATCGATAATCTGCACTTTATATGCCAATCACTTAGTGTGTTAGATATTTCAATAAATGTTTAGTGAGTCGATGATTTGTGCTTCATTTATGGCTCCTAATTGATATTACTGGCGTTACGGAGGTATCGCTGAAATCGCACTATCAAACTCTATAACCACTCTAAATTGTTTGATAGACTGATTAGAGTTTTATGGCGTATTTAGGGGACTAAATCGACGTTGGTGGGCTTAATGTACTGCGTCATTGAAATTTTGTCTGTTGATTTGGTCGAAGTAATAAGAATGGACAAGCATCATGGACAACACCAGGAAGCGTATATTTTACATCTGATTTACATTGAAGCGACTTGTTCCCTCAAAAGTAAAAAATAATCTATTTTTTTCTTCGTATTTTTGTGATTCCTCCCACCTTCAGAAATCGTCTCCGAACATTTCATATAGAAATTTAAAAAAATCAAAGAACTACAAAAGTTCTAGAGTGCATATCTTTGTATATCGTAAAAAATAACTTTAAACACGTTCTTCTCATAACTACAATTTTTACTATTGCCGAAAAAACCTGCAATAAAAAATGCTGGGTTCAATATATAATGAAGGAACCGAAAAAAACCAATTTTTAAAATGTGTAATTTTTCCTGTTCTTCGGGGGACTAGTCCTTTAAAACACTACTTTTTTAGGATTTTGTACTAAAATACAAAACCCTATTGAAATCACGACTAGTGTCTGGTTGCCCGTCCGTCCGTCTATCTGTTCGTTATAGCAGTTTTTCTCCGAAACTCAAAAAGCTACAGCCATGACAATTTGTGAAACAATCAGATGTCGTGACTTCTTGCAAGTTTTGGGGTGAACATTTTTTTCAAAGAGTGTTAAGGCGCAGTCCCCAGTAAAACTGCCAATTTGGGTAAACTTTACAGCCGTCCCTCTCAGAAACCTTACGAATATTTGCAAATTTTTTTTGAAGTATAAATTAGAATGAACCTTTGGCTATTGAATCAAATCATTACATTTTACAAAAAGTTTGTTGCGAAAATTACAAAATTCAAACAAAATAGCATGTTTTCGTTACAAAATGTAGTAAATCACGGAAAATACTTAAGGTACCGAGTTGATTTAAGCTATATGTTTGTTAGATCTAAATCATTTACATTGAATTAACTCATCAAAAATTTAAAAAAAGATTTTTACAAAAAATTTCCTAGAACAGAATGTGTAATTTGCACACACTGAACAAATATCATGCATGCACATTGGTTTGTATCAAATTTCCAAATTTTTTCTAGGAAATTTTCCGCAAAAAATTTTTTTTTAATTTTTGATGAGTTAATTCAATGTAAATAATTTAGATATAACAAACATAGCTTAAATCAACTCGGTACGTTAAGTAGTTTCCGAGATTTACTACATTTTTTAACGAAAACATGCTGTTTTGTTTGAATTTAATGACTTTTGCTACAAAATTTTTGCAAGATGTAATGAGTTGATTCAGTAGCTACAGGTTCATTCTGACTTCTTGCTAAAAAAGTTTTGCAAATATTCGTAACGTTTCTGAGGTGAACGGCTGTAAAGTTTACCCAAATTTGCAGTTTTACTGGGAGCTGCGCCTTAATATAGAAGATGACACTCTAAAACTTTTTTTTCACTATTGAAATTTCAGTAGAAATGTCTGTATCAGTACCAAAGAGGGCAGCGGAACGGGAAATGTAGGAAATTTTCATATGAATTTTGATTTCTGAGGTTTTTGTCGCCCTTGTACTCAAAAAGACCTAGCTTCTTGGTTTTGTCCAATCGTGACATACACATTTTTCATGCATGTTGCCTCTCCTCAACCCATAAGACCTTTCGTTTGATACCCTACTCGACTACCTTTGATGTAAAAAAAGCAGTGAGGCACTCTGGGAGTATCCGGTGGGAAGTTTAGCTTCATTATGTAAAGGTTAAAAGTTGTTTATAGGTAAATGCAATGAAAATTCAGGAATTGCTGTGAAAAATTTAAAAATCTAGGATAAACATAATATGACAAAATATGAGATATTTTTATTGCTTTTATTAAGTTCAACTTCCAAAGTTTGTGCAAATTTATTCATAAATATTAGTCATTAAAATTTAGCTGGATTATGTTTAATCAAGAATCACAGTAGTTTCAATCAATTTTTGAATCATTTGCCATTTCAATAGTTTTCATAAATTTTTCTTCTTGACTACTGCTGGTCACGAAATTACTAAATCTTTGTAAAACTCTTTTTTTCGAATTCCCTGATTATGATAGGTCCATTTGAACCCCTTGTGAGTATTTATTTATGCGGTCAAATGCATGAATAACAACACCAAAAATCATGGAGGTAGATCCAATAACAAATAACCTAGAGGTTGAACCTTCATTGAACTTTGCTAATGATAGTGAGATTAGATATTTAAGTAGTTCTTTAAAAGATCCTTTTATTCGATATGCTTCAATAAAATTTACAGAAATTATAGCCACTTGAATTTTCTCTGATTACAACAATCATACATGTTTTTTCTACTACAAAGGCATTCCAAAAAACCAGACATTACGCTTTCGATTGGATCTTCTCCAAACTGTCAGATAAGATGAATAACAACAATACATTTAAGATGTCGCTCAGTAAATGATTTCAGCAACATTGGAACAAAATATGGACTGGTGAAAATGGAGTTTTTTTAAGGCAAGAATATATTTTTTGTGCATGCCATGAACTGTATATGGAATTGAATCAAGTCAAGATCAAGTACAAAACCCTTCTGACATACATAAGCGTAGCTCTGTCTACCCAACTTGTTAATATTTTGATGCGATGTAATTTAAAGAGATCTTCCCGTTGCCAAAGGAGTATCCACAATCAATCATCCAGGTAAATGGGAGCATGGATAAGAGGCTTGTAAATAAATGCGTCAATATAGATTACGGATCATATTTTGTGAAGGAGGACTATAAGGAACGAGATGTTTTATATGCCATAATGCAACTTCAAAACATCAAAATGTGAAGGGGAGCAGATATGTGTGAAAGGAAAGCATGATCTAAAGGACTGCAAAAGCACGCTTGAGAAGTGCTGCAACTGAATTGGAAACAATGAGAATGCTGATCATTCTCACATAGCTGACTCTATAACTTCGATGATTGTTAATCATACAAATTAATCAATTAGAACCAATTTGACACTCTTATACGCTAATATTGTATAAGAAGCTTAAGACACAAACTGAATGATATTCAGATTTGCCTGCAGCGAAATCCTGACATAGATTTGATTATTCTCGATGAAATATTGATTTACCCAGAAGTAGCGCATTTTATAATATTGAACGATAAGTAGGGTATTCTCCTGCAGGCCTGGAAGAGGTGGAGGCACAGCAATATTAGTAAAAAATACAATGAATTTTATCACCAAGAGAGTGATGCCTGACAAATATAATATTATAATAATTAAAGTACACCGTGCAGGCAAAAAAAAAATGAAATTAGGGATGAGCCAGTCCTACAACCCCAATCGTATCAATCCGGAAAACTTTTGCACAGTACCAGATACATTATACTCAACTGAAAAAAATTTACCACAGTACCCGGCACAAACATTGATGTAATTACAGAATCACCAGAATCAAGGATTTACAAGGATACCCTTGAAACAAACGGAATAATTATCATAAATAGCAACAAAATTACTCGTGCAGTTAAAATATCTGTCTGGATCATATAATAACCATTGATAAAAAACTAGCTGAAAACATGATATAGCCTTTAGGGATAGGCCGGAGTTTGATTATCGTATTTTAAAAATAGTTATTCCTTACCTTGAATGAACAGAAGCCGGCATACAAAACGTTAAGATATCTAGATGAAGAGCTCTTTAAATCAAACCTGCAACAATTACTGAAGAAGCGGAAATCAGATAACCTTATCGAACTCAAAAATATGATCACGGTTTGTAAGCAAAGCTATACTATTGAGAAAAAAATCAGATGTCGATCGCGTACAAAAAAAATTAATTGGGGCAATTATTAAAAAGAGGAAGCCATGGGCTACAGGAACAACAGCGAAAATCAAGCCCTTAAGAATTTATTTATATACGAGTATATATGCGTAAAAAGAATCGAAACGACTTGTGAAAGAGACTCAATTCTCATATTTCTCAAGAAGAATGGGAACAGCGATTGACAACTCCCATGAAATATTGAAAATAATAAATGAGAGAGGGCTATATCACAACACTTTCAACTGAATTTTGATGGGCCCACAAATTCGAATTACTGGCCTGCTGGTATACTTGTTAAGCCGTTTGAATTAAGACAAAGAAATTTTCGCCGGGCAATAAACGGAATCCCAAAGCTCTTGTCACAACTAATCTTGATGAATATTCTGATAATCATAATGTTTATTGCACTGTATCTTCTTTAAATCTGAATGAATCTTTTTCAAACCTTAATACTGTTCAATGTAATTTCTTTTTTCCTAATAAAATGTGTATCTCTATTTTGTACTAAAGGACCAAGCTTGCGGAACTCTTTATCTCCTATCCCAAGACCTGGCTGAATGGAAACATTTTGAGCAGTGAAATGTTTCCTGATCATATTGTCTATAGATGTGACCGCGACCTTATTGCTACTAATAAGGCTGATCGTGGTGGAGTTTTGGTTGCAGTTAGCGAAACTCTACCTAGTTCTCCTTGTTCTGATATCTGTTTTTCTCATACTTTAGAATGTGTTATTATCATAATTTCTCTCCCTCATAATACAGAGTTCTTGATTTTGTCTATTTATATTCCCTGTAATGAGTTGTTTTTTGATGATCTATCTTCTTACCTAGTTTTGCGACACCCTCACGCCAAAATATTGGTCTGCGGGGATTTTAACTTACCATACATTGAGTGGAAGAATTATCCTATTCCTTCTATCTCGTCAGTTGACGCTTTTTCTATAACTGTGTCATCATTCCTATCTTATTGCTCCTTTTCTCAATTTAATCATATCCGCAATATTAATGGGCGTCTCCTTTCCCATGTTCTATCAAATGTTCCAGTTAGCTACTTATCTGTATCTCGAGCCGTACATCCGTATGTTCCTTGTGATCGGCAACATCCTCCTTTCTCTATAGATCTTATGGCTGATGAAATTAAGTTTAACAAACCTCATCCTACTCCAAAACTTAACTTTTTTAAAGCTAGCTATGAAGCTTTTAATACAGAATTAGTTGCATTCAACTGGCTAGGTTTCTTTAGAGGCCTAAATTTTGAGGCTGCTTTAGACAAATTTTACATATATATTTATAAACTTATTCGCTGTTTTACGCCTCTTCAGACATCCCGTAAAGCAAATCAAAAACCTTGGATTACAAAGCGAGTACTTAGTGCCCTACGAGCAAAAGATAAGGCACATCGTGTCCTTAAAACACTCGGCACTATTGAAGCAAGCAATTTTAGCAGGCTGCGTGCTATTGCCTAAAAAGAGATCAGATATGCGCTGGAGGCTTATTTCAATAGTCTGTATAGCTCTCTTGTGGCTAATAGTACAAAGCCTTTTTATATTAGGTTGTTGAAATCCTCTTCTTCCAGTCCTAGTAAGGCCCGTTAGAATGGTGCAGAGGTTTCTTCTCCTCAAGAAGTTACTGACTCGTTTGCCCAATTTTTCTCTTCGACTTCTTCTTCTCCCGTTGCAGCTGTGCATCCTGTTGTCTTACCAATCATCTTCCTTTCCTAATTTCCGTTATTTGTACAGATGCATCTGAAGTCGAATCTTTAATCAATGCTCTTGATCCTAATATCTGCCCTGGGCCGGATGGTTTGCCAAACATATTTGTAAAGTCGTTAGCCTCATTGCTTGGTTTTCCTTTATCTCTCCTCTTCAATCTTAGTTTGAGTACTGGTACTTTCCCTAACCTTGGAAAACAGCTAATATTGAGCCTATTTTTAAAAGTGGTGATCCTATGTCAGTTTCCAATTACCGCCCTATTTCCTTATTTTCCTGCTTTCCAGGTTACTTGAACGGCTGGTTCATAATGGACTCTCAAACTCATTAGCTCCTATTATTGCTTCAGAGCAGCATGGCTTTCTCAAAGGATACTCCACTACCTCTGATTTAATGGAGTTCATAAACAGTATTGAAAGAGCTTTGGATAACCAACCGCATGTTTATGTGATCTTCACAGATTTCTCCAAGGCATTTGACACTGTGAATCATTTACTTATTTGTCGTAAGCTTGAAGATTTTGGCATCTCGGGTGCTCTTCTATCTTGGATGTCATCTTATCTATCGTGTCGTCCCTGTCAAGTAAGTCTCTCTGGTACTACGCCTAGTTCTTTTTATCCTTCATCCACAAGGTTCAATTCTTGGGCCTCTTCTTGTTCTGTTATTCATAAATAATCTTCCCTTTGTAGTTAATTCCTCTTGTCTGTTGTATACTGATGACTTGAAAGTATTTCGAGCAGTCAAATCCCATTTAGACTGTCAGCTCCTCCAAACTGATCTGAATGCTCTAAATAAATGGTGTGCTTGTTCATGTTCAATGCATGTGAATGCAGATCACCCGAGCGTTGTGCGACGTAGAAAGAATGATGGAGAGATTGGTAAGGAATGGAGGTACCTAAAAAAAATACAGGATAGACAAGCATCTATATATATTTAAACTACGTTTAACTAAATCATGTGAACGAAAGCTCTACAACAAGATGTGTTCACTCAAAAGGAACGCATATACCAGCGTCCAATCGAACATAGACCACTTCTTTGTCACAAAAATATTTAAAAGCAAATATCTTCCTCTTGTCTTACAGATTTAGCGAAATCTATCTGCAATTGCATTCAAGCCACCATAGCTGCTAAGTACAACCTAACACAGCATTTTGTACCTTTAATTTACTAGTAAATGTACAAACAATTTTTGTGCGTTTTGAAACAATTATTTTTTATTTGCTATATTTTAAGATTTTTATTGCAGATTTATTATAATGGTTTAGAATATGCATATATATAATTGAATTAAAACATTGAACCACATATGAAAATGCCTAAGAAATAGATAATATAAATAGAACCGAAGATACTAAACTTGGCCTACCAGATTCAAAGTTATTTGAAAGCATATCAGACACTGAAGATTACTCAAAGTAGTCGAAACGCATCTGCTCAGACAACTAAGCAAGGCCCGACGGCTTTTAAAGAAAAAAAATTAAAGCATATCAATTTATTTTCTTGTAAAATCAGCCTACCCTACGGGCTTCAAGCTACGGCGTGGGGAGAAAAACTAATCCTTGAGTGCTTCTGCATAATTTATTTTGATAACAAAATTTAATCATGCAAACCATATCCAATAAAAGAAAAATTGCATATTTATATTTAGATTCAAGATAGATTATAAAATAAAAAATAAAATATGTGAATATAAACCAGGCATTTTGCTGAAATTAACGGTTTAGGATTTGTCTGCGAAATTCGCAGGAGATACGCATGATGAAATAATGCATTATAATCATAATTTATTAGATTTATGCAGCTGTGATTTTTCTCTAGTAATTCTTTGCATTTGCGAATCAAATTTACCCTAGCAAGTTATTGAAATATTCATCAGTTAGTTTACACTTGCCTGATTTTTTTCATTACCATGAATATTTCTTTATAGATAATTAGTGCAAAAGCAAAAAAAAGGGCCTGGGGTTAAATTTAAAATTGGTAACAGCCTGATCGTACCATATAATTCCAAAAAATGGTAAAATAATTCAAATCTCCCTTTGAATGTTAAAATGACCGATAGGGTTGATTTTTACGCAAATCACTTCGCAAGACCGCTCAACAATGTCGGCCATAAAAAGTACAAGAAAAATTTTAAAATGGAAATTAATTACATACTGATTGTATCAAGAACTTATGATTTAAAGAGCGGTGTTTATATTTTTGACCAACAAAATTTATACGTTATGTAAAAAATTGACTCATTCATTGAGATACTAGCAGAATACAGATCGTAGAGAAATAACAGGGGACTGACAACAATTTACTCAACAGTCGTAATTGTGTAGTGGAAGAAGATTCTATGAAAACTTTCTAAATTTCTTGTTTGTTATCGGGTATTGTAGGTATAATTTCAAAGCCTAGTTAAATAGTGCTTTGAGATGCAATGCAAAATCTGGTGAAATTTTGTATAGCTTAAACAGTGTCTTAACTCTTAAAAGAGAGTTGGTAACTTTCCAAAATACTGGTTGGGACTTAATGCATTGATATTGTATATTTTAAGAACATTCCAATTCTCATAATGAACAATTTTAGAAACAAAACAAAAACAATATTCCGTGTTTTGGAAAGATACCATTTCTTCCACCAGAATTTTATACTAATTTTATTTCATTTATAAGGATAACGCATCCTAAGGGAAGCAACTACACATTAAAATAGGGAGAAAATCCTGAAAATAAAGTCAAAGTAGGAAAAGCCACGACAAATCACGCTTGATTAAAGGTTGTTTTCTCAAAACCTAAGCAGAAGGTTAATTTAATATCATCAAACAATTTATGCATCATTCTATTCAATTAACGAGCTATTAAAAAAATCATGTTTAAAATTATTGCCTTTGATTTTCATTCTATTAGTATTGATCAAAAATCGTTCAGGAATAGATTTCCCAACATCAGATCGCGCGATTCTCATGAAGATATTTAACTCCTTGAATAATTTGTTAAATATAAAAACGACATTCGTAGTTGATTATAATCTTTCTACGAGTGTGAAATCCCATCATACGTCTTTTGTTTTTATAAAGCTCCAAAACAATGTATACGCTATGGCTGTCATCGAGAAAAACTATGAGACTTAACCATAAGTATGATTGGATAACTTAGACTTGCATGTATAGTTATTTCTTGTGTCATCTTTTTTTAATAACCCACAGAGTGCGGAACTTGATTCGTTTGTTTTGATATTATATACGAGTAAATAGTAGGAAATGCGCACATACTTGTCAGATTCCAACACTTTATTAGTCTTACTATCAAATATGAAACCGTTGTTTCATTGAAGTTTTTTAATATTCCACTCAGGTCGCCAATTCAGGTATGTCCTTTCAATGACGATCCTCACTTTTTCAGCAGCTCACTGAAATGTGGGGGGCTGGTAGGCAATTTCTTAATAGTTGCACAAGTGGGGGGGGGGGGGGTATCCATCGATGTTTTCTGGAGACCTTCACTTGTTTTCCATACGATTTTCCCCTCGATGGTCGACTGTATGTCTTGATTCGAGCTCTATTTCGCATCAATTGAGCAAATGCATTTATTATTTTCTCTCGTCCAACAACCATTTCTTCACGGTTGTCTTGATTCCCCGGCAAAAGGCCAATCGTTTGCTGTAACCACAAATGGGTAAATAAGGGCTTAGCAATAACCTCATGCATGTTACCTCACCTTTTACTTCCCCGCTCACTTTCTGGGAGCTTATCCTCCTTCAAAAACACCAGTCGTGTGTAGACGAAAAGATGAATGTCGTCTTCTCACCGCTCAAATTGTTGACAGATCCATCAGTTGGCAAACCCGGCGATGGCTCAACTTTTCCGGGTGTTTTGAGTGCTAGCTCCTCGCACTTTCTGCTATATTTCTCCGCACGCAGGAAATATCTTCCCGTTCACGCTACAAAATGATGACGACAAAAACGGGATCCAGCCGCGGGCAACGAGGACATCAAATCTTGACGAACGTCACTCTTCATTATGCGTTCCCTTCTCCTCTAACTAATGCACTTCTTAGCCGGCACTGCTCATCATCTTCGATTTTCAAAAATGTCGGAGCTCTCCAGTGAACGTAAATATCCCAGGGTGTTCACTTCTCATCGTTTCACGTAAATCCCAATCGCAGACCCAAAATATTGTGTCAAGCACCCGTAGCACTTATTGCGTCCTGCACACTTTTCGATTGAAACTACCACGCATTTGCTTTCCTCGCCCGTCTTCTCTTTTTCTTCTACCTACTATCTAGCCTCATAGCTATGAGGATACGATTTGATAATTTAGCCGTGATCACTTGACCAACGTCACGTGGTGATTCATTTGCTCACCACCAGTCGACGCCAATCGGTTCAGCCGCATCAGCTGGAGGAAGCATCTAATTTGAGGCGTAACAAACCTCCGCGGATTATAGATCCAAGGGACCGAGGTTATCACAGTGGGGGGTGTGGAGTTAGCGTGATTTAGCATCTTAATTTTCTCATATCTGTGATTACTTCAGTACCCATCTATCATTCTGAGCCAGTTTCAGTCATTACATGATTTTAGAAATAAATTTTTACATAGTTATTTGGAGGATAGTTGAGAACCGCCATTCATCCCCGTTCAATACAGTTCGAAGGAATGCCAAGATACTATTAATATGGTTATCAATTGTATCAAAAAGTTTCAGTGCCTTATCACGTACGTATTTTTCAACCGTCTCTAGTCTTAGGTCCTTGTATATGTCAGTATTTCTAATGTACCATGGAATTCTTAAGGTTTTTCTAATAATTCTATTTTGGAAGGACAGGAGTTCTTTTTTGTTAGTCTTTTTTGTTTGTATATGAGCAATCTATTTTTAAGGCTAAGTTTTTTGGATTTAATGAGTGGGTATAGAGAGGAGAGAAGTCCAATACAGTGTACCCGTTTCTTTTGTAGATATGTGTTGTTTTCATGTGAGGCTTCTGTCAAATGTAAGTCCAAGGTATTTAGCCGTTGGCGCCCAGTCAATTATTTCATTGTCTACGATAAGTCTCTGTTGAGTTTGTAGTCTTTTCCTTGTGACGAATAGGGCTTTTGTTTTATAAGAATTTATCTTAATTTTCCATTTACGAAAGTATTCCAATAACATTTTTATTGAAGTGATGACTCTTGCTTATCGTGCCGTAATAAATAAACAGTTATTATCAGCGCAGTGATAGTTTTACGTATGGAGGCAGAGTGGGAAAGTCTACAGTAAATATATTCTATAGGACCGGTGAGATGGGCGAGCCCTGAGGAACTCCAGCATCAATTGGTCTCAAGCTTGAGAGTTAGCCCTGAGGAACTCCAGCATCAATTGGTCTCAAGCTTGAGAGTTGTTTGTCAATTCTGACACGGAATGTTCTACCTTCCAAAAGGAGCCAATAATTTGAGTGAGCTTCAGTGGCATATTGCATGCCAGCCTTTATCAAAGGCCTTAGCTATGTCAAACATAACTAGGCCTGTTGAATTCTTGCGATTAAAGCCTGTTCTGATATGTTGAACCACTGTAACTAACTGGAGTTCACTAAAATGTTTAGCTTTGAAGCCAAATTGTTCTTCCGGTATAATATCTTTGTCGGATACAACCTCATTAAGTCGATGCAGAATCACCTTTTCAGCAATTTTCGACAGCGATAAAAGGAGACTGATAGGTCTCCAGTTTTGTGGAAATTGTGGGTCCTTTTGAGGTGTCGGGAAAACAATAATAACCGCTGATTTCCATATTTTGGGATACTTTCGTAAACGGAATATTGCATTACCAATGTCAGCAAGTGTTTGTAAAATATCATCTGGGAGCCAAGAAATCATTGTGTTTGTAATAGGGTCATGTCCAGGTGCATTTTGTTTGTTGAGTGTCTGTATAATCTTTTTGATTTCTTCTAATGTGTCTTTTCATGCATACAAATGACAATTAAAATGGTTTAAAAAATTTGTTAAATTTTGATATTAAATGGAAAAACTTGGTCAGAAGTTTCCAAGTCAATTTTTGCAACTGTTCTTTTAGAAATGAAGTACTGGAGCGTCACATATGCCTAAATAGTTGAAGACTTTCTTTTTTTTCCACATCATTGACCTGGTGGTGATGCTAACATGATTTGTAAATTTTAAATTATTTTCATTCGTACAGGTTCCGACAAGTTCAATAAATTTCAGAATTTAAGCACTCGAATTTAAGTTTGTTATGCTTCACAAGTATCAAAGAATAATCACAAAATATTTCCGAAGCTACCACTATTCAAATTTTCTATCTAACCAGCAATATGCATTTTTTTAACAGTATTTCATTCTATACAGATATTACAGCTATTCTGAATGTTCATGAACAGTGAAAACAGTGTATATCATGAATATTTTAAGGGAGGCATTCAGAGAAAGAGTTCCAAATTTCTACATTTGCTACTCAATTATGTTCAGCAAGTAATGGCTCTACAGATGTGTCTTATTTTTCTAAATTGAGTACAAAATAATCTTGACAGGAATGTATTCTTAACTTTTTTATTGCACAAATATCACTTTTATCCCACGAACAGAGAGTAATGTGACTGTAATGAACACATTTCTAAATCACGGTCATTTCAAGGTTATTTATTTGATTAAAACTTATTAATTAGCATTTGTTCGAAACAAAATGTGTCTAACATTTCGAAAAGGTAGCCAAACTAAAATTTCCCACATTGACACTGATAATTAGCATAGAAACACGAAGCTATAAATTACACACCAGAGATAAAATTGAAACAACTCGTAATACTTCATACAAGTAGTTGTCCAGCAGGAAATAGAACAAAATTTTCGAAACCATGCATTTTAGTGAAGAAAGGATCGAATTAGCTCCTCAAGTAAGAATATTTTAAAATTTACATGGCTACAAGAAGAAGCATTTAGGGGACTCTTAACAGTCCCTCTTACAAGATGCTGACATTTTATCTTTTAAATAGTTTCCTGTAAAAGGATCTACGCAAGCAAAATAGCCAGAAAATGAAACTCTTATTGAACCGTTGGAAAATAAGGGAACGACATAAGGAAAACCTTATTGAAAATAAAATAAGAATCGAAAGCGCTTTTCAAGTTGTGTGAAAGGAATACTTTATCGAAAGCCGACAAAAGCTGCTAGCGAAGATTATTCAAGAATGCTTGAATGCACGAGGTGTATCCGAGACCGATAACAAGGGAAAGAAATCTTGGTTAGCATATTGTGGACAACCAACCCAACAAAACCAACCCCACATTCTGGGTAATTACATATTCTAAAAAGGTTCTCGTTTCAGCAAACGTCGACTGAATTTATATCGCCTCGATTAAGAAAGGCAACATGGGGCTTTCAGTCAGTTGCTACCGCCACCACCTTCCACTTGGTACACTTGTATGTAGCTTCTGTGCACTGCAGAGGTTAGTTGTATCCATTTGTATATTTTTCATAACCGGGGGCAGAGAGGGCGTTTTTTTGTCTTATTATAATGCATGCCTTGAATGTGTTATTATTAGAATAATAAATTTGTCTGGTGTGTTCTTTCAAATGTCCAATAAATATGAAGATAAGTACTTGTCATTTATCAACGGTGATAACCATTTTCATGGAAGTCAATGCGTTTGGATTCACCTAAGCAGTGTGAGTAAATGCATACGAAATTGCTTCTAGAATGAGTTGTCAAGTGGGAAGGAATTATCTGGGAATAGGATTGACTATAAATTAACTTAAAACAAAATAATATATTTGCTCTAGTAACCATATATCAGCGTAAATTGTTATGATGGAAAAAATAAGGATTTCAATTATGCATCAACTGATTTTGTGCGTTTACCTGATTGCATATTCCACAGACTAGTACTGAATATCAAAAAGCGGTTTGCTTAAATGCGATACAAGCAAATGAAGATATAAAATGCGAAGCTAATTAAGACTTAATTATTATGCAAGAAGAAAAAAAACCGTTTTTTAATCAACTTGTCGGATCTTTTTGACGTTGAAGGAGGTTTTGCAAAAAAGTTTACGCGATGTGATCGGTTAACATGAATTGAAGCTAAGAAATATGAATTCCAAGCAGGTTTTCAGTGAACCAAGATAAAACTATATCCGAGTCACAACACTAAAACCAGAAATTTTGTATATTTTCCAAGTGGATATAATAGCAATGCAGGCTTTCATTCAACTTTATGAAGATTTAATCAGATATTTTGAGTTCAAATTTGTTTTGCATGCATGAAAATACAATTGGAAAACTGCCCAAAATTCATATTGTACTCGTTATCCATGAAGATGAAAAATTATGCCAAACTAGCTTGTTTAGAAATGTAAACTGGCTGGCATACAATTCAATCGTCAACAATAATGTTCAGATGCAGCGCACGGAAATTAAGTGACCAAAACATCGTGTTCAAAGGAAAGTCTAAGCATTCAAGATATATTAAATTTCTTGGATTAAAAATTGAGTAAGGTTACTATAATGATATGATGATAGTTTCAAAGGAAAACAATTTTAGTAACAAAAAGAAAGAGACACTGAAGATGACTCAAAGAAGTCGAAATACGTCAGGAAAGGCAAGAAAAACTAGTCGGGTAAACAGACCTACGCTCATGTCACGAGAGTTTTGTATTCAATTTACAAAATGCAGTCACCAGATCGAATCAAATCAAGATATATGTCAAAGTCGATTTTACTGGAGAAAATATGAAATACGAAGATCAAACTATTATTAACAAAGTTGAACGATTTTCGACTTCTGAGGTTTTTTTTATTGTTATACTCATAAATATCTCCCTTGATAATTCTTTCAGATGTCCATTCGCGAGGGAGGAAACACATTTTTCATGTATTTCCCCCCTGCGCCCCCACTGAAGCACAAACTGTCAGTTTAACAACTGTTTTGAAATGCTCCCATGAAAACGTTCATTTTATACTCATATTTTTTTCAAGGGCTACGCTCCTGTACTGTTATCATCGATTAATGGCCAATTTTTTCGAATCATAGAATGGTAACAAAGCCCTTTTGCTAGGAGCTCTCTCCTGCCTCCTTGACTCATTTCACTTATGAGCATTAATTGTAGGTACTCATCTTCAGTCATTCATTAAATTGAATCAAGTGTTCAAAGCATGCACCCTAAATGTTGAAGTTGGGAAAAAATAACTCAAAATTATCCAATCTCTGCATTTAAAACAGCCACTATTTTGTTTTACGATTACTAATACCACTAGCTGAACCGATTTTCAAAGATCTACATGACACCTATCATTCCTGAAATTTTCATACAAATCCTAGCAAAACTGTAGTGTCTGAGTCGATAAAAAGCGCATGTTGTTCCAAAGTCATATGTTGCCATATTAATAAATGCAGCGCATATTGTTCCATAATAATACAGGAAAATTCAAACCGCTATAACTTCGCTAAATATAATCTTTAAGAAACTTGCAGGGTAGATTAATCTTATAAATAGTCATCTGTGTAGTGAATTTCATAGAATTTAAGGGTACCGTTAAGGTTTTATTCAAGAAAACGTAAAATTGATAAATCATACTATTACTAACAAAGTTGAGTGAATTGCGACTTCTCACGTATTTGTTGTTGTTGTACTCACCAAGGCCTATATTTCTGATGTTTTTCAGATTTTTCGGATCACAGGTGTCCAATCGCGAGGGGGGGGGGGGGGGGGGGGGACACAAATTTTTCGTGTATTATAATACCTTATATCGTGTATTATAATACCTTATAAAATTTTTATTTCCTGTGAGAACAATTTGCTACAAGTTTGAACGAATGGATACACATAAAACAATTTTTCAGATTTCAATTATTTCTATGACTTTTAGTCACGCAATTGTAATTGCTTTAAACGCGAGTATTTCCCTTATTAAAGAATTAGTTTTCTGTTCTTTTTTTCTAAGCTTATGGACAAATATTCCAAAAGGAAGCATTCTTGAAATTTTCTCTACAGATGTTTCTAACGCGAATCATAAATTTTATAGTCTAAATTGATTTGAATGAATTTATTCGCCTTTTCTATTGAAAGGATTGATTTAAATTTAGCGTTAGTCTGAAGTATTGAAAGCACTGATTACTTCAACCAGCTGCCATCTTTACTTATGCAATGATACACTTGAGGATAGAAAGTTTTCGTGCATTTTGCCTCCATAGACCCCCTGATGCATAAAATGACTTTTTTATTTCAGATTCTTAAAGTTCTAATCAAGACCTTTCATCTGACTACCTTTGATAAAAAAAAACTTTAAGGGCTATTTCGTTATAAAGGGAGTCTCCCCTTGAAAATTTTTGAAATGCCTGATAAGACTTAAACTGTTGAAAGACCACTGCTTCGACTTTTTCAAAAAGCTTGAGCTTTCTAGTTTCTATAGTTTCTGAGGATACGTGCTGTAATGCACGAATAGACGGATGGACAGACAGAAAGTGAAACTAGAAGGTATTTGTAAAACAATTTTTACAAAGCCCTAAAAGCCCGGGAAATTGTGAGTTGAACTCGAGTGGAGAGGGTTCGTATATTCAATTTGTAATCTGGTAGTTTTTTTGGTGGTAAATATGAAAAATATACCTGATACCGGATTACAGGAGAAAATCACTGAGCACATTGTTTATCATTGAATTCTGTCTTGTCCTAGTTTTATGAATATGTGGACTATGACGGATTGCTAGAAGGTACTCTGGTTTTTCATGTTTTAATATGATCATAATACAAATATTGAAGTCCTTTGATATTATAATCTTTTGTAAGCACTCATAGTGCTGTTTTTAATGCATTCGAATGCCATTTTTTGAAGAAATTTGAGAAGTTTCAGTATGGTTAAGCATGGAGCCCTAAATTGCAGGTTTTTACCTAATATATTCAAAAATTTACTAAGTTATTTTAAGCCAACGACATTTGACACTGAAGATAATCCAAAGGAGTCAATATGCGTCTACTCACTCACATACTCGTAAGATGCAACAAGAAATAATAGATGGCCTGCAGATATCAAATAAACAAAATGCAACAACTATTTTTGTATTCTTTTTAAAATTTCAGGCTCAGCAGTTTCAGAGATCGGGAAGGCATGCCCAATTCTCATCTATTTACTTAAATAGCTTGAAAACTGTTAATTTCAAAATTATTAGAAAAACATTAAATTTAAAACCTTTAATTGACATTTCGAACGAGACAATTTTCTTCCTCTGCTTCCTCCCGTTCTTCTTTCCAAATATGGACCTCACTTTAAATTAATTTTTTCAATTTACACATATGTGTTTTGCTTGCAAGATTAAGTTAGAATTACTTAGATTTGGAGCAAATTGGCTACGACAGATGACAAGAAAGACACACGGTGATTCAATAAGGGTTCTGTTTTTGCACGTAACCCTAAAAAAGGCAAAAAATAAAAATACGCATGAAACTGATAACCTACTCTCCTATGGTAGTCAATTAAAAAATATACAAATGAAACTGATAAACTGTGTGAAATTGCTTAGGAACTCGGTTACTGCTAATCTTTAGTATGAAAATCAATATCTTTAACTTCTAGCGAAAATTTTCAAATAGCGAACAATTATATACTTTGCTGTCGCAACTTCAAATTGCCGCTGTAGCATTTCCACCTTTCTTTGGACATTTATACTTTTTCCCCTGTATATTTATTTAATTTTATTAAAATTTTACCAATTTCTTTTTAATTTTAATTTCCACATCATCACAACCCTACACTTTTCCCTTATTTTCAATTATAAAAAACTAGTAATGCAATAATAATTTTAATTTTCCCACTAACAACTCTCCATACATTAATTCCCATTAACAAAATTTCATGCTATTCATTTTCCCTAACAAAACCTAATTCCTTTCATACTAACTAATTTTATTCACTAGCTCCCACTAACAAATTTTATTTTTCATACTAACAAAAAATTTTTTCACGTTTCCCTTTTAACAAATTTCAATTTCTTACAAATCAAGAAAGAGTTTAAGTTGCTAATTTGATGAATGAGAAATTAATAGAGGGTAGCTCCGTTGGTAGCGCCGTGGATTCTCGACCGGCCTCTACTGGGGCCATGGGTTCAAGCTCCCCGAGCGCAGGGAAGGACTCTTTTTGAAGTATCAGCAAAATCAATAGTTTCCGTATATATCTGACACTAAATATCTGACACTTTGCAATCAAACGGTTTTTGGTTAGGCAAATTGGCAAATTGTTGCGTTTGTCCGTACGAAAAAGATGTGTGGATAGCGGAATCTAGGTGTAATGAACTTCGATTGCGTTACCCAGATGCGGCAGCGGTAATGAAAAATGCGAGATTGCGGGATTGGATTTGCTGGAGGTGAAATGTGAAATTGAGTTCCTGAATTAAAGGAGTCAGTATTTGGTTTGAAAATAAGTGGAAGTGCTTTTGGCGGTGTCGGAAAAAATTTGTTAATTTTTAATTCGAAAAGAAAAGAAGTCGAATTTGGACTGGAACGAAATTGAGTTTCTTCGTGCCGGAAGAAGAAAGTGAAAAACAATTTAATTGATTGCGAAGTTTAGTGGTGGAAGTCTTGGTTTCGGAAAGCGAAAAAGAACCGAAAAACTGCATCGGATGTGGAACAAATTAAGATTTGTGCGTATTTACGAGTGAGGGAAAGGAATTTTGGGTTTCGGCCGCCGGGAATAAAGTTACTGCGTTTGTATTTTAAAAGCGGATGGCAAAGTGAACAGTCCGAATAAAATGCAATTGGTTGGACATGGTGCGAAGTGTTTCAGAGGTAGGAAAAAAAACATAGAATAAAAACGAACCAACAGCGGATGTTTTAGGAGTGAGGGAAAAAAACGAAGGTGTAAATTTGCTTGTGACTTTAACCACCAACATTGTGTCGAGAGTAGAATCGAAAATCTAAAGTACGAAGTAAATATCGCTTGCTTTTAAATAATGCTATATTGAGAAAGCAAAGTGTCGGATTTTTTTTTTAAATTAAATTACACAGAAGAGACTGTTGGACATCGGATCATAGTGAGAAAAGTGGCCGTTGCGTATTCCATTAATTTCGTTTATTTAATTTCAAATTAATTTAAAACTTAAATTACAGTGGCCCCACACTCTTTTTTTGTCTTCGCCGATCGCTCGGGGTTCAACGAGGAAAGGGTGAGTACCTATTTGGGTTTTTTTTATTTATGTAATATTTGATTCGCATTATCAAGTTCAATTTTTTGTTTTCTTTTATAAAAATTTTATTGACTGTTTCTTTCATAAAATTTTTAAAGGGGTTTTTTTATTGAAATTAAAGTTTGTGAATTTTCTTTGCAGAATTTCCTTTTTAAATTAAATAAAATGGCTATGTCGAGTTGAGAGCCCTTTTCCTTTTGTGTTAGTTTTTATATGTAGGGTGGCTCAGCACGAGCAGAGGGTGTCCCAGAAGTCCCACGACAAGACTGAGCGCCAGCCGGCCTCAGTATGCCACCCCAGGCTACGCACCCCTCTGCCAAGACTTAATGTCTGCAATTGCGGTGACTCCCGTGGTTGCAACAAGGTTTTGAAAATCTTATCTATAAAATCTTTACCATTAAATCATTTTTTTTTTATTTTCAGCTAAAAGACGAATGCTAAGAGGAAAAGCGTTCATAAAATTTTGGCCAAAAATATTGCTCTAACTCATCTTAAATTATAATATTTAAGCTACATTAAGAATCAATTTGTTAGTTCTTTCCTATAGAAAGAATTGACTAAAATGTACCATTTATTGTGAATACTAAGGATACTGATCTTTTTCATCTTTCATGACCAAAAGCTTTTAGTTCTTGATCAGTATGAAATTGACAGGCATAAGATGTCTTAGGAAGAGTAGATCTAGAACATGCCTGCAACTTTGTCACCTCTTTTCAGCAACACACGTAACAGGTTTTTGTACCCCAAATGACTCCACAGAAGCATAAATTAAACTACAATTTCGATGAGACTGGTGGATCCTCCTAATCAACCTCCTAATTACCCTCGGGGCGGCTCAGCTGCATGGTCCACGATTTGGAATTTGGGACCTTTGTATCCATGTGGAAACACATCCAAGTTATATCAGAACTAAATTGCCACAAAGATTGTCGCTATATAAAGTGTTTGAACAGTGTTACCGGTTTCCTAAGTGTAATGACAGCCGAAAACGCAGTTTGTTCCAGGTACCATCCCTTTTGTTGGCAACGACGGTACAACAACGAGCCAATAAACGAGCGTTGATCGCCAAAATTTCCCGGAAGATGAATATGTTGTCCTTTAAATAAAATTAAATTTCGACTTCTAAGGCACTTGTTGTTATTGTGGTCATAAAGACATGCCTCCATGATTTTTTTCTGATTTTTCGGATCAAAGGTGTTTAGTCGCGAGTTCGCTTCAGAAGTTTTTATTGTTATTTTCTTCTTCTTCGTAGCACTTCAGCCCCTTTCGGGTCCTGCAAATAGCGTCTCCAACTGTCTCGTTCCATTAAACGCATCCTCCAATTTTGAAATCCGAGCAACAATGAACATCATTTCCTTGCTCTCCCCACTGGTCTCCTGCCTTCAGTTCTCCCAACGAATACCTTCATGGGTAGCTGTTGTTTGTCCATACGATTCATGTGGCCAGCCCATTGCAGCTTCCACTGTCTTACAAGCGTTGAGACCTCCGGCTTGTCAAAAATTTCATATAGCTCATAGTTGTTTCGAATCCACCATTGGTCCCCATCTAGCTTCGCTCCAATTATTCGCCTTAGGACCGTCGCTCAAAGACGTGCAATATATTTGCGGATGGTTGGGTTAGGTTTCATGTTTTGCACCTATAGGCTAATACAGGTCTTATCGCTGATTTGTATACTTGGAACTTTGTTTCCCTGTGTATGCAGCTGGTCTTCAAGATCCTCAAAACTGATTAAAATATTTTATTCGCAAGCTGTAACCTTCTTGTCATGTTACTCATGGAGAATTACCTCCATAATATTTTAAGATTTTTCGGAATACACGTGTTTGAACGAAAAATTGACATAAAATTTTCATACAGATTCGCTTTTCCCGCATTTCACGATGCTAGCGACACTGTTTGAAGACTTGTTTTAAAAAATTCTCATCAAGATATTTCTTTTGATACTCTATGTAACTAACTACGGTAAAAAAATATTTAAGGTTCATCCCCTTATACAATATGAAGACCCCCCTAAAGAAACTTTGACAATTTGCTATCATTTTACATGCACCTACCAAATTTGATATCTGTGGCTGCTACCATTTCGGAGGAAAGCTGTTGTGATAGACAGACGGACGGACAGTCAGACAAACTGGACACCATTTCACCCGAGTTTTGTAACATAGTTAAACAACCATAAAGAAGGCGATTCTGAAGTCAGCCCAATTAAAGACAGGCTCTTTTCGCTCTTACACCATTCATTGAAACCTGAGCAGCAATGAATTGTCTTTGTCGACCGAGTCAATTCTCGTGGTCTCCGCCCTTCAGTACTCCCAACGAATATCTTTTTGGGTATCCGCTGTCCGTCCATATGATTCACGTGGCTAGCTCAATGTAGCTTCCGCAGTCTTAAGATCGTTGAGACCTTCGGTTCGTCATGGTTGCATCGAATTTGATATTGGTTCCTGGTTAGCTTCGCTACAGTTATTCGCCTCATGATCCGCCTTTTGAAGGCGTTCAATATGATTGCGGATGCTTGGGTTAGGGTCCATGTTTCACACCCAAAGCATAGTACGGGTCTTATCACAGATTTGTATACTTGAAGCTTTGTTTTCCTGTGTATGCAATTGGTCTTCAAGATCGTCAAAACTGAATAAAGTATTTTATTTGCGGCCTGTACTTTTCAGCGTATTACATCTCTTTCATCACCGTCTCTTGTTATTTCGGCACTTGAAATCACAAATTGGCCCATATTTTTGGTACTACATTTGCAAAATATGATATTTTGGGCATTTGTGATATTTTTCCTCGACTGCTTCATGGGCTTTATTTGATTCTCATTGATTTGTAGCCCTAGTCGTTTTACCACGCTGTCGAGTTTCAGGAAACGCTGTTTGGCAGTTGTTAACGACCGGATGTTGATGTCGTCCGCATTGGGTATCACTTGTATAATATCGTACCTCCTATATCGATAGGTAGACATCCTAGAGCCAAATAGAATAGGAATTTAACCCCCGCATTGAGAAATATGAGTTGATGCCAAATTACCAATTTAGTTTTTGTGCTAGGCATTTGATCATACATGCGACAACGAAAGTCACCTGAGACATCTGTTGGAAACTAAACAACAGAGAATGTGTTGGAGCGTGTTTCATTGAAATGGAGAAGGCCTTCAATACGGCTTGCTAAGATGAATTAATTTTTAAGCTCCTTCAAGATAGGTTCCCCAGATATCTTGTCTCTATGATGTGCAATATGTTATACGGGAAATCGTTTGTTGTAACTAATGGAACTTTGACAACAACGCGTGAATTCGTCTTGAATGATCTACAGCAGGAAACAGTTGTGCTTTTCTCAATATTCATTCGTAAGCTATTGAACGGCTTTGATTTTAACGTCTCGCCAACGCGATCATTGGTAGCGTTTGCTGATGATCTAATCATTAAAACAGCACATCAAAAAGCTACAATAGTTCAGAGAATCTTCAAAAATGTTTAATGATGTGCAGTTCTACAGCGGCAATTGGTGAATGAAAATCAATGCGCCGCAGGAGGCCAGTCAAGCCCTGAAACGTAATTGGAAGGGTTTCTACATTATGGCTGATGAGGATAGTTCAGAACGGGTTCCACATAAATCTTGTATTCGGTACCCCGGTGGTCATATCAATAAGTATCTATACTATATTGAACATGCCAAAATCATGCTCAGCAAAGCACAAAAATAGTTATGTCCCTTCGACGACTCTTTCGTTCCAGAGACATGGATCAAAATGACGAAGTTATCCGTAACAACTCCCTGATTAGATCAGTTTTGACGTATGGATGTCAGATCTGGTACAACCAAAGTGCTATTAGTACTATAAAAAGATTAAGAGTTTTCAAAATGAAATGTCTTCGTGCATGTACTGGCTTATACAGAAAACCTGAGGCGGATTGGAGGCACTATAAATCAAATAGAAGAATTTATCAAACTGCAAAGTGACAAGAGTCGATATCTTCATATTGAGACTTCTTCGGAATCATATCGCAAGATCTATAGCTGTGAGCGATAACCCCTGGATCTGACAGACGAGTATATTGAGATTTGCCTCGCTACTGGCTTTTTTCCTCCAGAAGCATTCGTGTATTTGGGCATGAATCGATATCTTTTTGATGCTGACGGTATCCCAATTATATGTCAGATATATAGACGGTCCACCAATAAGAAGATAAAATATCCTCCGAGTTTGAGTTCACGAGACCAACAATTCCAATATAGATACTCATTTGCTAGATTCGATCAGGCAGGTTGAGCTGGGAAGGAGCGATCTAGGTATTGGTGACTGAATGACAATGTCTAAATTATTCGTGGTTAATCATTTTTGTTTTGTGTTTTTCGTTACTTATTTTTGAATTCCAGCTCATTATTGCTACATTTAGTGTTATTGTTGTTTTTGTTTGTGCTAAAAATTACGAATAGGTTTTAACATTTACGATTGGTAAATGTTTTGTTTATTGTATTAGGTTCAAAGATAAGGTTTAACGTTCAGGTTATGAATATTGGGTTAGCATTTTTTAGTATAAGATAAAGTTGTTGATTTTATTTGATTAGGATTAAGTTATAACATATTAGATGTAGGATTAAAGGTCACTGTTATGTTAAAATTATAAATAATTTTTGAATGGTGTTGGCTGATTTTTTCTCCTTTCTTAAACTGAATCATAAAGTAGAAATAATTTGAATTAGATATTGTTTTTTTTTTTATTAAATTCTTTTGATTGATAACGTATAAATTTAGAGAGCCATTTGGTCCATCAAGTTTCAGTACTTTAATTGTTTGGAATTTGCTTCATATTCGTTGAAAACTAATAACGATTCGTATTGAATAAATCGCTTTTAACTTTGACTTTAAAAATGTATGTATGAGCATGTATATGTTATATTGCTTTGAAATGTTTTATTTCGTTGGTGGATATGCACCATTCTTAACATATTTTAACCAGTTGAACATAATTTTTCCGATTTCGTTAAAAGGAGTGGAATCTAAGGGTAAATATATAAACATAGAAAGACTGACGGTAATGTTATCAACGAACGACTTACGACGAATACCAACGCACTTTTTCCAATGCTAGACCATATTATCCTACAGAAACGGAAATAAGGCGAATCAAAGCATAGGAACAATCGATAAACACAAAAACATAATAAACCTCCACTTGACCCAACCCAAAGAACTACCTGCTTAATGCACCCTACAAAACATATATGTATATAGGGTGATTTATTATGAGGTTTGGTTTTTAATCTCAAATAAAAGGAATAAAATTGAATTGCATGATAAAAATTTTATTGTAAGTCGAAGGGACAATCTATGACAATAACTTTTTGGAGATTATCTTGTTTAAATGTTGACTGCGACTACGCCGTAAATGGTCCATCCTGGAGATCTAATTTTGGACGACGTGTTTCAGCACAGCGACTGGTATCTCGCGAATGACACGAGTAATGTTGGCTTCCAAAGCGTCGATTGAAGCTGGCTTATCCATGAAGACCAGAAACTTCGTGTAACCCCAAAGAAAATAATTGAAAGGTGTAATATCACATGTTGTAGGCCGCCAATTTCAAATTTGAGGATGGGATTGACTATAGTGGTTTCTGTAGGTTGACGATGCACACCATAAATTGCTCTAAGAGCATGAAAAACTTGTCTCAAAGAACGCTAATTTTCGTAATACAACTGAACAATTTGGAAACGTTGTTGTGGTGGAAGTTTTTCTAACTTACATTATAGTTTGACAGGAGCCATGCGTGATCTGTCAAAAAAAGGCTATTGAAAATCAAACCTCATAATGAATTACTCTTCATAAGAAAATTTCCTTCCACGCACCCTTTGACATAGAAGGTGCCTCAAGTGAATCAAAACGCGTTTGTTGCCAAAAAACAAAAAGGCCCGGTGGCTTTTCAAGATTAAAAAGAATTGGCCAGCGGTTACAAGCAAAACATAATAATTGACTGCAATCATAAATTTATTAAAAATTAGTAAAGGGGTTTGCATTTCATTATAATTGCAATGCATGAAACCATTTTCAGCTATGAAACGCCTTTATTATTATTTCAAGGTAAAGAGGGTTGGAGGATTGAAATGAAGTAAAGTAAAATTGTACGAGCTAGAAAAAAATTTACATAATGAATTTAAATATGATTTATCCTCAAAAAGTGTTTAGAGGTGAATTTACATATAGCCTACCATGCCCTATTGTGTTACTCCTGTGCAATTTTGGAAAACGGCAACCGGTCGCTGGCATGCCGCGTGGTTACTTAGTCTAAAAGCTACGCGTGATGACTTGCGAATGGCTATAAAACAGTCAAGACAACCGAGGAGGCGTTAATTGAGTAAATTGCCTATTCATGCGATGCCACGGCCGATAATCGGTTATCTGCCTTAAGTCACCCTTGAAAGGGATCAGACAAAAATGGCATGGGAATCGCACATACGAATTATATGGACAGTTTTAAATAGTTATTTCTTCTAAAATGACACAGTGGGGGCATAGCCTCGACATGGAAGGCTATATATAAAACCACCTTGAACTTACGATTTTCACATCTTCTTCTTCTTTTTAGCCTTGCAAATAGCACCTCCAACTGTTTCGGTCCATTGACCATGTCCTCCAATTTCGAAATCCGAGCAGTGATGAACTGTCTTCGTCGACCACGTCAGACCAGCGTTTCCTTGGTTTCGCCACTGGCCTCAGGCCTTCAGTTCTCCCAACGAAAACCTTTTTGGGTATCCGTTGTTCGTCCATACGATTTATGTGTCCAACTCATTGCAGCTTCCACAGTCTGACAATCGTTGAGACCAACTGGGCTCTTTCACACGGGAATGGTAAAAACCCATATCCAAACAGGTTTCGCGCTTACGCCCTTATGTTTACACGTTGCATAGTTCAGCCAACCTATTTTTGTATACGATACACGTCTTGCGAGTGTATGTGTCAAAAGGGTCATTTGATCGTTAAACATCGTGCGGACAACATGAGAGCGAAGATACAGAGATAAGCGATTGAGAATTGATATTTTAGCCTTGAATTGTGCACGAAGTAATACAAACTGGAATGAAACATGTATTTTATGATTGTTAAAGTTTGTCGATTCAAACTTCTGTTGGATTTATTTGAATCCTCCGTGTTTTTCCGCTTTCTGAATAATGTATTCCAAATATGAATATCTTTTTTAGTCGCATATTTTTCTTGATCTGTTGTAAACTTGCTTATTGTAATGTGATTTTATGAAGATTAAGCGTACAGTTAATTTTCTAAGGATTTACAATAAGCAATTTAACTTTATAGAAATCGCGATATTCGTCGTGTTGTTTCCTGAAATTGAAAATGGCCTCGCTTTTATAAATTTATTAAATAACGCGTAGCTTCTCGCGTCCTCGCATCCATTTTTGCACGCAAATTAAAGAAAGGCAATCGTTTCGTGACGACTACCTTCTTCACCGAATGTTCAATTCGGAATGATTATTTCCCCCACCAAATGATCAACAAAATGCGTTTGTGTATGTGCGTTACGCTCGTTCACCCTAAAAAATGTTGGCTTGTTTTTACCATCAGGTCCCCTCAATGCCTCTCACTCTTCTTGCCCATATAACCTGTTTAACGCTCACTTTTAACGCCGCGTCTGAAAAAGCCCACTCGTCGTAAATTTCATACAGCTTATGGTTTCATTGAACTCACCATTGGTCAGCGTCTAGCTTCGCTCCGATTATTCACCTCAGGACCCGTCGCCCAAAGGCGATCAATATATTTACGGCTGCTTGGGTCAGGGTTCATGTTTCACACCTCTAACATAACACTCATCTCTAACATAACACTCGTTGGCCCGAAGTAATGTGTCAAACGGTTCCAGGCTGGGTTCTCAGGTTGACAGGGGAGGTGTTTAGTGGGTAGTCCAGTCGCGCATGGGAGTCCCACACTCTGTGCATAAATAGCATTCACCTCCCTACTACAAAAAAAAGAAAACATAACACTCGTCCCACACCTCACACCTCTAACATAACACTCGTCTCATCACAGAATTGTATGCTTTTGGTTTTCATATATTCTGTCATAAAAGGTACTTTTCACCCCCCGAAAAATAAAAAGTGAACATCTAGACAATACAACTTTTGAAGAAGAGAATCTGGTAAGATTAATTCCAAATTTTCATGAAAGCCGGTCTTCTTCGAAAGAATTCTCAGGTAAAACCGTATTTATACCACCATCGTCGGTACTATACGCTCCATTACCTAGTGATGTTTCATCAGCTATCAAACTTATTTATGAAGAACTTAGCAAGGATGTACATTTGGGCCGATAAGTTAGAGGCTTGATGCGGAATAAAGTTGAAAGCAGGAATCAATAAATTTAGGAAATTTCTTCCTAAATACTTGTTACTGATTCAAAAAAAAAAAGATATTGTTGCAGTTATCATTGCAAACAAAAGCGAAAAGTTGCTTTGAATACTGTAGTTGCAGCAGAATTTTTGCCTTATGGAGCTATAATTGACGATTCTACGTAAGTTAAAAATAATTTTTTTACGCACTATACCAACGAAATCGCGTTTACTCAAAACTCTATTTTCAAAATTGATTGAAATAATTTCCCAAACAACATACGAATCAATCTTGTTTAAAAATTTGCCATTATGTTAGAAACAAGGTTGACTAGTACCACAATGAAGGATTTTTTCATCACAACTTTTTATACAGGGCAATGTCTGGTGCAAACTACATCAAAAATAGTGAACATAGCTCTGCCGGAAATCCAAATTTTAATATTGTTTCTTCGTCCAAGCACGAGCATGCGTATCTACTGGCGGAATTAATTTGTTTTTTATTTTGAGATGAATCTATCGTGGGGTATTCTGTTAACGCCAAGAAAAGTTAATTCTCAAAGATCACTGGAAATGAAGTCCCAATGGAAGACTTTTCAAAATTTTGAAATGAAAGTTTCACAATATTTGTATCCAATATTTATCTTTGATATGTTAATACTTTGAACAGAGTATTTTATTATTATATTCCAAGAAAATTAGATAAATAAACTTTTTAAGCCTTCGGAACTCACGTAACCTCCGCAATTTTTTTCTATTAAAGTAGTAGTAAAAAGGAGTAAAAGAAAGCTAAATGCATGAAAATTATTCGCAGCCTTTATATTGATGACAATATTTCCTATGAAATGAAACTTACGAGGGGATTTTCAAAATAAACGAGACTTTTGTTATAATATTTTTTTTCTGGCGCCATCTGTGGATGAGATAGTGCGTTAGAAAGTTACATCCCTCTCTGAATTTTGGTGAAACTTTGGTGACATTCCGTTCAGTGGAAGCAAGCTTATTGCGTCTAAAATGACAGTATTTTTGTGTCATCGGTACAAAAATGAGTTTCGAGCAAAGAGCTAATATCAAATTTTGTTGAAACATTTGAATTGGTGAAAAAAGTTTATGGTGATGATTATCGCTCTCGTGCCAGAGTTCATGAGTTATTTACATGTTTCAGAGATGGTCGTGAGAACATAAATGACGATGAACATAGGAGCCGCTCAAAATCAGTGATCACCGAAAACTCCATCGAAATTGTGCGTGACTTTATCAAAAATGAGCCGAAATCATCGTTGAAATTCATGGGGTCGGAGTTGAATATCTACAAACATCGATTTATCGCATTTTACCCGATCATTTGGGCTAACGAAAGGTCTGTGCACGTTTTGTTCCGCACAAGTTAACTAATGACCAAAAATTTCTCAGAATTGAACACTCGAAAGACATCTTTAAAGAGGCGAGAAAAGACGAGAGCTTCCTTTACAACATTGTAACTAGTGATGAAACGTGGTGTTTTCGATATGAACCCAAAACCAAGCGGCTGAGTGCCGAATGGAAGGCCCAGACGAGCCACCAGCCAAAAAATCGCGTTTGGAGAAGTCAAAAATCAAGTAGATGCTCATTTGTTTTTATGATTCCAAGGGAATTGTCCACAAGGAGTTCGTGCCAACGAGCCAAACTGTCGATGCAATTTTCTATCTTGGCGTTTTGAAGCGTTTGTTGCGTTGCATCGCATTCGTCGAATTCGGCTTGAATACCGCGAAGGAGAAAGCTGGCGCGTATTGCATGATAATGCACCACCTCATCGATCCACTCTTGTGACTGATTTTTTGACTAGAAATCGCACTTTCAGCAACAATCACTCACCGTATTCGCCTGATCTGGCTCTCTGTGACTTCTATCTGTTTGGGAAATTCCATTTTACCATGAAAGGAAAACACTTTGCGTCCGTAGGGGGCATCCAAAAGACATTCCGGTCAATGACTTGAAACACTCTTTCGAAAAGCTTTTTGATCGCACAAAACAGTGTATCGAGGCCCGAGGAGACTATTTTGAATAAATAAACTCGAATTTATCAGAACAAAGCTCCTGTCGTTTCTATTTGTACTCAGTCTCGTTTATTTTGGAACGCTCCTTGCAGATAATTCGTCATTTAATCTTTGAGCATGTCTGTTCATTCAAGCAAATTTTCAACCAACGTCCATACGAAGGAAGGTTTTCGTTTGAAGAACATGTAAATCGAATAACGGTAAAGGACAAAGTTCGCTAGGTAGAATTTTATTTTCTGTCTTTGGCACCAATTTTCCTTCACCAAGAATTGATCTGTGGATGGATTCCAGTTATCGAAATTGCATATAACAAGCACCATTCTGTAGTATAATACGAGTATATCGATTTGTTGTTCATTTGAAACAGTCATGCAGCAGATCGATGTTTTTCAAAGTTATTCCTGTTCCTTGAAAAATCACGTCTATAATTTTGAAGAAAACCATTATTTATTTAGCATGAATCCCAAACCACTTCCCCCGTTTTGAAAAAAATGAGTGACTATCATTTATTAATCAATCCTAATTAAAATGGGGATTACTGATTTAACAGCGTTCTCGTAAAATTTATGTAATACTTTTAAGGGTGTTTTGAAGTTGGGTTTCTGGTTTTTTTCTAAAATGTTTTTTGATAACGAAAACGCTACACATATTCATCATGAAAGAAAGTGGCAAAGATGACCGCATAACATTGTGCTCACTTTGAAACATTTATTAATTTCAAAACTCATTTATATTCTGGGCTTGTTTTGATAATATTTTTCATATTATTAAGCTCAGTAGCAAACGAACAGCTAAAATACTTCACAATCACCGAAAACATTCCCTAAATTTCACAGATAATGGACAAATTGGTTTATTACCCATACCCCATTCCGTGCGATCCCATCAACTTTCCCTCCAAAATATATATGACGCTGTAAAATGGTAGTATTCATCAACAATAAAATGTTTATGACCACATTTATTCCGAAATCATTCACTACTGAAACTCAAAAGGAGGGTTCATAAAATTTTTGAAAAAAAAAATCAATTAACGGTCAATTCATAAAATGGCAAATTACATTTTTAACTATTCCAGATGTTAAAATGCAAAAACATTTAACATTTTTCAAAGATATTTGAGTTACTGGAAAGCTTTTTAATGACTATAATTGATTTATGGTCATTGAAAAATAGTTAACTTTTTATAGTTTTCAATTAAGAACAATTTTCTAGGACAGAAAATCAAATGCAGACGGAAATTGCACGATTGTCATGACTGACTCGACTTCATCTCATTGGCGTTTGTCATAGGTCTGTATGATGCAGATGCATTTTATGTTCAAAATGATAGATATCTTAAGCACGATACAACAGAAAAGTATTTCAAAAGTATATTAGTGGAAATTCCAAATGAAATATAATATTTAAAAATGAAAATTATAAGATCTGTCAAACATTATTTTCTACATGCAGAGAAAATTGTTGTCTGGGATTAATTTTCGTTAGTAAGCGTTGTCTTAAAGTGTTAAACATTTGTCCTTTATAGCCAACTTAAGCTTGGCAAACATTAAGATTCACATAATATCCAAAAATTAGATAGTCTCTCCCCACACAAAATTAGAGTAACTTCATAACGACTTCGCTACAGATTGTCTTATTGCGAATACCGCTTATATACTCGAATCAAACGCATCACCCCGCTGTTTTTTGGCTGTTCGATGCCATCGTCTTTTGCATAGAAAAGAAATTGTAGAGAAAATAAATTGCCATAAAGGTAGATAAATGTATTTTCCCTGTCATAGGGTGGTTGTAGACAAGAAGCCCTTCTTTGCATTGTATTTATCATGGGGAGAAAGTAGTTGGGTTGGATACTCAACGATTAGCATTTGCCTGTATTTGATGGGCACTCTCGTTTTCCCATCTTCAACTTTAACATTTCTCTCCCTTTTTGCAGAACCCTTGAACAGGCGCGTTAGCCCACGCACACAGTCTGTTGGTATCACTCGAAAATACATGAAATTGCCTACAAACCGCCCCCTAAAAATCGAGAAAGTCATATAAAAGGAAGGTGACACATTGAGGGTGGCATCCTGGAAAGAAAAAAAAAATCAGAAAATATATCTGAGGGGTGTGCTAAAACACCATCAAACACTGATTAAATTTAAATAAATTTAATATAAATTGCTTTTTTCTACCCTCTGTTGTTGTCAGTAACATAAATAAGGCAAAACAACGGACTAGGTATAAAGGAGGCAGCATCTGAAGAGTATAGCGTGTTTGATATTGTCTCAAACTAAATACTAAACAACATTCTGTACATGTAATCTGGGGATTAAAGACAGTTGCACCCCTGCAACATAAATTTTTGGTATGATTGGAAAAGTAGTCATCTACTGAATTGGCTACCAATGCTTCCATTTCACGATGCATTATACAAAGTTCTTATGGAACTTCTGGGGAATTCGTAATGAAACTTTCTCCAAGTTGACTTTGATCCTGTGAGACCAATAATGTCGTTAACTAATTTATCGAATCGTTTGATTTAGATGAAGGGATCAATGGTCTGAATTATTGATGCCGATTTTGAGCAAAGGAAGTACGAATTGAAGGATATTGGAATGCAGCTGCTACGTTTTGGAGGATAAAGGACTTAGAAACACGGAAAAATCGATCGCGTAGTTAAACTAAAGTTTGAATATGTTTTATTAGGTTTGACGGATGGACAATCTAATGCTCATACAATTCTAACTGACTGGTATGTACAAATTTGGGTACATAGTTAATTTGGATTGACCGTAATTCATTAATATGAATTTGAATGTTTTTTAGAATACAAATACTTTGAAGCTTTTTAGAAGATTGCCCAGTGGTAAAGTTTTCTTCATAAATGAATTATTATGATTTTTTTAAAAGCCATGCTTTTCCCTAAACTCTAATATTTAACGAACTCGTTAATTTTCTGCTCCATTCTCACGGACTCTAGCTCACAAATCGTTCTTTTCCCACTACTTGACCGCTCAACCATAAAACACAGCAAGCTCCATTCATCACATAAACAAAACAGAAATAAATCCACTCCAACACGGGGTTGTAACAAAATGCTGGTAATATTTTGTGTTGATTTTGCATCTTGTTACCAGCATGAGGTTTAACAAATTTAAATAATTTTTTGCTAAGCGTTTGTTTTTTTCTCTCTTAAAACCAATTCAAACAATTTCTGTTGTTTACTGTGAAAATTCAATTCACGAAGCGAACCATATCCATAAAATCAAACCATATAAAAATTTTGAACGTACAACAAAATGAATTTCCCACACTTGAGTCAATTTTGCAAATCCAACACTTATTGCAGAGTTATTGTAATGCAAACAAACAATAATAAAGGCTCCGTTTGCTTTAAACAATCATGTTTTGAATTTATGAAATTGTGTTTTGACTTCGAGCCCGAGCCTTAAACTGTTGTGGCCCTATTTTAAGATGCAAAGTGTACAGTGCGAGCAAGTGACTGTTAAAGCGTTTGTTTTATTAGTTAAAAGCGATTTGTTTTATGGTTTACATTAATGCTCAAATATACACGCATCGTGGTATTATTGACCAATATGCAATTAGTCGCGGCATTTAATATTGCCATTGAGCGTACAAGCATTGTTCGGCGGGGATACAACGACGACGGGGAAGCTTGGAGCAATTTGGTTGAGCTTGAGGGAGAAATTGAACGTAACAATTAATAGCGACGCCATGTATGAATACATACATGGATTTCAGTATGATCTGTACGTGAAGTTTTTCGCTGCTTCGTTCCACTGAAAGTTGACCTCAAGCGAAGAGAACTGGTCGAGTAATTACCCATGATATATCGTAAAACCGATCGTATAATATATTTTATTACCGTTTTAAAATGTCTGCTATGCAGTGGTTAAACTGAGTTTCCTTACGAACTCGCTGTGTTGGGATTTGATTACGACTTGCCTATTTGATAATAAGCATTATGTGGGCATCGTTAAATGGAATGACTTGTTAAGCACAATTATAATGGATTAATTTACCAAAGTAATCAATACGTGTATGCTTACATCATAATTACTTTGGTGTTCCAAAGAAGGATTTTATAGCTATAAGTTAGAAAGTGCGTTGGTTGTTTCGAAGTCTAAATGGGATGAAAAATAATTCAAAATTCATAATCAGATTGAAGCTTTAACGCTTAGAAGACCATTTGCGGGAAAGTCCTGTGCTCTAACTGTATTGGAATTCAAGGAGAATCTAGGCTATTCACTTTGCAATAAATAAATTTTTTTTGACTTCATATCAGAAGTCCGCTTTTTTAACGAAAATGGCATAGCTTCAGTTATGTAGAATAAGAAATGGGGTGCAGGACGCGACAGAAAATGATGAACATAGGCCCTGGGCTTATGATTTATGCTCTTTTCTTCTTACCGGGAAGTTACGAGAAATCTTGGAACCAGGAAAAATTTTGGGAGTACATCAAAAAAGAAAAAACATTGCCCTTCTCGGAATCCGTGAAAGCATAGAAATTTGAAAGAAACTCTCAAATTTAGTTATAACAGGTCAATACTGTTCCACACAAACGTTCTGATGCTAATATAGGTACGTTATTTTGTACACAACAATGATTGCAACTTGTTTAGGGGTTTTGTAAAATAATTTTACAAAACCCTACTAAAATCGCGCCTGTCTGTCCGTCCGTGCGTCACAGCACTTTTTCTCGCAAACCGTATAAGCTAGAAACATTAAACTTTGCATAGGTAT
This sequence comes from Odontomyia ornata, assembly GCA_963969285.1. Lineage (NCBI taxonomy): Eukaryota > Metazoa > Arthropoda > Insecta > Diptera > Stratiomyidae > Odontomyia > Odontomyia ornata. The sequence goes on from OZ017739.1 coordinate 21,793,263, forward strand.
AGGTGTAAAGTGGTGCTCTCTTTAAAGTTTCACTACAAAAAAAATTTTACATGTTGCTAAAGGGCGCCCTCCCCATATAGGGGAGTGGCCTCTCGCAAAAAATTTCATCAAAGGTCGCCAATATGGGTATCAAATGAAAGGTTTTGATGAGAACTTTTCAAAACAGGTCGTAAACTGATATTTTTGTTTCAGGGGGTGCACAGGATGGGGAAATACACGAAAAACTTGTGAATCCAACGGTGGAATACTTGGGGCTACTGATCGACTCGAAGATAAGTTTATCTTAGCAAATCAGGGCAGCGGCTGGGAAGGCTGCTTCAGCCGTATCCTGTCATAGTCGACTTATGGCCTACGTAGAGGGACCCAGCCTATCAGGAAGACGCCCCTTGATGAATGCCACAGGGTTAGTGCGACTATACGGAGCGGAAATATGGGGCGACATTCTCAGTAAGGAGGTGTAATGAAAACGCTTGGTACAGGTACAGAGAAGAGGAGCACTGAGGACTACATTTTCATACCCTACAGTTTCTGATTCGGCTTTGAAAGTTATTGCAGGCGTGATACCTGTCAACTTCCTTGCTAAAGAGCGCTGCGCTATTTACCTGCATCAAAGCGTGGACGCGAGGAAGATGGATAGACGCAAGGAGAGACAGCGCTCACTCAACCATAGGTAGCAGTCTTGGGTGACTTTCATGAAGAAAAGGTGGACTGCGCGGCCCATACTGCACCAGAGATTGTGGCTAAATTGAAGGTATGTATGGTGTGAGTGACTTCTATCTGACCAGCTTTTGAGCGGGCATGGCAGTTTTTAAGTCTTACCTGCATAAGATTGGTAAGTCATATTCCCTCGCCTGTATATTTTGCCTAGAAGTGGAAGACAATGCCTGCCACTTATTTTTTGCGGCATTAATGGATCAGGCTGTGACGAGACCTCTGCAAGTAAGCGAGAGAGTTCGCCCTGGATAGTATAGTCACCGTGATGTTCGGATCAGTTGACAAATGAAAGCATGTGGCACATTATGTTCCGGCAGTTGTTATGATGATTTTTAATTCAACATGCTTCTAAGATAAAGTTTCACTAGTAAGAAATGACGTTGAGACAACCATGTTAAAAAATTCTCAGGGAGATTAATGGTACTTATAGTGGCACAGTATTTTCCGTGGTTACATTAAATTTTTAAATTTGAATATCATTCAAAAATAAAAATGAAATCATAGGACTTTTAGAAGAGTGATAAATCTTCTTGAGTCAGCGACGAACCTGAAATTAATATTCAAATAATTTGTATGTTATAATTTTATCGATAAAGGATCCAGCTCAGGTATGGGAGGAAATTCATGTTCAACCTCCCGTCTATTTTTCGTTTGCAGGTAAGACATTGCCTACGATTTTAATATAAAACTATGATATATTAATATATGAAAAAATTAGGGAAAGAACCAAAAAGCAAGATACATTAGCAAAGGAGCAAACTTAACCAATATCAAATGGTAATCAACGGGGTAAAATTTATACAAAATCAATTATTTGAATTAATGAATTTTGATAATTGGATATAAATTTTATGTTAATAATAATTAAAAAAAAAAAAAAATTGTGCGTTCCAAAATAAATGAGAATTTTGTCATTAAAAATTTTTTTGATCTCGCCATCTGCAAATGAGATAGTGCGTTGGAGAGTTACATCCCTCCCTGACTTCCAGTGAAAGTTTGGTGACATTTGGTTCAGTGGAAGCGAAGGTATTGCGTCTAAAGTGACAGCATGTTTGTGTCATCGGTACAAAAATGAGTTTCAAACAAAGAGCTTATATCAAATTTTGTTTTAAAATCGGTACAGCATTTACTGAAACATTTGGATTGATGAAAAATGTTCATGGCGATGATTGTTGATCTTGTGCCAAAGTTCATGAGTGGTTTACACGTTTCAGAGATGGTCGTGGGACATAAATGACTATGAAATACGGGCCGCTCAAAATCAGTTATCACCGAAAACTCATCGAAATCGTGCGTGAATTTATCAAAAATGAGCCGAAATCATCATTGGAATTCATGGAATCGGAGTTGTATATCTCCAAAACCTCGACTTATCGCATTTTAACCGATCATTTGGGCTTAGAAAAGGTCTGTTCCAAAATAACGAGACTTTTGTCATAAAAACCCACTCTTGTGACTGATTTTTTGACTAGAAATCGCATTTTAACCATCAATCACTCACCGTATTTTCCTGATATGGCTCCCTGTGACTTTGGCCATGAAAGGAAAATGCTTTGTGTCCGTAGAGGGCATCCAAAAAGCATGTACCGACATCCTGAAGGGCATTCCGGTCAATGACCTGAAAGACTCTTTCGAAAAGCTGTTGGATCATTTCTGCTTGGATAATGTTCCTTAACCAGATTCTTATTTTTTTCTCCTATGCCTCCTATTTATGTATATGAACCAAATTGTAATATATATAGTAAATAAACGTATTTTAGGTATGCGGGTAGTGAATATATGAGGGGCAAGTGTTTGTGATATGCATAATGTTTGAATATTACAATGCATCATTAATTTTTTAAATAAATTTACATTTTAAATTTACTAAAATCAACATTTTACGCAGTCCTTAAAATGTAAAAGGACTTACAGCAGCCAAAAACTTCGGAGCTGAGGGAAAATTTGTCTGGCGATTCCTCTTCTTCCCTTCTCTCCCACTAGAGGAAGGTTCCTTCAGTTTGAAGACGCCTCATGGCGAAGCAAAACGAATAATGTGTCAAACGGTTCTAGCCTAGATTCTCTGGTTAACAGAAGAGATGTTTAGAGGGTATCCCAATCGCTCGCGAGCATGGGAGCCCACAAACTCAGTGCACAAATGGCATTCACCTTCTGATTACAAAAAAAAATAAAAAAATGACGAAGATACTGACGGATACTAGCCCACATAATCCAGCTGGTGTACTCACAAAAGTGAATAGTATATTTTGTAAGAAGTCTTGAGTGAACGTGTCGCATCTTTAGGTTATTCTAACATATATAGCACTGTTACCGAAATTAATATACAATCCCGGATAAAGATAGAAATAGGATTGTATGCGATGGGTTAACGAAGCTTCCTCTGATTGGAACTCATTTTAAATGCATCCATCTACCGAACCCTCAGAGAGGGAGCCAAACACTTTCAGAAGTCGTTGTAGCAACAGTTTTCAATTTCAAATCAAGCCTGAACTTTCAATGGCACATTGACCTCTGACCTCATGACGAGCGAACATTTTCTTAATTGATTTGTCAGCTATGAAGACTTGTGCTTCATATTTGGGATGATAAACAATAAGAAATCATATGATATGGACAGGATTTTCAATATTTGCCTGGAATTGCTATTAGAAATCATAACATAGTGTTCAAAAACGTATTTTTTTTTCTTTTTCGTAGCACTATATCCCCTTTTCAGCCTTCGCTTGCTGCAAAAAGCGCCTCCAACTGTCTCCATCCATTGACCGCATCCTACAATTTTAAAACCCATGCAGCGATGAACTGTCTTCATCGACCGATTCGGGCCAGCTTTTCTTCCGTTTCCCCACTGCTCTCCGCCCTTTAGTTTTCCCAACGAATACCTTCTTGGGTATCCATTGTTTGTCAATACGATTCAATCGTTGAGACCTCTGGTTCATCAAAAATTTCATACAGCTATTGGTTGTACCCCTATCTAGCTTCGCTCCACTTATTTGCCTAAGGACTCGTCTTTCGAAGGCGTTCAATATGTTCGCGGATGCTTGGGATAGGGTCCATGTTTTGCAACTATAGCACAGTACAGTCTTATTATAGGTTTGTCGCTGGTTTTCAGGATCGTCAAAACTGAATAAAATACTTTATTGGCTTCCTGTATTCTTCGGCATGTTTAATCTCTTTCATTGCAGGGTTTCGTTATTTTGGCACCTAAATATACAAATTCGCTCAGATTTTCAATTTTCTATTCGCCAAGTGTGATATTTTTGGTATTTGAGGTATTTTTTCTTGTGTGCGTCATGAGGTTTGTTTGATTCTCATTGATTTGTAGCCTTATTTGTTTTGCTTTGCTGTCTAGTTTCAGGAAAAGTTATGCTGATCAATTTATATTTACCAAATCGATGGAAAAAGGCCGAACTAAGGGGTTTCCCATTAAGGACATAACAATTCTATCAATCAATAAAACACAGAAACATTTACGATATTGAGTTCAATTTTATTGTGGGTATAGTGCAAGCATTTCGGTCATATGACCACCACGAGTCCGTTTACAGCGGTCGATTCTTTCGACCTAATTTTCTATCACTCTGGTACACATTTCGACAGAAACGTTAGTAATTTCTCATTGGGTGTTGTCTTTGAGCTCGTCTTACGTTGCTGGCTTATAGGCATACACCAGTGACTTCAAATAGTCGCATAAAAAGAAATTCAATGACGTAAGATCACATGAACGAGGCGGCCATTTGACCAAAACATTTCTCGAGATAACACGTTCACCAAATTTGCCTTTCAATAAATCGATTGTGAGTGGCTAGTGGCACCGTCTTGTTGAAACCACATATCGTTGATGTCGAGTTCATCCAATTTTTGCCAGAAATAATCTCCCTACATAATACGACAGCGCTCTCCATTGATGATAACATGATGGTCATTTTCATCTACGAAAAAATATGACCCAATCACTCATCCGCCATGAAAATCGCATCAAACAGTAATTTTTTGCAGATGCAACGGTGCTCAAAAAGCTTCATCGCTGAAGATGATTTTTCGATGAAATTCTTGATTTTCTTCAAGCTTTGCCAGAGCCCAATTGGAGAGGTTTTGAATAATCAAATGGCTTTAGTTCTTGAGTAAATTTAGTCTTGACCCATGTACGCCAAGATCTTTCCGCGAAATACTCTACAGTATTGTTTGAGCGATGCTCAATTCTTGAGAACGACGTGGGATCGACTGATTTGGCTCATTTTGAATCGATGCACTTACGGCTACGATATTTCCATCGCTTCAGGCAGTGCGACGTCTTTTTAGCGCCAGAACGTCCAATAGTAAAAGTTTTGACTCTAACTAATACACTTTAGTATGCACAGCCTGCCGTGTGGGACGATTATTGCAGCCGAAAATTGGAGCAAGCGCTCTTAAAGTTGCGACTACCAACTCAGAATTTAGGTAGTAATTTTTAATAATTTTCAAATATTGCTGGTTTGTGAACTTTACCATGGTAAAAATGTTGACTTTAACTAAAGTTTTGACATTTTCAGGTCACTAAATAAATTAAGGGTGCGTTGATATAAAGAAACAAATTTTTTATGTCTTTAATGGAAAACCCTTTAGTTCCGATCTTAAAGAAAGGAATATCAGCAAGCATTTTAAAGTGATTCTGAAGTAAGTAGTAAACGCCTACTTTGAGAAATATAAATTGGTATCGTGTTGCCAGTTTGGTTTCCGTGCCGGGCATTCGACCATACATGCAAAAATGAAAGTAACCTCAGACATTTGGTGGAAATTAAACAATAGAGAATGTGTTAGAATATCACGCATGTATATGGAGAAAGTTTTGGATACGGCTTGAATAAATAGAATAATATTTAAGCTCCCTCAGAACAAGTTCCCTTGATACCCACTTATGTGGAAAATCATTTCTTGTAACTTATGGAAACTTACGACGATGCGCAATTTTAAGGTCTTGAATGACCAACAGTAAGGAATAGATACTGCACCTCAGTTTTTTTCCCATATTCATTCGCAACATATTGAATGGCTTTGATTTTATCGTGTCGCAAACGCGATCATTTGTGGCGTTTGCTGATGACCTGATAATTTATATGGCAGAACGAAAGGCATCAGTCGTTCAAAGAAACCTTCAGAAAATGTTCAAAGATATACAAGTCTACACGGACAATTAGCGAATGAATGTTAATGCGCAAAAATACGAAAAAATTTTGTTTTGTTTGTTTGTGAGTCCAGACCTGAAGCGTAATTGTAAGATTTCCGCATAAAAGCTGATGAGAGCGGTTCAGAGCGGATTCCACATAAATTCTGTGTTTGAATCTATCCAATTTCGGATGCCTTGCTCTGAAGTGAAGCGTATTCCGGTGAGGGCGTTATGCATCGAGCGAAATAAATGAAAGTCAGATGGAGCAAGGTCCAGACTATAAGACGGGTGGACCGATTCCCATTCACTATTTTCCAAATAGTTTTTCACGGGCCTTGCAACATGCAGCCGAGCGTTGTCATGATGAAAAATTATAGCCTCATGTCTGGTCACATATTCCGTGCGTTTTTCGATGATAGTACGCTTCAAACGTATTAATTGTATTCGGTACAGGTCACTTGTTATTGCCTGGCCCGATTTCAACAACTCATAATATAACGGCCTCTTCTGATCCCACCAAATACACAGCATAACCTTGGCTTTGGCTTCGCCGTTGATTTGGCTGGTTGGCCGGGCTTCACGTAGATCATTTTGCGCTTGGGATTGGCATAATGGATCCATTTTTCATCCCCAGTCACAATCCGATGCAAAAATGATTTCTTTTTATGGCGCTCAAGCAGCATTTCAGACATACAGAAGCGCCTATCAACGTCTCTTGGCTTTAACTCATAGGGGACCCAATTACCTTGCGTCTGAATGTATCCGGCGGCTTTCAAACGTTTCAAAATGGCTTGCTGAGTCACTCCCGATGATTTGGCAAGTTCGCCTTGCGTTTGACATAAATCCTCATCGAGTAGCGTCTCCAATTCTTCGGCTTCAAACTTTTTTGGCTGTCCTGGGCGTTCTTTGTCTTTGATGTCAAAATCGCTGACTTTCCGCAGAAGTTTTCCTTACAAAAAAAGTGAGCCAACAGAACCTCCCACAAATGCTATCTTCTTTTCCATTTTTCGAAGCTATTCATCGTGAAAAATAATAATGATGCACACGAGATAGAATTGCTTTGTTGACTGATTTTGACAGCTGTCAAATGTAAGGTTCGAGCTTTCACGATATTTGTTAGTACGGACATCTAGCGTCAAATTACGGTTATTAAGTTCTACAACCATATATATAAGCAGGCTACCAGTAAAAAGATAGAATACCCTCCAGATTTAAGCTGTCGGGATCAACGGTTCCAATGGAGATACTCATTTGTGAGGGATGTTGAGGCTAATCGACCTGAGACGGAGTATTCTAGGGTTTGATGGCTTAATAGCAATTACTAAATTATTTGGGGTCGTTTTTGGCTTTTCGTGGTTTTTCGTTTTTGTTTTTTGTTGCAGCTGATTATTGCTACCTTAATTTTATTGTGGTTTGCTGAGTTCAACATGTATTGATTAAAATTAAGTTTATACTCGTACATATTAGTTGTATGCTCAAAGTACAGGCAGTTCACGTGTTACGGCATTTCATTTTACGTCACCCAACATTTTAACGCTATTCCTCAATTTTACGCCTATGAATCGTTTTAAGTCTTTTTTAAATTATGTACATTTTGATCAAAAATGACAAGTTTGTTTCACACGTTTCAATGGCCGATGGCGATGTTTGACGAATGATGGGTAGAATGCAGAAATAAGCAAATTCATACGATAAAGCGAAGCCCTCGTTCGTTTTAGTTCGAGCCATTACGTTAGAACATGTGTAGGTACATACAAATTAAGAGCGAAAAGTGCAGTAGATTATGTCGAAAAATATCTTGTTATTAGTCTTTGATTTCGTTGAACTATTGAAACTACTTTACTCTGTGCATTTAACTTGTGCATCATAATTTAAAGTTGTGCTACGCGCAAAAGGCAAAGTGATCGCGAAAAAGCAATAGACATTCCATCACACTAGAAGTAAAATCCAAAGTTTTGTCAATGAAAAGCAATGGCCATACCATATCGTCAATAGCAAAGCAATTGAATTTGCCATGCTCAACGGTACAGACAATCGTAAAAGAAAATGCTAATAAAATAACAAAAGTTATAGAAAACGCTGCTAGCATGAAATCGACAAAAATTAGAAAACAAGGATGGATTCAAAAAATTACTAACTATATTGGATTCAAAACCAAATTCAGTAACGTATACCACTTAGTCTTAATCTAATTCAGAATAAAGCACGGTGTTGTGAAATTTAAAAGAAAAGCAAGAAAGCCATAATGATGAGGACATATCATGTTGTGTGGCAAGGCGTGGGTGGTTTATGCGCTTGAAAAACAGATGCTCCTTGCATAATATCTCGGTACAAGGCAAGACTGTTAGTGCAGATGAATAAGCAGCCACTGAATTTCTAAAAATGTTGTGGAAAATTATACAAGAAACGCCACTATCCCCAAAAAAAAGTGTTCAATACTGACGAGACTGGCTTGTTCTGGAAAAAACTTCACAACAAGAATATGAAATTCTCAGGAAGAAAAATCTATGCCCGGCTTTAGAGCTGTCAAAGATCGCCTCACATTATTATTATGCTAAAGACTACTTCAAACTAAAACCAATGTTGGTGTATCAATCGAAGAATCTAAGGGAATAAAAAAATTATGATAAAAATTACCTTTCTGTCATTTGAAAAGCTAGTTCAAAAGCTTGGATCACTGCGAATCTCTTTGAATAATAGTACAAAGAGTTTTTCATACTGGCATTGAAAGATTAATGCGCTAAAGATAATTTAGCATACAAGCATTATTGACTATAAATAAGAATGTTGCATATCAAGCTGATTAAATATCGTAGACATATTTTTATAAGCGTTTCATATAAATTTCAGAGGATAGTAGTTCTTCATATCTGGCATATGTAAGAAAGATATTTCTAAGACCTACTCTACTGGCAAACAGTGGAGATTTAGTCGGAGATCCCACTCCATTGTTGGTATCAAGGACTAAAGGTCTACCCCATTGTAAAATGGAGAATTAACCAACAATCATGCTGCATAGTAAAAACAGAGGAGATAAGCTTGCTCTACTGGCAAATAGAGGAGAAGAGCCGAGGATCCTGTTCCAACGTAGAAGCAGAAAAAGGTGGGCTTGCTGCACTAGAAAACAGCCAGGCCTAATTGCAAAGAGTATTGTATTCTGGGTCTTGCTTAGATTCTGGGTAGTGGAGCCATCGTTAAAACGAAAATTCTACTTTCTAGCAAAAGCGGTCATAGGATATTCTCAACTGTGATTTCTCAATAGGCCCTGGAACGTACTTCGTTCCTTATGTCTGAAATATTCATACTAGTATGTACTCTAAAATCAGCTACAAAAAATTAAAGGCAGGATCTTTGATGGTCAACCATACGAACATTGGCCAAGGATAAAAGATTTTGGACAGATATCGAATAATCTTGGGAATTACGTCTAGAAATATTTTTCGAATGCTGTCAAACTTCAATTACAAATATTGCATTCATAAGCTTATAAACGCGCATAGTGCAAGAATATCGAATGTCTTAAAAAGTAGATAATTTGAATACATATCGGAAGTTAATTTTTGAAAACTTTTATGCTGAGTGTATCAAGCAAACCAAAAGATTTCTTCAACACATTTCTGTAATAAAGTAGTACTGCTAGAAACTTTATTAAAAGCAGAGTATTCACGTAAAGCATAAATATTTATGATGTATTGAGCAGTTTTATGTGGGTTTGTTCACTGTTCTTATGTTTGCCGCAAGGAAACCGGGCAGGCAAATTTTTTCCTTCAATATTTTCTTGTAAGGGGGTAATAGAATAATAACCGTGTGTGATCCGAAACTTTCTGTTTACTCTTCTTTGAAAATTTTTAAACTTTTGCCTGCTCCTTCTTTTAAACTTCTTTTTTTATTTTGAATACTTAGTACTACACGTTTGTTTTCGAAATTTCATTCAAACTCAGAGCCTTGAGAAAAAACCATATTTATAACACCGATAGTCATTTTTAACTCAAGTATGTACCTCAAAGCTACCAGACATAAAAAATTGCTGCTACTCTACGTACGCATAATATAGTTTTTGCGTAGTCGCTTGTCGACTGAAATGAAACTTCCCTATACATGAGATGTTAATATAAGAATTGATAGTACATTATGGTTCTGCAGGCTAGGAATGATGGACTAAGGCAATATATAGTGCGCGCGTGGTCAAAACAGTTGATTTTAGTATCCTGGGGCCTTACAGACGATAGTAAATTTGAATTTCTGAGATCCAAAAATATATTTTATAGTAAGTCTATCATCACGATCATCAGATGATTTTTAATTTATTGCGAAAAAGTTGTATCTTAAATTAGTAAGCTAAAATCTAGTTTTTTCTTTGTTTTACCGATGGTAAAAAGCTGGTGTATTATTCCGTAGTTTTTCTTTGAGTATTATTTCTGCTGGCTGCCTCGTAATTCATAACGTGTCCCATATAACCAATTTTCTCACGCTTTTCACCTTCTGATCAATGCTTAAATCAACATATTTCCTTTGATGTCTTTCGCTGATATGAATTCACTGCAAGTCCCAGGGTTTTTCAATAGTTGGTCACACTGGAAAATGACTGACTCATTTCGAAAGGCTTATCTGTCAATAGTTTCTGTATGAAGTGATACATTAAAATCTATATTTTGGTGATGAAAAAGCTATCGGCGCAACGGGGGCCGCGTTTGCTGATCGTCAGTCAAACCAGCGTTGATAATTCAACAGCGCGATTCGGCATTGTTGCAGCGTAATCGAGTAGACTTTTCGACATTTCGCGAAGACGGATGAAACGTGTGGGTCCACTGCCATAGGCCTGAGTCCAATAGGCAGTCTGCGAAAGTCGAAGAAAGCAAACAAAAGACCAACGCTCGGCCGGGAAGGTGATGGCCTAACATCATGAATTTTCAAAGACATTAATATTAAGCTTATCTGAAAATTTTAAGGAGATCGAATCAAAACTGCAGTGACTAAATTAATAGGAGGTCCATCGAGTAGTAGCATTTTTCGTTATTATTGTTATCAGAGAAAATCATAATGGTTATAATTTCCTTAAATATGATTCAATTTGCTTTAAACTTTCCGAGTATCAACGTTCTTTTATAACTCTAGTTAAGTATCGAGTTTGGTTGAATGTAAGGGTATCCGGTTTTATTGAGGAAAATGGAAAGTTCGGAAATCATAAGATTATTAACAAACTGAAGAATGAAGAATGCTGGACATGCCATGATGAACAAGAGAAATTACTTCAAGATTGCCACAAAAGAACGTACAGTTCAGCTCGAAAAGAATATAAGAAATACCTATGTTGAATACCAAAATAAAAATGCTTCATATTTTCCAGCAGATTTGCTAAAAGAAATATTTCTTTAAAAAATATAAACTTTCCTACTAAAAGCTTTTTATAGGTGATTATGTTACCGAGATGCAAAATGTTAAGGGAAAGAATAATAGCATTTCACGAAAGCTTCATAGCACTGGGAAAGACTAGTGTAAAAGAAAATAAAATAACTGTAGCTACGATTTGAAATAAGGAAATATTTGGGCGATCAAAGGAAGATATTGGGTCAACCTTTTATTCATTTTTTTGTTTTGCATCGATGCGACGATAAATTACTTACCCTAGGTTAAATAATTGTGCATCACATAATAAAAACTGGACTTTCTTTTGGCTGTTTGTCCATATTGTCAATTCAATAAGTAGGAATTTCGAAATATGTATTAGAAATCAAATATTTCGAGCCCGGATATTCTTTTATGTCGGCTGAGTTCTTCTACAACTACGTAGAACTTTCGCTGAAAAAGCAAATACAAGGGTCGGATTTTGGTGACTTTAAGCACTGCGTCGAAACAACTAATTCGTGACGTGTCAAAGTACTCTAAATGCAGTTATTTAACTTCTTTGATTTTAAAGACCAAACTTCCTAATTTAAACTGAAAAAATTAATTACAGACCCTATTTAAAGGCATGGTGCACGTAAAATTTGAAAGAAATAAAAACACATTAAAATACAAGAATAGTGTCGATGGGGAATTTATCGAAATTAGTTTTTTATATGCAAATTCATATAAATATGGAATCCCTCCACCGAAAGAAAAACTTAAACCAAGAGGAGTATCTACAGAATGAAAGAAAAAATTTCGGAAAAGGTTATTCAAAGAGCAACATCAAATATATTGACTTTTTGGACATTTGACAAGAAAATGATGCTATTTAAGAATTCTCAAGCCAACCAATAAATTTTGAAATGTTTTTTTTTTTTTGTTTTTGCCACAGAATAAAAATTGTATAAGATATGCATCTACCTTTTTACTTTAAAAACGAACTGTTATAAACTATATTCATTTTAAAATAGAAGGGCACACTACATTGTCGTGCATATAGAAACTAATAACTTTGGGGAATGGTTATACGTACTTTTAGATAAATTATGTAATTTTTTTCATCTTGATCATCATTGTAGTTTTATCTGCATATACAAAAACACACATCTGTTGATTTTGACGAGATTCTAAATTTGCAATTAGGCACTTTTAGCTAAACACCAGTATACCTTAACGGTACGCAATTTCATGAGAATACGTAGTAAAAATATTTTTAAAGTTCCCAGTGTTTGACCGTTTTCTTCAAACCATCAGCAATACCTGTTCCGAACGACTTTTGCAGTGGTGATCAACTTTGCTTTAATTTTTGCATTGATTTAATCAAATCAATATTTTTTTATTATTTGAACGAAGGCTTTGAAATGCAAAAGGCTATAAGGTCTTCATTACCCACTTACAACAAATTTTCAGTTGTTGCGCTTTTTAAAGTTGGCTATACTCGTACCTTATCGCAGAACGGGCGAAGCATTCAAATTCTCCTTGATTTCAGGGACAATTTTTATTATGAGCATTCTTATATATATTCGGTAAAGGAGTGTTATAATTTTACCGATTTTTTTATTTTGCTACCCGATATATGTAACTCCCAAGAATGAAGTCTATCAAATAACAAATATTCGCCAAAAAACTGACCCAAGCTTTTTTCGTTAGAGAAAAAAAAACCATGAATGAACTCAAACCTCACATCCTGCCAATCTTGTTCACCTTCTTAATTATCAAATAATTAACTTCACAATCTAAGTTGGTCATCATCAACTTTACAATCACCACAGTCTTCTTGATGGCCACAACCACTCTCCCATTCATTGTATGTATAGCAATCACAGTTTGAATTTAGGTAAGCAAAAAAATCATAGGAAATGATACCAAAATGAGCATGTTACATTTTGACCATCACATCGTTAAAATTTATGGTGCATTGAAAGAGCCATTATCATCAAGTGTTGATGGGCAATAAACGGACGGATTTCGAAAACACAATGTTTTATGTTATTTTCAATCATTTTCGTTTGATCACCATCATCATCAGCACCATCATTATCATTTGTGTCTGATGCGATGTTGGTACACATTTTTGTTGGAGGTATACTTTCGAGGGAATCAATCCCAATACTGATTGAATGTTTACGAAGACTGATGTTTGCTTTGGCATACCAAATAGGAGAATTGAGGATTCTGGAGAATTTTACTCTAAGCTTTTGTTTAGAATAAGTTTTGTGTTTGGTTTTTCATTGAAAAGATGTGGAAAACAAACAGTTTGTTACAGTTTTGTGAAGATTTGGTCGGATTGACTAGTTCACCTGGTTACAGATAATTGATATATGGCAGGTGCACTTGTTGTTACTACTTTAGGGAGGCAAAGCTCTAAATCAACTATTTTGTGAGGAATGTGAATGAGGTTTTCAGATCTATGAAAAAAAATGTGTTTCTTTTTACATTAGATTTTATTTATTTTAATTCGTAAAACGTTTCGGACCACTAATTGCGCTCTTCTTCAGTAGACTACAAATAATCGTCGCCACTATTTATCAATTGAAATTGATAAAATCCAATGTATGTATAAAGAAATCAAACCAACCAATTTTTTGTATTCTAAATATAAATTAGAATTCAGCTGACACATAATCTACATAAGTATGTATGTATGTTTAGATCATTTATCATATCAACAATTTGGCAATCAGAAAATGTAGTATAGCGAAAGTCATCATATCAATGTGATGTCAAATATCGAGACCAACTATGAACGAGAAGGTTCCATTGGTATGTGAAATGTTTTTGTTATCCTTGATTTTGGCAAAGTAATGTAGAGCTTTGACGCGAAAAGCCCACCGAAATTCTGATCAAATTCTTAAAGAAAATTACGGACGGCGACATGGAAATTTCAGCTCCGAATAATTCCAATCATTGTAAAACTTCAAACTATGCCTCATTACTTGTCCTGAATTCCCGTACGCATTACCTCCATGACATCAACATTAAAAATTGATGAAATCACAATTTCATTTAACTTTAATTTACTGTAAAATACCCTCGTGTGTAATTTATGAAAAAAGTAACTTGCAATGCTACATTGAGTCATATAATTGCGTCATTCCTTTTGTAACCGGAACATGTTTGGAGAAGATATTGCTCGTCACTTTTTTACTGATGCTACTTTTGCCAATTCCCTATACGTTCACAAGATGCTACTTTTCTCATGTCGCTGCCGTACGTTTATACAAAACGTATATTGTCTGTTTTGACATGTTTTCTACATGGTGAAACCAACGTATACGCAGCATACGTAAGTAAGTACAACCGAATTCCTATTGAATGCCTTTTGTAACGATAGAATTTCATCGAGGATGGCATTTAATAGGGACCAAATTACAAAAACCGAGAAAAGGATAGAGAAGGAAATTTCTTCATGCATGATAAACCAGCGACAAAGTTTTTCTTACGTCTTTTGTTGTCCTATTGTACATGTTCATGTCGTATATTTCGTTTGGGTCCCTCTCTCACAGAGTTTGGGGCGTCCTGTCTTCCCTTTCGAATCACATGCGCTTTTACACACTCTCACATTCCTTCATCCCTACCGAGAGCGAGGGTTTGTAATGCAAAGAAATGCCACCTTTCTTTTCTATTTTCCTTTTAAGGGATCGTTATGTGAAGTGTTCACCTCATATCTGCCATCTTGCATTGTTAAACGTTTTATAAAATTTTATGTATTTTATTTCTTCATATACGAGTATGTACGTATATATGCGAAATAATACGATATGGCTTGTGTTGTGTGTAGCGATATATGAAAACGATCGGCATTCCTCTTCACCTCATCTTAGGCGGGTTATTGAGTTTTAGCACCGTCTCAAATTGAGTACATTAAAGAAGGCCATATTTTCCGTTCCATCGGCGATTGAACACACACCAGGTCATTTGCTGGTCACAGCCTTCAACTTTTATTAAATTTTTCTATAAACCATGAAGTTATTCCTTTTACGGATGTGGGCATGGTGGAAGAAAATTTCATGTGGACCCGATGCATGCCGCAATGCGGAGATGATGATTTAAAATTATCATTGACATGAACACAACATTGTAATAATTGTGGTTTATGGGGATAGTGTAAATTGATTGATATGATGTTTACGTACTTCAATGAGGATTAATGATAATACTATGCAATTAAATTTATACATGTAATTACTGATAATAATCGATCGGTTTTACATTTTCTCTAGAAAATAAAATGCATTTGTTGGTTTTTTAAGTGCCAACTGTTCTTCGTGCATTCATCAATTAATCACAGCTTTGAGAAATTGATAATGATTAGGAGCTTAGTTAGATTGTAAACATATAAATTACTTCTTAAAGTAATTCTAAGGCTAAGTAGTTCTAATTCTTGTAATCTTTCCATAAGCTTGGATTGAAAAAAAATAGTTCGAACTATAGCGCTTTAAGCTTAGGTCTTCAAAGTTTAGCGATACATTTTTGAATACAAAAATAGAACGAGAATAACTTGCTAAAGTAACTCCAATAAAAAATTGAGCATTCAAATAGCAAGGCTTTTTGATCCGTTATCAAATCTAGGCAGCTTTTTATTAGAGTTGGGTTCAATACAATAATCCTATCCACACTGTACACTGAAGGTCAGCTTCATATTTCACTCAAATTCAACCACGCATAGTCACACTCTTTCAAATTCGCTTACATGGTTATTTATCATTTAAATTATTTTTTTATGAGGTTTTGTCAGAGTGCATTCAATTCTAGAAACAGATTAAACAAGTTGGGTAAACAGACCTACGCTCATGTCAGAAGGGTTTTGTATTCAATTTACAAAATGCAGTCACCAGATCGAATCAAATCAAGAAACATGTCAAAGACGATTTTATTGGAGAAAATCTGAAACACGAAGATCATACTATTATTAACAAAGTTGAACGAACTTCGACTTCTGAGGTTTTTGGCATTGTTATACTCATAAATATCTCCCTTGATAATTATTTCAGATGTCCATCCGCGACGGAGGAAACACATTTTTCATGTATTTCCCCCCTGTGGCCCACTGAAGCGAAAACTGACAGTTTAAGAACTGTTTTGAAAAGCTCCCATGAAAACTTTTATTTCATACTCATATCGGCTACGTTTGATGAATTTTTATTTTAAGGGGCCACTCCCCTGTACTGTTATCATCGATTCATGGCCAATTTTTTCGAATCCTAGAATGGTTACAAAACCCTTTTGCTAGGAGCTCTCTCCCATCTCCTTGATTTGTTTCACTTATGAGCATTAATTGTAGGTACTCATCTTCAGTCATTCATTAAATTGAATCAAGTGTTCAAAGCATGCACCCTAAACGTTGGAGTTGGGAAAAAATAACTCAAAATTATTCAATCTTCGCATTTAAAACAGCCACTATTTTGTTTTACGATTACTGATACCACTAGCTGAACCGATTATCAAAGATATTCATGATGCCTATCATTCCCGAAATTTTCATGCAAATCCTAGCAAAACTGTAGTGTCTGAGTCGGTAATAAGCGCATGTTGTTTCATAGCCATATGTTTCCATTGTAATACATGCAGCGCATATTGTTCCATAGTAATACAGGAAAATTCAAACCGCTATAACTTCGCTAAATATGAAACTTTCAGGATAGATCAATCTTATAAATAGACATCTACGTACTGAATTTCATTGAATTTAAGGGTACCATTAAGATTTTATTCAGGAAAACATAAAATCGATAAATCATACTATTACTAACAAAGTTGAGTGAATTGCAATTTCAAACGTATTTGTTGTTGTTGTACTCACCAAGACCTATATTCCTGATTCTTTCAGATTTTTCGGATCACAGGTGCCCAATCGCGAGGGGGGGGGGGGGACACAAATTTTTCGTGTATTTCCCCTCCCTGTGCGCCCCTCGAAGCAAATTTTGCCAAATTAAGACCTGTTTTGAAAAGTTCTCATCAAGACCTTTCATTTGATACCCATATCGGCTACCTTCAATGAAATTTTTTTTCGGGGGGTCACTCTCCTATATGGGGAGACCCCCCTTAAATACCTTATAAAATTTGTTTGTAGTTGAACTTTGAAGAGATCACCACTTTACACCTACACTCAAAATTTGATGTTTCTAGCTTAAGTAGCTTCCGAGAAAAACTGCTGTGACACACGGACGGACGGACAGACTGGTCGCGAAACTAGTAGGGTTTTGTAAAATTATTTTACAAAACCCTGAAAAGGTTCAGTAGACAGAAGTATGCTCCTGTCAGAAGAAGTTAGTTCTCAACCTATGATATGCCGACACGAAAAGTGAATTAACTGAACATTGACGTGACCATGTAATAAGTTTATCAGTTTAAGGAAGTCTGTCGCATCACTAAGAAGGGACTTAAGTTAAAAAAAATGGAAGCACAGCACCATCACCCCGAAAAGCCACACTGTCAAACTCAAAACAAGTATACCGTTCAAGAAAGGCACAATGATCAAGTATCTAGATATGCCGTTGGTGAAGGATAGTATTGAAAGACTCCATGCGAAATTGGACAGGACAAGCAGAGAGGCGTACGAATTATATTTGAGTCTGGCCAAGCAATATCCGTTAGGTTTCCCATTGTTTCTAACAAAAGTGAAAGTAGCGGAAGAGTGTGAAAGCGAGCGGAAGAAATTAATATTGGAAAAAAGTTTCATCAATTAAGACGAGAACAAGTGACAATGTCCCAACAAAACAAGGTGCATATAATCGAAAACATAGTCATCAATCAATCGCCCCAGGTATTTATGCAAGCTCAACTGAATCTACTGAACATGGGGCTGAAATACTCCATTAACGCAAACGCGAAACCTGAAGATACCATCATGGTAATCGAAGCCGGGATCAACAGACTTTCTAGCATGCATGGACTGACGGCAAAGGAAAAACAAAGGATAAGAGCCAGCACTACAGATACACTTAAAAAAGTAACTAGATGGGTCCGAAAGCAGGACGAGAATAGGATCATCAATGAGCTCAAAAATCTACCGATTTACTACATGAAAGTGGATAAAGGGAATGCCTTAGTGATCATAGACAAGGCCGATTACGACAATAAAATGCGGGAAAAAATATATGCGGGACCATTCTTCAGTCTACGAAATAATCCGCTGCCTGAGTCAATAAAAAGAGTGGAGAAAGCGCTGAAAGAATGTGAACCATGGATTCAGAACCTCAAGAATTCTTGAAAGTAATTAACCTATCGCTATCATGGATCATAGGACTTCCAAAGATTCACAAGCCAGGCCATGAAATGCGTGAAATTGTGTCAACAGAAAACGTCCCCACTCAGAAAATTGCGAAGTGGTTGGTCAAGAAATTCAACAACAGGGCCAAAAAATTTGTTACCAGATCAGCAGCAAGTTTGGAATGAATTTACTTCAAAGGTGTTGTCCTGGGGACCTTTGGTAGATGGCGATACGTTGGTGTCATTTAACGTCAAGGTACTTCTTCCCAGTATTCCGGTCAAAGAAGCACTTGCGTTACTTGAGGAGTGGATTCTGATACAAGGATCAGGAGAACAATGGAAAGCACGAGCAAAAATGTATTTGAAACTGGCTAGACTCTGCATGGGTGAAAGCTATTTCACTTTCAGAGGAGAATTTTTTAAACAAACACGTGGTGCTCCAATGGGAAACCCTATTTCCCCGTTTCTAAGCAAAGTTTTTATGGCATTTTTGGAGGAGAAGCCAGCACAAGAAGGTTAACTGCCACATCGATGGGTGCATTATGTAGAAGATATCTTCACGATCATCAAAGAGCATCAGGTCCAGCAAACTCTCATGGCGATCAACTCGATACACAACAACATCAGTTTCACCCACGAGTTGAAAAGTTGAAATTGGAGGGGCGGCTACCGTTCCTGGAAGTAATGGTATGTAGAGGAGCTAATGGATTGGAATTCGAAAAATACTGCAAACCAACGGACACCATGTGGATAATTCCTTTCACTTCGAACCATTGCCAACAGCAAAAATGGGCGACATTTAGCTGGCTTGTGAATCGAATGCCGGATAAAAGAAACGTCCCACGTTTATAAGTTTGCCGAGTGGAACGGATACACTACGGATGAAGTCACCAAATTGATAGCCATACGAACAGAGGAGATCTTCAACAAAAAGTTCACAACTCTTACTGCGGAAGTCGAGCAACGGAAGACGTTGGTTGTAACTTTTGACTCAAGGACGGAAACAATTGAGAGGGCTATGAAAAACGTAAACATTGACCTAGTTTATATGAGCCGGGCCATAAAACTGCAGAATTTACTAGGATCAACCAAGGACCCCATATCCAAAACGGAGCGGAGCGGAGTCTACAAGGTATCATGTACGAAATGTAATGGATGCTATATTGGACAAACGAGAGATCACTAGGTGTCAGATGGAACGAACACTTAAGGGAAGCAGTCAAAAAAAGCAAAAAGTAGAATACAAAAAAAAATCAAATCAAAAGTGGCGGAGCATATAGTCCTCGAAAACATGACACCACTACGGATAACGTGAGCATGCTGCAAACTATTACAAACGGGTGATGTAGCAGAAAGTTCGGAGATATTCAATTGAAAGACGCAGGACATTTGAAACGGCAACCCAGGTAACGGATACACCTGGCTATTCAAGCTTACAAAATAATGAATGTAATTAAGTAGTAATAAGAAAAAACAAAATTTTTGTATGGTTAAAGGATCAGGTCATTAGAGAATAATTAAGAGAACTTTGAGGGATTAGAGACATGTTAGGTATAATTAGAGATTCAATTTAATAGTTTAAGGAGTTTAGCATAAATATTAGGACACTTGTAGTTTAGGGAATAGTAGTACTGAGGAAGTTCTCAAGTAGAGAACGAAACGATTGTACGAGTATACGGAATAAAAATAAAAATAGTAGAATTAAAGAGAATTTACTTTCTTTCATTTTTTATATATGTAATAATTGTTTTAAAAACTTCCGTTATTACTCCACTTTAAGCTCTTTATGGTATTTGTATTTTTTATTGTTATACAATCATGCACATCATGATAGAAATACTGTCATTTTAAACTCTGCTTTGAAAAGTTCTCATCAAGACCTTTCATTCCTGTATACCACATATGAATGGAAGATCTTGATGAGATTTTTCCAATCCACATGATTTTCTGTGTAAGATTTTTAAGGGTCGCCTCCCTTAATGGTGAGAACCTTTGAAAGTTTTTTTGATACCCAAACTTTTAAGTGGCAATCACTTTGGATATACCTACCAAGCTTGGTATTTGTAACCGCTATAGTTTCGGAAAAAACTAATGTGCATGGACGGGCAGACAGAGACTCGGATATACAGGTCGCGATTTCAATAGGGTTTTATAAGCTTGTACAAAATTTTTAAAAGTAAGGTACGACATCACATCTTTTGCAAAGGTCTAGCCTGTACCAAAAGGAAATTGAAGGCAGTTCAAAAATCGCTGCTCTAACTTCAATATGGTATTTATCTAAACTTAGATGGCAAGCTAGCGGTCGGATGCTAACGTGCCCAAATTTTTAAGAGCTTTCAGGTATTTGACGTTGTTGATGGCATGCAGACTCAGGACATTCTGATTAATAGAGAAAAAGGAAACTGGCAATCATGAAACTGACCGACTGAAGCTATGCTACAACACTGCATGGAAATATGAGAGTATAAGTAGATTTTGGAATAAAAATGGTACAACGTAGGTTTGAATCAATATTATGAAAGAATAAACATGAAAAATGTTAGGCTATAGGCTCTTCTAATTTTACACATATCCGTTTTAGTTATCTTTGCATTCTAGTTAAAGATTGTCCGATCCCCAAAACATTTATTTGTTTAGCGTTTCTTAGATTATTACCTTTTTTTCAAATTTGCATTCATAAGGGAGCAAGAGCGATTTCAAGCTAGAAAAAAAACAAAATATAAGATCTCCTAACTACAAATAGGCCATTTTGGCCATCTCAGCTCTGGTGCACCCTAGGTAAAGGCTAGTACTTTTAAGAGATTTTCTAGTCCCAAAACATTTTTTTGGCTAAGGATGCTTCAAACGATGACCGTTTCTCCAAAATCATACTCTTAAGAGAACTAGAACTGTTTAAATTTCGACGAAATTGTGAAAATAGGAAATCTCTTCATTTGGCCCTGATCATTTTAGCCATCTCGACTTTGATACACTTTGGGCAAAATCTGATACTTTTAAACGATTTTTTGACCACCAAAACATTTATTCCGTCGGGTTTTCTGAAAATTATCACAGAAGCGACTCAAAGTTAGAAAACAAGTTTAAGGGTCCCGTTTTAATTTTATGAGCAAAAAATTTAAAATTCACAAATCATACGGTTATAAACAAAGTTGATAAAATTTTGACTTATTTGTTGCCCTGATATCCATCAAGACCTATATTTGTAATTTTTTGCTGATTTTTTGGTTTACAGGGATTGAGTCGCATGGGGGCACAATTTTATCATGTTGTTTTCTTCTCCTGCCTCTCCTCGCCTTGAACAAAATTAAAGCAATAAGACTTGCTGATGAAAGATCGCACTAATACCTTTAATTTGATACTCTACTTGATTATCTTGAAAGGAAAAAAATGCTAAGGGGATAGATCCTCATAACAGAGATCTCTTTGATATTTTTTGAAATTTTGTCGACTATAAAACATTTAAAAGGACACATCGCTTGACCTTTCCACATGGTTAAGATTCAAAAGTTCCTGAGAAAATAGTGAAAAGCTATCTAACGTCGTTTTACAAGTCTATCAGGCCGCATACTTTGGCCTAAGAGGGAGTTTTTCTACTTCTTATCGTAATACAACACATACTTGTAAGTTCTTAGTACCTTCGAGTTCAGTCGCATTCAGAACGTGAGTTAAATATGCTGTGAAATATTGTGGAAATCCGGGTAGTCATTTTGTTTTAAAGTTCGAAAGCGGTCAGTGGGGCCACACATAACCATTTAAGTACATTTTTACAAATTACTAGATTTTTTTTTCATTTTCAGCAGAAATTGCTAGTTTTTTTTACAATGGATATGCCTGGAATAGTAAAGACATCGCTAAAGTTATGTCATCATAGTTAGCGCAGGAAGAATTGGATAGCTCTGAAAATGGAAATTGCGGAGACGACTTTGTTCCCAAGCATAGTGATCATGAGACAAACATAGACGCAAGTGAATCTGACTACGAACTTGAAACACGTCCAGATCCAAGAGTGCCTCTTCTGGATCTGGACGTAAATTATTACTATGGGAAGAATATATACAGATGGGCAAGGAACCCTTCAAGCACGGCGGTATGAACTGCATAGCACAACATAATATTGCGCTTACTGTCTTCAAAGCTAACAAATGAGGAAATAAAATTATCGTTTGGAATTCGGAAGTAAATTGTATTCCAGGGAATATTGGATCAAGTTCCGCTTTTGACTAACAAAAAAATGGCAATGTATAGAAAAAAATGTTCCACTGCAATTTGACCGGAGCTTCACGATGTTAATATAACTGAGATTTTAGCTTTTCTTTGCCTTTCTACTTGTATGTATACTGCTGTTCCTCAATCTAGCAAATAAAATGTAGATTTCTTTTTGCTGCTGATGGAACAAGTGTTGAAATCTTTAGGCATGCCATGTCAAAGAACCGATTTTTAAATGTACTTTGTTGCCTGCGATTCGACAATAGTTTTGACTAGGAAGAATGAAAAAAAATTGACAAATCGGCACCAATATCAAATATTTTCAACAAATTTGTCTCTAATTATCAGAGCATATTCAACATCAACGTCTATGTCACGGTCCATGAAATGTTCCTTTCCTTTTCGAGGACGTTCTCATCTTGTCCTGTACATGCCAAATAATCCAGCAAAATACGGTATAGAACAAGCTACTTATACAATGGGAAAAATTCACTTCGGTAGAGGTCCCGATGGCGAAAGTTTGACTATTAAAGAAAACAAATTATATTGTATTGAGATTGTCACAATCCTTAAATGGGAGCAACAGAAATATTACTTGTAACAAATAATTTATATCCATTGAATTGATTGACGCGTTGAAGACGTAAAGTTTGACATGCATAGGAGCGTTGAAAAAAACAAACGGAAGATCCCCAAAGAAGTCGTGGGACCCAACGGTAGAATTTCAGGACCTTCACTGTGCGGTTTTACTGGTCGAACAATTTTGTAATCCTACGACGCGAAGAGGGGAAAACGGTTCGTCTGGCTTCTTCAACGCATAATTCTGAGTTGAACGATAATATTGCTAGGAAGCCAGAAATAATACCACAATATAAAAATAGTAAAGAAGGGGTTGCCGATATCGTTAAGAAATGCTCTGTATATGCCTGCAGCCGCCGGCCACGACGTTGGCCTATGGCCATGTTTTTTAGAGTATTGAATATAAGTAGAGCAAATTCACATATTCTATACCAATTAGATGGCCCCTTAATAATGGAACGAATTATTTTCATCAAAACTTTGACCTCAAATTTGGTACTTAGCCAACTGAAAAGAAGTTGTAACAATTTAAGAGTACCGCGAGAAATAAGGACGACATTGACCAGACTTTTGGTAGCAGATGCGCCTATTATGAACCAGATACCACAATATGTTGAAAAAAAACGCAGAACATGTGTAACCTGTCCTCCAAAATTAAAAAGAAAATAACCAAATATCCTGTCAGAGATACATTTGTTTGCAATGTGCCAAACATTCTTTTTCTGTTGAATTTTTAGAAAACTTTTTTGCTTGCGAAAATGTGTTTAGACTTTAGATTAAGACATTAGTCTAAAATTTTTCCTCAAAATTTTGCTTTTTTTTTGGTTTTTCTCAAAATAAACTGGGTCCGACTCCTTTGGAGCTCAAATTGGGAACTGAAAGACTATAATTATGAATTAAAATGTTAATTACAAAATTAAAGAATGCCAAATGTCTTTCATATGATGAAAACACCTTCTTGTGGCAATTTATCTTGGAATTTGGAAATATTGGATTGTCCAAAAAGTATTTTTTGTCACTATATGGTGTTCGTTGTCATATATTAGGCAATACTAATCAGATTGAGTCAAACTGACATGCGTTTGAAAGGTGACATTCCAGTCTAAAATGTATTCATTTAAAAATGAGTGAAATTTCTGAAAAATTCGTTATATTTTACAATATCACTACGATCAAGGTGAGAATGTATCGCAGGCTCGTGAATTTGTGGTGTCTACGGTCAAGACACTTTATCAAAAGCAGCAGACAAGAGATGGTTCGCTCACTTTCGTTCTAGAAATTTTCATGTCAAAGATGCACCTCGCTCAAGTCGACCAATTACTGAAAAAGGCGACGAAATCTTACAAAAAAATTAAAGATGACCGACACATCAGCAGCCATGACATTGCTAAGGAACTGCACATCCATCACCAAATAGTTTTGAACCATTTGCGTAAGGCTGGATACACAAAAAAGCTCGACGTTTGGGTGCCGAATGAATTAACACAAAAAAATTTGATCGCCTGAATTTCCATTTGCGAAATGCTAATAAAACGCAACGAAATCGAGCCATTTTTGAAGCAAATCATAATGAGCGATGACAAATGGGTTCAATACGAGAGCGATCATGGTCAAAAAAAGGTGAATCATCACAAACGACTTCAAAGCCAGGATTGACACCAAATAAGGTAATGCTGTGTGTGTGGTGGGATTGGTAGGGAATTGTTTACCATGAGGTGCTAGAACCTGGTGAAACACGCAACTCGACTCTATAATGTCAGCAATTAACCAGGTCTTAACAATAAATTCAAAAAAAAACCGGCCAGAATTGATCAATAGAAAGGGCGTTGTCTTCCATCATGACAATGCCAGACCACACACATCTTTGATGACCCGGCAACAATTGACAGAGCTTGGTTGGGAAGTTTTGATGGATCCACCGTACAGTCCTGACCTTGCACCATCAGACTACCATTTGTTTCGTTCTCTGCAAACTTCATTTTCTGTCCAGATTACACTTTAGGTAATGACATCAAATCTTTAGGTGAAGCATATTGTAGTTTTAAATTTTGTAGAGCCTTAGAAACCGTCCCAAATCCAAAAACACCTAGGTCGTTCAAAACAATTATCTATATTTGTAATGTGAATTGACTAAAACCAAACATATTGAGGACTTTGGATATAGATTTTATTAACTTCTATTGTGTTTGGTGGTATATTTTCGAATCAAGTAGGACTGCTTTTTCTTTGCATAATTATTTGGGAATCAGCTGTGCTTTAAACAGGTTGTTAACATTCAGATGAAGAAGTAAGCGTAACATCTAACTTGATGTCAGTAGGCCGTGAGGGCAGAAAATCGATATCTGTGAAAATCTGAGGACTCACGGGCAAATACCAATCTTTTCAAATCAATTTATAGCTGTCCTTATATTGGTACAGTTAAGAAACGCTTGTCCAAACAACGGCAAGATTTTAAATAACGTGATCATTTTCTCCGGATTTGATCTCAACCATTTTCTTGCCTCTTCATGATAACGAAGACTTAAAGGCTTCATAAAAGCAACATCTAAAGACTACAAAAGATGTGAAGAATGTGGTGAGTAACAAAGCAAAATAACCTGTAGATATTTTGTGTGGGATCCATGACCATCTAGAAGCAATAACAAAGAGTTTTCTTTTTTTGCGGTGAAAAATTCAATAAACATAAAAACCATTTATGAAAAATTTTGGCAGTCACCCAACCGGAATTATTAATTTCAGTCCACCCTTCTGTTTCCTTTTTGGTGGAATGTTAACATAGGGGGCGTATTAGCTCCATGCAGAAGTCAAAAACAGCTACCAATGCAGCAACTCAGCAGTCGCAGAATGACCGGAACACAGGTTTGAGCACTGATTGTCAACAAAATTTTCAGCTGTGACTTGTTCACACTCATTCAAA
Organism: Odontomyia ornata; assembly: GCA_963969285.1. NCBI lineage: Eukaryota > Metazoa > Arthropoda > Insecta > Diptera > Stratiomyidae > Odontomyia > Odontomyia ornata. Next base: position 21,819,422 of record OZ017739.1, read on the forward strand.
AAGTGGACTCTTTTATCCCCCGCTATGAAAAGAACTCACTTACCCTAGTGAGAAAGAAGCTGCGTACTTAGAATTCACCTTCAAAGTATGCTGTCGAGATGAGTTCCATTAAACCCTCCATCCTCAACATATGTTCACAAAGTCCACGCTATAACAAGAATTTCGTTCACGAATACTTGAACGCCCATAGATCAGACTTCTTGTTTATGTAGGAAACAAGACTCAAAGAAAAACACAGAGTGCAGACATGATGATACAGAGGGGAGTCTTGGAGTTTCTATCGCTCACAAAGATCACCTGAAAGTCCAAAGGTACTGCCGTCCAAGTCTGAAATGAATTGAAGCAGAAATAATAAGCTCCATGCTGGGAGCGTGCACCTTTGCGTTCGTGGGAATCTATGTTCGACATGGATACTTGGTGAGGAAGCTCATTGACGACTTCAAAACAAGTCTTACTCTGTGCAAACAATTCGATTTCTATGCCATGGGAGGTGATTTTAATGCGAAACATCCCCCGTGGGGAAATATCGCATCTAATGGCTTTGGAACAGCTATCCTTAACTGGGTTCAATAAAATATGGATCTCATATTGATTGCCCCTAAAGTGCCTACCTTCCGCTAAAGCTCGTCTATTATTGACTTCTTCATTGTGTCTGCCAATCTGGTAAATCTCTCCCACAGTTGGATGAATTTCAAGAGTGGAGTTCTTGACGCCAAGTCTGACCGTCTTTTAGTTGAGCTGACCTTAAAAGTGAAAAAGGGTGTGAAACATGAGGTTGCAGATCCTCAACTTTTCATTCCATATAAGTGAATCGATTGGGCAGCAGTAAGTGCTGACCTTGACGGAAAATTGAAGGGAATTTCGATCAATAGATTGAAAAATGTTTCTATTCCTGAAATCGATGAGGGAGTCGCTTGCATAAATTCAACGCTGGATACGTTCATCTTAAAGATCTCCATTAAGAAATCTTCGACAAATTACCTGTATCGAGATTTACGAGAAGACATCTTGGAACTTCATCGCAGACGTAGTCGGCTTAGGAAGCTAGCCGCAAGAATCTAGAATATAGTCAACTGGGAGTCTGTAAACCGAATGATCTCAAAGAGTACCACGGCTTTTGCTAACGAGCGATTTGAACAGGCCCTGGAAAGTATCAAACCAGGGCCTGTATGTTTCCTCATATCAATAGGATAACGGGCAGAAAAAGGCTGCCCAAGGTCCCCACTTATGATGGAGCCATGCTCATGGATGACAAAGCTATCGCTGACTCTATCACAAAACATTTTAGGAAAGTTCTTCAAGGAGAGAAAGCAAGTGAAGAATCTTCCGTTACTTCGTTAGTGAGTAGCACCACAACGAATTTCGACAGGGACAATGATCAATTGTGCTTTACCCGGTTCTCTGTTTCAAATCCCTCTGACACACGTGCTGACCATGGTCTGTTTATCAGTCCTGAGGGACTCACTTTTTGGCACTGGAGCGAAATTCCAAAAAATAAACAGGGGCTGATGGAATCTCCAACTATATGCTTAAACTACTTCCCCATGTTTTCTTTATTCTCCTCGCAATCATTCTGAATAACTGCATTAACATTTGCTACTTCCCTCAGCAGTGAAAATGTGCCAAAAAAATATTCACAATAGTCAAGAAGTCAGGCAATACTGACGTAGTTGATACTCGTCCGATTTCGTTGCTTTCAAATATTGGTAAGCTTCTTGAAAGGGCGAAACTCGGAGGTATCCTACAATTCTCTGCCGGGGCAAGAATTGTGCCGGAAAGACAATTTGGCTTCGAAAAAGCTCACTCCACGGTAGATGCCCATGTTCCAAGCCGAAATAACGAGAAGCTGCCACAACAATAAGTTTGTTGTAGCTTGTCTGATTGATGTGGAGAAAGCCTTTGGCTCTGTAAATCTTGGCTTATCAGACCATATTGTGAAAATGCTAGGCAGCTTCATGAGGGGACGAGCTGCCTTTGCGATGGCAGGTCGAGCTAGGTCAGACCCATTTAGTATTAAATCTGGGGTCCAACAGGCCCGGAATCCAGGTGAACCTCTTCGCTGACAAATTGTTAGTGTGGTCATCTGAGCACAATTTACGCTTTGCTAGGATGCGGCCCTAAAATTATTTGGAATCTCTTACTGCATATTACCGGAAATGGGGAATCAAGGTAAATGCAAAGAAAAGTGAATTAATTGTGTTCAAGAATCACAGAAAAACATTGATCGTCGTGCAAGAGGCATCTGTGACTCCATGATTAAGTTGAATGGGCAGATGGTGCACTGCTCTAGGCGAACGACGTACTTGGGGGTAGATTTTGACAGAAAAGCTACCTTTAGTGCTCACGTTGTTAATATTTTGAAAAAAATGTTTCATGCGTACCATCTTCTTATACCTCTTTTTAGGAAACATTCGACAGCGAGTCAAAGTTTTGGCCTATAAAAACTTGATTCGTCCGATCATCACATATGCGGTGATGATATAGATTGGAACTCCGAAAACAAAATGGGGCAAGATAGGATTAGTGGAGCGAAAAATCCTTCGGGCTTGCACAGGCCTATACAGACGGGAGGACGGACGGTTTTACCCCAACGAGGTGCTGTACCAGGAGACAGGAATAGAGCCAATAAAATCGTATGCAGAAAAGCTGGCGGAAGCGGGAATCAGGAGAGCCAAGGAGCACAAGGCGGGAGTTGTTAGCAGAGCGACGGACAACCGCTCAATGGACGCAGCGAATGTACAGTTTTAAAGGTAGTCTTAAGGAAATAATGCACCTAATTTTAAAGATATTAATTTTTAAAACTATTGGCTAGAGCAAAGAATTTTTACAAACTTCTTTCATAATCTGTTAATATTTTAAAGTTTTCTTTGACCAAAAAATTAATACTGTAATGTAATTAAAGTAAATTATTATTAAACTCCGGGAAAAGCTCTAAGGCACAACCCGCCACTGCGCGTCGGTTGACAAGTTTTTCCGGTCTATCTCAGTATCCCGGCTTCCCCTATACAGTAAATTGCCCCGGGCTGGAAACAGGAGGAAATATCAAATATTATAGAATATACATAGGTAAACTATTGGTTAGTTTAGGACTATATGTTGAAGACTATTTTCATTGATTTAAACCGATGGAACTTGCGTTTTTATGAATTTGTTATCTGTATACAGTTTGGCTCATTCATGTGCTTGCAATCATTGGAGCATGTAATCGACATTAAATTCAATAGATTCCTTGCTTCAAGATGAAAATTATTATTAAAGGCGAATGCACCTTATTTGGTTTGTGGCGCTTTTATCTTTGGAACGGTTTCAAATAGAACAAGATTTCATATCTATACAAATTTTCACCATTTCATTTTATTTCTTTTAAGCCTACGTACCTAGTATCAACTTTAATTTGCATCACAAAGCCCAAATGAAAGTAGCTCCGACATTAATTTCCTCTAAATATTCAACTCCCTCAGGACAATCACCATTTGTTCTTACAATTTTTTTTCTGCAAACAATTTCATGCAACGCCGCCCTTTTTTCTGAGTTTCCAATTAAAAATTACATTACACATTCAACCAAGTTCATCAGGCATTCACCCTTACATTGCATTTTCATCCCTTTTCCCACAAACATCGCAACGACGACACGATGGGTTCCGGTCGCATTCGGTTGTTATTGATCTTTTCGTCCGCGTCTACAACTACAAAGCGCAGTTTTGCGCATGAACACACCTAATCGGAAAATCAAACACATTATTTCAAAGAGTTCATCCACCGATTCAACCCCCCGAAAATTTCCTGCACCAACCCAACCACCCTCACAATATTCTGCATCCTTTAAACATCGACTTGATAGTATCGAAAGGGTATGGGATAGGACATTTTTGTAGATAAATACTTTTTTGTTGTCTGTCCGTCCTTCAAATGCAATTAGAACGGTTGTGAAAGGGTTATTTATTATTGCGATAAGCTCGAATTTTAATGACGTGTCGCCATTTCTTGTATGGGTGAAGTTTCCATTATTTTGTTGTTTCGTTGTTCACATTAAAATGCAATACGTGCGGTAGAGTATGACATGGTGCCTTATCGGTTTTGGGTGGAAATTAATGTGCTGAGCAGGGTGGCAGTGTGGGTAGATAGCGCGCTATAATAGCCTTGTATAATTGTTTGTAACCACAAAGTATCACAGCTAAATAATATTTATGTCTACTATATGCTGATATGTTCGTGCGGCAATAATGGCTGTAATTTCCGTAACATATCTCCCATTTTATATCCCACCCGAACCGGCTTAGCTGGTTTTGTGGTCGTGCTAGCTTCTGAATTAATCAAAACTTATGAACGAAATAAATAACCAAAATCTAATTTTCAACCCAATCGCAAGTTTCCAATAATTTTTCAATATTCTTTCAACATGAATCCCTAATTTCATTTTTTTTTATCAAAAACTTATTCTCTGTTCTCTACAAACATCCAATGGAGAAAACCTGATCTCCAGCCAGTCAGATACCTCGTGACGCCTATACTTTCAAAATGAAGAGACGCATTCGTGGATAATGAATCAGATAAAAATACCAAAATCTTGCATTAAGCCGACAATCACGAAAACGGCGACCAAGAAGCAAAAGAACTCCCAACGGTGCTGCGACGCGAACAAAGGAATAAAAGAGTGAAAGTCACACATTTTATGATGTGAAAGTTTGACTTTTTTACCAAACGACATGTGCATGTAACTCAAGGATTACCTTTTTAAGGGTTAAAAGAATCTTTCCGCTTAGAGTTTCTCTTTTTTCCTGAATCTACCTCTTTCCGACCAGCACCGTGTGTCACAATAAAGTACAATAAATGTCGAACATCTTGAGACGCTAGAAAGTTTTTCTATTTTCTTCCTTTTGCTTTGGATTTGGTTCTATTCGATTTAAAAAAAATTTTTTTTTCTTTTCGACCGAAGGTGGGATTTGATTTATAGAGTAGCATGGAAACAAGTTGTCGGAATATAATTTTAACAATGTCTTTTGTTCTGTCGCGAGTTAAAATATGTAAAGTAATGCAATATTTCTTAGTAAGGAATCTATCGATAGAAAATAATTATTATCGTGCACTTACCATTGAAATCGCCGCATACAACTCGTTCGAACGGACTACTCATCCAGTCTGCTGAAACGAAAAGAAAACAGAAGTGTTTTAGAAAATATTCTTCCAAAACTTTTATATACATCATATCTACATATTATATTATCTGATATGGCGGATATAGAAATTAATACCTTATTAGCATTTGTTGAATAAAGCATTGGATTTGATTATGTTTAGTGTTGTTTAGTATCGTTTGAAATTTAGTCGAATAAACAAAAGGCATTCTCGTATGCGGTAATTTAATAATTCGTTTTAAGTGGAAATTGCTTCATCAGGAAAATATTTTTTTGGGAACTGATGCTGGAGGCTAGCCATTGTTTCAACGGAAAGATGATTGGATAGATTTTGAGGAGATTTATAAAAGTGTCCAATTTCATTATATCCCGGAACGTCAACAATAAATTTTTCTGGCACATTTTCAAGTTGAAGAATTGAATTCGTTTACTATTCATATTTTGATTGTTTGAAGATAACATTAATTTGTGAGGTGCAAAAATTCGATCAGCTCGTTATAAACATAAATGAAATAAATTAGCTAAAGGAAGCAGACATTAAGCTAACATATCTGAAAATAGATGATCTATTAAATATTTGATTTCCCATGGTTCATACTATTATATTTGATAAATTGGCTCATATTTGAATAAATTTGCAGCAGCTGCATAATGTGGAGGTTGTATTGCAACCAGTGAATGCACGATGGATTAACACTAATGTAGAAAGAGTATATCTGCCCATTATTTAGTGATGTAGATGAAAATTGTAGAAACATCGTTTTGTCAGGTCTTTTACACACATTGAGCGAAGTATATGAGCAGGATCCAGCAAGTTCTTCAGCTATAAAACAATTTGGGAGGACTACTATTGTCACGTGCTGTCTTTAATGAGAGTGCAGTTTGCGTCCTTTGCAGCTGGTTTGGTTTTTGTATCACAGATGACTATTTAAACATAAATATGTATTATAAGGCTGCATACCAATACTGTATGATAAGGCTGCATACCAACGCAGTGTAAAAAGAAGGACCACACTACTTCATTAATTAATGAGCATAAAGTTCATGTAACTGTGGTTGCCTCTGTAGAAAATTTTTCAAAGGAGCGGAATTAAAACCAAGTTAAAAATTGATTTAGCAGCATTGCGTGTTAATAAAAGCAAGCGTCTTTTGGAGAGCTTTTCAACTCGTTGTCTGAAATATTGCAATACAAAACATAAGGACACTGGTAAGAGTTGATATTTTGTATTGAATACTGAATAAATTTATCATCTTCTTCATAGCACTACAGCTCCTCTCGAGCCTTCGCTTCCTGCAAATAGCACCTCCAACTATCTTGGTCCATTGACCGCGTCCTCCAATTTCGAAATCCAAGCAGCAATGAACTGCTTTCGTCCACCGAGTCAGGCCAGCATTTCCTTAGTTTCCCTGCCTTCAGTTCTCCCAACAAATACCTTTTTCGTCCATACGATTCCCATTGTAGCTTCCGCAGTCTTACAATCGTTGAGAACTCCGGCTTGTTGAAAATTTCATACAGCTCATAGTTATATCGAATTCGCCATTGGTCCCCGTCTAGCTTCGCTCCGATTAGTTGCTCGAGGTCCCGGCGCTCAAAGGCGTTCAATATATTTCAGATGCTTGATTTAGGGTCCATGTTTCACACCCATAGCATAACACAGGTCTTATCACAGATTTGTATACTTAGAGCTTTGTTTTCCTGGGTATGCAGCTGGTCTTCAAGATGGTCAATACGGAATAAAATATGTTATTTGCGAGCTGTATTCTTCGGTGTATTTCGTCTCTTTTATTACCCGTTTTCGTTATTTTAGCGACTAAATACACAAATCCGCTCACGTTTTTGATATTGTATTCGCCAAGTATGATATTTTGTGTGCTTGAAGTATTTCTCATCGACTGCGTCATGAGCTTTGTTTTATTTTCATTAATTTGCAGCCCTGCCAGTTTTGCTTCACTGCCGAGTTGCAGGAAGAGTTCTTTGGCAGTTGTTAACAACTGTAACAAAACGTTGATGTCGTCCGCATAGGCTAATACTTGGCTCGACTTGTATAGTAATCTACCTCGTGTAGCAACAGGTAGCTTTCTGATGACGTATGCCAGAGCCAAATTGGTTAGCAATGGGGCCAGCCCATATCCCTACTTTAGTCCGATATTTGTGTCAAAGGCATCGGTGAGTTGGTTATTGATGTGGACTTGAGAAGTCGTCGACGTCGTTGTCATTTTGGTATGACAGACTAATTTGGCTGGGACGCCAAAGCAAAGCATTATTTGGTACAATACGTTGCGGTCAATACTGTCGTATGCTTGATTAAAGTCAACGAAAATTTAGTGTTCGTTCATATTGAACTCCCAGCATTTTTTAAGTACCTGCTTGACTGCGGACAATTGGTATATTGTCGATCTACCTACTCTAAAATCACCTTGATCCTCTCCAATAATCCTGTTGGCGTATGATCCGATTTTATTTTCTAAGATATTTGAAAATATTCTGTACGCCGTAGAAAGCGGTGATTTGTCTCAATAATCTTCGCACTGTAGCTTACCACTTTTTTGTGGATAGGGAATATAATTGATTGGCTCCACTCTTTCGGCATATGTTCTTCTTTCCAAATGTGCTGGACGACTTTGTGAATAGCTTTATGAACCCTTCTGCCATCATGTTTGATGAGCTTCGATGGAATCTTATCGATACCCGGCGCTTTATTATTCTTTTAGATTTTGATGATGAAGTGCATTCCATCCAGGGTTGGTGGGGCCAATAGAAGCTCTCCGCAGACAGATCAATTTATGTTGATCCAATTTAGGGTTTCCGACCCATGTTGAATGATCAGAAACCTCAAATTTAATCGTTTCTGTTTTACCGAAAAAAGAAGAAGAATGAAAATTCATTCAAAAACAGTCAAGTTAATGAAATCAAACTTGCCTAAGTGCATGTGTAAATGATAACCATGATAACGTAAAATTCACAACTGACGGAAATTTGTATTGCAAGAGGTCTAATGCCTCAATGGTAGTGTATCTGCCTCTTACGCTGTGGAATGCAGGTTCGATTTCAGCCAAGCTTTTGGGTATTTATGCATGTGTTTACTTTTATAAAAATATTTTAAATGTAGAATTTAGTTTTACAATGTTTGTGGCAAGGGTATATTGTATTCAAATTCAATAAATAAATCTCAGTATCTTAAATTTTCAAGATGACAAATTTAGCGAAAGTAAAGGTTGACTTTTTAAGTTGTGAAACAAGTTAACTTTTCTGTATGATTTTCGCTGACTTATCAAGTTCCTTAGCACTCATATAATGTCAAAAAGTTTTTTTATGGCTTTTATGGCTGGCTTGAATCTCAGCGCCAGTGACAAGTGCAGCTAGATAATAGTAATCCATATATAAAATTGACTTTCATTTTCCCGATTTTTTTTCAGCAATGCATCACGTTTGAAATATGCGATAAAATTTCAGATATGGATCACTGAGCCTCTGGATTTTATGCATTTGCATGATAGTATATGCAAATACATAAATTGGAACTTTTATAGTGTTATTGCACATATCATTGGTTTTTAGTTGCTAGTGTTTATTTCAGTAGTGAAAACTTTAGCAGCGCCGTCTAGATGTATAGAACAGAATTTTGCAGCTAACTAATATAGCACAAAGCGTAATTTATTTACTTCCATTTTTTGTAATCTCTGAAAATCGGGCTACTATATATGCAGGCGGTGATGGTATTAAACGTATTGTGTTGTGTGGAAATGGCAGTGAGCCCGAGGTTTGTCTTGTAGGTGGACCAAGCCATAGTCAGCTACCGTTCCTGCGAAATACAGAACTTGATAGAGTCAAGTATAAAAAGCTACCCAGGCCAATTTAAGACTGATGGTACAGTAATTTACTGTAAAGTTTGTGAACAAGCGAGTACCTTCATAAAAAAAATACCAGATCGATCAACATGTACTTACTGCTTCACATAAACAGAAGCCTAAAAGAAGCCGCCGACAACTATTGACTAAATTTTGCCTTCGAATTCCGATACGAAAAAAAAAAAAATTCAACAAGGATTTGTGTGAATTGTCTATTGCATGCGGTATTCCATTTAATCAGTCACACAACAAAATATGCCGGGAATCCGAGAAGAAGTATTGCATCAATTAAATGATTCCACTCTTAGAAAAAACTGTTTGTCAATCAAATACGACAAAATGCTGAATGAAATACGTGCCGATTTATCCAAGAAGATTATATTGGATGTTCTAAAAAGTATTGAGCATTTTTTTGTCTTTTTTCGATTGATTATGTCTTTCATTTATAATGTACATATTGTCCATTGTTATCTATGACCTTTTGCCATTTTCGGATTGAGCCATTATTTTATCTGTGAAGAACTACTGTGGTTTATCGGCGAAGAACTTGGCCAAGTGATTTTCATAGTCCCTTTTTGAAGTGAATTTTTTTTTCATTAAGGAAGTTTTGCAGAGACCGAAATAAATGGTAGTCTGATGGTGCAAGATCAGGACTATACAGTGGATGTATCAAAACTTCCCAGCCAAGCTCTGTCAATTTTTGCCGGGTCATCAAAGATGAGTGTTGTCTGGCATTGTCGTGATGGAAGACAACGCCCTTTCTATTGATCAATTCTGGCCGGTTTTTTTGAACTGCTTAGTGCAATCTGGTTAATTTCTGACAGTGCAGAGCCGAATTGAGTGTTTGGTCAGGTTCTAGTACCTCATGATAAACGATTCTCTTCCAATCCCACCATACACACAGCATAACCTTATTTGGTGTCAATCCTGGATTTGAAGTCATTTGAGATGATTCACCTTTTTTTTGACCAGGATCTTTTTCGAACGAAATTCTCGTATCTTACCAATTTTTCATCACCCATAATGATTTGCTTCAAAAGTGGCTCGATTTCGTTACGTTTTATTATCATTTTGCAAATGGATCGGTCGATCAAATTTTTTTTTTGTTAATTCATGCGGCACCTGAACGTCGAGCTTCTTTGTGTATCCAGCCTTACGCAAATGGTTTAAAACTGTTTGGCGATGGATATTCAGTTCCTTAGTAGTGTTATGGCTAATTATGTGCTAGTTTTCTTCAATTTTTTGTAAGTTTCATCGACTTTTTCAGTGATTGGTTGACCTGAGCGAGGTGCATCTTTAACATCAAAATTTCCAGAACGAAAGCGAGCGAACCATCTCTTGGCTGTGGCTTTTGATGACCGTAGACACCACAAATTTTTTTACGAGCCTACGATGCATTCTCATCTTGATCGTAGTGATTTGGTAAAATATAACGAATTTTTTCAGAAATTTCACGAATTTTTAAGTGAATACAACTTTCGACACGAATGACGAAATACAAAACTAGCCATATGATAATTGTAGACTGGAATGTCACCTTTCAAAAGTATGTCAGTTACACTCAATCTAATTAGTATTGCCCAACACATGACAACGAACAACATCTAGTGCCAAAAAGGCTTAATCCTTTTAAAAAAATCCAATATATATTCGTATCAACTAATTAAACAACAGATTCATGTCAGCGCTATATATTGTAGTTAATTTGGTTATTGGAAAATCAGCCAAAGAACCATCTACTCCACATTTGGTCAAAAGTAGGGTTCTGGAAAAAACGAACCATTTAACGATTGCTAGGTTTATAAATGATTCCATAAAATCACTTTTTCCTGATTTATCTATGTACGATCGAATTTGTATTTTTATAGTTTATCCAACAGTTTGCCTGATATGGTGAAAGCTGGTCAAGCTCTGACAGTAACATATTCTATCCAAATTTGCTTCGCATCACCTGTTTAGTACATGGCTAACATCGACATGCGGAAGAGATCAAGAAAGAGTTTGGGCATGTAAACTAATTGATTCCTCCACAAAAAAAGTAGTTTTAAAACCACCATCGCGAGTGCGTTTCACTACCCCCAAAACCAATATTAACATTCTGGGGAATTTAGTTGAAAGCTGTCGTTTTAAGCTCATAATTTTGATACGTAATAAGAGAAGGAATTGGTCCATTTGACGGTGCAGAAGCCATTTCAATCAATTTAAGCCACCTGGCGATTCAGGATCTATCCATAAATCAAAATATTGCTCTAATTGCTACTCATTTTAGCAGTATACCTGCCGCTATTCAGAAACTATTGTAGGAACAAAAAACATTCCTCTGTGTAAATCTTTGGGAATGTTAGAAAAAATAATCTCTCTCAGAATGCGGGGAGGGTGTAGTTAGTACCATTTAACACGTTAACTCCCTCATATCTGTGAGCACTACAGTACCCATCTACCTTCTTAAGTTAGTTTCAGTTATTATTTGATTGGGAAACTGAGTTCATCATTGTTTTGTAAAGTTCGAAGGAATGCCAGACTACTATTAGTTTGGTTGTCAATTGAGTGAAAGAGTTACAGCGCCCCGTCACGTACGTATTTTTCAACGGTCTCGATTCCTAGGTCCTTGCAAATGTCTCTGTTTCTACTATACAAAGGAATTCTTGAGATCTTTCTAAAAATTCGATTTTGGAAAGACCGGAGTGCTTTTTTGTAAATTTTTGTCGTCTAGCAGAAAGCAGAACTACCGTATAGTAGCATCGTTTGTATAATCTGTTTGTGAACGAGCACTCGATTTTCAAGGATAAGTTTTTTGGGTTTAATGAATAAAGAGGAGAGAAGTCCAATGCAGTGTCTTCGTTAATTTTTTAACATGTCATTTCTTGTGAGTTTTTTATCGCATGTAAGTCCAAGATACGTAGAGGTTGGTATCCAGTCTAATGTATTGTTGTCAAGCATAAGTCTCTGTGGAGTTTGTCGTTTTTTCCTAGTGATGAATAGTGTTTGTGTTTTGTCAGGATTAATCTTAATTTTCAATTTACGAAAGTATTTCTATAAAATATTTATTGATTGTTGCAACTTTGAGTGCTGACTCTTGCTATCGTACTGTATTAAATATATAGGTATCATCAGCATATAGTGAGGCAAAGTAGGACAGTCTGCAGTAAATGCATTGTATAGAACCGGTGAGATGGGCAACTCCAGCATCAATTGTTCTAAGGATTGAGAGTTGTTTGTCAATTCTGGCACAGAATATTCTGCCTTTCAAGAAGGAGCCAATAATTTGAGTGAGCTACAGTGGCACATTGAATTGATGCATTTTGAAGATTAATCCTGCATGCCACCGTTTATCAAAGGACTTAGCTACAAGTATATCAAACGTAACTAGGGCTGTTGAATTCTTGCGACTTAAACCTGCTCAGATATGCTGGACTACTCTAACTAACTGGAGTTCAGTAGAGGGCTCATCTTTGAAGGCATATTGTTCTTCCAGCATAATATTTTTGCCAGATACAACTTCATTGACTCATGCAGAATCACCCCTTCCGCAATTTTCGACAGCGATGAGAAGAGACTGATTGGTTTCTAGTTTTGTGGGTCCTTTTGAAGTTGCGCAAAAATAATAATAACCGCTAATTTCGATATTTCAGAACACTTTCGCAAACAAAATATTGCATGAATAATGTCAGTAACTAACATATTTATACATATATTGTCCGGTAGTGCAGAGATCATTGTGTTCACAATAGTGTCATGTCCAGATGTTTTACGTTTATTGAGCGTCTGTTTAATGTCCTTTATGTTCATCTAATCACATTGGTTTAATCCTGTCTTCATGCTAAATATTATCTCTCGGGAGTCTGTTGACAGAGGAATTAATTCTATTTTCAGTTTCAAAATCCTCCTCATCTAAAGAATTATCCGTTTTTGCATTTCCAGAGAATCTGCAAATGCTTCAGCCTTACCCGCATCGTAGAATTGCATTTCATTTGGACCATGGATAGGTGGTACCAAACCTATGCAGTTTATTTGAAGGTATTTGGAAACTCTCCAGAAACTACCACACCCAGGCTCGAGACTCTGCTAAAAGTGCATTGCTCGTTTTGGAGTACCCTTATCTTATCACGGATTTCATTTGTCATCCGATTAGCATTTGTGCGCAACGCAGGTTCACTTGTATAACTGGCTCTACTCTGAACTTGATTCCTTTTCCTTATCAGTTGTTTGATATTCCGAGGGCGTTCATAGTGATTCGTTCCTTTCTCGGAGCTTCAACCGTATGGTCTTCTTTAGCCTATCAAATTTTCTGAGTTAAATTTCCAATGATATTGTCGATGTTATCCGCCATATTAAGTGATAAGTTTCATTGGCCAAAGAGACTTTAAACGCCTTCCAGTCTGTAGTTTTATTTTCCTGCATAGGGACGTCAAGGAAGATGTTTTCTATAAGAAAGAAGTCTTGTTTGTGACCGGAAGACGGTTCGTCGAGGACATTTAACCGAATATTTTGTTCGAAATCTCGTGATATTTCAATGTCCAGTGCAAAGTCATTCCTTGATCCATGATGTGTTGATTCATTGGAGATATGCAAGCTGAAGTCGTTGGCTGTGAGGAATGTATTGAGCTCGGTCCCAGTTTTATTGCTTCTCACAGCTCTTCATAGGCATTGCATGGCCTTTAGCTCTCGTGCGATGAATATTGGGGCTTCAAATGCAGCAATTGCTCTGAGATTATTTGGAAAAATCATATTTCCTGGAGGATCGTAAAATCACAATGAACTCTAGAAAATCAGTTCGCACATTAATTTCTGTGGTCTTTGAAGTGTGGGTATATTAATGAGATAGTGGCTCACATTTTATCCCGGGAGAATGTCCATTCCTCGTCCTCTTCTCGTCATTCTGTCATTTCTGTACATAATGTAGTCAGAGAGGTTAGAAAAAATTATCAAACAGAATAAGTCTCTAAAATCCGGGCCTTGAAGCAATAAATAAAGTAAATGCCTTTATCAACGGCATCAGCCATACATACATATTTTGGCACTTTGATGGTGCATATAATCCGATGCCTACTCATCATTATGGCACAAAATGTTTCGTGGGAACATATTCCCGAGATAGTAAGAGGTATTATTTGAACTTTGGTAAATTTTTCTGAGTGACGTTTTATGCTGTAAGCTCAATATGTGAGAAAAGGAACAAAAGGCTGAATGATGATTTAAAATTTTACAAGAAATTTGAGGAATTTTAATGTGTGAGAAAAAGTTAAACAGTGGCCCTTAAGGCTAATAAGATTCGCATTTTTGCGGAGTCATATATTGCAAATAAACATTCCTGCAAACGACTCGATATACTTAAATTTTGATCTCAATCTCTTCAGGATGCCGTTACCAAGATATTCTCTAAAACATGGATACCAAGAACGGTGTGGATTTTTAAATGTCTTCTTGAAATTCTTCAATAATCTTGTGGCTAATGATGACTTAATTCAGACGAGTTAGTAAAAACTCTTCTATAATAAACGAAGTTTGAAAAAATCACATTAAACTCATTTTTGACTTGTTTACTTTCTTTGATGCATTTGCATAGAACCTCTGGTGAATCTTTTAACATATCAGTCAATTCAGACAGCTTAGTTGATAGGTTTAAATTCAAAAAGATATTCTTTAGATACCATTGAAAGATTGCTTAATTTAGACGATATTTTAGGCATTCTTTCTCCGACATTCTGTCAGTTGTTACTTCAGTGTCATTGTCTTGATTTTAGAAATATTGAAGACTAGGTGCTTCAATTATTCCTTTCTACTCTTTTTTCGATAACGCTAAAGTCAAAACCAGACTCTGGTTTGCCAGACACATTTCTCCAAGTATTCTCGATCTGTTTATCATATGGATATGCACAACGTGGCCGACCTATAATAATTTTTCCAATTTAATGTTGGTCGATTCTGATATCACATTAGAATGACTGTACAACTCTCAATTGTAACAGATTTGCCTCAGTTCCCCTTGCCTGATGACGACAAAAATTTTTCAAAGCGCTTGTTGTTCAAAAGCATATTCTAACACTTGCGTAAATATCCCCGTTTCATCATATCAGGATTTTGTAAATCTCCATTTCATTTTTTTCAATGCAGTTTTTTTAATTGCACTGGATAGAGAGATCTAAAAAATAAGTTTTGTTCACTATAGATATGCTCCACTGGATCCTTGTCCTTTTTGTCCTTTTCACTGTCATCCTTTGAACGCGATGATCTTACGTAGATAAAATAACCAACGTGTTCAAAATTAAAAGTCACCATATGTGGCATTTTTTTACTTTGTGATGTTTCTTCGTATGAGGGTCATGAATTTAGTTAAATTTGTACTTGCTGATTGAGCTAGCTTTTGGAATACCTCCTGCAAACGGGCCTATTAATGATATCAACGTTATCGGTATAAGCCACAAATCACGCAGATTTTGCAATCAGCGTACTACTCACTCCTATGGGAGAGATTTTGCTCATGACGTGCTCTGCCTAAAAGACATAAGTGCGTTGAAGCAGCACCCTGATGTTTGAAGTGAAAGTATTTTTATTTTTATTTAGACTTCTCCTTTCAGTTTCAGTCATTTCAAATTCAATTAAATTGAAATCAATGATATTTTTTGGTTACTAAAACAATATTAAATCATTGTTAATGACCTTTGCTCTCTTTTAAAAAAAAACTATTTTATAATACTAAAAAATATGCACATTATTTTCTAAATCGGTGGAAATGTTTTTGGTTCATCTGCCGTTTTTTATTAAATAGGTGGGTATATATCGCCTGAATAAAAATTATTTAATATATAATCAAAAAGTTGCCTAGATCGTTTTCTTAAAACGAGGTCCTCGGTTTACAGAGAAATGCCCGTATACCTATACTCGTATAAGTATGAAAATTATAGTGCAGGTATCCTGCATTAGAAATTGGAGCAAAATTGGTATACCTGCCAGTCTTTTAATTGAAAAATACCACAAATCTTTTCAGGAATAGGCGTGAACATGCTAGTCGGAATTAAGAACGAATTTACCAATCCAGTTGAGTATTATCATCATCGACTTTGCTGTTTCTTGATACAAAATCCATATCAAGAAAACTTACTATCGTGTAGGAAGTTTACTCGACTTACTCGTCGATTTCAAAAAACATTGGACCGGACATAGTTTGCACTATATTTAGAATGATTTGAACTTTCTCTGACCTTTGCAATATGAAAGTAAGCTAATTAAAAATTGTTTGCAAATCTTTTAGAAGATCATGTAAAAGCAAAGCAATGCGAGCATTTTTTAAAACCACCGTTTGAGCAAAAACGTCAGATACAAATTCAACGCATGTAGCCTGACCATCACGTTTAATTTTTTCCCATTTCCTCAAATGTTCTGATAAGCTTTCCAACAACAAGCCTAAGCACGCTATGCAGGCTTTGAAATAGTTAACCAAACAAACAAAAATACTTCAATGAGAAGATTCTCTTCTATCTAAACATGCATGCATACACATTCTTGACGTCTAATAAAATCATCACTTATCACCTAGCGGCACTATAAAAATCAATTCCATATCAGAGAAATTCAAAACAAAAAAGCCGATTCTAATTGAAGTTTTCTTTTTTTGTTTTCTTCTTGAACTCCACATGGAAAAATACTCGGATAACCTTATGATCGCCAAGAATCAAACTGAGCTTGATAGACACCATGGCTGCAGCACTTCATACCCCTACGCGTAATCCACATATGAATACTCAACAGGCTCAACGCACTGGAAAATATTTTCACAGATAATTCAAAATTGGTTGAAAATGAAACGGGTAAAAATGAACACAAGATAAACTTCCGGCAACGAAATGTTTCATTTTCATCTAAACACTTAAAAATTAGCTACAAAGTAATTTCGAATCAAACAGATTTGATTTCATTTGATGATGAAGGAGCAGAACTTGCAGAACATGCGGGGGGAGGGCTGTGGAATGCCTTCACATAATTCTAATCACGCATCACACAAAAAATAACAACCGGCTCTAATATTGTTTTCACGAACGTTTTGATTTTCGTATAAAAGTACTTTGCGTCGGACTCTTCAAAGGAAATTCCCAAACAATTTGAGCTTTAAGTGGTAAATAATGGCGATTTCGATCACCTTAACACCAATCTAAATATAGTGGATAAGAAAGTGGCGGTAGTAGCGAGCAATGGAAAAATCAAGTGATTCAGGGTGACTTTGTACATCCAAACAGTACTAAATATTTCGACGCGGACTTGAAAGTGTTTATAATTTGAAAAGTAAACACTAAATGGCGCCTGTGATTCTAAAAAGACAAACTTTTGTTTCTTCTTTCTTTCGTTTCAATCGAAAATCTGTAATTATACAGAGAGGTGTGAATAACACATGGATTAATCGCAAAAGGACTTACCGCACAATTGAGATGCTACACAGTCATGACGAGAACGTGAAGTGTGGAGGTCCAATTGAGAGGGTGCAGTGAAAATAATGGAAAGAAATTATTACTGATTGATGAAATGACAAAATGATTCAAAACAGATTGAAAAATGGTAAAAGTACAGTTTTTAATCTGACTTGGAAATGAAATGCTATGACGAATCTTATAAATAGTGATGCAGAAAATGTTGGTCAAATTTCTAAAATATACTTAAGACCATATCAATTCAATCAATTAGAGACGGCGAATATGGAAAATTTGCGTAGCCTTCGGAAAATCTGTTAAAAAACGAACTGCCATAAAAGCCAATCTACATTGACTATAGTTTTTCCTTCGTTGAAACCAGACCCACTATAACTTAGAAACTATTATTATCAAAACAAAAACTCAATTTCCACCAACTTTGTATCTAACGCATCAAATATACACACTAAACTAATTTATGTAATATGGAATCGTACTTCAAAAGTAATCTTCCACAACTAGACGTTCATATTTCGCTTCAGTTAAACACTAAACAACAACAATAACAATCGCATAACAAAACGTGAAAATTTAGGTCATCGTACGCCAAGTACTCTACTCGTATATAATAGAAAGAGACTTGAATGATTTACATGCTAGAAAATTTATTAGATACATTTATAATATACTAGAAGTTGGCAGTTTATTAACTTTATGACCCAGCGGAGTAAATTCTTTCGAGAAATTATTATGAAGTCACTGAGAATTTGACTGAGTGTGCTAAACAAACATGACATTCTTTATAATATTTTATATTGTCTATTACTGAACGCGATTGTTTCTTGTGGAATGGCCATTAAATTTGTGAATGTTTCAGAAAATATCTCGTAAAGATGTTATCGTAATTAACTTTTGGATTTGAGGAAGGAGCAAATTAGATTGTTGAAAAAGTGAATAAACATTTTACGCTGGCAAGCATTTGTACAGAAAACACAGCCCGAGTTGAAAAACTGAAGCTTTTCATGAAAGATAAATTAATAACGTAATCTTCTGATCTTAATTTTTTCATTGAGGAGTTGCTAAAAACTCTTCTCTCATGGAAAGTTATGATGTTCATAAAATCCAGGGAACTAATATTAAGGCTTGAAGAATGAAGATTAGTCCCTGGAATTGCCCCTCAAAGCCCTTAAATTTGCTTATCAAATCTAAAATTCGAAAATATTGGACCTCAATTGTTTTTATTGATTCCAATTTCAGTAGAGAAAAATTTTAAAAATAGTCTGCCATTTTCTAAACTACCCTCTTTTGACAGGAGTTTGTCAAACCCAGAATTTTTCTTTTTTAAATTTCCAAACAAAATACACTGGTACCTTTTCTTAAACCTAAAATAAAAATTACACTATGAGCTCGCTCAGTTATGATGCATACTGATTTAAACAAAACGCTTATAGTAAAAAATAACCCAGGCTTCAAACCGCCCTAAAATCGATGAAATAACATTTTGAGGCTGGTGCCGAATCAGTTTCAGCACGTTTTAGTTACGAATGATTGATGAGTGGTTGCTAACTACTTTTTCGAAAAGAAATATTCATCCATTTAATTTTTGTCAGTTTTTTGCTGAAAGTTTTTTATTTTTAAGAGTTTACGAGGTTATGTTAAGACTCTTGACATATAGCTAATGACCTATATAGCTTAAGACCTACTTTCTGGATTCTGCCCAGAGTTGTAGGTTCAGTAGTTTCGGAGATAATCGCGGAATGTTAAATTTTAATCAGTTTTCTGAAATATCTAGAAAACAGCTAACTTAAAAATTATATTCTAGACACTCAAATTTTATTTGATATTATGGTATACTTTTTTTTCAACCTCCATGCCTCTCTCCAAAAAGTTACTTTTATTTTTCAAATTCATTGATTCAACTTACAATTGCATATTTAGGGCACAAGAATGCACATGTGTACTGAATTTGAACTTAGTCGATGCTGTAGTTTTAGAACAAACCGGCTCTGACAGCCAAACAGACACACCAGTGATCATACAAGGGTTGATGTTGTACGGAGCCCAAAAAATCAATAAAAATGACTAATTAGTGGAAAGATCAGCCAGGCAATTTCCCTTCGCAACTTTTACCATTACTTTCATCAATATAGTGAGTGAAAAAATATTCAAATTGAAATTTTCAAATTGATTTTTCACTTGTTTCAAGCTAAACATGACTAATGCGGGCCTAATGGGGTGTGCCTAAACTTGTTCTGCTCAGGATATGTTTAGGAAAGCACCATTAAGCCTTGTTGCCAAACATAATGTATTACCCCATCAATTCCCCTGATGGGGCGTTCCAAATTAGGGCCTAAATGGATTTTCCTAAACATTACCTAAACAAAAAAATTTTTGCTATGGAAAATCAAAACAACTCAACTCCACTTGCAAGGATTCATTGAATACAATAGTTATCGATACTTGAACGATGGTTTTGCGATAGTTTTTTGATTAAATAATGG
Source organism: Odontomyia ornata (assembly GCA_963969285.1). NCBI lineage: Eukaryota > Metazoa > Arthropoda > Insecta > Diptera > Stratiomyidae > Odontomyia > Odontomyia ornata. The sequence goes on from OZ017739.1 coordinate 21,839,311, forward strand.
CAGTTGTGAGATCGTTTTACGATAGTTTTAAGATAGTTTTACGATAATTTCACGCTAATTTTACAATAATGCTATGATAGTTTCACGATAGTTTTATGATGCAAGCATATACGATCAGTGTGATAATCCATATTTAGATAATCTAATCTACCAAAGAATGGATGCTTCCAGTCTTACCTGCAAAAGGTCGATAAGTCACGTTCTCCGGACGACGTATTTTGCAGAGGAGCAGCAGATAATGCCTGCCACACGTTTTTTGTCTGCAAAAGATACGAAAGGCTGCGCGATAATCTCTGCAGCAAATCAGAGGGCTCTCTCCAGAGGTTGTAGTCTTAAAGATTCTTGCATCAGTTGACAAATGGAATTGCGTGGCATATTACGCTTGGGCAGTGCTGATGGTTAAAAAAGGCGTACTGGACCGTTGGGAGGCATTGAGAGCGGAAGGGTCCAATTTCTCGTAGTCTCTTCCTCTCTCCTCCTTCCAGCTAGAGAAGGAATACCTGCAAGCCCAAGGCACTTCTAGGTGTAAGAGGCCTATCCGGAAGTAGTGTCAAACGGTTCCAGGTTGGGTTCTCGGGGGACAGAGAAAGTGGGAAGTCCAGATATATTATGAGCCAACCCCCCCCAGTTTTTCTTTCGAATTCAAAAACCGGATACAAAAAAACAGAAAAATACCGAAGAGAAAAAACCGGAAACCGTAGTTTCGCCATCCCTACCTAGACAGCATTAATGGCCACAGTCACCTGAGCAAAGTAAATTTCTATATTTAATTGCTTCTTGGTATTAGTTGTTTATTTTTTTTTTAATGTGGAGGACTCCACGTAGGATGCATAATGAAGCTAGCACACGATACACGACAAATGCAAAATGAATAGGGACAGAACTGAAGGTTCCTTATCCTTATACTGTAAATAAATGATTTAGCTCAACAGTAAGCTGTCGGGTTGGACTTCAATACGTTAGTTTTTCAGTTTTAACGTAAAAATGGGTATCCTTCAGTTCGTTTTGATTCAAATAATTTACTGAGGAAAAAACCAAATAACCGTTTACACGCAAAGTCAATCAAGGGATACAAGCATATAAATTTAATTTTGACTCAAGTATTTTTATTTAAAAAATTTGCTAAGGAAAAAACTGAAAACTCGGGTCTTTCAAAAATCAGTTAAGCCGAAAATGACAAAAACCGAAAAACCAAAGTACCGGTTTTTGACCAAAAATCACCATCACTAGCGTCCATTCCTAATTTGAAAAATTTATCGAGTGAAAACATTTCACTGGATATAATTTGCACCAAAACCATGTTGTTGAGTGTAAAATATAGGTTTATCGAGAATGTGCATTTTCTTGAAAAATATGAAAACTGGTGAGTATTTTGCGAAGTGAAGAACTTGGTAAGAATAACCGACAAATCTAGCGTAAATATGGAATAGATGCCCAAGCAAGCGCGTAGCGACCTGTGAAAGCAATGGAATGGATGTAAGATATGGTATCCAACCACGAGCATATTACGGGGTGATCGATTATCGAATTTGGACTTTTTGAAATCCTTGGCCAGCCAGATCTTTTAAGATTATAAAGTAAGTGTTTATGTTTTTGTATTTATTTTATGTATGCATTTCAATAGCAAATAGTTGAGAATTTTTGTGAGTATACATGCCCTTGGGGTCAACTATCCCACATTGTATTTTCAACTTACATTTTGAATTGTGTCGAGTCTTTTACGGAGAAAGATCAGATGATATAGTATAATTTTGGGTGTGCTCTTTTACTTGAAGCAATGATTTTCTTCTTTTCTAGAAATGCCACGTAAGTACGTGCATCAAGCAGGGGCGCCGCCTCGGGGCGTGTGGGCCGAAGACGCTCTTAATGACGCATATGAAGAGCTGAGATAAAAAAAACCAATAAATGAAATATCTAGTCATTCTGGTATTTCACCTAGGACCCTTAGGCGACAATTTGCAAAACAATATGCAAAAAAATTGACAGTAGGTACCAACGCCTTTGGTTTTATTATTAAATATTTAATCTTATCACATTATTTTCGTTTTTATCATTTAATAATCCCTGCAATATTTTAGGAAAACATACGGTATTAGACTTTGATAATAAAAAACAGTTAGTAGTTCACGTACAAAAACTAGAGGCCGCAGGGTTCCTTCCGGTTAAGAGGATACGATACGAAGACTAGGATTTGAATTCGTCGAAAAACTTGGCATTGATCACAACTTCGACAAAAAAAACGGCAAAGCTGGACATCATTGGCTACTGTATTTTTTAGAACGCTACCCTGAGTTGAGTGTACGCCAAGCTGAAGGCTTATCCCTAGCCCGAGCTCAGGGGCTTAATCGTCAAGAAGTCACCAAGATGTATGACCTCTAGCCACAAACTTTGACTGAGCATGATTTACTGGGCAACCCAAACAGTCTGTTCAATATTGATGAAACTGGTGACTAGTTAAATAACAAACCTGGGAAAGTTATTGCTACGAAGGTCCCAACAATAGTTAACTCAATAACATCCAGGGAGAAGGGAGAGACTTTGTCAATAATAGCCTGCTGCAATGCCACGGGAAATTTTCTCCCTCCAATTGTGATTATAGAGGGAGCAAACAAAAAGCCAGAATTTCATGATGGACTTCCTCCTGGTTCAGGTGTCTATATGAATAAGAAATCGGCTTATGTTAATGTGGAGTTGCTCCAGAAATGATTTTGTATCACAAAAGCCTCAAGGTAAAGTCGTTTTGCTTCTTGATGAGCATTCTTCGCACACGAATTTTGCTCATATGTAAGAGACAGCAGAACAAAATGATATAATCCTCTTTTGTTTGTCAAATCGCAGTACGCAAGCTTTGTAACTATTAGACCAAAGTTTATTCAAGTTGTTTAAAACATTTTATGCTACCGAGACTAGAAATTGGATGCTTGCAAACAAAGAAAAGAAAATCAGTGGGTCAGTAGCTGGTATACTAATTGGCAACGCATGGATTCGAGTGGCGGCGTCTTCCAATGCGATATCAGGGTTCAGAGCTTGTGACATCCTCCCATATAATCCAGCTGCTATCCCAGATTCATTCTTTACCATCCCTGATTCGTCTTCAAGTAGTCATCTCTGCAGTCTGCAGGAAAGTGTTTCGGTTGACGAACGTGATGTATTATTGAAACCAGAACCTTGTTCATCATGTAGCAGTAAAAAGTTGCCAAATTTTGATGGCGATAAAGTTCACATGTATCCAACTTTGATTCAAACACGCAGCTCTACACCAACAAGTCTAGGTTAAAGTGACGAGACTTCTCCATCTTTTCCTGCACAACATACTAGAGCTGAAATCCAAATTGAAACAACCAGTGAGCTTTTACAAAAATGTTCACCAGTACCGAAAATTTCGATACCATTATACAATACAGGAAAACAATCAGCTGTAGTATTGACTTCCAAGGAAAAATTGTTGCTAAGAAAAATAAAACCAAACCAATACCTAACATACCATTCAGTATTTTGAGGAACAAAAAGCCTAGAGAAGCTCAATGGTTTTTTTCTTTATCAACAATCATGACCAAGCCGAGACAACCAAAAATGAGACTAGAACCTATTTTTTAGTTCTAGGAATTTTTGCGATTTCTGAAGTTGATGTAAATACTGTTAGTAATGATACTCTAAAAATATTAGATCCAGCGCTGATGCTTTGAAGCCCGGTCATCATCGCATTACCAAGCTGAGTCTGCTAATTTATATTAGTTGTATGTTTTACAGGTATATATAAAACTTCCGGTTATTATGTATTTCAATTCGTCGCCAGTTTTTTCACTGTGTTGAGCTCATTTTTTGAGTAATCATTAGAACATATCAATGTTACAAAATATTTCTAAAATTTTTATCAAAATTCCTAGTGTCTGCGCCCTTTGAAAACGCGTGTCTCTACAAGAGCACTTGTTATTACTGCAATTGATAAAAAATCAATATACTGTAACTTGGCTTTTTATGACTCGATTGTTATAAAATTTTCAGAAAACAAATAATTGAAATACAAGTTTCTGGCAAATTAAAGAGACACCTTTCAACTTTATAGACGAAAACGTAGATTCACATAGTACTATTATTAACAAAATTGATCAGATTTTGACTATCAAGGTATTTGTTGGCCTTGCATACATAAAGACCTATTTCCTTGATTTTTTTCAGATTTTTCGAATCAATGGTGTCCAATCGCGAGGGGGGTGGACACAAATTTTTCGTACATTTCCCTTCCGCCTGCACTCCTTGAAGGAAAACATGTCAGATTAAGACCTGTCTTGAAAAGCTCACATCAAGACTTTTTATATGCTATATTGGCTACCCTTGGCGACATATGCTGCGAGACTCCAATTACAAAAATTATTTTAAAGTGATACTTTAAAGAGGTCACTACTTTACATCTATTCACCAAATTTCATGTTTCTAGCTTAAGTAGTTTGCGAGAAAATTTGCTGTGATACACGTACGGACGGACAGGTTGCGATTTAGTATTGTACAGTACCCTAAAATAGAAACTTGGCTCGTTTATTCAAAAAGTGTGACCAAAGCTTCTTTTTGCTGTTTCCACGGGAATGCCATCATCATTAACAATGACTGGATAAGACTGGAAACACGGTCATGAACGCCTGGAAAATCACATAAAATCTGCTGATGATGTCACAGCATATTTAGAATATTTAGAATGTAAATCTCGACTGACGTTGATGCACATCAACAAAAGCTACTGAATGAAGAAATACATTATTGAAGCGCGTTCTAGAGCGTTTGATGATGATAACTATGTATCCTGTTCAACACAATCTAGTTTTTCGTGGCTCATCAGATGAACTTTTCACGCAAGATGATGAACATTTTTTGGGTTTGGTGGAGTTTTTCGGAAACTTTGGTATCATTATGCGAGAGCATTTCCGAAGAATATCACAGAAGGGAATAAACAACCATTACTGTAGCAAAAAGATTCAAAATGAACTAACCTATCTTTAGCAAGCAACGCTTTCGCAGAAATACTAAAAATGAGAGGTAAAGCGCAGTATAATTCTGTGATTCTTGATTACACTCTTGATATTATCAAAACTGAGCAAATACTATTCACAATAATATTTGTTCAAATCAATGCAAACTTCAAAGAGCAGTTTTTAGGATTTAAAATTGCTTCTTCATCGACGGGCGAAGGGCTGATGAAGCTTCAATTCAAACTCTTGAAAAGAACAACATAAATATTGGTGATTCACGTGCACAAAGACATGCTAATACCTCTAACATGAAAAGAAAAAATAAAGGTGTTCAAGCTCGGGTTATCAAATTGATTCTGAGAGTATTTGTACCTTGAGGATACCATTTCTTGAATTCGGTGATTGGCGACTGCCTCTTCATTAAGAATATGTATCACACTCTTTTGTGTACTTTAGCGCATCTAAGTTCTATTCTCAGCATCGAGCCAGAGATGGACTTTTCTCAAAAATCATTTCCCAAATATCACTGTCAAACCTTTATGTACAACTCGTTGGGAACGCAAATTGAACACGGTTAAAGCCAATAATATCAGGCAAAAGAAGTTCATGAAGCTCTTTGATGGAGATTTTCAATTCATATTTGAAAGTTCCTGCTGTTCAACATGAAGCTAAATGCTTGGTTCTATTCTAAATCTACGATTCCCTTTACTCAGAATTGCAAGAATCATCAGATTCAGTCGAAAATGACACTTTTTGTCGTCAAAATGTCGGGAGTTAAGTACCGCTCCCACATTTTGAGGGGACTCGGACATACTCGTACATAAATGGATTGGAGCTTTATAAAGAGTCGAAATAATTACGGTATATTAAACCGACAGCCATCAAACGGCCATTGGATGTTCTTCAATTTATCGTCAAGAAAAATGTCAGCGATATCTTCCTTAATATTTGGAGTTTTCTTTGCATATTACCTGATGCACAAAAGGAATTTTTAAATTCCTAATCAAAATCTTTGATTTGGTACTCTACTGGAGAACCTTTGATAAAAAAAAATTTTGAAGGTCAGCATGCCCCTTAAAAAGTTTTTAAATGTTCGATAAGAATTAAATTTTTGAGAGATCACCAGATTTTGATCAGTCAGCACTTCTTTAAGCTTTGCAGCCTCAATAATTTCGGAGAAAACTTGATATGATGCACGAAAAGACTGACAGACAGGACGCAAATCTAGCAGGTCTTTCAAAAATTCATTTTAAAAAGCTCTTAAAATTTTGGAGTGAACAGTACTTAATGTATATAGTAATTAATCTCCCATCTAAGTGCTGTCCACGACCATACTTCTTGACTTTGGTAATCAGGGCCGGATCAAGCTCATCTGGCGCCCTGTGCAAAACTCGTATGTTGCGCCTTTCCTCGGATTTTAAAAGTAGTTTGCTTGCTAACCAAGTCGTAGCCTTAGCGCGGTTTTTAATATTGAGAAAATTGCGAAAAATCTATTGGAATATCAAATTCATCTAAAAAAGTTCTCATCTGAAGCAAAATCTATTGAATATAAAATTAAATTAAAACTTACTTGGTAGGCAGAATTGTTTGCCGGTCAGAAGGGTTTTATTCAAAACATGTCTTTTTTTGTGGTAACATCAATTAAGGACTCAGGTGAAAAAATAATATTTGACTACCTTTGAAAATGTTTTTAAGGCCTGAATTTTCAAGAAAAGACTACTTTTGACCTTTCTATAAGGTTTGATGATTGAAGCACCTATAGGGTCAGAGAAAACTTGCTGCAACGGACGGACGAACAAATAGACATGGCATAAAACTAGTAGATCTTTATAGAATTACAAAGCCCTGAAATATGAAAACTCACTCACCATGGACTAAACAAACTGTGCTTTCCGGGCCTTTAATTTTGCGAAGTCCTCTATAAGATCATCATACTCCAATTCTTCTACGAGTGGCTGCCAGCTGTTGGGATCACTTAAATCTAAAATACCGTCTGAGATGTTTGTTTCCTCTTGTTGAGCTCCAACTGTCGTCACTACTGGCTCACAAATACTTTCAGAAGCACTTTCGAAATTACGGAAATTCACTGAAGTCGCGTCACTTGTTCCCGGCTGAATTAACAGTTTTTGCAACAGTCCTGACTGTTTTTTATTTTCATTTTCTTGAATTTTGCGCCGCTTCCGATACTCGGCACCGGATGGTTTTAGTTTCTTCATGATATCTATATTTTTTATTTATTAATAAGCACTTCACGAACTTTTGAAAAAAACATCTGCTCCATCCAAACATTAGTTCCAAAAGAAATTTTTGCATTTCCAGTAGGAAATAAATGAAAAGCATAAAAAGAAATAATTTTCCTTTAATCATTCTCCTTCTCTTCTTTCGGCGGCTCCATCCATATCCACATCGTCGATATTCGTCCCTACGTGCATTTTCTAAGCCTGCACATCGGTCGCCCAAATCATGTATTTGGGCATAATCACCGAATAGAAAAATTTTCATTAATTCTTCTTTCGTTTGTCTTTCAGTTCACATTAAACCAGAAATGAGTTTCTCCAATGGATCCGCTTATCTGGTTCGAAGCGAACGATAGCTCATGATACCTTGGATATCTGACACAAAACCAAAGGGCGCACGATGAGCAAGTTTTTAGCTTGCACAGTCTACGCATTGTATAGCCATCACGAATAACATAAAAGGCGAACAGATAAGTGTTCTAATATGTCTGAAGTTTGTGGGCGCCCAATGTGCAAACATTCAACATGCACATAAGAGAGTAGTAGAATGCTCGTGATGACTTCGACACCCAACGCAACAATAAAGGGCGAACGATGCGCAGTTTTGAAATTTGCACGTTCTATGCGTGGAAAAAGCAGCATAGAAGATGAGTAGATCACCGCCATAGAATGAATGGTAGAGATGGGCGCCCGACGTGCAAAGCTGAAACGTGCACATAGGTGAACATCGTTGTTCGCTTAGAAGCAGAGCAGGGAATCTCCAATGGATCTTGATTGAAGGTATGCTCTGCTGGTTCTAAGCGAATATATATATGAACGATATTAGTTTCTTAGTCAGAGCTAGCTACTGGAAAAAATGTTTATATGTAGGAGCATAACGTGTAAATTGCACATTATGCTTAATATTTATTGATGATTTTTTTTTGAAAATTGTTTCTAGGTTGGGGTCGTAGCTGGCGCCCTGATTGATTGGCGCCCTGTGCAAATGCACGTTGTGCACATATGGTGGATCCGGCGCTGTTGGTAATCTAACGAGAACCGGTGCCTGTCCCAATATGCCTAAAACCTTTGAACAATCTCATGTAAGTTGTTTTCATGCATGTGATTGTCAACATTGTACCATAGAATAAATGAGTTTCAAAAATAACACTAATTACACGTTTTTCTACGAAAATATAGTCAAGTGGCTTGAATGTTCGATCGAAGGAAGAAGCCTCTGTTTTCTTGTCAAATTTCTGGTTTAGCGGATATGTAGAGCTTACAACGAGGTCTCTGTTGGTTACCAAATCTATTACGCATGATACATTTTCGCTGGTCACAGAGCGAGCGCTATTGCCTCTATTTTCTCTGACGTTAATGCGCTAGCTAGCTTTGTAACATTTTCACAAGTGCGTTTTCAGCCCTTACCAATTTTGACCTTACAAGCGTTGCTTTTTATGTTCATTGTTCTATCAACATGGTTATATTAAAGTGAAGAATGTAGTGCACATATGTAGTGCAAATACGTTTTCTAACATTTATTTAATTTTTTTGTCTACTTTGAAAAAAATCTATTTTTTACCATTGCTTATATAAATTAACGTTGGACATAGTGAAGAAAAATAATATCTAATTAGAAAATGTTTTAAATTACCACCAACTACTTAGTTCTTTTTTCTAATTTAAAAGACCCCTTCATGGTCAAATATACTTTAACCATACTATGATATAAATGAAAGAAATTTTGTTTTTCTAGGTATTTTTCTTAATTCCGATTGACAAAGGTACCAAGGCAGTCTAGCCACAACAACTTCGAGGGACAACAGGTTTACCTTTGAAAAATAATTTTGTGCATCCTCTTATAAAAATAATGATTGAAAAATTACAAACCTGTTAGTGCCATCCATGGATATCGCGGTAGTGTATCAGCTATTGATTGACCGGTACCTGCTGTAGAAACTACTCCCGATGTGGGTTGCCCGCAAGCATTACCCAATGAATCTACACCTATGCCACCGGACGCAGCTGAAACAGCGGACGCGGCTTGATGATAGAATTGTGCGAAGCTTGATGCACCTCCTGGTACACCCATTGACTGATAACTGTTCATAACACTGTCTGTATATCTGAAATTAGTGAAAAATTCATCAATCAATAGTTTAATCAGAAGTTTCAACTGAAAGTCTTGGAAAATAGGAAGAAACCATGAGCTGTGCTAATAAATCCAGGACATAAAAGCATTTTAAATTTTCTCTAACTCAATAATTTCCAAGAATATTCCTTAATATCTTTTTGATATATTTATTTAAGTGTGATTTTTTTCAAGAAGTACATGAGATTTTTTAAAATTAATACTGCCATTATTCCCAATGAACTCAGAAATGGTTAACAACTCATCGACATATTTATGTTAATCACATTCAAAAACACTCCCTTAAAAAGTTTCATTGACTCCTTTTTACAATATATCATCGTAACTTATGAACTCCATTAGGATAACAAACGTCCTAAACTCATCCATTCAACTCCCAAAAATCATATTACACTCCCCATAACCCAAAATTCCAAACATTCATTGGTAGAACAGCCAAAATTAGGATTTTAACATAACATTCAATCTATTTTTTTCTAATTTATAGTTATGGACTATTAATAGCACGCGACTAGAAGAATGTGACGATGCGTCTTGATCCGTTTCGTTCGTTTCTTCGCGTCATAACGCCAAAAATCATTTACCAAGGCCGCACGTTTGCTTTGGTGTTTTCTGTGTATCTAGTTAAGTTAATAGAACTGATATATCGTCTGCAACATTTTCTTCAGATAGATACTTCTCGCGAAATAAAACACATGACTCGGCAAGAATATACGAGTATGATGCTTCCGTGTTCTGATTGCTTTAGAACATAGTTTTTCAGAATTTGCGCGAAAATAAATTTGTAATGCTTAAAACTTGGAAATCATCACTGACCTAATACATTGAATGCGAATGATTTTGAAATGATTCGAATTCAATTAAAATAGCTCACTCTGGTCCTCACAGTTACTGTAGCGTTTGATAGTGTCTGAATTTTAAATTTGCCACCAATTTGCAGGAGAAGCGACTATAGGCCACGAAAAACGCGGCATGGTCTCTTTGAAAATTCAAATCGTCCAAATAACATTCAGTTTGAGATAATTTATCATCACCAACACTATTATATTGACAACATATCGATGTATGTGCAATAAAAAATACGATTTATTGTTGCTTTCCCAAATGGAATGTTCATGTTTAATTTAAGTATTTTGATAAATACTGAAAAAATGTCAACGGCTGTCTCTCGTGCATGCATAGTTAATGTTTTTTCAAGATTAGGCTTTTATAATGTCTTTCTAATATATACAAATATACTTATGTATGCACATGTTTTTAGTTCGAAGACATTGTAGTGCTGTGTATCTCTAATCATTTGTATGACCAATCGAGACGGTATAATAGCTTTTCACGCTTTTTTCGTGACAATCAACAATTTACGACCGATATAATTCAAATCTTCTTTTATTTAACATTCCACGCCCATTGTGGTCGTCGTTCTTGTCGTCATGTTGCCTCGACTAAGGTTAATTTCTTAATTTTTATTTCGTTTATTTGAACGTTCTTTATCGCGATAAGTGAATTTCATTAACAGTTGTATAGATTTTGGGTATGTTGAATTGAGCTTGAATACAGACTGCAGATTGACTGAGATGTAGGACTGAAATGTTTTCAATAAATTTGGAGTTCAAAATGTGGGAGGCATATTTGTGTGCATACAGAAGGTGTCTAGAATTTATTTTTAGAATAATGTAGGATGTGTGAGTAAAAAAAGTACTTGTTGTATCGTACAAATATTTTTAGGGCTTTGTTGAGCTAATTTTATAAAGACCTACTAACATTGCGTCCTGTCTGTCCATGTGCCACAGCAAATTTCCTTAGAAACTATTGAAGCAAAAAAGTTTAAACGTTGTTAAAAGGTCGAAAAGGTCTCCTTCTAAAGAAATGACGTTTAAAAAAATTTTGTTAACAAAGGTAATCGAGTAGGGTATGAAATGAAAGGTCTTGAGCTTTTGGAACGTGAAATAAAACAGTTATTTTATTCATCAGGCCGCCCAAATGGTGTTCCTACCCCCCTCCCGATGGGACACATTTGAGCCGAAAAATCTGCATGATCTGTAAATTTTAAACGTTTTGATTCATAAAATCGGAATAGTGCTTCTTGAAACTTCACAATTATTTATGGAAATTGCTTATATGTACCACAATTATGCATATTAATAACGTGTTTTGCATTAAGGACAAAACAATTTTATCTATTAATAAAACACAGAAATATTTGCGATATTGAGCTCCAATTTATTGTGGATGTATTGCAAGCATTACATTTTATGAATGAAATTCGATTTCGGTCATATGACCACCACGAGCCGTTTAAAGCGGTCAATTCTTTGGACCCGACTTTCCACCACTCTGGTAGAAAAAAATGTTTTTGTGGTGTTTGTTGGTGACCAATAACGCATACTTTGCTTATGAACAAAGCCATTGAGCCAGAAATGACCTTCATCGCTGAAGATGATTTTTCGATGAAATTCTTCATTTTCTTCAAGCTTTGCCAGAGCCCAATTGGAGAAGTTTTGGCATTTCGAATGATTAAGTGGCTTCAGTCCTTGAGTCGATTTGACCTTGAAACATTTAGACCAAGATCCTATCGCAAAATACGCCACAGTGTCGTTTGAGCGATGCCCTATTCTTGAGAACCATGTGGAATTGGCTGATTTGGCTCATTTTGAGTCGATGCACTTACGGCAACGATATTTCCTTCGGTTCGAGCGGTACGACGTCTTTTTGGCACCGGAACATCCAATAGAGAAAATTTGGGGTCGAACTTATCCACTATACCACGCAAAGTCTGTCGGGTGCGACGATTATTACGGCCGAAAATTGGCGTAAGCGCTCTTAAAGTTGCGCGGCCACAGAATTTCGGTAGTAATTTTTAATGATTTGTAAACGTTGCTGGTTCTTGAACTATACCATGATAAAAATTTTGACTTTAAATAACGTCCTGACATTAACAGTTCATTAAAAATTTAAGGATGCGTTCATATAAAGATATGAAATTGGTATGCTCCTAATAGAAAGCCCTATATAAGACCCTGGTGCCCACAAAATTTTATTAAAATTGAAACAAATCAAGTGAGATATACACAGCACAGCATGTGTTGATAGATGGTATACGAGAGCGGATCAATAAGTAGATAGTCTCCGTTCCCGAAGGGGCCAGTTCTGCAAGAAAGATTCACTATCGTGTAGTACATTCTCGTAGACAGCTAGTGTGAAAATTTCAGCCGAATCGGACTCATAGATTTTAGAAAAACGGAGAAAGAGCAATATTGGTTGGTGATTCGATTGTTGTTTTTGGAAGGGAAACCACGCAGTGAAATCAAAGAGCACTTAGATGCTGTGTTCAGTGACTCTGTTTGTACGATGGGAACCGTAAAAAATTGATTCAGCGAGATCGCATGTCGTTTTTTGATGAGCCATGCCAAGGAGCCCCAAAAGCAGCTACAACGGAGGATAACATGACAAAAATCAACGAGCTCATATTGGCAGACCACCGATTAAAGGTGTACGAGATAGCTGAGACAGTAAACACCTCAAAAAATGGCGTGAGTCATATCCTGTATGAAGTTTTGGGCATGAAAAAGGTCCCGACGCAATGGGCACGCCGGACAACAAACGCAACCGCGAGACTACATCAGAGCAGTGTTGGACGCTGTTTAAGCGCAAGCCCAAAGGAGTTTCTGCATCGTTTTGTGACCGTTGACTCCAGTGGTACACTCTCCAGTGGTACACATCAGAAGCCAAGAAGCAGTCGAAACAGTGGAGTTCACCCGACAAATGAGCTTTAAAAAGACTAGAACTGTCCTATCGGCCGAAAAGGTGATTTCCTACTGTTTTTGAGATTAACAAGGTGTGATGTGTATCGACTACCTGAAGAAGGGCAAAATTGTTACAAGGCTCTGCTATGTTGAATTATTGGGCCAATTCGATACTGAGTTGCAGAAAAAATAGCACCCTTTTGGTGAAGAAAAATATACTCTACCACCACGACAATGCACCGGCTCACACTTCCGCCATCGCCTCGACCAAATTGGTATTCTCCAGATATGGCTCCGTGCGACTTCTTTTTGTTCCTAAACTTGAAAAAGTCGCTTGCCGGGCAGAAATTTGAGTCAAATGAGGAGGTCATACCTGACGGAGGCCTACTTTGCAGACCTCGAGAAAACGTATTTTTCAGACGTGTTAAAGAAGTTAGAGCATCTCTGGGTCAAGCGTATCGAGCTAAGAGGAGATTGTGTCGAGAAACAAATTGACGCTCTTACAAAATGTTCGTTTTTCGTTTGCGGGCTAAATACTTATTAGACTGCTTTCGTATAAGAGTATTCCAATTTGAGCTAGACACTACAACTTTTTTCGGGCTTGCATGAAAATTTCAAGGGAAGTGTTTTATTTGAAAATGTACAACGATTTATTTAAAATGGAACAAAATAGCGGCTGTTACATCTTAATGAAAGAAACCTTCTTTACTCGTGCTTGATATGTAATTTATCGATGTCTTGTATTTTTAATGGATTCGTAATTCAAGTCATTAATTTGTGTCATTAGTAAAGTTGTTTGGAACCCTAGAATGGTTACATAGTCCTTCTGATAAGAGTACTCTCCTGCCTAACAACAGGTTTATTTATTAATCCTGGCATTGTATTTTAATCCAAGGTCTTTTAAAAATTTTCTTTTTTAAAAACTATTCAGAATTGATCTTGAACTTTGAAAATAATTCATCATTTAAGCAAAAAAGCTCCTGTAAGAAGGGTTTGACGGTCAACTCATGACATCTAGATAGTACTCTTAAGCTGTTGATGAATAACCTCTAAATTTATTTAAATGGTATGAATTTCAATGCTCAGATTAATAAATAGAAATCATGCATTTTATGGCTCCGTCTGACTGGAAAAAATTATTTTACGATCATGAAATTTTTTGCCTAATGACTTTTAAACAATTGCTTCTCATCTTTCCGCAAGTTTTCATGAAGTGCATTGCTATATCACACAGAAAGATGGGCAAAATAGATGCAGGTGCAGGTCAGTATGTAGTATAAATATAAAGTATTAAAATTTATTTTTTGAATGACTTAGATGTAATTATTAAATATAGCGCAAGTATACTACGAGCAGATGACCTAATAAAATGAATTCAACTTATTATCAAGACCTTCTACTTAAAAAATGAATAATTTAGTTCAAATTTTGTGCGGCAATACCCATCTTCTCTCCAATGCCCTAAACTCATTGGGAAATTACATTTTAAAATTCTAATAAGGTTGGGCTCAACTGGAATTGAACTCAAATCTTGAGAACCATAAGACCAATACAATGCCACTGAGCCATGGCCCCTTCTTTAGTCCAGCCTACAGATATACAGCAGGGAAGTTAAAATTTTCAATTGTAAATGCGACTGCCTTTCATTAAGGGTTCGGCCACATTGCGATTTTCCTGTCGTAACCAACGATTTTTTGACGCAAATACGAACACACTGCGACAAGATTTGCAAAGGAACTTGAGGCATACGCAGAACTAAAGGGTGATTCATAACAAGTGTACACATTTTTGCCAAAAAACATAATTTTTGTAAAGATTGAGCTGTAATGTTTTTAAATATGAAAATTTGGTCCCTTACAATTAAATATAAAACATTACTTCGGGCATATGTGCACTTCGTGCTGCTCAAACAATGATTGTAATTTTCGATGACATTTTCGCACATTTCCGGTGTTATTAGGCGTATGTTGGCTCGAATATTGTTTTTTAATGCTTCAGTAGTCTGAGGAGCATCAGCGTAAACACGATCCTTCAGAAATCCCCAAAGGAAGAAGTCAAATCACACGTCTCGCTGGCCAATTTATGGGTCTATTTCGTGAAATTATTCGATTTCACGTAGAGCGCGAAATGTTTGCACTGGCGATTTATTATTTTTGTAAAAAGTTTTAACAATAATAAAACGTTCGGCTGATGTGTATGACGCCATCATTAAAATTGTAAAAGACCAATATATGGACCTGAAATTGGTGGTAAATATGAGCTAAGGCCCATTCACATGTGTACACTTGTTATGAACCACCCTTTAATATGCTCATTTAAAGGTATGTTTTTGCCAGGAGCACATCCGCTAACTCATTTGTGCGCTATGCAAGAAACTTCCGTGCACGTCAGCGTCAAATGTCCAAATGATGTGCGCCTGCGTGAGTATCACAAAAACTACCTACTAAACTGGTTTTAGGAAAAATCGCAAATTTCTGCGACTGCCGACCTGAACAAAGTGAGAAAAAGTGCGACTATATGGTCGTAGTCTGATGCATCCCTAAGGACATTATAGTTTAAACGATTTTAATGCATGTTTAGTGGTTCTAATGCGTGCCTTCTTTTTCGTAAATGTTGGCCAGTTGGACCTTATGTGATTTGTCAAAATCATGAATAACTTGGAATGAATTTCTATCTATCTACTATTTGGGGGTTTTTAGCGAATTTTGACCAATAAGAACCAAAAAATACTACAACTACTTTTTGATTCGCTTCATTTTTATTTATAATCCAGACGTTGGCATTTCGAAGCTCTCAACTTATCTTAAATCTAATTAACCTCTTACACCAAAGGCTTTTATGATCAACCATTATCTGAATGTCTAGCTTAATGAGTTGTTAATCACTTTCATCAGTGGTAAGTAGCAGATACCTAAGTATGTGTTAAGTCTATTTTTCAATGGCCGTCTGGATGTGATGAAGCTTCCAATTTGTATGTCATTCTGACTTCTTTAACAAGTCCGAGCGTTTCTTCATTTATTACATGATTTCCTTCCACTATGAGCTTAGCCACCGAGGATTTTATGCTTCTAACTTCTATTTTTGCCTTGTGGTCGCTTCAGCTTCCTCAAGTGCTTTTTGAACCTTGTTATTATCAGACGTTTTATTTGCCCAATGTATTACCTGTTGAAGATGTTAAACTCGTTGTTGCCACGTATTAGATGCCAGCCAAAAATTCACCAAAACGGCAACGATTTGGGGGGAGATTATAGGTGATTCACTGACTTATAATATCGCAAAATGTCTAGTCGCAGAAATTGAACACATAGACAAGAAATTAAGCAAGCAATCAGTGAAAAATACAGCAAAGCCAATTCAAAAACTCAAAGGAACACTTATTCTCATTTGACGTTAAAGTATTATTCCCCAGTATACCAGTTAAAGGGGCCCAAAGCAGTTTAGAAGACAAGCTTGAAAGCAAAAATGGGGACCAAGAGTGGAAAAACAAGACCCGACAGTATGTGAAATTGGCAATTGTGCGCATGAGGAAAAACTATTTTACATTCAGAAGAAGATATAATAAAACGAAGAAAGGTCTAGCGATTGGAAACCCCCCCTTGAAGTGAAGTTTTTAACGACAAAATTCAAGGGAAAAATAAATCAGCTGCAGGTATAATGCTAGAGTATTTTAGAAAATGAACAGCATACATTAAAAGGTAAATATCACTATGAAAAAAGAATCCAACGGCGAGATAAACTTCCTAGAAATCGATCTTTATCTGCACAAAAGTTTTTTTGCAAAGCTAATTACCTAACCACATTTTAATTACGAAAACCAAAGGCCTATTCATTAAACGGGTATTTACTCAATTAGTTTAAATAACCACGTATTTCCATAAACTGGGTTGCAATTCCAAAGTTCCTGAGCCCTAGATTCATCGATTTCTAGGGACTTCGCCATGTCTGACTTCTAGGTGTTCGTGATAGTGTCGATTAATGTGACGTGCTCCGCTGTTATTTCGTGGTTTTCTCATACCATATACTGCGCTACCTTGGATATGAAATTTGAGTTTTCTCTCTTTTTATTTGCTGCTTTGCGTATATTTACTTATTATTCAATTTTTTCTAACTTTCATTTAGACTCTAATTTATTTTCTTACATGTTTTAATTAACTTTTTTCTGCTTGATTTTGTTGTGTAAATGTGCCTTACTTTAAACTATATTTATTTGTCTAAGTCTATTTTGTAATTGGATTTTTGTCTTTTAAATGGATTTAAATAAATAAAATAAATATTGTCTGCAAACTTGGCATCCATCGATCTCCTTGTCTGTCCAATTTAAGTAACGTAGCTATCTCCATATGATATTTGGTAAATTTCGCTTCTCTCCATCTTGTACAGAGGGTCCTTTGTTTAGCCTAGTAGGTTCTGCAGTCTTGTTGCTCTACTTGTATAGACTAGATCAATGCCTAGTTTTTTCTGAGTGCTATCTCCCAAGCTGTAATTTTGAAATTTTTAGCTTATTTGCTCGTCCTTTCCTTGATAAATTTGGAATTTCTTGATAAAACCACTTGGTCAGCCAAACACCACAATTTGTATCGTCTTTTGATCGGTTTTATAGATAGATACTGTTTATGTCCACACCTACCTTTAAATTTGATCATTGATTGGTCTACGCTCAGTTCCCGTGTCCCATGATAATACTCTTGAAATTTTTGGTTTAGCTCATCTATAAGAGGTCTGATTTTGTATAGCTAATCCTTGCAGTTTATAGGCATTTGATTATTAGCAAATCTATCACTTGGCATAGTTTTACATAATAGTAGATTGTTTAGAACCGGCGCCGTAGAGCAGTGGCCTGTCCAAACTGGTCTAGTATTGTAACCCATGTAGAAATTCCTTTTTGAGACTCAACACCTTATCTTTCTATGTAGCATAAAAGTTGCTTTGGTATGTGATATTATCCAATATTCCATCATCGACACCAGAAAGATTTAAGTCGCTGTGGTACAATGAGGAAAAAGTTCTTCTACTACCTCAGTATCTGCTGAATATTCTGATAATTTAGTCTCCTAGTCTCGCTTTTTCCACTTACGATTTGGTTCGGCAATTTTTTTTTTGGGTAGCTCATGACAGGGACGCACTTGATGATGGCAAATAGATTTCAGCAGTTGTGCCAGGAACTGGGCATGGAGATACACGACGTGCCGAAGATTCGGATGGAAATCCCTCATTTGTAGGCGATAATGGTTGGATTTTGTATTGAGTTATTTTAACAGCCTCCTCAAAATCGTCATCAAAGCATCTCGGAGAGTGTAGGTAAATATCTTTCTTGTTGCTCTTATCGGTAAAATCAACGACCGATGCGTTAATGCAGTTTGGAGACGTTCCAGTGACAAAACTTCGATAAGAGCAGTATCTTTTGCAATATTATTTTCCAGGAAGCTAGAACAAATAAGTCGACAATTGAAAAGCAAGTTTCAAAGTTATCGACTGAAATAATAAGAAAATGACCTTTATTCCTTACTTATGTTTTCCATGAAACTCGATAAATTTTGTTACACAAAGTTACTGACGGTACTTCTCCGTCCTTGCCTATTTTTGTTGGATTTCCACATAAAATACTGTTAAAAATATACCATAAAACTATCTATGAATCAAACTGATAACGAAATCTAATTAAATAATAAAAAAAAGTTCACTTTCCTACTATTTTAAATTTTTTTTGAAAAGTAAACAAATCGAACTTGCTGACTGCGTGACAGGGCGTTACTTGCAAAACTACTGGCCGTCTACCGTGGGATACCGAATGAAGCGCTCTGTTTGGCTTACGTATTCGCAACTATATGGGATATAAGGGTTAGCGCAGAGTGTTTGGGTTTTAAATTCACAAGTAGTTTACGAAATAGTAGTTCCAGATAGGAAAGGGTTAAGTCATTCTTTAGCAAAGTGGCCATTAGTCCATTTTTGAGTGAGGGAACTAATTTCTTCCATATATTTCGACTCCTTCCGCGCCCCTCACCCCTAACATCGGACTTTCAACAACTATCATTTGACACCCGTTTAAGTGTAACTTCCAATATGAGGGCACCCTCCTTAAAAACCTTCTAAAATGTTTTAGGGCATTGAGACTTTGGAGAGGTAATCACTTCGAGCTATCCAAAAAAATTTGTATTTGTAGCTGTCATAGTTTCCGAGAAAACTTTATGTGGCGTACAGACGGATGAGCAGACGGACAAAGAGATCACGATTTTGGCAAGGGTTGTAAAATTATTTTACAAGCCCCTAAAATGAAATAAGAAAATTTGTATAAGTTACAGCCACCTTTTAAGTACTTGCAATAAAACAAAAATTATAATCGAGTATAAGTCCAATTCGAGCCTTGGCGTTGAAATTTGTTAGGGAATCATGGACGTCACTGTATTTGAGGTAATATGGTCAGTATCACGCTCAATCATGTGACTATTACCTGATTTTGCAATCAGTATTTATTACAACTAGGTAGGCTAATAGTCAAACAGAAATACAACAAGTGCAAATTCGTTGCTACCAACGAATTTTGAACTTAGGAACTGCTGCGTAAATGGTGAGCACCTTAGCCGCTACACCACATGGACTACGGTATTTGCAATAATCAGATTTTATTACTTATTCGTGTTTAAATTTTCTCATTTGTATTTAATTGGTCTATCACACCTTAATTTAAAGTACTCGAATGTTTTATTTTCTGTAAATAATAGAAATTCTGAATTACTAATAGGCTCGTTCACTTTTCAAAATAAAACTCCTTATTCATACGGGTTTCTTATTACGATTACTTATAACCCGTATTAAAATTAATTTATCCATTTGCACATCTATCGTCCGTTCATCTGTATATCACCAAATTTTTCCACGAAACCATAGAAGCTACAGACATCAAACTTGGTAGGTAGATCAGAAGTGATGACTTCTTAGAAGTTTGAGTATTGAATGTTTTTCAAAGATTTTTATAATGGGACCTCCCTTATCGAAAGGGGACACTTAACATTTTTTTTTACCGAAGATAGTCTTGTAAGGTTTTCAACGAATGGATTGATGAGACCTTAGACAATCAGGTCTTTAAACAGTATTACAAGCTTCGGGAGGTACAGGGGGAGAGACTGGGCACCTTTGATCCATTAAATTGAAAAATATCATGGAATCATCTTCTTTATGAATACAACAACAACAAATACCATGGAAGTAGAAATTCATTCAACTTTTAAATAAAAGTATGATTTCTAAAATTCACATTTTCCCAGATAAAATCGTATAGTTACCCTTCAATCCAATGAAAATCGATATTTCCTTATACTTTGTAAGTTTAAAAAAAGAATCATATTTAATTTGAACTTTCTCCGATTGCAAATACAGATGGTGCTGATTTTCCATCGAATCGGACACTGCAGTTTTGATTTGATTTTCTTACAATTCCAGGTAAGATGAATAGCAAAAATGTATTTGATAATTCATGATATAAATGGTTTTTGTTATATTACATCGAACTGGCTGCCAGCGAAATTGGAATAACAAGTTGGGTAAACAGACCTACGCTCATGTCAGAAGGGTTTTGTATTCACTTTACAAAATGCAGTCACCAGATCGAATCAAATCAAGAAACATGTCAAAGACGATTTTATTGGAGAAAATATGAAATACGAAGATCATACTATTATTAACAAAGTTGAACGAATTTCGAGATCTGAGGTTTTTGGTATTGTTATATTCATAAATATCTCCCTTGATAATTATTTCAGATGTCCACCTGCGACGGAGGGAACACATTTTTCATGTATTTCCCCCCTGTGCCCCCACTGAAGCTAAAACTGACAGTCTAACAACAGTTTTGAAAAGCTCCCATGAAAACATTCATTTTCTACTTATATCGGCTACGTTTGATGAATTTTTTTTTTCAGGGGTCACTCTCCTGTACTGTTATCATTGATTAACGCCCAATTTTTTCGAATCCTAGAATGGTTACAAAACCCTGTTGCTAGGAGCTCTCTCCCACCTCCTTGACTTGTTTCACTTATGAGCAATAATTGAAGGTACTCATCTTCAGTCATTCATTCAATTGAATCAAGTGTTCAAAGCATGCACCTTAAACGTTGAAGTTGGGAAAATATAACTCCAAATTATTCAATCTTCTCATTTAAAACAGCCACTATTTTGTTTTACGATTACTGATCCTACTAGCCGAATCGATTCTCAAAGATATACATGACACCTATCATTCCTGAAATTTTCATGCAAATCCTAGCAAAACTGTAGTGTCTGAGTCGGTAAAAAGCGCATGTTGTTCCATAGCCATATGTTGCCATAGTAATACATGCAGCGCATATTGTTCCATAGTAATACAGGAAAATTCAAACCGCTATAACTTCGCTAAATATGATGCAATCTTTATGAAACTTGCAGGGTTAACCAACCTTATAAATAGTCATCCGCGTACTGAATTTCATTGAATTTAAGGGTACCGTTAAGATTTTATTCAAGAAAACATAAAATCGATAAATCATACTATTACTAACAAAGTTGAGTGAATTGCGACTTCTCACGTATTTGTTGTTGTTGTACTCATCAAGGCCTACATTCTGGATTTTTTTCAGATTTTTCGGATCACAGGTGTCCAATCGCGAGGGGGGGACACAAATTTTTCGTGTATTTCCCCTCCCTGTGCGCCCCTCGAAGCAAACTTTGCCAAACTAAGACCTGTTTTGAAAAGTTCTCATCAAGACCTTTCGTTTGATACCCATATCGGCTACCTTCAATGAAATTTTTTTTTCGGGAGGTCACTCTCCTATATGGGGAGACCCCCCTTAAATACCTTATAAAAATTTTTTGTAGCTGAACTTTGAAGAGATCACCACTTTACACCTACACACAAAATTTGATGTTTCTAGCTTAAGTAGTTTCCGAGAAAAACTGCTGTGACACACGGACGGACGGACGGACGGACGGACGGACGGACGGACAGACGGACAGACGGACAGACTGGTCGCGAAACTAGTAGGGTTTTGTAAAATTATTTTACAAAACCCTAAAAATGGGTTTTTTTTAAACATATCATTTCATTTACGTATTTCTTGAGTTTATTCATTGCTAGTGTCTTCGTATCGTAGGTTGAGTACAAAACGCTTCTGACAGAAGTATACTTCTGTCTACCCAAGCTATTTTCGTGAGTTCACCACAAAGAAGTCTAGTTGTGGTTAATATCACAATTCAGAGATTCAAAAACTTTAACGGCTACCTTAATATAAGTGCAAACTACCTTTAAAACTTACGAAGGTTTTTAAAGATCAAAACTTCAGAGAAGTCAAAATTTAGAGATGGTAGCTTTAAAGTATCGGAAAGTTAAATTGACGAATGAATGGATAGATAAAAGATAAACAGACCAATTTTAACTCTAAAGTGCTGTCTACAAAGTCCTGAAAAAAATAAAAAGAAAGCGTTTTCTTATCTGCTTACAAAAAGCTAACCTTAATATCCAGGAATCTCGACAAATAGCTTATCAAGCAATCCAGTCTAAAACAAGAACTGCTTCTTCAAGATATGAATTCAATGTTTAATTGTTTATTAGAATATTCTTTTGATCAGTTTACAAGATCTCCTTTGAGTCTGTATTGGATGATCTTAAAAGTAACATACAACAAACAAACATAAGAACTGGGTGGCGAGTGCTCATGAATACCTAAAGAGTTCCAATGATTTCGTTTTTTTTTTCTGGTAGAGGGGTAAAGGCAGTTTTTGCCCTAAGTGTAGGTCTAACAAGCGCGCAATATTTCTGGGCTACCAACTGAATACTTTCCCTGTGAATCTGATAACTTAGCCTGGAGCTGTTTGACACATTTTTTGGGCTAGTACTGGTTTTCCTACGGCTAAAGATGCCTTCAAGTTACAGGAATCCTTTCTTTAGCAGGAAGGAAAGGAAACATTCTTGACGTCTTCCGGCGATCCAGTATGCCTTTTTGAACTACCCAAGCATAATGTGCCATGCGATTCTACTAGTCAACCGATGTTAGCATATGTCCGATAATAGTTTCCGGGGAGACGTCTGCAATTTCACTGAGGAGGTCAGCACGCTTCCTGCCTCAACTTTTGCAGGCAAAAAATGTGTAGCAGATGTCGTCTACCTCTCCTGTATATAACACGCAGTCGGGAGATTGTGACTTATAATCTTGTACAGGTAAGACCAAAAATGCCCATGCCACTCAAAGGCTGGTTCAGGTAAAAATCAGTCTTACCATGCCTTCGATATAGCCTTGGCCTTAAGTCAGGGATCAGGCACACAGTGCATCTTCCTTGTATGTCACTCCCCCAGGACTGCTGCCAAATGTTTAGTGATTATTTTTCTTTCCTACTGACCACTTCCCTGTCGCCTTTGCTTCGGCATAGGTAGATATTTTATACATTCTTTAACAAGAAGGGCAATGGATATCACCCCTGTGATCGCCAACACAACTGACCCAGAGACTACAATTTGCATTGCTTCTTGTCTGTGTATTCGTGCCAACTATACAGCTTCCTGCTGAGAGCGTCGCAGCATAATTCCGTAGAGTAACAAAGACTTCACGCAGTTCATCAGGAGTCGTCTCCTTGCTGAGGTGGGTCCCCCTATATTGGCCATCAGCCGAGTAAGTGCGCTTGTACGTGCTGCCGCCTTATAAGCTTTTGTCCTGATTTCGTCGGAAAAACTCTTCGGCGAGTCTATCAATATGCCTAGTTATTTCACTGCTGGTTTCGATTCAACCCCAACATTGATAGTGCTTAATCTGGGGGTTAATTTTTTTCATGAGGGAGACCACTTCAGATTTCTCCAATCCTCATTTGACGTATCAGCCTATTTGGGAATAAAATTGTCACAGCTACGTTACAATGAAATGAAGAAAAAAAGACAAGCAATCAACAAAGCAAAAATGGAGCATTCTAGCAAGTTGACAGGTGGAAGAATTATTTCTGTACAAAAATGACTGAACATTAACTCCGATAAGTGGTGGATCGGCAATGTAATTATGGCGGTTACCATAGAAGCATTGCAAGCGCTTTTAATATTGAAAAAAAAATTTAATATATGCGAGTTATGATCACTTTTACAAATCAAGTCAATGGAAATTTTAAGTTGAATTAAGTTTGAAAAACTATATTGTTATAACCTGCTCAATAAGAAACACATTCGATATAAAATTTAGCTTAATTGACAGACTAGTTCTCGAGCTTTAAGGTTTGGCTCATGGAGCAATATCTCGTTTTATATATAAGATTCTTGATTCATATTCAGGAATGTCAAAGAATCTTCAAGTGAATGTTTTTTATTTATCAGCAAAAGCCCGAAAACATCAAAAAGGAAATTATCAATTCGATTTCAAGACAAACGGCATATTTTCCTAGTTCTAGCTGGGAATTTAAAGGGATGAATCATTCAATATATTGTCTCTTTTAAAGCTTATCATTTTTGAAAATTTTATTTTAAAATTATGTAACTATCTGGGTTAATGAGATTGCAAAAATTATACAAATCATAAGGATAAGATTAAGTCACATAGAAAACGTTGATTTATTTTTCTTAAAATAACATCACATTTAAAAATGAAATTGAATTATTCATCATAATTAAACTTCAAGCAGACTCTTTTTGATCCCAATT